>CM032178.1:21719402-21751145 GCA_018908115.1 Anopheles rivulorum
TTTCTTTCTTTCTTTTGTTTGGCCTATATTTGACCGTTGGCCGACGTGCTCTCATCGGCGAAGGTCACACAGCACAAGCCATCGTCAAGAAGGAGGATGATTCTATGCATTACTTTCTCCGCAACAAAAAAAAAATGACCACACATCAAAGTAGGCACCAGCAAAAAACCGGACGCGCTTTTTTGGAGAATTTTTATAGACGCGCGGTGTGTAAGTGAAATGAAAAAAGCGCCTCCAACCATAACATCCAACAATTGAAGGTAAAACAAAATCAAAGGCTAGGACGACGGGCGGACGGACGGACGGATGGGTCCGACCCGTAGCTGGCTGACCCAATTTTCTATATAAACACACATATACGCGCGCTGGGATGGAATACTGGGGACACTCCTGGTCAAAACATATGAGGTGTCTTGTGTAAATAACCGCTTAATAAAAACATTAACTTGCACACGATTCCGCCGTGCTCGGTGGTGTCATTTCGTGGCAAAGGAAAACGATGGGATCGCGCTAGACACAGCGAAACACGTTCCCTTTCCGACGAAGCGAACCATCATTAGTTAAGTAGTTTTCCACCGGTTGGAAGCGTGCGACAAACCGGCCTGCCACCGATCGACGTTCGTGGTTGCGGAGTTGCCAGCTACGACAACCGACAACGGCATGCCCCCGTCACAGCAATCTCCCGCGTGGAGACGAACTGTCCCGACGCGCTAAAGCATACAGCAAACCGTGCAGCATTCGCCGACCAACATAAATTCGCGCCCGGTACCCTCTCACTTGTTCGAAGCAGCACCAGACCTTGGTCAAATATTTTCAGCACGTACCACCCTCAGACGGGGCAACAACAACAACAACAACAAAATATCACTCTCGTCCATGGCCCCTCGTGTGCCGCGATCAGCGACAACTGGTCTGCGTTGTTAATGGTGCTTTGGGTTGGGGGAAGCGATCGAAACGAAACAACAACAAAAAAAAAAAACCGAAACTTCCATCGACATCCACCCACTCAACGGACACTGCTGCTGCTGCTGCTGCTGCTGTGGCGCTGTCGCCAATCGTCACTAAAATCACTCCAGGCTTCGCTGGTCAGCATCTTTTGGTGATCTTGTTTTAATTTTTTTTTTTTTCGTACCACTCGATTTCGTTTCTCATTTCTGCATTTCTGTTTCGCTTGCCAAAAATACACGAATACGCGATGAAGATCATTCCATTTTCCACATCCGCGTCATCGACGGCGCGTAATCTAGATCTAGAGCACCACTCAAATAGACACACGCACGAAAAACGGAACTCCCTTTGCCGAACCGAAACATTCCAACATAACCTAACATAAAAAAAAATATCCCTTATTCCTTTCGATAATGATCCTGCCCTTGGTTAGGGTTACGTGATCCTCCGTTCGGTTTGCAAACTAATATAGCATCACACTAACGTACAGCGAAGATTTTCAATCACATTGCACTGGGGCTTTATCATGTCGCTCGGCAACGGCGGCCTGTGTCTTCGCATTCGAGTGGTTACACTGCACCACACCACACCAACAATCCCGTTCAAGATTTCGCCGTACCGACACTTCCCACACGCACAGGGCACCGAACTCGAATGTGGTGGCCAGCCAGGGACATGTAGGCAACCACACACTCGATCAAGACGAGTTTCTCACGGCCGCAGTTCGGCTGTAGCGGTCGAAACAGCAAACGCACCATCAACACAACACGCCCAGTATCCCACTAGACCTTCCGTTTAATGCTATACCCCACGGACATTCTTACGGGTATAGATTGTGGTTCGAACAACTCGGGGAGGAAAAAAAAACAGCACACACCGATAAGCCGAACGGCTGTCTCTGCGCGCAGCCGGAACACACTGAGGGGTTTCGCCTTGTTTATCACAAATCATGCACTGCTTTGGTTTTTGAATATTGCACGCGTTTGCAACACTTTCCCTGACCACCGGTACGCGGACGTACGCTTACCTAAACCGTCAAACACCTCCGTCGCGAATGCAAATGCACGACCGGCCAAAAATTTCGCAGCGAGACTCGAAAACTGGATATATATAATTTTTAATGTATCACGATCAACCCAAAAAAGGCAATTCTTCAAGTACAGTGGTGGTCAACTTACCGATGCTTCGATCCTCTAGCATCATTAGCACACTGTCGATAGTAAATCGATCGCTAAAATAGTGATAAACATTTTTCAAAAGAAACCTGATTTACTGTTCGCTTATTCGCAATCAATCGACTGTTAAATCTTGTTCAATATAAAAAACATTCGTAAAAGTTAAATTTATTATGACGGTTGATATTGCCTACCCCTGCATCGGTGGCACGCAATTGACAGCAACACAAAAGCGTTTATAATCACTAGGTTGATGTGTCACATGTTGTGTCTGTTCTTCATCATTTGATCGTCATTTTTAAAATATCCTTTTTAAAACCATTAATTACTTATGAAAACTTACTTGAATAATAACTTGTAGCTTAAAAGTATAACAAACAATTCAATAGTCAAAAGTAGAACAGTATTTACGGGGTTTGAATTGCCAACACGATCGATAGCTGGTATAAGCCACTGAACTGCAACTGTGCTAGTTTAAATCTGGCTCAGAAAACCCGTTTGAAAATAAATTGATAATTATCGTTTATATGTTGTGTTAAAATAAGAAAAAATATGAAAATAGTTTAGATTAAAAAAATGATCTATTGTTATACTATACAAAAAGCTTCCAAACAGTGCTCAGCTAGGTAAAAACGATTGACAGAAGATTGAAAGAACTTGTACAGCAGAAGCATGGGTACGTTCTCCGGTTTTTGTAGGCTAAAATTTAAGATTTTTCTTTGTTTAATTTACTTACAAATGATTTTATAAGGGAAACTGTATGCTTTGCTTGATAAATTCTAAGTGTAATTGTAAACAACTAAGTAATTGTAAACAACTTAAACCTAAAAACATGAAACACTTAATCAAAAATATCGTTGGCGTCAGCTAGTGGAGTCAAAATGTCAATGCATGTAAATCCTCGAATGCGCGTTACAAAACCCATCAAATATCACTTATCTTTAGCACTCAGTTCCTAGCACTCGCCGCCAAACTTATCGGTACTCTTTAATCCCTTAGCTACATGCTACCTGTTGCGTGCACCTGTGCACCACGCTCACGAAGGGCACGGTCTGTTCTTTCGATTGGGGCCGATTGTTTAATTGCCGTCACCATGCCGGCCTGCCCATTAATTACCACCCGCTCGCCAGTCACAACACCTCGATTAGTGGGCGAAAATGCCAAAGATGGTTCATATTTTGTTTGCTATTATTTGCTATTGATCCTCTCACCCCGTGTGTGCATCATTTATGCTAATCAAACGATTATTATTTGTGTGTGCCGCTTGCACGTATGTTGTTGTCGTGACAGTATTGATGAATTTTTAAAAATTACAACCCACAAACAAACCACTGGCAACGGTCGAGCAGGGGACAGTCAAATGGTAGCAGCAACGAGCATGTGCTAATTAAAGATCATCGACCAGGATCACACCGCACTGACGGTGCGGTGAAGGCGTTTGCACAAAAATACGCATAAACACACTCGTCAACGCACTGGGGCGCTTCTTCCAGCAGGTATAGATCGCTACCACTGCCCAAAGATCGTACGTACCGTGGTGGGTGATGTTCGTATGGGAAAAATGTGCACCAACACGCTCGCAATAGCTAGCTCGGTTTGACATTTGAATTACGTTACGACAAATTACACGATCGTTAACATTTTAATCAAAAACACTTACAATGATTGCAAGTGGGAAACGTTGTACAGTTCGTTTGGCAAACTATGCACTCTTGTAAAACACATGAAATGAAATTGTTTACCACAAATTTATAAACATGCATTCAATGCGGATTCAATGTAATAATTTAAACCGCTCGCTAGTGCACTGGAACAGTTTAAATGCAATTCTCCAGCTAATAACAAACGAAACAGTACGTGGCTAAGGCCACGGTATCATCATCAATCATTTCCACTCGCTGCCCGATCGCGTACCGATCACGACAGTGCATTACATTATGCGGGGTGGCAACCAGCATCACCCACCGGGCGGAAGGATGATGTACACGCCGGCTAGCATAATCGATATTGCTATCGTTATGTGAAAACCGCTCGTTAAAAGCACACCAGCGCTGATAATGGTGCGGCTAATTATTTGGTGAACTATTAATCGAACGAACATTACTGCCGGAATGATGAATGGACCACGATCCTAGGTGGCATGGCATGTGTACGCGCGAAAAAGTCATCCCGCACTGGGGATCGTCCGCTTCGGGGGCAGTTCCTTCGATCAAAACCTTTGGGTTGGTAATGTAAATAAAGCACAGCATTAGTTTAAATTATCGCCACAGTTAACATTGAGCGTTATGGCGATGGCCGCTGGTCTTTTAGGCGTCCGTTTTGTGTGTGTCCGTGTGTGTCCGGATCACGTCTACGGAAGGTGGGGAAACTCTCCGTTCGATTCGACGACGATCAACGGCTCACTTTAACCTTTTCCCCGTTGAGGCTTGTTTTATCGCGAACCATGCGATAGTTTGTAAACGGCTGGTGATGGTGCGATCGCCGATCGGTATAGCCGTAATAAGTATTAGAATAAAGTTCTCCTCCTTCTCGGTGGCATTGAATATTTCACTCACCCAATAGCCTTAGGAAACGTCATGTGGATTATGGGCCGGTGTATGAAGTGCATCCCTACTATGGGCTACCACCAATACTCACTAGCTGCGGTCGAATAGCTGGGATTGTGCCAGTTCCATGTTACACTTCCAACTATATAAAGCTTACCAATTAGCGTAATTTTCATTCAGTGTTGAGCAAACAGTTCCGAAGTAACAAGTGCTAACGGCTTCACAGCTTCACAGCTTCCCACGTGTCAATACGATCAAACCGTACCCAAAACAGCAATCATCATGTTGAAGTTTGTCCTGTTCAGTGCCGTTTTGGTGGCTGCCGTCTGTGCTGCACCGGCCGACAATAAGCCGGGCCAGCAGGGTCGTACCGATGGGCTTGACCAGGCAGAGACGGCCTGGAACAACCCGAACGCCTGGAATGCACAGAACACTTGGGGCCGAGATCCGGCCGCCTGGAACCATCCGAATGCGTGGAACCATGGAAACACGTGGAACCACCCGAACGCCTGGAACCGTGGCTACAACAACCGTAATGACATGACCGCTGCTCGATCAGGTTCCTATCCGCATGGTGGATGACGCTTTTCTCTCTGTTTTGTGTGTACCAACCTTTTTCTTCCAGGCTACGATACCGCCAACCGTTGGGGCGCCGGTGCTGATCCGTGGAACCGCTATGGTGCCGGTGCTGGTGCTGCCGGCTGGAACAGCTGGTCCGGACGTGGAGCCGCTGCTGGATGGCCAGCTGCTGCCGGTGCCGCTACCAACCGCTGGAATGCATGGTAAACAGCGCTGGGAAAATGATCGACCGATGCTAGCGATTCGATACGGTGGGCCAGTTTTTGTGTGAGCAGACGTTTTAATGTACCATACTTCTTTGTACTCTCTTGTATTCACATGTAAAATAAAGTTTTTCAAAGTGCACCATAAGCAGTGACGTGTTTCTTAGTTCTTTCATCTAAATTAAGCGAGCAAATTTACATGGGAAAGGGAAATCATGTGAGCAGTACACTCGATCACTTTATGCGCCTAAATGTATGCAATTTATGGCATGTTTTAAAACTCAGCTACCGTTGTTTTTTGTAGCAAGATGAATTGGAATCATAAATTATGAATCACATTTCCATTAAGAAAAATATCCCTTAAGTGGATAAAGATACGATCGTTTCAGTAGAAAGATTCATAAATCAATTAGTTTTTCAGATTTGAACCCCAAATAAAAGCTTTATTTAACTCTCTCGAACATAATATTCTAAACTTAAATCAGTTTGCTGCTAGGATTTTAATGTTTATTTCTTCAAATAAGCGGCATTATCCTCTGTTAACATAAGTGCGACCAGGTCTTTGTACCTGTCGGTACCGCTGTGCTCGCTGGCCTGTTCTTCCGGCATAGCTTGCTGACTGAGTTTGTACATGCTGTACGCGAGACACTGATTGGGATGCGGAATACGACGATGAGCGTGATCCCGATGAGCCGCGCACAATGCTGGAAGATTGGAAGCTCCTTTGGTTTGAAGCGTATCCTGTTTGGTAGCTATACTGTGTGCGTCTTTGAGGAGCAGGACTAACAATCATCACTAGTACTAGCAACACAGCAATAATCTGTAAATAGGAATATCCATCACATAATCAGATTCAGCAGGAAAAGAATTAACTTGATTCGATTTAAAATGTTGGGAAAAATGATATTAACGTACCTAATAATACTTTGTTCTTACTATTATTTGAAAATGGCTTACCAGAAAGTTCCTCATATTGGCACAAAATGAATTGTTTTTAAGAAAGGAAAAACCTTAAAACACTCTGAATAGAGGATCAACGCGTGTCTGAAGCACCGGTGCCGAATCTACGACATTTTATACTTTTTTATAGTGTTTGGAAATACCCAGCCACTTGTATGAAACTAACAGGAAAGAAACATTCGCATAACCGGTAAGTTCTAATATTAAACATCTGATAGTTTACAGGCTCTTTTTCGAAACGGAGGTGTGTAAGCTCGGTGACGAATTCTTCTAGGAGAATCAAATTTCAGGACTGTCAAACTGCTATCTATTTGGGTCGTGATAGTATATTAAAGGCACGCTTCTCCCCTTCAGGATCTAGAGAAGAAAAATAAATTAAGCATATATGCATAAATAAGCATGCTTCTTTAAGTTTTATACCTCTGCACCACTTGCCATCAGCATTGCTTCTTTCTACACTAATGATAACGAAGAAAGGAAACCGGTCCCACCAGATTTACTACTGATTTTCATTTACATACAAACGTTGTTACGTTTGTTTGAATTTATAATTTGGAATTAAAATATAGGAAGAAAAAAAAGGTTTTTGGAATGAATCGTTTTCCTATATTGAGATCTTCTCGATCGTGTATTTTCTTTCCTGTAAATGTTCTACATTCTCTTCACATATGATTTATGTGGCAGTCGACAAAACGACTTAGATAAAGACGCTAGCTTACCGAAAGATCGATCGATCTTTCTAATTTTTGACTGAACGATCTTCACGACCAGATACAAGTAGTCAGAAAGTCAAGTACTTATGTTCAAAATTGTAAACAATCCTGGGGTATTAGACCGCAAGCCGAATCATAAGACAATCGATTGGAGCAGACTCGTTCGGATATCCGGTTTTTGGCCGGAACATTTGTCCAGCCATGGTTTCAGTATCACAAAGCTTTATTTCGTGTGATAAAGCAATATTTTCGGCTTTCCTTTAGATACACAATACACAATTGTACACAACGCATCGTTCCATCACATGATTATGTTGTATTTGAACTGATGGTTACAATTTTGTTCCCCATTATTTACGGCCATATCCGTGCCCTCCATAGCCATGGCCATGCTTTTTGTGGTATCCTCCATGTCCTACACTAACGCTTTTTACGATTTGTACTTGTGGCACATGTTTCACTGCATGTGAGGAAGCGTGTGAGGAAGCCGATGCATGTGCAACGGAATGTGACTGTCCGTAATGCTTTGGTGGACCATAGGGAGCGGCACTGACGGCAACAAACAACACAATACACAACGCCACTAGCTGCAATCGGGAAAGGAAAGAAATTGTTGAAAAAATGTAATAGTTTAATAAAGAGTTGCGTTTTGTTGGGGGAAGAAAACTATTTATGGGAATCAAATTAATTCATTCCATTAATAAAAGCAAGATAAGCTCCAGTGTAGAAAAAACTATATTAATATAAATTCACTAATAATTTTGAAATTATAACACCTATAACACATATTGCAGCTTTCATATGGCAAATACTGTGTGGCCTCTATCTTTCGTTTCAGTAAATCGCAAAAGCACAAAGAAACACATACTTTTCATTAGACAATATATAATTTCACACTCTTACCGAAATAATTTTCATTTTGAATGAGTTTCTTCAAGTGTTTGACTCGTTTTTCGAAGAAAACTTTACTTGCACCTACTAGCGTATGAACCGATGCGATGGAAAATACAAATAATACTGAAAAATCCCGCCATATCTGCCTGCTTTTATACTGGCGCTGAGATGTTTTGGGAAAATACAAGAACAAACATTTCTTGTTTCCACTGATGTGGTCGTAACTAACAAGATAAACGATGTAATAACCGGGCCCGGACCAGGCTGAAGAAGAACGTTGAAAAAGGAACGATGAAAATCGGAAAGAGATTTTGCTTGTTCGCGACGTCGACGATCATGCGTATCTTCCAGTGTATCTCTTGTTGTGGGCCATGCGAGGAGGAAGATCAAGCACTTTGCGTGGACATTAGAATAGTCACGGGAAGAAAATTACCTCCGGGCTCGAATGTGTCGGTTCTGTGTCAGTCACTTGCATCCCGTAGGATTCCGAAAAGCTCGTCTCGGAACAGGTCCAAAAGCTTGTTCGCTGGTTTGCTAAACATACATGCTTTCATTAAGAAGATAACAAGACCGAACAGAGCATTCTATCCGGTGGTGGTTCCAAATTTGCTATTTTTGTTTTGCAGGGAAACGATTAAATGAAACTGGTTTAACCGGTTTTGTGTGATCTTTTACACCAAGCATTCGGGCAGAAGCGCCTCTTTCTTATCTTTTGCGTGTCGTTATTTGGTCGACGTATTTTCCGATGATCCTTTCCTGATTTTATGATTAAATAAATATGCTTTGAATGCCAATTTGAAATTTCGGAGTAACTGTTATAGTTAAGTGTTACGATCTACGGGACACGTGCTGCTTGCTGTCCACATGTGCTATTTTTTCAGCTCATGTGAGGCTCACATAAAAGAATAGGTCACTTAATTTTGAAGTCGAAAGGAAATGCAATACAAATACACGATATAGAACCGATCAATAAATAAACATGTTTTTATGTACAGAAATATCTGAACGAAAATAAGATATGATCGGGTTGAAATTTTCAACAAACGTTTATCTGAATTGTAATTGAAAAAAATCGACACAGTGAACACGAGTTTTGTTCTGTTAATCCGAAACATTCATATAGTAGAAATAATAAATTTATAATAAATATTTTGTTTTCATTCGAGATTTTTAAAATTCTTCCATTGCTCATAAGCAACGGATGTTACGGTCAAGGGGGTTGCTCTGGGGGTTGCTTATCGTTGACTACACGTGGAACCTCCAATAACTAGAATTGATCAAGCACTTAAATCATCCCAAACACCGTTCTTATGCGAGCAGTCTCTCCAGTACCGAACAAAAAATCGTTGAATTTAATACTAGTGTTAGTTCGAGTTCGAGAGTCAATTGTTCTTAATCAAAATATCTTTTGTTTTAATTGTTAACCATAAAATGAATGAAATGTTTTTATATTTACAATTAATTTTACGATCATCGATTTGCTTTCCAAACAATTTCAAATTTGTGCTATAAATGTTTGCTTTTGTTTTCCTCTAGATGGCGCTTTTCTTCTTGTCGTTTGGGCATCGCGTTCGTTTTGCTTCCATGATAATTAACTAAGAAAAGGCATCTATCATCCACCTCCCATAGTGTTGAATCGATACAATAAACGGAATGCAATTTCAAGGAAAACGCGATGGAAAGTTTTGGCGCCATCTTCACCGGGCAGTGGGTTCGTTCGGAGGCATTTTTATCCATCCTATTCATTCTTCGACAAACAGCGGACGCGTACGGTTGGTGTGGTGAAAAGTGCCCTTAAGCCGCAAAGGAAACAAAGTTTAAAGTACTGTACTGAAAGTGTGGTCTAGTGTGTGCAGTTGAGCGAACACATTTTGTTAAACCGATATACAGTCATTTTTATTTGTGTGCTAACTTATTCGTGCCAAGATGGTTCTAGAGAAGGAAAACCTAGCCGAAGCCATGGAGGGTATCATCAAGGTAAGAGGAGAGAGGGCTTGTATTCCTATTGCGAAATAGCTTACGAAAGTATTTTTTTTCAAACTGTATCATATTCTGTTTCCGAATGAAACATGTGCTCGGTTTCTGTTGGCCACGTACAACGGATGTGTGGTCCCGTAATCTATCCTCGCGATATATTGCTCATAAGCGTTGTGTGCTTAGCTTTGCTCTGGGTTACAACAGGTCATACATTCTTTCGCTCACTGCGAGGGTGATTGAGGAGGCGTTGTGAAAATAAATGACACGTCGAGTGGCGCGCATTTGTGCCAATTATCTGACAACTGAATTTCCCTCCAAAACGCACAATATTTTCCCTCCAAATGCGTGCATCGCTTCGCTGAAGATAGCAGCGAGGCGCGCCAAATCTCCCACCGTGAGCGGGAAATGTGTTTGTACAAGAAACTACATGTACACGAGCGGTGGCGTCGGTTTGCATCGCGTACGTTTGCGACAAGTGCGACAAAACGCTTCCGTGAAAAGTTTTAAGTTAAGAATAGGTTTTTAAATTTTAAATGTTTCTTTGCTTTTAGAATGTATTCTAGGATATTTAAAAAACATTTTCTTTACATTTCGTAACTATACATCCGAATAGTTCGAAGACAAAAGAACAAAAAAAAACATGCTCATCCTTCCTTTTCTGACAGGCTAAAGCTAAAGCGAGACAACTATATTGCCTTGCAGGCAGCGCTGCTTTTGGGGGAAAAAAGTGATCAACATTTGTTTACCCCGTAATCAGCTGATGTATCCCATTGTCAGACGATGCTGCCTACCTGGAGCATTAGTCTAATTTTTTTTTTCTAACGAGCCTGGAATGTTTGTGCAGCATTAAAGAAAGAGAAATGGTTAGCTCAAGCGAGATCTGTCTGACACGAGCTGTCAAACACATGCGCGTTACGTACAACCGTTTGCACCGTAGTTTGTGGTGTGCAATGATGAGAAACGTAAATAAGAGAAAAACAATGTTCCAATATCGCCAGTGTAGGGCTAGGGCCCAAGGGTTGCGCTAAAAAAACGCAACAAAATAAATCGCGAGACGATCGTAGTGTGATTTCGAGGTATGATTAATCGTTTTCTGGTGTCAATTGTATAAAGATCAATTACAACTCTCCCGTACGATCTAAGCATGCTTTTGTTTTGTGTTGCATTTGCATCTAGTGGTTCATCTATATTTCATATTTAATTGCAGGTCGCATAGTTTTATTGTTGCCCTTCTAAGTTCCATTTGAATGAATGCTTCCGTTTTCTAAATTGCAGAACACTCGCAAAGTGCTGTCGGAAAGTGGTGCCAACGTAACCCCGACCAAGACGATACCGAGCACCACGACCACGATGGAGGAAAACAAGGAAACCATGGACGAAAGTACGGCCGACCCAAAGGAACTGGCCAAAAGTGAGCTGTCCGAGGTGCATATGCAAGAATCGGCTCCGTTCGATCCATCGATCGAACCGCTGCTAAAGGATAACCCACGGCGATTTGTGATCTTCCCCATCCAGTATCCTGACATCTGGCAAATGTACAAGAAGGTGAGTGTGTACGTTTTGAAGCATTCCCGTACAAAATTACGCAACACGGTGCAATATACAGCCGGTTCCGGAAGCATTCGCGACTAATTCCGCACGTCACTCATTACAGGCGGAAGCTTCCTTCTGGACCGTGGAAGAGGTGGATCTGTCCAAGGACATGAAGGACTGGGAATCGTTGAAACCGAGCGAACGTCACTTCATCTCGCACGTGCTTGCCTTCTTTGCCGCATCCGATGGCATCGTGAACGAAAACCTGGTGGAACGTTTCAGCCAGGAGGTACAGGTAACGGAGGCTCGCTGTTTTTACGGGTTTCAAATAGCGATGGAAAATGTGCACAGCGAGATGTACTCGCTGCTAATCGACACGTACATTCGCGACTCAAAGCAAAGGTATGATGTGAGGGTAAACGACGTCCAGTGGATGATGTCAGTGGACAATAAAATTTTATTCTTTTTATCGCCTTTTTTAGAGAGTTCCTATTCAATGCGATTGAAACGCTGCCGTGCGTGAAGAAGAAGGCCGACTGGGCACTGAACTGGATCTCGAGCAAGAAGGCAAACTTTGGCGAACGTGTCGTAGCGTTTGCTGCCGTCGAAGGTATCTTCTTCAGCGGTAGCTTTGCCGCCATCTTCTGGCTTAAGAAACGTGGCCTAATGCCGGGACTGACGTTCTCGAACGAGCTCATTTCGCGCGACGAAGGACTGCACTGCGACTTTGCCTGCCTCATGTTCAAGTATCTGGTACAGAAACCTTCTAAGGAGCGTGTGACCGGCATCATCCGTGACGCGGTTGTGATTGAGCAAGAGTTTTTGACGAAGGCACTGCCGGTCGATATGCTCGGTATGAACTGCGATCTGATGTCACAGTACATCGAGTTCGTTGCCGATCGTTTACTGTTGGAGCTGGGCTGTGACAAGGTATGGGGAATGGTGTTTAAATGGATTCTGTTTCGTTGTTCTTTACATGGGTGGTGTGTTTCTTCCGTTTCAGATTTACCACACCAAAAATCCGTTCAGCTTCATGGAGTTCATTTCGCTCGAGGGCAAGACGAACTTCTTCGAGAAGAAGGTGGGCGAATACCAAAAGTGGGGTGTGATGGCAAACCGTCTTGACAATGTGTTTACGCTCGATGCGGACTTTTGAGGTGGAGGATAGCGCACAGAGAGGAAACGCTAGATAATTTCGGGAACGGTGACTGACGCATCTGGTATGCGCGTACTTCTACGATAAAACAACGCGGCAATAGTAAGATTTAGCTGTAACGATAGTGCAGCTCTCCCAATCCCCTCCCATCGATCGATCCTTCGTGATGGATCCTGTATGTTTTTTTCTTAAATCAAACCTTTTATTGCGACTTGACAACACTTGGGCACATCAACCCTCTTACCAAATCTGGATGGTGATGTTAGGCCAAAGTAGTAGACACGAGAATATTGTATGTTTTTACGTTTTTTATTTTAATTTTATTCAATAATGTGAATCTACTTTCCTCTTTATGTTCGTTAACTCTCTCGTTTTCCGTGTAAGCCACTAGGCTCTTTGGTGTTTGTCCAGAAGTGCATTAACTCTGTATCTACGTTAAGGTTAGTCAAAGTTATTCTCATCTTTCCACATAAATGTACATTAGTTTTACCGTTCGGAATACCATAGCAGGAAAGGTGTAAAGATTGTGGTATATAAACGAATTTTGACGACTTGCGAAGGGAAATGTGCAACGGCACGTTTTTTTTTCCGTTAAGTATCACCTAACTTTTCTAGCAATGGATGATACGACAACATGGCCTGCATTGTCGTGAAAGGCGGCATGCCCAGGTGCTATGAAGTTTAGGATACAATTAAATTGTAATTTTATACCATTAATAGAATATAATCTGACGTATACACATCATCATCGCTTAATGGAAAGGAACATCTGTTTTGATGAATCTGCCTACGAATAAAGCTTTTATAAATATATTCGACAAAGAAGTTGTGCTGTGTTTGCAACAAAACTCAAAGCTGGTCAAAGATGGTATGAAATAGAACCCATAGACATGAATTTTGTCCGAAACTGATGAAAACCTGACGAAAACCTGAGAGTGCAATAGAGGAGTTGCTCAACGCGGATGAGCTCTACTAGTTATACGATCAACTAGCCGATCGTACTGCGTATCTAAACTCGCCGGACTCCGGTAGGCTGGTCATGTCAGAAGTATGCCACCGAACAATCCAACCAGTTTTATCGTTTTAGGTCGTCCACATGAGCAGTGTAGACCTAATTTGAGATGGAGCATGACATGAAGCGCCTGGTATGTAAGTCAGAAATAAATTCTTTTTAAATGCTCTTTAAAATGCATGCATCTTCTTAACAAATTTTTAGAAATAAAAAAATTAAACCTTCAATTGTACCATCTATCTGCCATTGTACTAGCTATCTGCCTAAATAGTTCTGAATTTTATTAGGTTTTTTTGATGATATTTAAACATACACCGTCTGAGCTTTGTTTAGTCAAATGTACAACGCCACGAATTAAGTTAAACAACTCCATTGTGAAGACCTACCAAAAACACGCTTCCTTCTGCTACTCTCCTCACATGCATCCTGTGATGTTCCCTCTCGGAAGTTGGTCACATAACATATGAAAAGAAATTCATTAAAACACCACGTGTTTTTCCATTCATGAAATGCCTCATTCTCTCAGCTCACTGTTGTGCGTGTATCGGTCGCGGAAAAACAGTTTTCCATGCTGGCAAACACACAGAGTGTGTGCAAGCATGGAGAGAGAGAGAGTGAGAGAGACACGTTTGTTTGAAGGGAAAAGCTTCATTTGCTCTCTGTCTCACACCGAACACTGAAGTTGTACTCTCTGTTACTGCTACCTTGAGGAGTATGCTCTAATGTAAGAGCTCTTACATATAGAAACGGTTGGCGCATGAATTTTCCGACCCGGTACGTTGCGCGCTCGATCGGCAATGCGGCAGCCGGAATTTTGGTGATGTGTCCGCCACCCCGGTGGTATACCTTTGCGAGTGTGAGCAAGCGAGCGCGATGGAGTGCGAGCGAGTCGGCACATCGTTTAACCCATCGCCGGTGTAGCCGGTTTTTTTTTTTTTTTTTTGAAGGTGAACCAGTGGCACTTCGTCCTGGAACCATCCAGTCTAGCACCGCATGCTCAGCTGCTCACCAGCTCCAATACCAACCTGGCGGGGTTTCAACTTTGGATCCTTGGGAGTTCGAACCTCGAGGCTAGCACAGCCTCACCGTAACTGCCGGATATTGTAGTGGTGGGTGGGTTTTTGGCCGAATGGTACCGCCAAACAACCCGTATCCGGTTCCTGTGCGCCGGTAACGTCCCACACACCCCGTGGTGGACGGAACTACAACGAGTGTTCCGGTGAGTTGTGGGTAAATGACCGACCCGGAGGAGGAGGTCCATTGGTGCATGTGCAGTGCGGTTGCCGAACATTGCCAAAGTGTGTAGCTGTCTGTGTGTGTGTGTGTGTGTGTTTTTTTTTTTGGGTTAGTTCTCGTCGTTGTTTCACGTGTCCGCTGCTGCTCGTTACATTGGGGTTTATCCGCATTGAAGCCCCGGGACCATCCTAGGGAATGATGGTGGAAGCTGTTGTGTGAGTGTGTGTATGTGTGTGTGTGAGGTACGGGGTGTCCCCCCACATAGTCCCCCATGCAGAGGTTGTTCGTTTGCCACGTTTCTGGCTGAATAGTGATTGATTGATTTGGTTTAATGTGTAAATTGTGAAGCTTTTACCAAAAAAAAAAAGTGCACCGTGGATGGAATTCGACCGATCGCACCTTGATAGAGTACAGGTATGAAAAGGGCAAATATAAGGCAAAAATAATAAAATAAAAGGTCAACACATGATGCGGCACATGGGCTGCAGCAGTATGGAATTTTCCAGCAAAGCAAACGTACAGAGAAGCTAAGCGCGTAACCATTTCTATTGGCGCATAGGAAAGGACCAACAAAGCACAAAGCCACAAGGAAAGAACTGCAACTTATTTACTGCAGCAGCAGCAGCACACAGAATGCACACACACACCGGACCGGTCACAGCTGTAAGGGATATGGCCAAATAACAAAACAGAGCCGAAGAGAAGAGTGAACATAAGTCATCTTCTGCTTTCCTTTGGTGTACTGATACAGCTGGTACCGTGGTTGTGCTGGTGGTGCCATCACGGTGGCATAAATCACACCTGGCAAAATTGGGCGCACCATTCCGGACGAAAGGGGGCCCATCATGCTGGTTTTGTTTCTTTTGTTTCACCGCTTTGAAGGATGTTCCCGGAGAGAGTGGAACATCATCTCTATTGCTTGGCCATCGTGAATGAAAAACGAAACAAGAGAATAAGAGGAGTTTCTTCCGTGTCCAATTCTAAAGGACACTTTAGGCTATGGCGAAAACCTTGGGGCTTCAAGTTTCAATGAGCGAACAACGTTTGTTTCACCAAGCCATTTCTCAGGACAACAGGATACGTGAACACGTGGTTCGCGGCTGCAGTTTTGTCACGTTTTTTTTTTTTGTATTTGCGCATACGTGTTTTTCTTTTTGTGTCCTTTGTGTGCGCTTTTGTGCGCTTGTATGTGTGTTTGTGGAGTATTTGTTTGTTTGCTTCATTTCTACAAGATGCAATGTATAATATGTAGCTTGATACAAAGGTGTTTTTTGCGCACATTTATTAAGTGTGTCCTATCCGGCCTGGTACGACCTCGGACACGGACGTCTTTACCCCTGGTGAAAGTAAAAACAACAAAATACGCTGATGCCATCACATTCGGGTTCGCACGATGGTTGGTGAAGAGTGTTTCTTATCATTGGCAATGCGGATGTCTGGCACGGCCTATATGTTTTGGGTTAAGTAAACAATCTGGCCGTTAGTTCCTTGCCGCGAAGAAGAGTAGTTTGATCTGTGGGTTGCAGCAGGCATAAAAAACATTGGCAATCGTAAGCAAATTTATGCTACCGTACTGAAGTCAGAGTTCTACAGCTACAACCCTCCCCGTTTTGTTGTTGTGCTCGTCTCGTTGAAGGTTTCCCTTATGTAAACAGCATCACGAATGAATGGGAGAGAGAAAGAGAGAGAAAGAGCGAGAGACGTTTTGAATGTTTGCTTCAGCTCAAAACGATCTTCCATACAATGTTGTGTTCCTACCGGTTGTGTGCATATCCGAAAGGGAGGGAACCAGAATGGAAAACAATCGTACGAAGAAGGAAGTGCCTTTCAATTATTAATTTTTCACTTGTTTTGTACGAGAAAACTGTAGGTTATTTTCTATTAGATTGTGTGTGTGTATTCAAATTATTTACACCGGAAAGTTTCTGTTGCAAAGGAAGAAAATGAATGAATTTCAAAATTTTAGAGAATCGTCCGGTGTCAACTGCATGACGTTACTTTGTGGGTCAGTAACGTCATGCAGAAAAATTTAATACGCTTTGTGCTTTTTCTTTTATCACGAATACGAATACAGACGTTAAATATCGATCAGAGTTTATGTCTTCTGATGCGCATTTAAGTACAGGAGAACTTTGAATGTCCTACATTGTCAGATAGACATTATCCCAAAACTGATGAACTGAAGACGTATATAGATTGATTTGCCATTTGGAATGGACCTCAAACGACCTAGCTGAGGCGAGGTAATGTGTCTCGACCAACACTACTTAGGATAAAAGGCATCTGGTGATCATGGTCCTTACGTTTCGATTAATCGCAAGGATCAGAAATTCATGAAGCTTACTTTTTCTGATGACTAAATAGTATTTCTCATAATAAAATAGTCAGTAATGCGTAGACAATATCTCAATTAAACGAGTCCCCTAGTTGAAATATTTCCATCAAGTTCATTGAAGATCACCTTGTTGTTAGGCACATCCTATCCAACGCACCAGTTAACCATTGGATAGTTGAATTAAGAAAATAAGCCACACAAATCATTTTGTAAGTAACAATCATGCAACATTTACTTAATCTTCCGATCAAGATAATCCCAAACTAAACTTTGTACCTACGAACTTTGTATAAGCCTAGTAGCTTATATCCTTTAGTAATTGTTGCTACCGGGACGATTTTCACACGCCCAATAATCCCTGTCACGAGATAATCTCTCACAGCGCAAAGCTAAATAAACCCGCCGCGAGTCGCCCGGTGTTCTTGCAGCGCATCATTAACGGACGCACACGAAAACCTTCACACCTTCGTCGTCTACAATTGCCGGCGAGCTGTTGTGGTCGTTGTGCTGCGTTGCCTTACGCATACCGCACACACGTCGAACATTACGTCACCGTTGTACGCGAGTATGCGTTGCGCGCGAGTTAAGTATCGTGAACGCCGCGCATTCACCGTCAGTCTAGTGCGCGAATCCGACAGCTAAGGTTGACTTCCCGCAGCTGAGTGTACGGAACGAGTGTGTGTGCGCGCGCGCGCGTTTGCAATTTTTTTTGTGGGTTGCAAACAACCAGTACCAGTCGGTGAGTGATCTCATGATCGTGCAGTGATCTCGCGCAGCGGCAAAAAATGTATGTCCGCTGTTTGAAAATGTGCCATTTGATGATCAGACATATTAAAGCCTGGGGGTCACTTAGGCGGAAGTATCACACAATGTGAAACAATGCAGGCAATCGTGATAAGGAACGGGCTGAATAAAGAAATAGGCAGCAGACAATCACCAGCGGAATGATGAATGCGTTGAGCGCGTTGGACATGTATGGAGAAACCTTATCGGTGACGACAGCAACCCGATAACAGTTTAATCTGTACTGTGCTTCGAATGTTTAGACTACATACACACCTTCTCGCACAGGGGTATTTTTTGGATTTGGAAACCTTGAAATGCTACCGCTTTCGGCTTATTTGCACGCAGTACAGGGAAACACAACATCGCACAAATAAGTGATCGCTAGATTGCGGGCCCCGTCTAGAGCTTTCGATCGCGTGCGTGTAAAGGCGTACAGTTGTGTGCGTGTAGCCAAAAATCGCAGAAAACGTGATTGTCGCGTGCATTTTGTACCCGTGCCATTACTCACCGTGCGATCGAGCAAATGAATGTCTGCGTGTGTGTGTGTGTGGTGCGCTTGTATTTATAGGATAATCACGCGGGTTCGTTATAAATTTCATTCTCGGGCAAAGATCGTTGGCTGCTGCAAAACACCACAACACTGTTTGCGAGAGTGATGTTGACACTTGGGACTCTTTTTGGGGATAATTCATACATAAAACAGAGGTTTCACCATTCGATCCTCTAGCGAAATCGATCGATGCAGCTAATTTACGATAATTTCTCACGGTTTGGATTTTTATTGCCTACTTCTCGTCTATTTTAGTGCTAGAAAATTCAGCACAAAAAAAAATACTCACCCCTTTCAAGTATGTTTTCCGGCACGCGAAGCCGGATGGGCCGGTTGCGTTTCGTTCGTGCTAACCGACCGATACACGCATACCCTTCGCGGTCGTTCGTCCACTGACCTTTTGCGTATCGATTTTCCCTATCGTGCCTCGGGTGCTTGGAACCGACTGGGTCCTTGTGTGGCCTTTTACCACCCACCCAACCATACATACACACACAAGGATGGCCTTATCGTGCGGTCAGTATCAGACAGCCAGGACTAACGATACATTAGGCAAACGAGGGCAAACCCTACGAGGTTGGAGCGCTTTATTTCAACCACCCACGAAGCCCAGGGGTGTCCATAAACAAAAAGCATTGCAAGAAAGCAAGAAAGAAAAAAAAGATCATTAAAGGGACACAAAATCTCAACGGAATGGAAATTTGGAATGGTTAACGCGTGTGAGTCGCGTTTTATTGTTTCTTCAAAACCGTGCCTTCCGTTCCCTTTACATTTCTGGTTGCGTTTGATTTGATTTGTTTTCCCAACCATTAAGGCGAAGGATTTTTCCTCACTTTGATTTCCATTTTCATTGCCAAGCACGCACGCACATTCTCCCGGGCCGCACACACCCGGAACGGAGCGCAACAATTGACACTTTTCGTAGGAAAGGCGATTGTGTTCCATATTTTATGGAAGTATGTTTCATGCCCTCGACATGTGTTGCTTCCAGTGGAAGGTTCGGACCACCCGCAAGTCATTGAATAATACAATCGTATTAAATCGATTACATTTAAACGACGCTTACAGGCTCGATCTCGCTAGCCTACGGTAGACTGGGTTGTTCGCAAGTGTGAGCTGCATGTTGCACGTTTCTTGTGCCGCTTGCCGAACTCGGACACGGTGCATGCAACGCCTAGCGTGTGGTGTGCACTAAATGCAGAAAATTGAACTGCCAAGCAAGTTTCAGCAGATCCGTCGAGAACTTCGCTTGCTAAGAGTGGTGTTTTTTTTGTTTGTTTGTTTGTTTGTTTGTTTGGTTGCTGTGACCTCCATATTGGTTTGCACGGGTTGCTTTGATTCGTGTGGGTAGGAGGTGGAAAATGATTTTCCACATAGTAGCAGTAGCAATACACTTTTATCAACTATAGTGATGTTTGTAATGCTTTGCATTGTTTGGGCAGATATGGAGATGTACTGCTTGCACTGCCGAACCTTAATCGACTAAGTGACTAAGTGGCTAACCAATAAAAAAAAAACACTCAAATTGTTTGTTTAGATCAATCCTCTTTCTTATATAACTAATCAGTTTTAACGTATTTTTTTCCAGAAATCATTACATCGTAGCTAGAACTAAGGAACCAAACATCAGGAAATTTGCGCCTAGCTAAAGACAGGGTCCGAAAATGCTGTCCTACTTGTACACCTACCTAACCAACCTGCCCCGATGGCATCTGGTAGCAATAGTGCTGGTAGGCTATCTCATCTACTACCTGATGGAAGTGGTCAAGGTACGGACAAATCTGTTTATTAGCCATCTATTGACACCTTTTTCTAACTGTCTTATGCTTGTCCCCTCCATTCTATCATACCCTAGCGCCCAATTCTAGCCGTCTCGAATGGACCGTTCAAGAAGTATCTGCGCAAACACATCCCCACGCTGGAGAACAAATTTTGGCCCACGTTCTGGTGTGTGGAAAGTCGTGCCCAGACCGTGTTTGCCAGTATCATCCGGTCAAACATTATGCCGCTGGTTGAGTATAGGCGTGAGGTGCTAACGCTCAAGGACGGTGGCCAGGTGGCCCTTGACTGGCTGGAGACGGGGTGCGATCCAGAGTCGCCGATCATTATCATACTGCCCGGGTTGACCGGTGAATCGCAAGCCGAATACATCAAGTGCCTGGTGACGGCGGCCAACCGCATCGGCATCCGGACGGTCGTGTTCACCAACCGTGGGCTCGGCGGTGTCGCACTGAAGACGCCCCGGCTCTACTGTGCCTCCAACTGTGAGGATCTGTCCGAGGTGGTGAAGTACGTGAAGCAGACGCACCCGCACGTACGGATCGGTGCGACCGGCATCTCGATGGGTGGTTTAATTCTCGGCAACTATCTCGCCCGCCACAGCGATGAAGCGAAATCGATCCTAACCGCGGCCACAATTATCTCCGTACCGTGGGACGTCCACAAGGGTAAGAGGCCTGGTGGCTGGCGCATCTGGGGTACTAGGGCGGTTTATTAATAATTTCCACCGGGACGGAGTGACAGTTTTTTACTGGGCAATGAATGTGATATATCGATCGTACACTTCGATACGTGGTGAGCGGTTTGAAGCCATGAACCACAGTGCTTCTTTCTTTGGTGGTTGCAATTTCCAAGGTAACGAACATCCGGGAAGGACTCAAAAAAACAGCCAAAAGGCGAATATTTACGGTGTGCTGAATGTAAACCAAGCGTTAATCTCAAACCACCGTCTGGGTGGTGGTTTCAGCTTCTTATCAGTTGCCAAATGTTGCGTTCGATCAGCAAACTAATCAGCTGTCGCATGCCGCGTTGTGTCCCACGTGCACAAAGCTTCTACATGACGACGCAAAGGAAAAAGGCTTGATGTTCTCGAAGGTTCATTAACGATATTTGATGGTGAAAATATTTATAGAACTGTTGGGAACTTGATTATTTCTAATGTCTTTCGGTGTTTCTTTTGTAGGTTGTGCGAGTATTGAGCAGCCCATACTGAACAACCTGCTCGGACGGCATCTAGCGTCGAGCCTGTGCCGAACGGTGAGCAAGTACGATATACTGCGAGGTGAAGAGTTCGACTGGGACATGAACCAGGTGCTACAGGTAAGTTGTATCTTATCGCGTGGCATTAAAAGAAACAAAACAAAAAATACTAATCGATCGATTCCGACTTTGTAGAGCAAAACCATCAAACAGTTCGACTCCGCGTTCACGTCGAAACATTTCGGCTACAAGGATGTGGACAGCTACTACTCGGACGCGACGCTTCACAACAAACTACACCAGATTAAAGTGCCTTTGCTGTGTCTCAGCGCGGCGGACGATCCGTTCCAGCCGCTCGATGCGATCCCGGTGAAGGCGGCCGCCAACTCGTCGCACGTTGCCATCCTGATAACGGCGCGCGGTGGCCACATCGGGTTCCTCGAGGGTTGGTGGCCTGCCAACAAGGACCAGTATATGGGCCGCCTGTTTAGTCAATACTTTTCCGCCGCACTGTTCGATCCGAACAATGAGTTCTACCGCACCGCGCAGCTAATGATGGAGCATAACCTGACCACGTCCACATCGGTGCCGGGTTCACCGACGAACAAACCGTCGNTGGCTGCTGCCAGCGCCATACGGAAAAAGTCCATCCCGTTCTAATGGCGGTGAGTTTTGCTGCTGGTGGCTTTTGTGTGAGTTCGCTACGTATGCGAACCGTATTCCAACCAAGCTAGAATGCCTTCATCGCTTGCTTTGCTAAGTGCGACATGGCCGCAGGAAGGCCGCGATCAAGGATAGACGTTCTACACTTGATCGTACCGTGCGATCGATCGATCCTCGCATCGTTCGGCCCCCAGCTTTGCTGTGATCGTATGCGTGATCGTGTTAGCTTAGGAAGAAAAAGAATGCACAACGAATATACCTTCCCGAGCGGGTAGGGGGGGGAGCGCAGCAGAACATTTGGTGATGAACATTCGCAAGCTGAATCATGCAGGGTGCGTAGTTTTAAATATTCTTTCCTCTTATCGCCAGTTAATGATTACGTCCAGCTGGCGTTTGCGCCTTTTAATAATGCCCGCGTAAGCTTGGGCACAGATTGCTTGCACGGTGGTGGTTGTTCGTTTGGGTGCAACAAAAGCAAATGCATGTGATAAAGATGATAACAGCGCTAACCGCATTACAATAAAGCAAACGAGCCAGCCGTTGTTCAAAGCTCCCTTTACCCTCGTTAGCACCTTTTTCCAGATAGATGCTAGAAAAACTTTGCAACAGAAAAACAACAACAACCATTAATGCCGTACTATAATGAAGCACCTCCACTTAGGGTCGAGAGAATAATCAATTTAATGCTATCAGCCACATAGGTAGACAACAGAGGCAGAAAGTTTGTAACATTTTTCTCAGGATTAACATTTGAACCAAAAACAACACAAAAACATATAGGAAGACACATAGAAACTCACAGATCAATAGAGCCTATTGTCCATTTAAGCCAACGTTTGGCTGGCTTTAATATCGACAACGAATTGCTTACCGTAACGTTTACGCTTTACGGTTTATGTGTTATGTTTTTATTTTAGGTTCAAATAAGTTTATGATGTTAAAGTTAACTGCCGATCACCGGATCGATTCCTTATCGTTTTGTTGTTTCTTTTTTTCGGTGGTGCTTTTAGGAGGAAAAAAAACTAAAATTAAAAAAAACATACAGAAACAAACATTCGTAGCATGAAGTAAGTAGTAGTGTCTTAAAACTGTTAAAGCCGATTGCCTAGAGCAATAATACTGTAATAGCGAGAAAAGACTTATTTTAAATAAACGTTTCGTTTCAAAGCAGCAAAGGGTTGGACCAAAACCGTAACCTTCCTAGAAGAGAGCTTACGGTTCGTCACTTGTTATATTATATTAGAGCAAAAACTGTTTGTAGTTGCTGTACACAATGTATTTAGATTGTCTGTTTCTGTTGGAAGAACTACGTTACAATTATATGATGCCAGTTCATAGGAATGCTGCATTGAGTAAACAAAGAAAAGGTTGAATAAAATCGTTAAAGTGTGTTACACTACTACACCAGTATTGTTTGTCTCGATAGTGCGATAGTGAAACTACGCCAGGAAGACTTATCCCTAGTAGTAGACGGTTGTTAAGGTGAACGAATTGTTCTATAGTTTAAAGGGCGCCTTTCGCGTATAGTGTACGAAGGTGATGAATTCAAACGATAATAAGTAGATACCAACAACTAGCAAAACGAACCGAAAGACAAGCAATTTAATTAGCAAACAATATTAATAAATGCTAGTATTAGGTAAGATTACAGTGGCGAAACAATGGTTCGCAGTTAGGTAGCTCAACACGACAAAAAAAAAACAAAAGCTGCAGCTGGAAATGTTATACCACAACACTTGTTTACATATCCTTGCAATCTTAATCCTTAACCACACTCAAACCAAAGCCTGTTCGCGCCAGCTTTCCAATGCGAACGTGAAACGTTTTGGTTTGATGAGCTTTGCCTCGCAAACATCCATTATCGTGTACGAGTGAGATTCGAATCAAATAAATCAAATAAATTCCAGGCAAAGGGACTACACGGTTCGCTTGATCGTGTTTGGTAGAAATGGAAAGCAAACCCCCAACTGCAACGACGAGGGCAAATGTTTCACACAATTCGCACTGTTTACTGTTTTTCGGTTTTCAATTACGTATTGAATGCAACGTTTACCTAAACGGGATGCATGCACGCACAATTCGCTCGTTCTGATAGTTTAGTAAAAGTTTAACAGTTTCACATTTGTACGGTCTATTAAAATTGTTGCAACACGAATGTTAACATTGTGCGGCTGGTAACAGCTGTAACAAAAAAGGAGACGTGTTTCTTTTGCGAATGAAATAAAGATAATACTGACTTTAGAAAAATCACACCTGATTCGTGGGGGAGATAAACGCTCGACTTGGATGGTGTATAAGCCTCCAAAGACTTCTATTTCGAGAGAAACGGGAACTCATTCGAATGCATTCAAAGATTCATCTGTCTGTTATATTTGGAATAGTAAAAACTTAACCAAATCCGGTCATTTCGGCATCCGCAATACAAGTTTTGACCGGTTAAACATTATTGTAATTATGGTTGGTTCTGCTGCCTGTAGTTGCAAAATACTGTTGATGTGAGCTTCAAATAGGAAAGTCGCAATCAAAACAAACAATTGCCGTTCTATCTGGTCACCCTAGACAGCAGACTGCTAAATGTCATTTCGAGTATTGAAAATGGTAGTGTAGTTCAACCGTTATACAATCCCCAAGTAACCATTTACAGCAATGTTGTGTGTCATGAAGTACGGAATTTAAACAACCCAGTGAGACGAATTTCGAATGCGGGTAAATTAGCAAATTACCGCCACGCTAGGAAAATCACCATTCTTTCTGCCTTTGGTAAAGTTGGTTCGTGTTTTTCCCGCTTGTGTTATACAATATGCTCGATCGTTTTAGTTTCGGTGATAAGGATGAAATTGGCATCTCTGCTGTCAGTTAGGCAAAACAGCAAACAAAACAATTTGTGTGATCGCTACAGGCAGAACAACAATGATGCCGTGTAAGCGCGTCCGATCTTTCGTTTTGTTTAAATGTTTATTCGTTCTTTTGAGCTGTGGTGCGTCTATTTCTATCTCGAATAATGTCACGGGAGACATTTCAACTACTGATCTGCCCAGTTTAGAATTAGGTAAGTTCTGTAACTATGTTTCTATCTGGTCAAAGACTAATTCTACTCTTTCCTCTGCTTGTTTCATTCATTGGCTGTTTGGTGATAACAGTGCGAGAGGTCATAGAGTTGAGCGTGCCGGTAGCATTAAAGCCGAACGATATCAACGATTATCGCGAAATCGTCTTGCAGCCGTACTCGAACACGCGCATTCACGTTGCAAACTATTCGAAAAATGCAGGCGAATCCATCGGCTATGCGCTGGTGCAGCTTAATGCGTTCGAGTATAACGTGACGCTGAGCTACAACAGTTCCATCGTGGATGGAGGACATCTTACGGGGCAGAACGTTGGTCTACTAATGTACGGTGACGGTGATTTGTACGCGTTTAATTTGAATCCTCATCAAGCGGTATGGGTGTCGTTGGTACTGATGCTGTACAACACATCGGCACCGATCCCGGGCGGCTGTAATCTAGAGTTTCCTGTCGAAATATCACCCATCCTTAACTTGACACTCACGCCGGAAATCATCATTGTCGACACACCGGCAGCATCGGTTGCCAAACCGTTCCAGGGATCACCGAATGGGTGCGGAAAGGCACGGTTGGAATATGAATCCTACTATTACATCATGCCGGCGCATGATTACTCCCAGAGAACTTACTTTTCGGCTATTCTAAAGATGATAAGCTATGCAAATGCGCAATTATCAGGCCGGAAAAATGTGCTACACGAACCACTTTTACCGAACCGGCACAAATACGGTCGACTGAATGGGCGAGGCATGGTGTTCGTTACTGCGGTCATTGATCCCGTGCATCGAGGTTTTGCACTGTACGTTCCAACGCACACGTACTCGTGCAAACCGTTCCTCGATCCGGCCGGATGCTATGGTTTAAACATTCCGCTTCGTCTGCTAGCTATTGTGCTGACGGTTATAGCGGTGCTGGAAGTGATAATGGGATGGTTACCACTTGTCGTCAAGTGTCCCGCAACGGTGGGTTGCTTGGGTGTGCTGGGAACGGTTGAAGCTTTAAATATGCTCGATAAACCGCTAGCCCAGGAATGGATTATAGTATCCCTGGTGGCAGGTGCGATTGTAGGCACTATTATTGGGCTACTGCTCGGTTTATATGCGCCTGTAGCAGGCAAGCTATTTTGCTCGTTCCTGACTGGTTATCTCATCTGTCTGACGCTATTCGGCGTGATAAGTAAGTATGCCTCCAATACTAACCGTCTGTAACAGGATTCGATTTTAATTTAATTTTTCCATTCAAATCCTTACAGATGGAAACTTTTACTCTTTGGTGAATGTTTCGTGGTACGTCGCACTGGGTGGTATACTCATTGGTGCCATCCTGAACATGGCGCTACCGATCGTGCTGATTACACGCTCGGTAATATTTGGTACCATCTTCATTTTCTACGGTGTAAATATGATCGTTGGCGGACGGTTGGACTATCCGTTGCGGCACTTCGTACGCCGACTGTACGTGGAAAACTACGAACGTGTTTACTCCGACCCAGCCCTGGATGAGAACGATTTCGTTGCACTGGCGACCTTTACCTTCACGATGGCAGTGGCACTGTTCTTACGCTCCCGTTACCAATCGGACGAGGTGCAGGGCGACTTCACGCGCATCGAAATTCCCTGCCACAGAGCGCCCGCTAACGGTGACGATGAGGATCGCATCGAACGGAGCACGGTTATTGCGGCAGATGATACGGCCGCGTATCAACGTTTTGTTAACGAACAGCCAATCATTACACGGTGGACTAACGGTGATGACGATGTGTTTGAATCTCCCGAAAGCAACTCTAAATTCTTCCGGATATTACGGTACAACGCTAGAAGATAGGAACCTTATTTAAACATTCGTTAGCTGATCGTGCGTGTCGATCAGAATCTCAGAAGAGCGAAATAGGAAAACAGAATTGGTTATTTGAATAATACTCTAAAAGTGTGTATCGTGTAGAATAGCAACAAGGCAACATGTAAAAAAATTCCTAATACGGAAATAGAATATATTCCGTTCAACGAGCGAAAGTGATACGAAAGTAAACAATAACAATATGTAAAGGAAAAATAGTTAGATCATGCGGTAAATTACCAGGGAAAATAAATTTGCCAAAATGTCTTATAATTTCTTATAAGACTATAAATTAAATAACTAAAAATGCTTTTCTAATGGTTCGCTATTGCTCCTAGGATCAGCAACAATACTTGTTGCTAAATGATCGCTTCCAATTCCAATGTTTCTCTTGTAGGGATCGCTGAAGATCTCCCACACTGTTGTCTCCGATGAGTGCTTATTAGGTGGATAGTACTGATTCGGTTATTTTATTTATTGATTTCCCAACTAAACCCATCCGACTGTAATGATTTTACAAAACAATACAAAAGGGTAACAGGAAAGTACTACACATTCTAACAAATGAATATACATCGATATTTCCCCAATCATGAAGAACGTCCAGACATGCAAATATCCTTAATGAACAGTTGAATGATCTTTTGATCGTATCTTCTGCTAATACGAAACAAATTGCTGTGAGAAATTAAGGCCAATCTATTGAACAAAATGAATGGATTTTTAAGCATGCCTTCTGCTCTTTCTAGCCGACTAATTTGCCTTGTGTATTGAGAAAAGTTGAGGAAGATAGAGCTTACGATCTTTTTTACACTCTGCAAAAGATGATCCGTCACTGCAATAATGGGTTCATATGGAAAACAGCTGCAAGTCTCCAATATACTGTGACTTATTCTTTGTAGAATAGCATGTTAGAAGGAATTCATTCACAAACTAACAAATATTCGCAAGTATGAGGGAAGACTGTTCTAGATGCTTATTGCAGCTATACATAAACATTCGATAAAGTTCCATAGAGAAATAAATACGTTATTCTCGATAACTAAATGTTGTATCATAAAATATAATTTAAAACAAGTAATATTATCGCACAAGAATGGATTACCTTCATTAAAATAAAAAGCTCCTCCAAAAAGGGGCCTGTGCCTACCTGGTGGCATATGTTCACAAAAGTTCAAACGGCACAGCGAAGTGCCCCGATGGCGCAACAACAATTTAGATGTTTTCTTTGTTTTGTTTGTTCATCGTCTACCTGTCTGTTGCGCTTTTGTCGTCCATAAAAGGAGTCCTCGGTCGAGTGTCGGTTCCAACTTCAATGCGGTGGTTTTTCAAATTTTTACGAAACGAACTGCGCTGGTAGGTAATAATCAAACTAAACTCGATCAAAATCGAAAACAAGAAGCAGCGACAAAAAAAACGAAAAGCGAAACACAAAACAAGATAAAACAAAACACAAACCCGTCTAAGACAATCGGCAGACGTTAGACGTTGCGTGAGCGCACTGGACTCTGGTTGGCAGTAGGCTCCCGGTCCAAATGGGCAACGTACGTATTGGCGCATTTTTCACCACGGTTGCATCTGTCGTCGAACTGCAGATCGACCTTCGGAATGCTTCTAATGTCTGAGCCAAATGTACCGTTAGGGCGACAAACACAAACGCTAGTGGGACAATGCGCGCCCTTCTTAGGCGCGTCTGTCTGCATTGTTTGGCCGGGCCGGGCCGGGCCGGGAGCAGCCGGGAATGTCAGCATCGGTTGCATTTTATTGCATTATTTTCGGGTGACTCGGTTGCAGCAGCGTTCGTTCGCATCGTTGCTTTCTTGGCCGGTGCATTGTCTGCACTTTATCACAAGCTCGATAGTTTTACCCCGTCTTTTTTATGTGCATGTTTCAAAGCAATCAAAATGCACACCGACAGATCGGCGGTGCGAGCGGATGCAAAGATAAAATTATAAGCTGGTAGGAATTCGCTTATTTGCTCATAAAAATTTCATAAACTTGTTCGGCACACTTGGAATAATAGCTTTTGGCTGTTTTTATAATCATTGTATTTGTTAAAATATTCCCATATTGATTTTTGTCGCTATTAATCGCCCATGATTATCCTGCTGCAAAAGAAAGCAAAAATACAGCTTATTTCGTAATAAAAGTTGTTTGGATTGTTTAGAAAATTAAAATAAGATGGCTCTAGTTAGCAGAAGTCTAATGAGGACCTAAGATTCTACATATGAGAATTTAGTATTTAATCTCAAGGCACATAGGAAGATACAATTTACTTAGGGATCAAAGTTAAAAAGATTAAAACGTTTTAAAGCTTTTGTCTTATTCTAACAAGAATTATTGTTTAATTCTATAGGTAAGATTTATATGGTTGGTCGTAGATAACTTGAGCTGATGGACAATTTTTTGCCTAAAGCACCAGGCAACTCCATCGAACATTTTCTAACGACTTTCACCTTAAGGCTGACAGTGGATATGATATTTTATGTTAAGAGGTAACGTTGAAGATCGTCTGATCGTCTGAAGCTCATTACAAATAACCATCAAGAACTGTGTAGAATATTCTAATTTCTTTCAGACGAGGTTAAAGAGAATTCGACCGAAGTCGATGGTCGTCATCATCAATTTGACGACTTCTAGTGCCTATTCGCCATAATGGTTCCCTTCGGTTCGGTTGTGGTGATTTGAATAATTCAAGACAGATATTAAAAGTTTTCCTCAATGAAGTTTTACATAGTTCCTCCATAACATGACATATTTTCCTTAGCAATCGCTGTAGAACAGCCAGAACGTATATCGAGTACTCCAATGTAAGACACACAAACGTAGATCACATAACCGAACATCCAATCGTATCGTTCGTCCACAATTATTAGATAAATTGTACCAAAACTATCTTATCTGTGTCTGAGTGGTCTGTTTCGAACCGATGAACCATAAAGCCAAACGTTTGTTATGCATCTCCAATTACGTACTAAGCATCAGCTCAAATCCGTCCAACAAAACGTGTGATGAGATGTGCTTTTTAAGATCGCTTTCGAGCGATCGACAGTTAAAAGTAAAAAGAATGCCCACAGAAACAGAGAAGATCATTTAGACTTGACGTACGATGGTGAAGGAAGGTAACTTTTTAACAAAAGGACGATGATGTAGTTTAATCATTCTCTTTTCTCAATTCCACTTTTCTGCTTTTTTTGCATTCTTGGCTTCTTTTTGTTGTATTTGCTACTTGCACTAAGAAGTTACTCTACGTATTAAGCAATGTAAAAATGTTTTAAAACCTTTTTGCTCAACTTATAAATAAGTTAATACGTATTTCCTGCTTTGTTGAAATATTTGCCGGTATGTAAAATTATTTATGTTATAAAAACTAATTAAAACTTCCATGTAACTTATGGAAAAAAGTGCAAAGAAGGAAAAACCAACTGCTGTTAACCGATTGGAAACGAAATTAACATTCGCTCTGTAAAAAAAAAAGGCACGGGAAAACAAATCGACCAAAACACAGAACACATTCTCACGTCGATATGACAACAAATCTATTCAGCAGTACCACATCTTTTCCCAGCGGCACATCAAAAACGCTTCTGTTTCACATCATTGTTAATGATCATGATTTGTTTCACCTCAATATTCAATACATGCGCTTGTACCGGTCGCAGCAGCAGCAGCAGCTAGTCCCCAGTGGTTAGTGGTCGACTCGGTTGATTCGGTGTAATTTTGTAGCAGCAGCAACCGGCCGTATTCATTTCCCGCCATTTCGTCAAGCAGTCTGGCTGATTATGTTTCGCTGGCCCGGGGTGTACGGACGGCAAAGGCTCATCGCATTCCCAGCGTCCAATCCCGGCACCAACTCCACCACAGTACCGAAGGTGTTAATAGTCGTCGTTTTGTCGTCGTCGATCGTGCATGGCTGCGAACGGACAGCCGGCCCCCACCCGAAACAAAAAGACAAACAGAAAGGTAGTACGGTGGCGCAACAAAGTGGCGCGTACCCCGGGGGTCTTTAGGGCAGGGATAATAAAGACATGTTTAAATTTTAATTTCACATCTAACTCAGCGTGAACCCCCGAAAGCTGCATACGACCTTTGCAAAAGGTTTTGCCAAACGAAACGCCAAACGAGACGAAAGAGATCAGAAAGATCACAACCCCGGTCAGCAATAATCCTTGCCAAAAAGGGATGTAAGAAACGGCATGTAAAGTAAAAAAAAAACAAGTGATCGAGAACTGAAAACAAAGCAAACGGTACGAAATTAAGTTGCTTCCAGAGCGCCGGTAAATAATCACTCATCTCTCAAAATCCTCCCGAAATGCCACGCTGTGGGGTCCGCGGATGGCAGACCCGTATAGACGTGTACGTATACGGTTGGGATCGCGTAGCGCCTCGTTCGCAAAAAGACAGGACCAAAGAAGAAACACACACACAGCCTCCGAGCGCGAGATGTCGTTCTGCTTATGTCACTTATGTGCTGTGATCCCGGCGATCCCGGCATTACACAACTGCCCCGTGAGACCGTGCATCTGAAGGATCATTAGTTTATTATAATCAGATTTATATTAACTGGCTTTAGCCACGGGTCTTGCACCCCCCCCCC
>CM032178.1:21754310-21795493 GCA_018908115.1 Anopheles rivulorum
TATTACGTTCGCGTTCAATATGTCACTCTCTGTGGTTTACAAGCCTTTGGACGGGTTTTGGATGGAGAAGTTGCGTTCTGTATCGTTAGATAGTTTATCTAGAAAATTACAACACCGCCATCATCATTATCATTATTACCCTTCCACGCTGGACGTTGCCGCCAAAGCCTCCAAGTTTGATCGTTTCTGTTCAAGCAGGGAAGAAAATTCCCTGTCCGTCCTGCTGCTCGGATCAATATCATTAGTGTTTTTTTGGGACACTTTAGCTGGAGATACACCATGTCGCCACAGTCGCCGTGGAATAAAGACACAACGCGAGAGAGTAATATTCTTGCTAAAGGTCTGGCCGAGCGCAAGGATAGGTTGTGGAAGGTTTTGAAATAAATTAGACATAATCAGTCTGTGACCTGCGAGTGACATTCGGGGGTTTTTTCCCTCGCTAGTCTGTTTGTTTTTCGGTGATTACCACCTTGCCCTTTTTCAGTCACAACCTGGGCGGTAGGTGTGATCCAGGACGTGTGATCTTTTAGAAAAACGTACGTAAGGGACCCAAAAAAATCCCACCCGGCGCGGTTTCTTGCCATTTTCTGGCTGGCGTAACAATGAGATGTTACTTAAAGGACTACCGCTGATTTGTGTTGCTTTAAAGTAATCCGGAAATGCAGCCGGTACCTTTAATCCTATAGCAACATCAACTACCGCGCTGTCTTATTTATTGAACTGTTTTCTACGAAATTCTTCATCTTCAATTAGAGGTATTGCTGGCGACAGGAACAGCATGCACCTCAGCATATGACGCTTCACTGGGTGGTTTGTTTGGTCAATTTCACTTATTTGTTCAGTAAACATTGAAGAAAAAGGACAGCAAATGAATAGGAGCAAAGGCACAAAAAAATTACGACAGCGGTTAGACTAAACGCTAAGAAAGGACAGAGACAGTGCCCTGATCCTGTAGACCCAACACCGTGCTGGCTCAGGTAGCGTACGTACCTACCTTTTTCATTTCTAACCCAATTGTTGTGTGAGGAACGCGTTGTGAACAAATGCAATCGAATTGAGACGGAAAATTGAGATAATAAATCTGAGACACCGGTCACCAGGTCGGTACCGACCAAATGACCCCGTTGCTGTCAAGCATATTCCATAAGAATGATCAGCAAGCGATAAACGGTATTCGACTGCATTACAAAGTAAGGTACGAAACGCAAAAGTCGGCAGGGTTCAAAGAATCAATAGCTAGGTACTGTAGTTTATACAGAAGGTTGACAGATTGTAGGCTATTTTTAATTGGTCGTTTTGGAGTCCTTTCCTTTGCCCATGTGATCCACCTAGGCCCGGGAAAGAGATGTGGATTTCTATCGTTGGACAAAAGTCATGTTGGTGTAACTTGCGCAACGACAACTGTCACGTCTAGAAAAAGGGAACACACACCCAGAAAGCACCCCAGAAGGTTCCGAAATCAGCTGCTGAGGTTTTGAAAAATCCCAAAATTTCACCAACGCAAGGAATAATTGAAGGACAAAAAAGAACTCACAAATTCCATTGGCCGATGAAGAAATGAGATAGAACGTAAGTGAAAATACGTTAACGTGTGCCGTTGCATTCTTCGATGGAGGTGTCTGGCATACCGGCAAAACAAGCTGATAATGAAGTGATTAACGAGTAGCTGCTCCTCCAAGAACCTTCCCGTTCGGTTGTTCCGTCAACGATCACTGCACACTGCAACATTATGATCTCGAACGAATCGATGGCTGGACGCGGAACATGCGCCAGAATCGCCGTTGCAGCTGGTAAGGCAAGATAAATTCTTCCTGGAAACCGTTCCTATGCGTCCATGGTACGATGTGGCACGACCTATTTTTAATTGCATGTACGGTGCCACTGGTGCCTTTCTCCAACGGTTCCTAAGTTTTTGGTTCAAGGTTCAAGGTTCCTGCTGCTGCATCGGTCTACAGTGGCCACGTGTAACCAGATAACCCCGGAAGGGGGCTTACAGATTTCTGGGTGTTAAAAACGGATTTGACAAGTATTAATGATGTATCTGTTTCCAACAAACAACGGTCGTCCCCGCTAGACGTCGGAAGTGTTAGATTAACGGAAATATGTTTTTAAAGAAATAATTTGAACCAGACCTTACAATTTCGTTTCGTTTGTCTGATCTAAGAGTTTTGATGCAGTACCAATTCAATCATATGTTTAATTGACATTAGAAAGTAATTGAGACCATTAAGGAGAAGAACTTGGTTAAGAATTTGTTTGTTAATACGATTTATGAAATAGATATAAATATTCATATTTCTTCCATATTTGCTATCGACTTAGTTATCGAATCTAATTCTTTGCGACTCAGCTAGAGGAACATCAGGGATCTCTGTAAACCATAAGGTTCAGTTCCTCTTCTTTCCTGTATCTCCAACATCCACGGCTTCTATACCATATGGCATGAAGGCGTGTGACAAATATTGTCCTTCCCCCGTGACATGTGGGAATTGCAAGAATGATTCTTTTCTTGGAATGGACCACATTGCTTATGCTGGATGTAACTGGATCCTAATTGAAGGTATTATTAAGGTATATCATCTAATAATCCACCTTCATCGACACATCAACGTGATCTTCGCAGCTGATAGTACGCAACGCCTTTCTTTCAAAACATCGTTTAGCCGACATTAATGAAGCAGAACGTGAGCTTGGACATTCCGGTGCTACAGTTCCGTATTTCATTCGGTAGTGAGGCGTAAGACTACCCGTAAGACGCCATCCGTCTAAACCATCGCGCCCGGTCATGTTTCAACCGACCAACTGGTCCAGGTCTTTCGGGGTGTAACCTGATCGCTAAAACCCTCTCAGCCGCACGTGCTGTTGCTGTGTACAGCTTGGAAACAGTTGGTCCCGGCCAACCGGCATGCCGGGAAAGGTTTCATTGGACTGAAGAACTGTGAGCATTCCTTACTTTTTCTCTTTTTTTGTTGCATAAGGATCGGTTCCAGCAACGAACAGGCAGATGCCTTCTCCAATAAAACTTTCGCGAATTGATGGAAATTATGCTTTTGAGTTGAAGCATCAACATTGATGAGATGGTTGCAAGTCAGAAATTTGATTAATTATTATCAGAATATTTAATTATTAAGTGTGTGTCTTCATAAGTTTTCACACTGACAAAGGAAAAATTTAGATTATTGGATGTATATGAAGATCTTGGAGCGATCTTCATGCAAACAAAGATTTATTGTTAAGTTTTTTTAATTGTTTTAACTCTGATTAAACTGATTTTAGAGTATCTTTTGTAACATAGTCCCTTATAAGTTTAAAACAAAAGAGGCGTATAGACACATCTACCAGGTGCACTTCACGTACATCAACTTTATTCACATCAAGCTTTACTAATTAAAAACTTGTTACCGATAGCAATCAGTTCCTTGATTCATGTTATAATTTCAACACGCGACACATCACCTGTCCCTGTGTAATTTTTCCATTTTTTTGTATGTACCTTCCTTTGTATCCTGCATATCTTAACCTTGGTTAGAAGAATGTGGTATGTGTTCGATTGTTTATAAATTCAGTGCACGAAACAATGCGCACTTGTTCCATAATTCATGTACTCAAAACAACACACTTTACTCGATCGGTTTGGCAAGCTGTTTTGTTTCTTTCCATGGCGAATGGAATCACTCGCACGTGTTCGAACCGTTTCGTTGACAACGAGTGCAATGCTGGATTCATGTGCATTTGTGTTCGGTTTACACGAAATTTTTGTTCGTATAAGCGATAATATTGGAGTTTATTTTCGTTACAGTTGCTGTTTTGGTATCTTATCTTGTAAAGTAAGTTTAATATTTTTTATCATATTATAATATTTTTTATCATATTATAATGCAATTAAAATAGCGAACTTATACTTCATTTAAAAAAGAAGATTAATGGAAACATTTCAGCTAGTGGCGCATTATTAATAGAGAAACATTAAGATAACAAAAACAATAAAAGAATCACTAAACACATTTTCATCCGATGAAGAACAATGATGAAGAACAATTTATTTTTTAACCGAAAAAAAGAACAAGAAAAGTAAATATGAAGAATAAAGATGAAAGAAGTAAAGATGAAAAATTGGTGCGCAACTTCCATTTCTAATTGTTTATCTAAGTTACAATTGTTTGTAATCTAAGTTACAAAAAATGGGTAAGATGTCAGAAGTACCTTGACAAATTCCATTTCAACTTGAAAAGGAATCCGGAATGGGTTTAATTGTTAAAATTTAATTTCAAAACACTTTAAAGTTTCTTAACTAAATATAATGGAAACTAAATTTATAGAAACATAAAAATGTGCTGAGAAATAATAAAAGAAATGCACCAAATTCGTAGTGCAAAAAAAATCTCAGTAAAACATTGACCGATCATGATTTTTGGCTGAGTGAAAAGCATTTGCAAAAAAAAACAACAAGCGTAGAAAGGTTAAAAATATGACAAAACCATGAAACAAGACTTATCCACAAACAACAAGACCAGGTAAATCAATTAGCCACTGGGTGCGTGTTTGTTTACGTCGCTACGGTTCAATTCTTTTCTTTTTCTATCCGCCCTAACATGGTTTTCGATCCTTATCATCTGTGCTGAACCATCTTCTTCCAACTCCGACCGGGTGGGTCGGCTTTATTTTTGGTTTTCGGCAAATGTGCTTAGAAAACCAGGATCGTTTTGTTTTGTTATGTTTGTGTGGTGTTTAGTTTCATATATTTAACAGCTTTTCTCTTCACTGTTGAATACTTTTATATTTTTATATCTAACTTCAAAGTCTTTTTTAATGTTTACAAAACAATAAATCATATTTCTGATTGATTTTTATCATAAAAAATATGGCTTTATTAAGTTAAAGGGATTTATAACATAAACATCAATGGCATTGTAAAACAGGGATAAGTTATTGATCCACAATATATTATCCACAACAAAGGGTGATAGGTGGAGCTATGCTGCAGCTTACGATATCCATTTCTCTCCTCCGGTGTAGTGATTATGCTTGTACGGAAAAGTATCTTCACCCGGAGGTAGGAAAATTCAACTGATCGTAACCCAACAATACACAACATGTTGCATGACACACACATAACTTCCCCTTAACGCGTGTAAAATGAACATTTGCTCTCTCTCACTCGTATAAAATGAATCACCTTCTCTCAAACATTAACCACTCTCTCACTCATGCGGTCACCACAATCTCCTGACATTCATGCCGGAAACTTCCGCTCCGTACTCGGGCGTCAGTAGCACCGACACCGGTCTGTTTTTTTTTTCGGGCCACATCAGCTGACATCGACGGAAGTGTGTGTTGGAACGAGACAAGATCGGATGGGAATGTTTGTTCGTAACGCAGTTTGATCCTTGTTCTAAGAAGTGTGTTGCCAAATAATACGGCAGTGAATTAGTAAGAATTTGTTTGTAAAGTGATAGTTAGTAATAAAAATGTTAGTGCATTTGTATGCTTGCAAGAGAGTAAAATTTAATTGCTTCCTTACGAAATCACTTCATTTAGCATCTTGTTAGTGCAGCTACACGTAGGGAAAAGGCAAAACATTATGTCTACACCCAATGGAACGCTAGAAGATATGCTGTGCCGTACCGTTCCATCTAGTTCAGTTGAACAAATATGCGTCCAGCTAACTGTCTATTAAAACCACACAGGTGCACAACTGTTTTCACGCAAAACGTTATTTTTCTTTACCAAAGACAAACACCAAACCGCTCCGTTTTGTCTTCGGCGCGTTGCTTTGCTGACTAAGAGGAAACGAGTTGAATGACTTTTTTGTTTTAGTTTCGTTTAGTGTTGTTGATATGAGCCGTGAGAAAGAGTTTTACTGCAAGGACTGGGTGGCTGACTAGGAGTGAATGGTGAAGGTTTATTTATGGGAAAACGTAAGAAATAGAGAAGGACTAAGTAAAGCATGAGTACAGCATGCAGTGTTTTAGTTAATGTTTTTATATTTGAACAAACAAAACCAAGCAAAATAATTAAAAAAAAATCAAAAAATAATTTAAATGGAACAAAAAATATGTATACACGGACTAGGCAAACCATTACATCTCCTTACGGGGGTTTCGAGTTCAAGAAGCAAAGTTGAAGTGATTTTCTTATTATTATTTTTTTTAAATTTATTTGCAACTTAATCCACATGTTTGCAAAGCTCTCATTATGTTAGTGGAGAAAGCTTTCAATAGGGTCGAATTCAACATAATAAATTGCGAAAATTTAATAGGATTCCAGGTCTGTATAAAAAAAATCTTCTTCTACTAGAAAAGAGTTCAGAAATGGTTAGAACTTTAACACTTCAACTGGAAACCCTTGAAAACAGTTTTAACCGGGGCCTTTTACTCATATTACTTCTCATCTCAATAGTTGAAATTTAGTGCATAATTCAACATTAATTTAAATTTCTTGAAATTGTACATAACTATAGTTCTAGAAATTATACAAACAAACGAACAAATCATTAAATTACACACTTAAAGTAGTAAACTCTAAATTTTATTATATAACCATTCAATAAATGGCATTCTTTCAAAGGATTTGGTTATGAAAGATATTTTTACACCAAATAATAACCAAATAAGATAACTCAATGCTTGCAAGAACGTTTGTAGCAAGTTTTTAGAGCAGCTCCTTAAATTAAAATTATCAACCACGCGTACCTAAAAAGGAGTTTTTTAAGCTTGCGGGTGGTAAAACTCGCTCCCTTGCACATACACAAGCTTAGCAAAAAAGTATTGTTACGGTTAGAAACGTGTGTTTGGGTGAATGAATGGCTTAACTTGACGCCTTGACTTGAAGATTTAACACGTTTTACAAATAAACATGAATTACGTAGCACTAAGCGTGTCTATCGATTTCTTTTTAATTGTTTTTTATAAACAGACGAATTTTTACTTCATAAAAATATAACAAAAACATGAATTTGCTCTTCATGTTAAAAAAAGTTCACCATTCTTGACCTAGCGCAACCACACCATCCAAGCGAAAATCAGCTGCTAAACACTGTGTCGAAGATCGCTAAATGCTACTTAATTAGCAAACACCGGCCGTTACTGCTAACCTGCGGCCAAAAAGCTAACTATGACTGGCCTATCGTTTGATTTCTTTTCTTGTACCATTTTCGATTTCATTCACACCGGGGCACCAGGTTCGTTGTTCGTTGTGCGGCGGATCGCACGATCGCACTCGCGCTGATCTTCGTTTACGATTGTATGTCGATGCGTTGAGTGCATTAGCTAATGAAACACACACAAGCATACAATTTAATTAGGAAGGTTTTAATTTATCAAAACATAAACATAAACGTTTTTCAGTCTCGGATGACGTTTGTAAGGGGTAAGGTTTGCATTGTGAAGCTTCTTTCCTGCGGCTTTCTTTCGGCGCAGTTTTGCTTTCAGTAAATCACGTGTCGCTTTGCTTCTTCGTAAACACTAAACACTAAAAAGAAAGAGAGAAAAAAAAGCAACAACAACTATCAGCATGTGGCTGTGGAGGCGTGAAAGCGTAGCTCTTGGTGTTAGCCCACTATTTTGCGCTCTGATTCACATTATTTTAATGCTTCATGTCTATTCTTTTCTTTTTTTTTTTGTTTCTGTTTTTGCCGGTGCGTACCATTTTGTGGCTGTACGTTGTTTGTTGTGGATTCGGGCTCGACTTGGTCGCAGGGCTGCTGTGTACGGTGAAGCAGTGTTAACTTGCAAAGGTTAGATAAATGAAGCGGGGGTTTGTGAAGAGAGAGAGAGAGAGAGAGAAAAAGAGAAGCGTGAACAACCGTAACAGTATATTTAAATAGTGAGTATATGTGGTTGCGGTTTTTTCCTCACTTTTTCGTTGTTGCAATTCCTTCTCTGCTTTTTTTCTTTTTGTGCGAACACGACCGATGCTTTGGAGTTGCGATTGATGCGGTTGGCTGCAGATGCGATTGCACTGCGTGAGGTGAACATGTCTCATTTTTATTACTCAGTTCCTGATGTGCAATGGATGTTTTATATGAGAAAAAAAGCATTAACCCTTTCTGTGAAATATTGTTGATCTTGCTAGAATATAAGCGTACCAAAAAAAAGGCCACTGTCTCAAATTCAACTTTCCTATCAATTGACATCTTTATTGTGCGACGTTTTTATTTCTCGCATTTCACTATCGCTCCATTTGCACGAACCAAGTTGCATTCTATTGTGAAAAGCAAAAAACTTCCAGCTCGATTGTGTTGGTGTTCGGTTCGGTTTAGAAAATGTATGCACGATCGCGAGCTTTAGTTCACAGAGCGCCACGATCGCTGCACACTGCAACTCCGGCTGCATTCTACCGGTGTGCAGCGCATTGCATTTTGCTTTTAATCACGCTTTACACCCCCCCCCCCCCCCCCCCCCCCCTCTATGGAACAATCGGAACGCATCGGAAGCGAGCATTAAGTGGTGGCGTTCATTATGATTACCATTTTTAATTTATGCTGGCCACCGAATGATGGTTATGGTTTGATGCATCTGGTCAGCCCGGCGCATAGCCTTAGCATTTAGTCGTACTATTTGGTAACCCATCTTCCTTTCCCGCCGGGTTTCGCGCATCCATTTCTTTCTCTTTCTTTCGTTTTAAAATAATTGTTGCAACCGTACCGCGAGCGCACACCAGACCATAATTTATGCGGAGCTGTGTGTGTGCATACAGCCGTGGTCGTTTTCCCTACCGCCGAGATGGGCGCTCGAGATGGGGTTCATGAGATGTCATTGCCGGGGTTGGTGGTACTTTGGCCTACCTTTTCCGGTTACCCGGTTCCAGGTGGATCATGTGGATGATCGTTGGCGAGCATACGTGCAGGCGCCAGTGCAGGAGAAACAATTTGGTGAGTAGGTGATCACCGACATGCCACATTCAATGGGCGAAATGATCGAAGGTTCACGGTGTGCGGCTAATGCGATGCCGGCAATATGTGTGGGCTAGCTGTCGAGGGGGGTTATGGCGATGAGTCATCGAACTCAAAGAACTGATTCTTTCATGGTGTTCTTTAGACAAAACTTTATTTTGCTTTTGTTTTTTAAAGGTTTGAATTAAAATTATTTGCTTCAATTACTTTAAAACAATATCACTTCCTGTTTATATTCTTGCTCCTCTTGAGTATTGGGACTTCTCACAGTTAAACAAGCTAGGTTTTGTTTAGATTTTAGTTGATGGTGGCTTTCATTAACAATTTTCTTCGCATTTATTATGAAGCTATCAACTAGCTCAAAGAATTGGTTCAATTAAACTGCAGGTGACATCTGGTCCGATTTAAACTCTTTAAAAGTCCCAACGGAGACTAAATTGTTCTTTTTTACCACAAAAATAGTGTTATTACATCTTGTGGTTGTTGTGACTCCTGCTCAGGCTTAAGCTATAAACTGCATTCGCTTCATATGGCGAATTTCTGCCGCTGTTGGGTCTAGCTCTTGATACAGCAGTGACATATTTTTTGCTTTAAGCGCATGTAAACAAATAACACATCATACGGACGACCGATTAAACGCAGCGTAAAGATGCAGAAGAAACAAAAATGCTTTCCCCCAAACACATAAACAAAGCCCAGTTGCAGTGCTGTACCAGACCCCAAACTGCAGCTGCGACATGGGCTGCAGTGTATTTATTATTTAGATTAAACGGTAAGGTTAACAGCCATCAAGCCGTCGTTTCTTGTATTCTGCGTGCGGCAGAAATTGGGTCACCACAGCCACTAGGTACTGTTTATTTTGCCGTTAATTCACGCTCGCGTTTTATCACAGTGCGCATATTGATTCCAAGTTTTCCTTTTTCCCCTTTTACAAACGACAAAGAGAAGTGTAACCTTTTTTTTGTATTTTTTTTAACCGTAAACATTTCCCAAACAAGCTTATGGCATGAGAAATACAGTGGAGTGATGAGTGGAGAGCTTATAAAAATCAGCGACCCAAATGGGTAAGAAAAAAGACACCAAGCGGCATCAGCCTTTCACGATCATCTAAATATCTGTTTTGTTTTATTCCTCTATCTTTCACTCGGGGTTTTTCTTTTCCTAGCGGTTACTACTTTTTTTCCTTTACTCGAATCAGTTTCCTTTCAGCTTGAATCAAATCAAATTTGATCCATCGCTAATTGATTGTTCAAATCAATTTTCGTTAAGATCATCTGATTCAGTTACGTTAAAGAGATCGCTCTGTGGCACTGGACCGAAAGAGAAATGAAGAAAACAGAGAAAACTGAGACGAGATAGAAAAAAAGAGCCAAACCTTAAGCTTACGGTTTTAGCTGCTGAATGGTGCGAGAAGTTGTGGCCGAAGAGAAGCTAATGAAAATGTGTTTGAAAATTGAAAACACAAAACAGGAATGTTTAATGAAAGTTATGAATATGTTGTGTTCTAGATGAGTTCTTGATGAAGCTTATGAAGCTTCATGTGTCTAGCGTCGAGGTGTTTTGTCTACCATAACACACAGCGCGGCATTTGTCAACCTTCATCATGGCTAACGGCAGGTTAAACGGTTTGCTGAGGGTCAGCTATGAGTTAACTTCTGCTTTGGCCTACTCTCGCGACGGTTTGGTTTCATTAAATTGTATTTTCTTTGACCTAAAACCAGCGACATTACGATGTCAAGGTTTCGTGCGTTCATTGTAGCCACTCTTCGCAAGGATTAAGTTATGGGCTGGAATTAATTTCTACTCTTTCATTCTCTTTCTCTCTCTCTCCATTTCGTGAGACATAGTAATGATTATGGCTAAGTGAATTCACATAGCAGGTTGGTTCTATCAGACCTTGTAGTTAAAGTGGATAAGAGACCCCCGAAAGAGAAAAGTTCCTTATTTCATATACTTAGTGTTCTTTGTTCGATTGTACTAATGTGTAGATAAAGCTTAGTATTTGGGACGCCTTGATGAGTGAATGGTAATGCAGGCGACCAGTACTGCTACCAAATGCTATGCGAACGATGATAATAAAGTCAAGAATTAATCAATATTCTCAAACAAAGATAGCCTCAAAATGACTAAATTTACTGGTTGGGATCCTCAAAAAAGCTGGTGAAAAAGGAATGGTAGGCATTCGGATCAACAAATTCATGGCCTTGTTAGCTCGAATACTCTTTCGCTGTAGACATCAACAGTATTGGAGAAAATGATCCGTTTGAGGTTGCAAAAGTTCTGTAGAACACATCTCAGGAACATTGAGACAATAGTCAGACTTGCCTTAGAAGCCTTAGATAAAGATATAGGGCTCGAGTGTAATGGCACTAGATGTTCTCATGTCCAGAAACTTCAATGTTTGGCTAAAAATTAATCTCCGAACTTACCACTTTAAGCTCCTATCTTCTGTTTGGCGTTCTGAACTTACTTCAGAAGTGCAATCCGGATGTGATAAAATACATCCGGAAATAGGATTCATCTCTAGATGTCATGGAACGATTTTTTAGTCTAACTTTTAATGCACCGCAACGTTAGCTTCTTTGGTCAACTTAATGCTTTAGAACAAATGTCAATTACTTAGAAATAGATTTTAAGCTTTGAAGCAAACACACACATTGAAGCAATCTTTTCTTTTATGACTCGTTCCACGCGTTCCTGTGCGACATGTTTATATATGTTATTCGCACGTAAATGTTTATCTGATTCTAGAGCATGACATGGAAATCATGTTGTGTCATGTCATCCTTTACACGCCAGACTAATAATTTGAGCCCGGGTATGCAGCCACTCCTTTACGCTATGATAGACACGTACACGTGCACGTGGAAGGGCCTGGGTAGAGCTACCCAGCTAGTATACCGTCCCGACATTCCGTGTCTTACAATAGCACCGTTTTTCGATGTTGCAGTTGAACAAAAACAAAACAAAACAAAAAACTCCCGAGCACAACACAAAAATCTGTTAAACGTGTGATCCATTCTGCTACTTCAAGATGCGTTTTAAAATCACGATAACAGTCCCACGGAACTTGGTTCGTTGTGCGGCACGAGCCGGTGGTAGGTTTTTGTGGAAGCGGCTTCTAATAATTTTCTTTTGCCCTTTTTTCTTTAAGGTTGTATTTTACCGTAATGGCCGACAATTATGATGCTTGAAATGTTCACTGCTGAACGCAACGAAAAGAAAAACACAGCAACGTTTCAGTAAATTCTCCACTCGTAATGTAAAGTTTGCTCCGGCCGTAAGGTTTACGAGGGACAAACGAAAGATTGAAATTAAAATCAAACCAAAAAAAAAAGACACATTGGAAATAATTACCCACTACTCATCTGTCCGACGTATTACATGTGACGACCCCAAAGGAACCCCCCCTCCCCCATATCCGTTTACAAAACCAGCCAGGGAAGCAAAACAGTCACCTGGGCTGATTATTCATATCCGTTCTGTGATGGTTCCGCACAGTCGATTAAATTCCGTGTGTCGATTAAAGTGTCAAAGAAAAACTTGGTTCGCAGAGAAAAAGTTTGGCAGCGAATGACTGGTCATGTTTTTCCGCCGCGGAGCGAAACTGAAACTGGGGAGAAAAAGACAGCCCGGGAGTGGGAGGAGGGGGAGGGGATTGAGCCCGGAGTAGATCTTTGCTAACCGCTTTTCCTTACACAAGCTGCACCGTTTTTGGCGGCAGTTTGATGGCAAACAGTAGATAGATGACGATGCAGGTTCTCTTTGACCGGGGCTCCAAGGGAAGGTGTCTATGCTTGTGATAGTTGAACGTTTTCGTTTTTCACCTTCAACATCTTTTTCGTTGTTATATTTTTTTTTATTCCTCATATATTTTCAACCCAGCGACGGACAGTCTCCGGTTAGCAAGGCGTGAAATTATTTCGTTCGTCGGCATCTTTTGCTATTTCATGCTCGCTTTTGTGTGTGTACCGGGGGCATGTTGGATCTGCCCCGACGTCTAAATAATACTCCTAGTTTTGTGTTTTAATAAATAGGCATATTACTGTTTCGGGAACTGTGGAAATGTCAAATAGGGCTCTCGGTTTTGTTAGCTAAAAACTTACAAACACGGTCGGTTAAGGTGCATACCCAGCTAAAGGCAAAAGTTTTCGACATTTTCAGCTCCCTCGCTGATGGTTTGCTGGAGTGTATAGCGATTAAACGAAGCCATTGTCACACTCCGGTAGTCACAACAACATAAATACATCCACCCTTCTGAACTGAGTTCTGACGATGGACGTAAGCCCTTGTACGTGTGGGGCGTTCAATGGAGAGCTTAGAACCTTACCTCGATTAGCTGTTGGGAAGGTACTGATGGAATACATTATTTTACGTCTGCAAGAATAGAAGCATGCTGGAAGAAGCGGCGCTTGCTTCTGTCTGATATTTTTCACTGGAAATTAATTTAAAGGTCCAGAATGGATATACTTTGGACTTGCACGCGAAGAAAATCATGTTATGAGACTTTTATTTCGATGGGGTCGACGTCTTTAGTGTTGCTAGCTATCCCACAATGTACGTCCGTTGATCAGAGATAAATTGAAAGGTATTTAGTAGACAGTATTGTTCGGGCTGTATAAACACAACAATGATGTACACTTATTGCAGAAGCATCAAGAATTTTGAGTATAATTCTCCACAGAGAGAGAGAGAGAGCTAGGAACTCTCTATTCTTCAGAAGGTACCCAAGAGCATATAAAAGATTCTAGTAGAAGATGTTTGAAGGAGATCCTAGATTTTAAATAAACTTTGTAATATTCTGAGTTAAATGCCGTTTGTGTGATGAAGATAACCATGTTTTGATGTCCAGGTCACTGAGACATTCCACCATTAGTATTTCATACCTATCTCACAAAGACCATTACCAAAAAGTTGCTAATAAGAATTATGCTTTAATGTTTTCATTGTTGGAAGAGTGAAGAATTCTATTGCAGAAGTACATATTAGCGAAATGATCTTGTTCTGAACAACCAGTTTACAATTGTTGGATGCTATTGGGTATCTTGACATCTTCCATTGGGGTTCGATAACTGAATCCAATTTGGCTACAATTCATCCGTCCGATCAAAGGGTTCACCACGGCTGCAACGGCAACCCGGCCGATGATCCCGGCCTTTTGTATGATCCAAATAAGAAAACGCAAGTTAGGGTTAAATGTAAACTTCCTGTTCTACATTCGTGCGCTCCGAAAGCACAAACTGCCTGTAGGTCAAATGCACAGTTTTTTCGGGGTGCTCGCCATTTTCCCATCTAGAGAGGGTGGTTGTGTGAATTTCTCACTTCCTACCCTTAACTGCTGCACAATAAGGTTTGCTAAATCAGCACACAAAACTGTCGGACGAAGCAGGTTGTAATGGACTGGACCGGGCAATGGTGAGCGCGTTCCTTCATTAAGATGAGGCAGCGATAGTTTATTTCCTACCGTCGAACGCATCATCATCTAACGGCACACGGGGGTTCATCCCATGCGGGATGGCCACCCTTTAGGGGTTTCGGTTCGGATTCGGTACCCATGCGGTTGTGCCATTCGGTCGGTCAGTCCGTCGGCTAAACTTTTTTAACAATCGGAAATGACTTTAACCTAGTGAAACAGATAGGTAAATTATATCGTACCCTAAATATAGAGGTGGCAATGAAAAGTGAACACGGTACGGTGAGCACTGTTGGGCTGGGTGGTTGAAGGAAATGGTAGTTAAATGCACCACCGTATGTGTGTGTGTGTGTGTGTGTGTGTGTGTGTGTGTGTGTGTGGTGTGTGGAATCAGAAAAAAGAAAGGTTAAAATATTTAAAGTGTTTGGTAACTTCAAACAATTTTTTGTTATTAGAGTATGTATAACCTGTATGAACTATTGACTGTTTTATGTTTTAATGTCTTATTGCAAGTAAAATCCCTTTGGTTGTTTTAACTATTCTTAAGTTAATTTTTGTTTCTTAGCTGGAAAATCCATCAAATTAGATAAGATTAGATTAGATAGATCAGATCAGATTAGATTAGATTAAACATTTGTCAGTCTTTGTAGTTGACTGGACTTAACTTTTTTACTCTGTTTAAGGCTATATCCATATACTTTTTAGTATATATTATTCTTCATGATTTTTCTCTAAAACTTACTATTAGTTCCATAATTGGTAAAATTTAACATCACAATAATTTTACATTTATTCTTTCTATTTTCAATCGTCATACAACAGGGTTCTTCAAACTTGTTTGCACATCTTCGCACTCCACAGTCTGGGTAACAACAAGCTTTACTACATACTGCTGCTGTTACACGGATTTAAATCCTGAAGGAATTATTCCAATTAGCACGGATCATATGGCGTTAATGGCATTCAATTAAAATTGCTTCTTCAACACACGATTTTATTAAAAATTCGAATGTTCTCACTTCATTCACTTATTGAGGATAATTATAGGGCGATGGTACAACTATGTAGCTCAAGTCAATTGATGAAACATAACGATAGAATGACATCAAACCCCTTACTATTCAAAATGAAAATTCGCAACATCTGTTGTAATATGGTTGAAACATATGCACCAAATGAAGTGTTTTTTTTTTACAGTGGGGTTTTTGCAGGTCCCTCATTTAAATCTTTTGAGAAGAAAGCTAAACCACGCATGATTTTTATTTTAAATAAAAAAGTTCAACCTCAAGGCTCTTCTTCTCAGTATGTCATGAATGTTTATTTTTAAATTCCACGATTCCCACGCTCCATGTGCGCGATTCTCCCTATCCTAATCTTGTCTTCAATGAAGAAAATAAAAAAAACCCACACACACACACACGACTGAGGATCGTGTTCAAACACGTTTGGTTGCCAAACGCATTTACTCCCCTGCAATATCCGAGTGAAACCTTCTTAAAATAGGATCAAAAATTTGAGACCCATACCCATTTAAGTGTGACGGGAATACGAGTCCCAAATCGGAAGTCGTGAGTAAAACGCCCATGGAAAACATTGTCATCTCAACAACAACAAATGGATTTTGCTTTGTGCATTTTGGTGTGACTGGAAACAACTTCATGATGTTTTGTTTTGTTCAGATGCCTTGGCACAGTTGATTGCACTTTTCTATACTTTTATTTAGTTGTTTCTTTGCAATAATTGTTAAAGCTAATCAATTTCTCATTGATAAAATATGCTTTACATCAATGCTCATTGATTTATCGTTAAATTATATTTTGTATTAATGAATCTTTCTTCTTATCCCAACACTATGGATTCCTCCTTAACAGCTGTTTTTTTTGTCGAAGCGCAACTCTGGAATTTGTCCGTCTTGGTAGCATGCAAATAAAACACGCAACAAATGTTTACATTTCGTCAGACAATTCGCGAAAAAGAAACGGCATCCGTTGTCGCTTCTGTCGCTGCCGCTTAATGAACTCTATTATTATTAAGTCTGGCTGGAGATGGAGGGATGATACGTTCCAATACGCGAAGGGTGAGCGCATTGTAAAGGCGCAAACGCGTAACACGCTGGAACATGTTGGAACAGGCGCTTGTGCCATATGAAACCTACGCGATGTGTGTTATTCGTGTTCATTCTTGTGGCGAATATTCTTGTGTGCAGATTTCTTTGTTCGTATTATTGACAGTAGTATCATGTAGATATAAAAATGCTGTATGGGTGTCTTATAATTTTACAAAAAACTCTCCAAATTTACAGACTTCAATTTTAGGAAACATAACAAACAAACAAGTGATGATAATAAATCTTGAGAGAAGAAATGAATGACTTCAATTGAAACAAACCGAAAAAACGAAACGAACAATGACTCCATCCCTTCGCAATTATCAACTTGATTACCCAGCACAGATAAGTTTTGGTTGGGCTTTACTTTTATTTCAAACCCATTGCTTTGGTACCGATTTAGTGCTTGTACTACAATTCCGATTAATTGATCTCTTTTTGGGTCGTAAATTTAATTAACAAACAACAACGAACCAAGCTTCATTTCGTGCTCTTTTCACGTGCTAGCATAATGGTATTATCTAATGCCGGTCGAGGCGTAAACTGAGATGAGATTAGCATTCACCGTACACTATGGACCTTGGACTGGCAAACATTTCATCGATGCGTGTGTGGCTGAATATCTTCCGGTTGTAATTAGCAGTACGCTTTCGCTTTTTTCGATTTTCAAACCTGAAAGGTATAGCACGCTTTCCCTCTGTACGGTTTGGATTTCGTTTTAGAGTGATCAGTATGATTTCGATTCATTAATTCATTAAGTTTTATTTTAATGCGTTACCTTTTGTGCTCGACGATCTTTCATTTAAAACACTAGCAGGTAGTGTAGGTAGTGTTTGATTGTTGGAAAAATTTCAATAAATCAATTAAAAGCTTATACTTAACATGACAACAAAGATAAATTTATAAAGAGAAAGTATTGTTTATATAAGATGAATTTTTAAATATAAATTTTGAGTCTAATTGAGCATTGGTGTACATACCCTGTTAAGGGTTTATTACAATAATCTTTGAAAATTTGTTAAACAATAAAATAAATGCAAAATATAATGAATATTTTGCAATTTTCTTCATTCGACTACATGCTTAACTTTGTTTAAATTAAACCTTACAAAAAGAAATGCAAAAAAAATCTAATTCCTACTTCGCAATCTCAAGGAATCTTTTCGCTTAAGCCTATCGATACGGACTTACTACAATTATACTTAAGCGGATGGTAGAGTAGTGACAAGTAAAAGATGTCAACGTCTTCAGCAATCATACTTTACGATTAAAGGTTCGTCGTCTTCAGTCGTCTCAATCTTTTATCTCGAAGTTTCCGATTATACGTCGCAAACACGATCCATCCATCCTCAAAAGACGCACATTATTGCACTTGTAAACATTATTAAATGGATTCCCCAATACAGATTGGAAACAGCCCCTTCGGTCGGTGTTATAATTGATTGATACAATTTCTGCCTTTGGGGTTCCCTTTCCACTGGGCCGACCTTGTAGCGGTCGACCCATAAGATCAAAGGTATGCTAGATCGTAAGACGCGACATGATGCTGCTTGGTAATGACGGTACACGTTTCCGAATGCATGCATGCGGTAGATCCTTATTGCCTAAAAACTTCCCAAAAACCGATCGACTTACGCTAGAGGTTGAGAGAACCGTGAATAAATAAATATTAGCTTTTTATTGCTATTACTATATTTTATAGCAGTATAAAAAAGTGATTCTTCTGTTTATGGACCCGAAGGTGCTTGATCCGAAAATCGAAACCACGATTTCGGCGATCCGGCGTTGTTGAACCGATCACGTTCCTCCTGTTCTCTACTTCTTGTATTTTGTGCTTGTGTGCTTGCCGCTTGTGTAGGATGCTAGCTCGTTCGCCACGGGGAGAATGATGTTTAGTTAGCACGATTATCTCTGTATCTTTTCTATATTTTTTGTTTGTTTGTTTGACCACCGATGATGATCGGCATTCGTTTGCTGCTCTTGTCATTCAGCGGCTGTCGGCTTTGGTCCGGCGTGCAGTTAAAATGTCCCCACAATTTTTCGAAAGAATTTTTATTGCTGACCTATTGGTGTTTCGGCTCCGGTTCGGCTAGATCGGCCCGGTGGTGGTCAATCGATTTCGAAAGTGTTAAAAAAAGATCAAACCACCGATGGGTTGCTGTAATCGTTTGGGACGTGTGTGGGGGGGGGTTGTATGGGAACACTTGGAATTCAATGGCTTACTCAGATAAGAAGCTTGTTTTCTCAATCACGGCGGAACACGATGTTTTGTAGGATGTGGACGATTCTAGAAGCAGACTGCAATAAATGTTGTGTTTGTGTCAGTTCCGTGTCACTGGAGCGATAAAAAGATCTTTGCTTTGATTATGATATTTTAACATATCAACGATCGGTCGTTCGTCAATTAGATTGAACAGAAAAGTTTACTTTTACACTTTAGGAAATTAAATCAGCTTTCTTAGCTTTTTAAAAGAGTTTTGTTAGGGAGACGAAAAATCAGCTCATAAGAATAGAACCAAAGGGCTTTCAAAGTCACGATTCATACTGCAGTAAAAAACCACCGTGCAAGAATGATGATGAAGAATATGGAATTATTGGAATGTCTGGCCAAAAAAATCCATCAACATTCCGATCCGCCCCTATTTTTTCGTGTTCCATTTGACGTCCTTAAAATCTCGTTTAACTTAGTAACGAGGTAACCTTAACCACAGGGAGAATCACTGAGCATGGATGCATATGTCTGCATATGAAATTTTCAATTTTGACTTTATCCATTTGAATGTAACATGTTGTAAGTCAATGTCCAATTATTTAACTAAGATTCCTTCACTTGAAGTTTGTTGAACAACTGTTGAGTTTAAACGATCTTGCTATAATGATATAATTTTTGTTTTTCACTAAAGCATTATCGAACTCAAACATTCGGGCATTTTTGTTGTGGCAAAATGTGCCCGAACCTATTGCCAGTATACAACGGTTAAAATGTATTGCATCGATTAAGCAGCCACCTAAAGTTCGACCGATCGGTGGCGTGGAGCAATTCCTCTTTGTTGATTTGTTGCTGAACATTTTTCAAACTTTTAAAGCGTTGAAATCAGAGCAATACAAAGCGTTGGGGAGCAAAATAAAAAGAAAAAAGAAATTGGGAAACAAAATTTGTGTGAACAATGCATTTGAAACATGCTTGCTTGATTTGGCGGCGATCGCTGACCGTACTGTTCGGACGTGCCCGCGTAAAAGGCGTGAACCAATTTATATATGACTTAATTTATATGCATCTGATTCTGAGGCACAGATTTTCAAAAAAATACGAACGATCAAGGTTAGGAGCATTGAAGCTGTTTTCTTTCGCTCTTTCCTTTTTGTGTGTGTGTGTCTGCATTAACTCCCATGCGCGAAAGAATCGCCCGAAAGGATGATGTGGTGCGGTATGTCGGCGCCATTGTATTTTGGTGCTTTTGGTGCAGAAAATAAATTATTCAACCGCAAGCCGCTTTGAAAAGACGCTCGTCGCCCAGTTTGTTGCCCACAAAGCTGGCCGATGGGAATGAAAAGAATTGGGCACTCGTGGGTAACTGCACCGGGTACCGTAAAAGGATGTGCATGAAATGTGCACCGTTGCACGCGGCGAATCGGTGGAAAGTGGTCTGCTTTTGGTATGGTTTGAGGATATGCTGAGTATTGGTTGCATATCTTCCTGTTAACACCTTTTATGGAAACTGGATTAAATTTGTTCTCATGTTCTTGAGGGTTGCCAAAATGGAAAAAAGCAAGGTGCAAGAAGCTGTTGTTTGGTATGGCACAATAAAAACACAAAATTGCAAACTATATTAATGAAGCGAGTTCCCAAGGAAGCCATTCGTTTTTGATTTTTGGTAACATTTGTTATGATCTAAGCAAAACTTGCTTTTAAACTATAATTTTTAAAAGTGTAAGACATTTATTTCATTTTATTAATTTATTATACAGTTTTTATAGGCAGAATTGGTATTGCACGTGTCTCTGAAGGGGCAATGTTGGTAATAATGATATGAATTTAATTATTTTAAAAGATTTCACAGTTCATGATATCATAACGATATTATAAAGAAGAAAGAGTATCAGACATTTTAAATCATATTTGAATTTGTACTCTCATTCTTAATTCTCATTCCTTAGTAATCCGAAATATGGAGGAATCTACTAATTTAAACAAAGTCTATAACAGCAGTCTTATAGACTTACTTTTTATTTTTAATAATCAAACGCAGAAATAAATTTCAATGAGTTTATTTCTGCAGTTTAGGTCTCGAGCTAAAATAATAAACATTGATTAATTCGAACAACTGGAGCATTAAATCATTAAAAATTAATTAAATTAAAAAAATTAAATTCGTTTTTTCGATATTAGTTTGGCAGTGGTACGAGTGCAGAATGCTAATAATTGAAAAAAATCCAAGAAATAGAATTTACAGAGAGGCATCGGAATCCGACTAGAGAAGCTCCGACTAAAGCTCACAGTAGACAAATAGTCAAGCAAGCTTTTGTTGTTTCCTGCTACATTTTTCTTGCCTTCTAAAATATAGATTATGTAAGAAGTACATTAACAATATAATATAATATTATTTTCCGGCTTAACTTGCTCACGATATAACACAATTAGAAGAAGTGTTGCCAATAACTTCCTCCTTTCCTTTTACCATTCACTGTTTTGAGTCTTATTGAATAAAAATTAATATGTTTAATAGTTTTTAACAAATGTTTATGTATTCCAATTTCTGTAAGCTCTATAAATTAGTCATGAGCAGCGTTTAATAGTACATCGAACATGTTCCATTGAACGTTGAGTTTTCAACCATCCAAAAGATTATTAACCAAACATTAGCATAAATGAAAGCACGCACCACATTCGCCACTAAACGCTCATAAGTCACAGTTAGCAAACGTTTTTCCTTTTATCGATTTCACCCAGATCCTGTTTCAGATTTGTATGTTTTTCCCTCCCGCCTTTTTTCGTTGTTGGCATTTTTCTTTCGGTTTCGTGTGTGGTGTCAATCAAACAATAACCAACAAGCATAACCACCCGGCATGACCGCCAGGACTTGTGGTTAAAGTTGTCGAGGTAATAAATAAAAATGATACACAAACACACACACACAAACATAAAACAAACACAGAAAGAACCAATGAATGTCGCTATGTGGTTCACAGGAATAAAAAAAGGCCAAACCCATGAATTCAGCTGTCAGGGTTGCGTAAAAAATATGATCCAAGGATAAAACAAGCATGCACGACCGAGACCACATACACAACAAAACAAAAACCACGATTGGGGACAAGGATCGTACGGTGTAGTGTTGTGTGACGAGCGATGTTGTACNAAAAAAAGGCCAAACCCATGAATTCAGCTGTCAGGGTTGCGTAAAAAATATGATCCAAGGATAAAACAAGCATGCACGACCGAGACCACATACACAACAAAACAAAAACCACGATTGGGGACAAGGATCGTACGGTGTAGTGTTGTGTGACGAGCGATGTTGTACCGAGCAGTCAGCCAGAGACCGGAGGGGGGGGACAAAATGTCTGTATTTTCATGTATTCTGATGTAATCGCTTGCTGCTGTAAGTTTGCTGTAAGAGCGGCAGCATGAAAAACTATCGATTTAGCAAGAAACAAACAAGACCATGCTAGTTTAATAGTTCGAGGGGTTGATCTATTGGGATCTTTTGCCAATTTCTTTCACCTACCACGGAAAACAAGGGCAACACGAGAAACACTTTTGCTGATTCTTGCACGGTTTAATGGTGAGCGAACATGCGATTAGCAAGCGAAAGCTGGCGAAAAATGGTCGAACAAATTGGTACGCGAAACCCAAATCAGGCGGTGTACCTTTACCCTTATTTTGTGTAAGTATATGCTGATTGATTGATGTGTACGTTCAGAGGACTATGAACTACCAGGCAGCTCCACCTGCACGAGGTTGCCAATAATAAATATATTGCAAAAAGGTGTAATTTCCATGTGTGGATTTTAACTTATAACATCTAGTTAGCATAGCTCTATCTGTCTCTCTTTCACTCTGGAAAGCACTGAACCACCAAAAATTTTAAAAGAAAATTAATTAAACTTCTAATAAACAATTAATCGAGATCGAAAAGCAACCCTTGGTGGGGCAGGGTTTGTAAACCAATCCCACCATATTGGTTGCACCAGTCAACCGAAACCGCGTGTTTCAATTTCACTGTTGAAAGCCCTCCTTTTTAACGGGGATTCGCTCGATGTGTTTTTAACGTCGAGCCGGCTTTTTGTCCTTTGCCATGTGAATTATACGGCAACGGCACACAATGCACGCGGTTCCACGCGACTGCGTTGCGTTGACAGAACGTGCGCCAAACAGCTTTGGCGTAAAGCAAACTCAGCAACAAAAAAAAACACACGCTGATGGGCATTGAACTGAACGAGATAGTTGGCCGTTGATGGAAGGATTGTTTGCAGCAACACCTGCCATCGAACGGTAATCGATAATTTCACAACTTCCTTTCCAATTTTAGGCTCATTTCATGGTTTTTGGAAGAAGCTGGCAATTAACAATGAAGTGACGGTTTGACGGCTGCTGCTGCTGCTTGCTGCTGGCATGACGGTTACGATTCACTGCTTTTGGCGTTTGCCCGTTTGCTTGGTGCATGGAATTGGTTTTTCGTCCGATGGTCTTGCGGTTTAGAAGTGTGCCTGTGGTCTTCATGAGCTTTGGAGCGGCGCGTTCAATTAGTTGGCGTTTTGTGCAAATGCAGCCGAAAGGTTCTTCGATTTCAGCATTCTTTTAGACTTTAACATTTCAAGTCATTTTCAAGACTTTACGACCTCCAATATTTACGACCTCCATATTTATTGTAACAAAACGATTAAAATGCAATTTCCTAATTTCGTACAAAATAATAATTGTATAGACAATTAGCTTTTGGCACCATCAGCAATTTTGAAGTTTTAAAATTACGCCAAACGGGCAAATTTTAGGAATTCATTCAAGCAAGTAATTATTCCTGATTTGTGACAGTTTCTTCTGTCAGAAGACTTTGATTTGGATCTTTGCTTCTTTAGACTTTCGGTCTGATTTTCGTGCTACTATTTGATTAAAATAATTCTAATACCGAGTTCCACAATTCATAGGATACGGCGAGCATACTTTAGAGACTCTTCTATCTATTATTCAACATAACTCTGGAAGGTGCTTTGGGAAGGATATTTGAACGCGATTTGAACCCTTTCTCTTAAATTTCTTGGCTTCGTCGTTGACATCTACAACACTGGACATACATCTGCGACGGCGTGGGAAGCGTGAGGCATTAAGGATTAAAAATTAATTCGTTTGAAACAAAGTACCTGCATCACTTTGACCACGATACACCTCCTTGGGAGCAGGACGATCATTCGATCTATAACTTTCATAATCACTTTAATCCAAAGTCATTGCAAAATTCATCAATGGCTTTGTAGCTCCAAGTGTAGCACAAGTCATCCAGGATAAGGTTGCTGTGATTAATCGTACCATAGTATCCATACCAGTTTTGGGGCTCAAATTGCCATTCTTCTCAGAGATCCAAAAGCATCCGAAGAGATTAATCGTCCAGTTCTCGATTAAAATTCTTTAATGTAAACTGATGTTTTCACAAGAATATATAATATAGTGACGAATAAAGTTGAAAATTCACCAATGTTTTAACCAACATCTTTAATTATTCCGCACAACGTTATCAATTTGATTATTCACAAAAAGTCGATAGTGGCGTTACAAAATTTATGGCACATCGTTCGGTTATAGGTTAACTTCTTATGCCCAAAAAAGTGATATTCATAAGAAGCGGCGCAAAAAAACAATTTTTCACAGTCGCATTTGCTACCAGTATCCTGCATAAACATTCATAAATCACGGACCCTCGCCGGCCCATCACTTTCATCAATCGTTCATCAGAATCGCCCCAAGGCACGACAGATTGCAACAGGAACGGTCTTACTCGCCTGAATTGCCGAATCGAGAGCGGACTGAAAAGCAATTTGGACCGATCTCGGCTCATCTTGGCGTTGTAATTGTTATACTTTATAAAAACATATAGCTCCGGCTCGGCATCTGCAGAAGCACCGTTTGCACTGAAGAAGCCGCAATCAATCGAGGTGAGGAGGTTCAACACGAAACACAAATTATAGCGAATACAGCGTTGGTAGGCTGCATGGTTATAGGCGCCGTTCTAGAGCAACGCCGTTGGTAGGTGCGTTCGCCCATTACCTNGAAAAGCAATTTGGACCGATCTCGGCTCATCTTGGCGTTGTAATTGTTATACTTTATAAAAACATATAGCTCCGGCTCGGCATCTGCAGAAGCACCGTTTGCACTGAAGAAGCCGCAATCAATCGAGGTGAGGAGGTTCAACACGAAACACAAATTATAGCGAATACAGCGTTGGTAGGCTGCATGGTTATAGGCGCCGTTCTAGAGCAACGCCGTTGGTAGGTGCGTTCGCCCATTACCTTTTGGGACGTTTGAAGAAAAATTGGCAATGCCATCCCGCCCCCCTGACACCCCGTTCCGAGAGACACCACCACGACACCCGACGGAAAATTGTACCAATCAAACTGGTTGGCTGGCCGCTCTTTGGAATGCCAATGAGATGCAGCGGGCTGAGCGGGATGATCCATGGGCATAATTTGAAAGCCTAAAATTATCCTTCCATAAAATGTTACTATTCATTAGTTTTAACGCTACAGCCGAAGCCAGCAAGCCACTTTTGTACGGTTGCCATCAACCGGTGCACAATGTGGAGTCAATGTGACGTTTGTGTGTTCGTTCCTTGCAAGGAAGCATGATCGGTGCCGATGGAATGCTGAAGTAAACGCTCCTTAATGCACTTGTTGTTGTTTTTTTGCTCTCTCTTTCTCTTTTTCTCTCTCTCTCTCTCTCTTCGCATGCCACCGAAAACGAAAGCCAGAACGAAAATGGCCAGAAACAGAAATGCAACCGCCTCAGGATACGGTCGCAGCCAGGCATGGTTGCGGTCTTTGCTGTGCGTAAATTGGGATGATTGCTTGCTGCCGTTGCCAGATGTAGAACTGTTGCTGAAGGGCATGTTTTTAAAGTGGGCAGTGGCGTTTTTTTGGGTGGGGTGGGAGGGGTTGGGGGGGTTCTAAAACTTTTGGTCAGGAAGAAGGGTGGCATTTACATCAAGCCTCACAGCCAGGTGTTGTAAGGAGGCTTTTTTATGGTTGGCGTCAGCCAAAGTGGTGACTTTTGTGACTGCTTATCAATTACACACGCCATTTCTGTAGCATTTTCCATCTGGACAATTGATTATAGTTAATGAATAGGATTTTTTTATGTACGGGCTTAGTTCACAGAATGATCAAGAATAAAGCATTTTTTTAATTGACCTTCATGGAAAGGTCATAGAAGCATGATCATATCCCTTATCCACCAAGCTGCAATGTAATAATGCATGCATGCACAAGCATCAATTGCTGGTCGATTATAACCTGTTTGCAGAAGCAAAGAGAAAAACTCTTTCACAGCTTGCAACTTACACATGTCGCACTGCATTCGATGTGCAAGTTCCTCCACTACCAGTAGAACTTGATCAGTTTTGTGCATACATAAGAACACGATCGGATGGGCAGTATGGGGCAAATCTTGCAACAGTAACGGGTATTCATTAACTTATCCATCTTATTTTTGAACCGCATAATTATAGCGAAATGTATGAAATGTAAACCTAACTTTACCCTTCCATAATGCTTTATTTGCATCTTGTGTATTTACCTTGTGGCTTGTGGTTGATCGGCCATAAAACATGGGAAAGGATTGTAAGTAAATAGAAATAATTTCGTTCTTTTTTAATAAAAAGAATAATGAAATAGATTGGTTAAAAATACCTCCAGAATAACTGAGGTTGATATAGAGGGGTTTCGTATACAATAGGCAGAGTAGCCGCCATTTCTGGATTTTTTCCAAGTTGAACTAGAATCAACCAATGTTTGGAGAAAGTTTTGTACATATAAACAACTTTTCCACATCTACCTGTACATTTGAGTCCTTTTTTTTTTTTTTTTTTTATTTCACTTTAGAACGGCCAGGCCGTATATCTTACATTTGAGTCCTATTCATACACAATTTTCGAACTCCTTTATGGTATTTGATATCTAAATTTAATCAGCTTATATCCGATCTGTCCAACGATCGATCCAATGCAGGAATCTGTTATCGTTCTGCACTTTGCTTAACACTCTATGTAGCTGAAAGATTATGCAAACTACTAACAACTCCAAAGCAAGCTGCCCTGTCTAGATGACTGATCGATCCTTTAAGGTCTTTCTACTTCCAGAAGGCCAACAAGAGCAAAAGTGTGCGGTTGTTTCGTGACAGTCTGCCCAATTCTGGTCGAAGTAGTCAAAATCACCGTATCACAGCTTCACTTTCGTTTTTACACTGTCCAAACGGTTAGTCCTTCGCACAAAAAAAGGGAACCATTCGCATTAGAACCATAATTTTGCAATCGGTTCTCGGTAGTTCGTGATTTGGATGCAGTAGGTAAGCAGGCATGCTGAAGCGTTGGTTTTTTTTTGTTGTGTTTGACCAAAGTAACATTCCAACCACCTGATCCTTCCTGGCAACGAAGCAAATGGTTCCGAAGCCACCGAACACGGCATTCACTGCAGGAAGGCACGAAAGCTAACTGACTGCAGTTACTGCTGCTGCATAAAGATAATTACAGGGTGCGGGAAAACCAATCATAAGCCAAACGTATAGCACGAGTCTGGCACGGTATCGTCAGCTTCAGAAGGGGTTGTGTGCTTCATTTTGCATCAAGCGTGCCCGTCCACCTGAAGGTCTATGCGTTGCGTTCAGTGCATTATTATACACATTCCTGTATAATTGCTGCACTTTTTTGGACGGGACGGTGAGCAAAAAGGAAGCTTTCATGGGATGCACACGCTTTCGGTTCAGGCAAATCACGCTTGACCGTGAGTCCATTCGGAGATGCTCATTAAAATCCCAGACAAAGTATCTACCGATTGAAAGAAAGATATTGCCTTCCCAGAGGACCCGTTCCTAATGGTGGTTTGGTTGGATGATTGGTAATACATTATGCGTTCGATTTGTCTCTAATGTGTGCAATTTTCTGCTTAATTTGTGTCATTTGATAAAAATAATAATATCAATTGAAAATATAATTAATAGAAATAAATTCCGGCAAGATTGAATGTCGGATGATCAGAACGAAAAGGTAATCTATGTTGATCAAAGATCATTTTTTACTAAATTATCAAAAATTTAAATTTGATCGCAACAAAAGGAGAAGGTAGTGAAATTGATCTAAGAAATAAAAAAAAATAATAATATTTATACAACTTCTTAGTATAACTTCTAAACCTCAAACACGAAATAACTCGCCCGTGATAATATGGAGAAAGGTTAGAAAGTATTTTATAAAATGTTTTTTATACCCTTTTTGAAAACCCTAAGCGATCGAATTCATCACGTAAGAAACATAATAATATGCTCCATTAACAGTCAACAACGCAACGAGCAAGAGAAAAAAAGAAGTTAATTGTGCTTCAACATGTAACACTTTGATCCCCGTCAACCCTATGTCGAAGGTCGTTCACTTCGGTTTGCCATGAATCACCTTTATTCCATTAGCACGAGCAAACGAATAAATGTTTCGTACGGCAAAAGGGTTAATCAATCAATACAATAAAATATTTAAATATGTGCTTCAGGTGATGTATGGCGCTGAAAGACTTTTATTCAAACGCTTTCGTCTAATAGCCGGCGATATAGGACGAAAATGCCCTAGAAGTCCCTAAGTCAAATCCATTCATCGAAAAGAATAATCCAACCCTTGAGCTGTTTGGCTGAAATCGGATCCGCAATTCTGTGATTCTTTTGATATAAAACTATTCAAACGATTTCTTGCACGTATCCTTTCGTAGTTATAATGCGTATGACAGATCGCCGCCATTGTGGGATCTTCTTTCTTGATTGCAAATTCAACCTTTTGAGGGATCCTTCTTGAGGGATTAAAATGGTGTCACAGCTGCAATGTTACCCTTTTTTATGTTGATATGTCTTATGAAACTTTTTAAAAAAACATCAACGGTCAAAGGCATCAACGCAGAACATTCACGATACTATGAGCAATCTACACGAATCAATTAGGGAGAATGACAAAGAATAATTTTCGTAATAGAAATGGCACGCAAAAAGTATGAAAAAGGATCCCATATTATAATAATATAATAACAAATTGTAACAATAACATAACAATAACATTTGTGTAACAATGACAAATTGTATTACATCTGTCAATCATCTACAGTGTTTAAGTTGGAAAAAGTGTTTTGTTCTAATCGTTCATCAAACAAAAGCTTGAGTGTGTTCAATTCAGTAAAATAAATCATAAATTTCTTGAAATAATGTTATATTGTATGTGAATTTCTTGAAATATTGTTAATGTTATTAATAAATTGAATTGTTTAAAGGTGCGTTATTCTCGAAAGAATTTATCTATAGATAATAGAACAGTAAAAGTTTATATTAAATTTAGGTAAAAGTTAATTTTTCGAGAAATAACCAAGAATAGTGATTTAGTGAAAAAATATTAATAAATTTGTGAAATTTATTTGTAAAAATATTCCCGCACAAAACAAAACTTCCACAGATTATTGGAAGTATTCAAAAAGACCACCACATCCATATGAACTGTTCACCATTTTAGTGAATACTTAATGACCTAGGCTACTGCTAGGAAGTGACAAAAAGGTGATAAAATTTAAATCACCCAACACGAGGGTAATTTACCCATTCTGTACGCGGTTGCAAACTGTCCATTGGTTATAATTTATTTATCACTTGTGGGTGACCGGTTGTAACACCCATCGGTAATTAAATGCAAAATTTATGACTGTGGTTTACGGACGCGTTCGTGTCAGTGGTTATTGGAGGGTCAACATAAGCCAACATGATGTTATGTTTTTGTTTACGATTAATTAGCGATTATTTCTATTATTTATCCAATGCGTAACAAAGCTATGCGGTAATGAGTGCTTGAAAATTTAAGATATATTAGATTTTCAATTAAATAATCCAATGATCAATGAACTTTTATTTTGCTTTTGGAAATGTTCTGATATAAAACGGTTTAACATAGCACAATTTCAAAGCTGCCGTGTTAGACAGCTTTGGCTAGAGTTATTACCTTTAATTATCTGTCTGAATTACAAGCTGCATTCACACATTATATCCTTGTACATAGCTGCACCCAAGGCATCTTCAAACAATTGCTACTACCGAACGATTTGCACATGTGGAGTGGATCAATGATTGATTGATTGATTGATGGATGGATTGACGTAAGTATCAAACCGCTCGCTGATCCTCGCTGCTGTCTGGGAACCGGAAAATCTGTTCCACGAGTATTGCATCCGACTGCAACCACGTGCCATGCTCGTAGCTAATAATAGTGCCTAGAGTGGTAAGTTCCATTTACACTTGTCTTATTTTCCACTGTTGATGGGCGAGTTTGTTTCATCTTACATGCGTTATGCATGAAGTGTGGCACACAATTGCTATTCCTTTGTTCGATTTGGTTTCCGATCAGGAACAGCATTAGTCCTTGAAAGGATTAATTGATTGCATAAATGTCTTCTTCAGTATGTTATCGATTTTGAAACGTTTTCTGAAAAATATTTATCATTTCTTTAAAATAATAATTAATTACAACCTTTTGTAGTATGTTTCTAATATTACATGCAATTATGTAGTGTTGCACTTTTCGCAGTAAGCATAACCGGCCGGCTAAGCTAACGGTACTTTCCACCACAGCATACCATTGTTTGACGGATGATAATTTATTCGCGACTCGCGCCGTGGACAATCAAACGAAATATTTGTGTCTTTTTAAATAAAAAAAACCTCGATTCATACGTACATAGCGCATACCAAAGGGGCATAGGACACACAAAAACAAGCTCTTCACAAACACGTAAATATGAAGAAAACACCGAAAATGTCTTCGGTCTTTGGTGGATCTAAAATTCAGCGTATGTGATGTATGACAAACTGTTTTAAACCAAGCATAAATCAATCGGGGGCTGGTGGTTGCAAGTGTGTGTTGCAATCAAGGCGGAGAAAGCAACGATTTTCTGGCCCGAAAGGCCACACATTACCTATGGAAATATTCCTGCAAATCTTGCTTGCTGCGTGCCTGGCGTAAGATGGAAGAGAGAAGCAAAAAAAAAAGCACACACTTTTTCCCGGAAGATAATTAAAAACCAGTTGACGATCGCGCCGGATCGATTCTGGCTCGATTCGGCCAGCATACACAGACACACACGCTAGATCTCCGGTTGCCACCTGATGTTGCCGGTTGCCTGCAGAAAGGCTGATGATGATCGGGGCAAGAATGATTTTGCGCCCATTTGAAAATGCACCGCACGAGACAATGGCACTTGTTCCATAATTCATGTTGTCAGGCAGATGACATCGGTGGCTAACCATTCCTTCTCCTTCCCCCCTCTCCTCTCCATTGTCATACCCCCCCCCCCCCCCCCCCCCCCCCCCCCCCCCCCCCCCCCCCCCCCCCCCCCCCCCGTATTTCATGTGCAACCTGCAACAGCAATCGACTTGCAGTCATAAACCGCCCGCAGCGATGGAATGATCACTCGCGCACGTGTTCGAATCAATCGAAAAAGGGTTTCAAACGTGAAGAATGATTCTCGCACGGCAGTGTGCGAGCTTTTTTTGTTTTGCAAAAAAAACGCATGTGTGTGTGTGTGTGTGAGTTGTAAACGTTGGTTTACCGCTTTTGCTTCGAATTATACAGCGCGGGGTTGGCAACGCGCCCGAATGCCGAATTGTGCTGCGGCCACCTGGCAATTGACGTGTGCGATGTTATCCTTGCCCTGCTGCTGCTGCTGGTGATGCAGACAGATACAGACAGCGACTGCAGAAGGGTAGAATCCTGGATGGAGATTCCAGGTGGAGACGGTGGCACACGAGAACACGAGCCAAAAACTAATGAATTTTAAAACCGCCGTACATTCTTCGATGCACCCCGTTTCGGTTACATAAGGTTCCCTCAACGCGCCTGTCGAACAACGGTCCGCGGGCGGACAGGGCGGACGGAATTAAATACTTTTTGGCATCTGATGTCGTCGGAATGTGTGCGCGTGTGTGTGTACGGGTTTATATGGTAGGACAAAAATGCATGCGCAAGGACAACGGAGCAACAACAACAAAAAAACGCACAAGAGCTCAAAGGTGCATTTAATGATGCCGATGGAAGTGTAATAAAAGCGATAAAATGCAGATCGAAAGGAAAGTAACGATGATGAGCAGATACCGTGCTGAGCAGCGTCGTGTTGCAAAAAAAAAAAGAATAAAATAATCATACACACTACTGTATGTAATAGGAAAAAAAAAACCGGTCGGTAGAAAATCTGATATTATCAAAACAATAATCATTAGGTTAAATGTAGCTGCTGGAGCGTATCATAGCGCATTGTTAGTAAGCATAACAAATATACTTAATAACTTATTAATATTTTAAAGACGTGTTTCGTTCATCGTTCGAATATGTATTGCAGAAAATTACAAAAATCTTGACCTTTCTTAGTTTTCACTCAATTTGTGTGCAATTTTTGGTTGTCTTATTAAATAAATAGTTAGTTATATTTTTAATAATGCTTCGTACTTATCAATTCCACAAGAACGATCATTCGTCAGGTGAATGTATTGTTGTCTACTGTAACGAACAGTTAAGCTGACGACACTGATCTAGAGGAAGCTGAAGAGTTTTTATGATCGTTATTTAGGAGAACCACGAAATTTGGAGCCTCCAAACTCATGCGACCTAAAGAGATACTTTCAAGATACGAAATTAATATATTACACCACTGATACATCTGGTAGTTCCCTGTGGCCACGAATGCTTTATGGCCGCTAGTTCTCCATAGCTACGAGACTAGGCATCATGAAGATGGCAAAAGCCCGAAGGTCACGATGGTTAGGGCAATTAATGAGGATATCGGCCTCATGTACCAAGGGAGGACTCAATTAAGCTCACATTAATATTGACTTTAAATTCATTGAACAGTTTGTTGAACACCTAATTGTGAATATACTATAGATTACTTCTGAAGTAACTGACTATTCCTATTAAGGTACACTATTTATAATAACAATTTCGTACTGTAGAAGAGATCTTTTTGTGAAGAGCGATTTATTTATTAAGATTTATTTAAGAGTCTTTATTTTTTGTTTTATTATCAATTATAATGGCTTCTACCGTACTGTCTTGTGAAAAGAAATGTTGTCGATAGTTATTTATGTGCGATGTACAATTTTCACAAACACACACACACACAGCTCACAGTGAAACACACGGTATAGAAGGTGTGTTATTCAAAAAACAGGGTGGCGAATTTTACGACTTGCATCGAAGTGTGACGAAAGATCAGCACCAAATCATGCAACCTGGAACGATTATCGTAATAGTACTTGTTAGGCTTGAACCCCATACATTCGGCCATCGTAATATTGGGGGAGTTAAAAAAGCTAATCTTGGATTCATCAGTGGATTATGCAATGATAATGAAAGCGGGAATGGACGGAGCAACGCGCTAATTGGCTATGGTCTAATGGAGAACTGATCTTTCCTGGGGACCTAATGGTGTATGTATGGGGAGTATGGAAGCCATAAGTTCTACAGATGCTTTGATGCGTATCGTTTAAAAATGAAAATTGTAACCCATTTTCTGGTCTGGGGCTTTGCACTGTACAGAAGTTGCTAAGGAAGGCTTCAGCTATATGAAGCTAACAACGCACCTTTGGTTTTGAAGAATTCTATTGAATATGGTTAATTTGGATGAATTAGGGATAGTTTAAAATGTTTTGAAATATGTGGATGTTTGTCTAATAAACAATTTGATAATTAGTCATTGATTAGGTTAGTCAGAAGATTCGTCAATCGACACGAATAAGATATGGATGGTATGAAGAAATAATTAATGATCTTCACACATCAAGCATTTCAGCTGATTCTTTCATCAGTTTCGACAGCTTTCTGTTCATAAATGGGTTTGTATTTTTTTTTCTAATATTTTAAATGGTATAATAAGATTACTAATCGTAAATCATGTTCCTGGGGCTAATTAGGTGGAATTATGTATCGTTTTATATTACTTCACCATATCATGTTCGCATCGTGATGGCTTCAGATTAGCAAAGATTCATTTCACCCAGTTGGGGCCAGCATCGCATTCGCAATGTGCAATATGTTGCGTGAACCTAACATTTTTCCCCTATATCATATGCCACATGAACTCTTGCACCTCGTATCAAATGAACCCGGCGCGCTCTCTGTCTCTCGGAAATGGTAACCGGCTTCTTGCAAAGTCTCTCACTCTGTTCACCCAATCTCACGCATTCGTACCGGGCGTACCGGGCCGGGGCCGTGAGTAATGTCGACTGCTTTTTTTGTTGCTTCCACCCAGCCATCGATGCTCGGCCATCGATGAAAGCGTCAAGATCGCACGTATTCTACTCGACCACAGGCCACACTATACCGCCTCCGCATTCCGACAGTCTCGTCATCGACTCAAGGCGATGCGTGTTCAAACTCGGACACACCGGGAGTGTGTTGGTGTGTCTGGGACATTTAAAGAACACAAACAAACTCTGACCATTCTGCTAGAATGTTTGCGCTTTTTTACGGCATCGAACGCGCCTCCACACTTATTCAACTGCTAGTTTATTCAACGAGAGCACAAAAGTCTTTAAGAAGGTTACAAAGCGAATAATACATTACCGCATGAAAACAAACCTTAAACCACACACAGTTGAAGGACTTTATGTGCCGACATAATTAAATGCCCGACTTAGTTGCTACAGCATTGGAAACTATGCGAACAATATTATGAAAAAAGGACAAAATAAAAGCAGTGGAAAGGAAGAAAAAAAAAACACACAGACACTAAACTCCATCCATCGTGGCCTGCTTTGTATATGTTTTTTGTACCGTTCGTTGGACGAATTATTTCGATTGCTACCAGAAATCGTAGCAATCGTTTCTCTAGCCTGTGTGTTGTGCATTTTGTGGTTGATCGTTGTGTCGTTTGTTTGTTGGTCCTTTTTGCGGTCGCAAGCGTACCGACTACATTAATCTGTCTCTACTACTGATGTACCAGACATTATACTACAGCACAACATGGAAGGAAGAAATTAGCAGAAGCATTAGTGATGGTGGTGGGAGTAGTATAGCTGGCTGGTGGGGTTGTTGTTTACGACAGCTTCCTGTTGCCAGCAGTTGTCAAATTGTGCTATTGCCGGTTTCCGAACGGGGCAACTATACTGAGTCGTGAGTTGTGTCGACATGAATATTGATACTGCCTTGGCCAGTGTGCTCAGCAGCAGTAAATTAATGGAAGGTGGAACTAGGGACAATTCTTATTGATCGTCCCTGTAAAGGAAAGCTATCTATCTCGATACTCGAACCACCGCGTAAAAGTATACCACAAAGGAAGCAATGTTTACGTGGAATCCAGTGCTAGAGGAGACAGAATGTCGAAGCATCGCTTCTCTTTCCTTAGTGACCTGGCGGAGAACCTGAGCGGATAATATGGGTAAGTGGATTTTTGTTTCTTTCGTCCGATAAAGGCAATTAACTTAATCAAGAATTTGTTATCTTAATCGAAGGATACGTATAAACGGGCTAAGTTCCTGTTTTCGGAAGGGGATTGTATGGAGTGTACCATTTTATTCATCTTCAACGGAACTATAGTTCACGACCAATGAGTGTTTTCTCCTGTTTGATTAGGGATTCATGAGGAACGCTTTTTCCTTTAGCAACATAGTACGAAAGAATTGATTTGCTCTTAAGATAAACTATACTTTCCGTAATTGGTTTATCATTTGATGTGAGTTTTAGGGAAGCCCTTGATTGATCTTTTCTATGCCATAAATAGTCAAACATCTACACAGAACTTAAAGTATACTTGTACTTTAGAAAATGCAAGCAATACTGCAATGATAAAACGAATTTATAAGAAGCTTGCACACCGCTGCTTGTTGTTCAAATCTTTTATCCTTATGTACAAGTCATGACAAATTCTGCTGGCTTACTGTAAATCAAAGCTTCACAAACTGTCATCGTGCACCCAATTTGAAAACAATCTTAATTTCAAAAGTTTTTGTTCGGTTTTGTGTCTCAGCACGTAATATTATGAAGCAACAAAACGACAACCATTGACGGCTCGTAATGTGTACCAGAACTACGGTCACAGTTTTCAGTGTGCGAACGAACGAAAACCCATTTCAAAACATCTTGACATCCATTTATAATTACTTCCTAATGAGTTCCGGTTGCTGCTAAATTGACAACGGGAACGCTGGTTTGCTCCACATGAAGCGACGGACAGTTAAATTTTATCACTCGTCTACCCATCCATCCATCCATCCCAAAACAAAACAAGAAAGAGTAGAGTCTAATGTGACTGCTCTGTAATCGTCGTGAGATTGTGTGGTGTGGGAATTTCGTTATTACGAAAAAATCAGAAAACTAATTTATCTCTCTTACCACTTTTCTCACGCACCGCGTATCACTGCGAACAGGTATTGTTCTTCCAGGGCCGTGGTTGCGTTTGTTTTGAATTTCCACGCGTCGCATTCGTTCGCAGTACGTACATCCGGATTGGGTGAAAGAGCAGGAAAATTTATCACACCCATGATCTATTGTCCGAATGAATCAAGACGAACAGATGGGTGTGTGTGGCAAACTAAAAAGACAAAAAAGGGAAAACGCGAAATTGCCAATGGGAAATGAGTGGGAAAACTGTGGCGGCTGGTGGGCAAGGAAGAAAAGTCTTCTCATGTGAGATATGTAGTTGTTCGGGAAAGATTATGAGCAAGAAGAAATGATGCGGATGATGTAATAGAATTTGGGTGATACATTACGCATTTTTCGCTTTCGTTTTTAATGTGTAACAGGCAGCCTCCAAAATACATTCGACATGATTTAAGTGAAAACAAGTGGATTTGAGAAATTAATAGCGCAATGGGCTATCAAGTTTTGCTTGTTTCTTTTCTTCTCAAAAGTAACGCATAATTTCTCGAATCTCAATGGCCTGCTATAATAGTAAAATCTCGGAGCAATACATTGAAGTTAGCAATGAAATGACAGAACCTGTCAAATATTTGTTTGTTTGTTGGTTTTAACTGTATATTTTCTTTTGGAGTTGTCAAGCTGTCAAACTGTCATATGCGAATGATGAGAGATACATATGAATATTTATATGAAATAGGTTTTTTTTGTTAAGTTTTTTTTTCTTTAATCTAAAACTGTTTGTAAGGATTCCGATTCATTGTATCTTAGAACATTAAAAATTCTTGTTTTGTTTTATTTTAAACTTTGTTTCACATTCCTTTCCATTATATTTCATAAGTTGTACAATTTGTTAATTGTATTGTTTGATCTGAGCATAACAAGCAGAACATATTGAACATGCTTCAAATTATGGTTTTACTTTTAAATATTTTTGTTTGTGCAAAAATAACTAAATTTTCCGATGGTTACGCAATCTATAAGAAACTTAAGGTTTTTCTTTTTTGGTTTCCCATCTTCCTATCCTACCGCTGCCATTTATGCCGCTTTATGGCCTAGATATTTTTATCGCTTTGCGCTAGTGGCCATTTTCGTGCGTTCGAGAATAAATGAGAACAAATCACATTGCAGTCGTGTCGTTCGAACCGGTAGACATCGGCACCGGTTTTGTGCAGCGCGTTTGCAAGTTCTGGGGTTTCCTCCCGTTCTGGCCGCGTGCGAGTGGGTGTTGGGAAAAACACAGCATAAGAAAAAAACAATCGTACAGAGGGAACAGCAAAACAGCACAGAGAGAGAGACAAAGAGAGAGAAAAAGCGAAAGAGAAAGAGAGATAGAGATAGAGGAAGGAAATAAACTACGCGTACCTACCAGCAATCGTAAAATCTCCCACACGCACCTTCCAGTTCCGGTTCGTTGCTCAATGGCAGTCGTGTGTGTTTGTGCGTGGTGTTATGCTTAGGTGGCACACAACAGAACAGCAAAAAAGATACGAACCAGACACAGGCGTACACACATTGCCAGCAAGTGTATACGTCTATATGCTTCAAACTGTACTACACTTTTATGCAGTCAAACTGTGGCAGATAGACCAAAAACGCAACAAACAAAAAAAATGCACAAACAGAGAAGATAGAAGCTGCGTTTGTTACCTTGGTCTGGTATGCCCGTATGGCCGACGGCATGGCAGGGTTGGGTTTGGGTTGTTGCCCAGTTGGCGAAGGTGAATTCCCACGACACGACCGTTTTTTTTTTTCGAATTCGCAAACGATTCGTTGCTCTGCAAGTCACGGGAAGGTTACCCGTACATTTCCGGTGCTCCAAGGTGTGGCCGAGTGCATGCAGCGAGTGTTTTGGTGGAAGGGCGTATTATGTAAAGCATGCATTTGCATGTGAAGATTTTTGGCCAGCAAAAAACAAGCGAGAATGCTTTATTTTAAAATCATCAAATGGGTTGGAAATTATTGGAGAACCTAATAAACAATGGTAATGTTTGTTGGAATAAAAGAGGCGAACCACTCTGTTATTTATTTATAAATAAAAGATTTTTATGTCCAAATAAACCCTTGACACCAATTAAAGAATGTATAATACACATACAATAGTATAACCCGCCCTTTCTACCAAACAGAAAGGCAATGAAATCATCTCAGCAAAAATAGATGTGCATACGCTTACCCCAGACGAAGGAAGGAACTGTCAATGTTTATTGATGTTAACAGACATCATTTGCAAACTTAGTCACAGGTATGACAAATGCTTTAAGAATTCTTCACACCACCTTAATCACTGGCGGCTAGTGGCGTCGCGAATCTTATCGCAATGCAGATCGCAAATAAGCAATAAAAGAAGTAAAAAAAATCGTGCCACTAATCGATTATCGCTTATCAACATGCCAAAACAAACCAAAACAAAAACCAACCCCTCTCCCCCCACCCTCTTTTCCCCCTCTCTTCCCCCTCTCAAACCGGTGTACCACCCACTTGGCAGGTTGTGTTAAGACGCCCGACTATTCTTATCAGGTTCGCACCTGTAAAACCTCGCGACGCTCGTTTGCCAACGTGTTTATTCATGAATGGGCACGCGACGTCTTTTGACGCCACGCGGGTTTCACGGCACATTCCACCACAGCATGGGAATTTTATTCGTCACGTTAGTTTTTTTTTTGTTTTGTTTGAGCAACACACCGACACACGAATGAATCGTTGGGCAATGGGCAATGAAGTCTACCGGTTACAGCATATGACTAAATGAGCGAGTTGAGAGCGATTACTAATCAGAGGTGACGATTCATCAGTGACGTAGATTGTACTACCCGTTGGATGGTTTACCCATTTTGACAACGAAGTTGTTTGTTCAGTTTTGCGTATGTATGACCAATTATGAAATACGTGACAGTGCATGTTCCGGGTGACTAACTAGTGTTTAGAATGGGCAGAAATTTCACGTACCTTGGCCTCATCTTACTTTAGAAGCTCCAGGTATTCTTAAAAGAATTTAACTGTTTCTGTTATTTCAGTATCTTATTGTTCAAATTAATGTACTAAACTATGTTTGATATTAAGGTTTGACATTCGTTTGTCGTTTCGGCAAATGATCATCGATTGATCGATAGATTTTGTCGCCTAATCTTCATTAATATCCTGCATGTATAGCAGTAAGAGTGATCGTTTTTGTGTATTCTTAGTCTGGGAGATAAAGTAGTACTTTTAGGCTTATTTTGACATCATCTTTGAGATCTAAGTGATGGAATTAAATATTTTCTGCTAGGATCCAGAATTTTAAGATATCTTCCGATTACTATTATAGGATACCATCAAACACGCTTTATTTTTTATCACAAATTTCCAATAATTACAATTTTTCAAGAAAGGTTTGCTATAATAGTGCATCTTAGGAACCACCTACTATTTGGTACTAGTCTACCAGCTTTTGAGATAGTCAGTTCCAAGCATATGACCAATACCTCACTAATAGGCTCACTAATAGACACTACTAGGCGTCAAAGAACGACCTTCCCAGATAGGAGAAAAATGTGTCTGAAAGTGATCGCATACAAAGGATCACTTCCTTCGTTCTTGGTGACGTTTCTAGACTTGATGAAAACGTTAGAATCTTATCATATGATGGTGCATGTTTACTCAAGCATTTCTCAAAATTTTTCCAACAAATTGGAAGATTTTTTATCTAATTTTCTATTTTTACGATATAATTTTCATCGCAAGGTCACAAAACAAGGTGAAACTTGGAGGTTTTGTTTCTTCGATATGGGTGCACTCGATTCATTCCAGGCAATTATTAATGAATTGCTGAACAAAACTGAATATATCAAAACCATAAGCTTGCAATTTTATTCCACAATGCCAAATTTCAATCACAGCGATTTGGCTGTAATCATTAACCGAGAAAGCATGTTTCTCAGCTCGGTAGATGGTGGCCGCGCTAAATCATTATTATCAATTACTAACCCTTTGCTGCAATAATGTCCATGTTGAACATTATTCACATTTAACTCATGCCGCGCAGTTCACCTGTCCTGTCCTGGAAAAGCTTTCCCTTGCCACCGGGCTGTCAGTTTGCTGTCCGTAAATGTATTAACAAGCGATTTGAGAAAAGGCAGCTAGTAACTGTTAGTGAGCATGACCTCCCGCTATGTCCGTGTGTGTGTGTGTGTGTGTTTTTTTTCGTGCACTTGTTGCTGTTAATTTAGCTGCCAAAATTTTCTTTCATCGTAAACAATACACCGTTCGGAAGTGCGAAAGTATAGCTTTCCCTGCTACCCTACTATTTTGCGCTCTGATTCACGTTGGCTTTAGCATTGCGTTTTCCCCCAGGGGTTGGCTTTGGTGGGGCTGCCCTATCGTATCGCTCAGCTTACAATGCATTCGGCTAGGAAGAGAGTGCGCGAGATATTGGAAGTTGGGTTGGGAAATTGTGGCAGCAAATGTAAATACTAGCAATTTTTTTTTGTTATTCAAACAACACGCCACACAGCAGCTTGCCAGTTGTGCGAGCACGATCTGTGCTTTCGCGTTGATTGATGCGCTTGGATGCGCGCAGGCGTTTACACCCTTGGAATGAGTTTGTTTTTGCGTATGAGATGAACATTAAATATTTGAAACCGAAAACTTCTGTTGAAGCATTTTTGAAATATTTAAGCACATACACTATAATTCGTAGCAATAAGCTGCCCGGCTGATAGTGTAGCACCCATATAACCTGATGTGTTTTACCTCACGCAAAGTGCATTGTTTTATACTTTCAATTTTCCCATGGCTAGGAAGATCGTTTTAAGTACCCTAGATAATCATCATACTTACGATCGATGTGTTTAATTTATGCTGACACTAATCTTGATTATATGGTGCTAAACAACGCTCTGTCTGGCGAACATAATATGAAGCTTTGGGATCAAACTTTACTAAAATATCTTTCCTGTATTTATCAGTAATATTTTAGAAGATGTGTTTTTGGGATGTTAATGTTGCTGTACTACTGTCCTATTATAGTGACTTGATTTTTTAAACTCTTAATTAAAACTTGTTTAGAATGTTGTTTACTAGTTTTAGTTCTGTTTCAAATTCTGTCGAATGAGCTTATTATGATTTTTGCTGCTAACGATTTCAAAATATGAAGGGCTACAC
>CM032178.1:21815086-21840201 GCA_018908115.1 Anopheles rivulorum
ACTTAAGGAAATATTACAAGAAGTTCTATTAATGTTATACTGCTCAAGACCTAACCAGTCGAGTTGCGGTCGGGGGCCAAACTCTGGATGAATCGAATTTATTACGCGGGAAAGGTCGACCAGCGCATTTCCTAGGGTATCGCATTATTATGCAAGAGTCCTCCTCACCAGTAAAACTATTGGAGATTCATTTTTTCCCAAGCAAAAGGAAATAAAAGCGAGAGTAATTAAAAGTTTGCTATTGTTGTGTTACAGCAGGAGTGGGTGGTCGTCGTACAGGGTATATTAAACCTTTTTAATTGCTTATTATATGATCTGGAATTTTAGTGCATTCCAGGGCCGTCTCGGTCCCGGTAGTCTCGGCATTTAATGAAGATGAAAGCCTGTCGACGGGCTAGAGGTTCGGTGCTTATTACCGAGCTAATGATGGAAGGCAAATAATTGAAATTGGTGGAAAAGTTCATTGACAATCAACTGGGTAGTCTTTAGCTGGAGTCTGTCAATATATCTTTGGACTCCGGAAAATCTTTCCCAATGTTCTCACCGATGGTTCTTCTGTCTTGTCTCGTGGATGACACACTTGTTGGAGACACGTAACATCGACACCGGACCATAACAAATGGTTCAGCAAACCAACAACCTGTCTGTCCCTCGGTCCATATACAATTCCAGGGGGTGAAAAGAAGCTTTACTTGAGGGCGGGGTGGTCAGAGTGGGGTGGTGGTGGTGGTGGTCGTCGTACGGTCGTGTGATTTTCCGACTGGTCCGGTAACGGTAGAGTGCGGAACCTTCAACAGCGGCAGAAGAAGCAGCAGCAGTAGTGTGTGGCGTGGATTAAGAACAATAATTTTACCACGCTTTCGGAAGTTTCTTCGGAAGTCTCGTCGGAAGTAGCGAGAAAGAAGGAAGACGGGGACTGGCTTTATGTGTGTGTGTGATGCGGCGGGGGCGCAAACAATTAGTTCCGTGCGGATTGAAATCATCATCAACCGTTGCGATCGCGCGCACCTTTTTTCGGTTGAAGGTGGGAAACCGAACACAACTGATCATCGGGGGATGGGAACTCCCAAACACCCCCTAAAAGAGAGTGCGCTCGCCTTCTTTACTTAGTTTTATAGAGCATGGCAACGTGCGCGCTCCCATCCAATGTTGTGTACGGCGGCGTTAGTCGAGTACATTAGGCTTTGTGCTGTTAAGCGTACGGTACCACACTGTTTGCTTCAATTGTTTTTGTCGGTGGAAAGAAGGAGCGCCATATTCTGGATTTTCGGCACGCCACGGACTCACAGTCCATCGGCCGTTCTGCGTATTTATAGCGCCGGATTGAGCACTTGTTCTGGTCGATATATACATGCACGGACCAGAGCATGGTAGGTGGGATTAGTAGTAGACAGATCAATAATGCTGCTTGTGAGGCACTTTTGCGGGGTGTGCGCCACTTAATGCCCAGTGCGCGGGCATAATTCCCGAAACCCGAACCGAACCGCACCCGAGAATATGGTGAACAAAATTATTGCAATTATACTCGTAATACATACTATTAGCGGGGGATAATTGCTGTTTGCTATCGGATTTGAGGCATGGCCCAGGTACCAGGTATACGACCGGCCCGCTGTGTGTGCGTTGCCGAAAGAAACTCATTAAACTCATCTGTCGTTTTTCTTCCCTGCTGTGCAGCGCTTGAGAACCGGTCGTGTGCCAGAGCGAGAGAACAAAGAGGCGCCATCATAAACCGACCACCGAAACAACGGCAGCAACACGGGTATACCGGGGGCGCCAGTCAGCCAGCCCAGTCCAGAGGCAAGGCTCAGTCAAATTTGAACGGTACTCAGCAGCGCGATCGGCGTTAATGCGTCCAAGTGCGCCGTCTTCAGCCAAACCACCTGTCAGTTGCAAATGCTGTGCGCTGCCGCTGCTGCAAGTTCCGTATTGTTCTGGTTTTCTGGAAATCGGATATTTGTTTAGAAACATATCATCGCATCATGCGTCCAGGACCGCATCATACGTCCGCGGATTAGTTAATGTGTATGTGTAGCTGGATGTTCTTTTTGTTGGTATTGCCGTTCCTATAGCAGCTGGTGTTGGCTTGCATGTTGGAAAGAATGTTGCTAATGCACAGATAATTAGGCAAATTAGAAAGTAATCAACCTTTTGGTGCGGGCGTGTAGGTGGTTTATTTTTTTCCCCTTGCGTTTCTTATCTCTCCTATGCCATTTTTGCATTTTAAGCGTTGCCGGCAGTCGGTCGAAGGTAAGTGCAAATGCGCCGGAGCAGCGTAACTGGCCGACAATTGGGAATGTTGTTGAACGAAAATGAAATTAATCAAATAGTTATTGATCCAGGGATGGGAGGAACAATTAATTCCAACGCACACGAACAAACACGGGAAATGTAAAGGAATGATGCCAACTCCGGCAAAAAAAAATGGACTAACTTCGAATGGTGGCGATGGAGAAGCATAATTGAAAAGAAGAAATCTATCTTTAAGTTGCTGTATTTCTTATAAGCCTTTAAGAATAATAACTTGGTGACTAGCTGCACTTTTGGTTTTTGTTGGAAAAAATATTGGAGAAGGTACTCCGTCTTAAAGAATTTGTCAGAAAAGTTCTATTTGGTCTGTGGTACTTTGGTACAACATTTATCTTTCACCAGTTTTAACTCCTCAATCCGGTGGAACTCCGGGGGCTAAAGTCAGGTCTCTTCTAAAGACCAATCCTTACTGTTTATAATACTTCAAGATGTAGGCACAGCAATTTCTGGAAGACTTCTGGAGATTTGTAACAAAATCTCAAGTCTTCATATGTTCTATAAAGAAAACTATTTTCTTTTTGTTCTTAGTCAAATGTTGAGGAATCTTCGTCAATTACATGATCGAGTCGGAACTTGCAGATAAAATATTACAAAAAATACATCAAATATCAGGTACATCCACAATACACAGAAAATGATTGAATCGCCACGTGCAAAAAAGGTTTAACAATAATAGATAAAGTCCCAATACATAAAGATATTTACCACTAAAATGGTAAACCAACAACACCCAGTACGATCATGCATCCCAAAAACTACAGCAAAATTGCACCGAACGGGTACGGGGAACAAAGTACGGTGTTCTTGCAAAGCATGAACCAATCATAAGCATACATCATCTAATGCTGCTTCCTAGACAGGAAACCATTACAGAAGAAGTATTCAAAAGCGCTGGAGGACACCGCATACCATCGTTAGGTCTTCCGTCGTGCATTTTACATGGGACCGTAGTCGGTTAAGCATGTTCGGAACTGTTTTGTATTCGTGCTGCAGCAACTGCAAAATCTGCGTACGTGACATTCCCTCTAAACGGTACGGAGAAGTTGCGTCGAGGTGTTTCCCTTAAATAGTTAGCCAATAGGTAACCATTTGTACCGGCAAGAATGAAAAATAAAACATGACAAAACGGTGGTACGCAAGATTATGGGCAAATTATTTAAATTCATATTGNCATCATACGTCCGCGGATTAGTTAATGTGTATGTGTAGCTGGATGTTCTTTTTGTTGGTATTGCCGTTCCTATAGCAGCTGGTGTTGGCTTGCATGTTGGAAAGAATGTTGCTAATGCACAGATAATTAGGCAAATTAGAAAGTAATCAACCTTTTGGTGCGGGCGTGTAGATGGTTTATTTTTTTCCTCTTGCGTTTCTTATCTCTCCTATGGCATTTTTGCATTTTAAGGGTTGCCGGCAGTCGGCCGAAGGTAAGTGCAAATGCGCCGGAGCAGCGTAACTGGCCGACAATTGGGAATGTTGTTGAACGAAAATGAAATTAATCAAATAGTTATTGCTCCAGGGATGGGAGGAACAATTAATTCCAATGCACACGAACAAACACGGGAAATGTAAAGGAATGATGCCAACTCCGGCAAAAAAATGGACTAACTTCGAATGGTGGCGATGGAGAAACACAATTGAAAGGAAGAAATCTATCTTTAAGTTGCTGTATTTTTTATAAGCCTTTACGAATAATAACGAATAATAAAAAATATTGGAGAAGGTACTCCGGTTTAAAGAATTTGTCAGAAAAGTTCTATTTGGTCTCTGGTACTTTGGTACAACATTTATCTTTCACCAGTTCAACTCCTCAATCCGGTGGAACTCCGGGGGCTAAAGTCAGGTCTCTTCTAAAGACCAATCCTTACTGTTTATAATACTTCAAGATGTAGGCACAGCAATTTCTGGAAGACTTCTGGAGATTTGTAACAAAATCTCAAGTCTTCATAAGTTCTATAAAGAAGACTATTTCCTTTTTGTTCTTAGTCAAATGTTGAGGAATCTTCGTCAATTACATGATCGAGTCGGAACTTGCAGATAAAATATTACAAAAAATACATCAAATATCAGGTACATCCACAATACACAGAAAATGATTGAATCGCCACGTGCGAAAAAGGTTTAACAATAATAGATAAAGTCCCAATACATAAAGATATTTACCACTAAAATGGTAAACCAACAACACCCAGTACGATCATGCATCCCAAAAACTACAGCAAAACTGCACCGAACGGGTACGGGGAACAGAGTACGGTGTTCTTGCAAAGCATGAACCAATCATAAGCATACATCATCTAATGCTGCTTCCTAGACAGGAAACCATTACAGAAGAAGTATTCAAGCGCTGGACACCGCATACCATCGTTGGGTCTTCCGTCGTGCATTTTACATGGGACCGTAGTCGGTTAAGCATGTTCGGAACTGTTTTGTATTCGTGCTGCAGCAACTGCAAAATCTGCGTACGTGACATTCCCTCTAAACGGTACGGAGAAGTTGCGTCGAGGTGTTTCCCTTAAATAGTTAGCCAATAGGTGACCATTTGTACCCGCGAGAATGAAAAATAAAACATGACAAAACGGTACGCAAGATTATGAGCAAATTATTTAAATTCATATTGTGGTGAACCGTGGGGGGGGGGGGGGGGGGGGAACTATTGAAACAATCGACATCCTTGTGGTTTTTGCAACCCACACCGGAAAGGAAGTGAGTCATCTTGGTTGCACATGTGTAGTAGTGGAAGATACATTTACTAGGTGTCTGTGTAAAGTTTGAATATAAATATTTTTATTATAATTTGTACAATTTGTTTCATCCTTTAATAAGTTCATTACAGATGGCTTGAAGTTACGTGAACATTAGTTTAAAAATTGTCGAGAGATTCATTCATTCAATTAGTATAATGGATAGAGGTAGATGAAGATTGGAGATATTAATAAGATGGAGTAAAATAAGAACTAAAAACAATATGGGAAAACACACTAACCGTCTTTATTCCTTTTCTTTTCCGATTGTGCTTTCTCTCAGGTGCTTTAGTTCCGATGTTGGGTAATATTCATTTATCTTCACTAAAATTGTATTTATATTTGAAACCATTTATTTCGTTCTATAATTGGGAAGAATAAAAGAAATCAGTAGCACTAGTTAGTAATGAAAAATCAATTTACTAAAATATGTATCATTCTTTCTTATTCCCATGTTCAATAAAATGTTGTGATATAGTACACAGGAATCATTTGTATCTTATGAAGAAGAAAATAAAGAATAGAACCAGAAAAAAGTTTTTTTTAATTTTTTACAATGAATTTGCATTTTGTTTATTATTTTCTTGAAAAAAAAACACGTCTCCTCTATAATGCACCATATCATGCTTGCTTGCCATTGGTATAAGGTTCATTTGATGTTTTGCTTACAATCGAATGCTGTTTTGTGACTAATTTGAAACTCTCTCACCATCTCCTTCTATTAACATGTGTGTATGTGTGTGGAAGTTGTTCACAACAACAAACAAACAAACAGACTATCTATTACAAAAAGGTATTCTATAATTAGTGGACAAATCGCATATCAAGTGATTTGTTTACCGAAGAGGTCAATTACGGGATAGTTATAATAGTGTAGTTGCAGTGAATGGATTTCATTTTGGTGTGTGTTCTCTTTGCTCTTTCATATCCTGATGTCCCATTAATTGCACTCAATAGTTTGTTTTTTGTTTCTTTGTTTGTGAGTTCTTTATCAAAAGGTTTCTGTTGAGTGCGAGAAGGCCATTTTGGTTTTTGGAGGGATGATGTGATGGATTTTTGAACATTTTACTATGTTTGTGGACGGGTTTTCCTTTCCGATCACCGTTCGATCTCCGTTGGGGCACAAAAAGAAAAGACGGGAAAAAGATCCAGCGAAACAAATAATATTTAAACGTGCCTTGTTTGTCACAATAAAGAACAATTCGATGAGGTATTCGTACAAAAAAAAGGGACAGGAAACAAAATTTTGTAAAAGAAAAAATAAATAAGTCCCTATAAGCCCCGATTAGTAGTAGGCACAACCACTTTTCCACTCTCTATCCTCTTTGCTTCTTCAAACATTAATCTTTGGTGTGTATGTGTGTCCTTTGAGAAAACAAAACAGAGAAGAAAACGAAACAAACTAGAAGCATATCGTACTATATTGGAGATAATATAATGTTGGTTCTATTTTGTTCTCGAAAACGTCGTAGAGCCGCCTTCGCTCTGTTTGGGCCACTGTCTCTCCACGTTGAATGCCTGCGTTTTTAAATGATTTCGATTTTATTTTTGGGGGCTTCATTTCATTAGTGAGATCGTGAATATCTGTTTGTGAACTAAACTGAACACAGAATGTGATGTAATGTGTAAAAGCGTAGTGGTGCTTTGCGGTAAAGGGAAGCTTGGCTTCCTTCTTCTACAATATTGGTTTAATTATGTATAAAAAAATACAAAAACTTCAAATGAAAGGAAAACTAATGGCGAAGAGGCAGAGAGGGCCGAAAACAAAACCGAACCGAATATGCAAAAGTGCAATAAATAAACTATTTTACACTCACCAACTGTTTTAATCTTCTCGTTTTTTTGCTGATAGCTCTCAACTTCCCCCTCCAATCTGTTTTGTTTTCATTTCTTTTATGCTATGTTCCGTGGTGTGGTGTTTCCCATCTTCTTGCTTCCATTTGTTTACAATTCATGTAACCGGGGGGAGAGAATTGATCGTGCGTTACCTTTAATTGCCACTGTTGTTCGCTTCTGTATCAACTTTTTCAAACTATCAAATGCCATCGATCTCCACCTTCCACATCACATCATTTTTATGTTGTTGTGTAAGAAAAAGGATGAGAATAATTTCGTTTCGTATTGTTTCTATTCCTCCACGGGGCGAGAGGTTGTATCGAGGAGGGAGAATACGGACGACGAAGGAGCGTACCAGTCTGATTTGCAATGTTAATACGTGCCTGTTTTGATTTATTTGCTTGCTGTGTTTTATATTTGAGTGGGTGTTTCTTTTTCTTCCATCTTCCTATATATGCATATAGGCGTTGATGTTCGGGGTTTTTTTGTTCTTCTTTTCATCGCTCCCTTTTCGTGTAAAGAAAAGCAAAAGAGCTAAGATAAGTTAGTGTAATTTAATAATAGTAATAATAATAATATAATAATATAATAATAATAATAATTAGAATACAATACAATAATTAGAATATTTCCGTAGAGATTTGACTAGACTTGGTGATTTTTCCGTATTATTGAATATTATCTTATCGTTTCCTTTCGTTTTTTTTTCATTTGCCTAATACGCGCTCGCTTCTTTCGCTACTAAATCGTTCTGTCACACACACTCTTTCGCTATCTCTCTCTCTCTCTCTGCGGATTAGTCTTTAGTTCCTGCTTTAGGATTATTTCGAGAACCCAGCCAGCGACACGCTACGACGCCCAGCAAAACAATTGTCCCCCCATTTTGCACAGCACCACTCAATCCCTGTCCACAACACACTCGACTCACTCAACTCGGGGCGACGGTTATTACACCACAGCGCAGCTTTATACTAGTTGTGTCCGTTAGTAGTAAACAGCAGCCTCTTAAAAGAGTCAATTTTTATTTCGTAATAAATAATGCTCATGTCACAAGCACGCACACCGGCATGCTGCAGGGCACGCTAGTGGTGTCCTTTTCACAGGGAATTCTGGGTGGCCCTCTGGGTAGCGCTTCCTTACAATTACCTTCATTATCCCGGACCAACTTTCTACCTTTTCGAGTGCGCACTAACGCACGCGCGCGTCTTGTATTTATGGTATTGGTTTCTCTTACATTTGGCTTTCTGGCTAACCTATCTAACACAAAAAAAAACATATGAAGGCTGCCCGCGGTTTCAATGTTTCCGAACTCCTCTTCGGCAGTGATGTGTGTTGTTCGTCTCCTTTATATCATGTGTCACGGACGGGTTCGGTTGATAATTTGTGTGTGTATGTTGAGGTGCCGATGTGCAACACCGTACCGACATGCACTTACAGCAGGGCAGGTTGCATATATCGCAGTCCATCACATCATTCACCACACATCCCAACGCCTGCTCCGCTCCTTCCTCTGTGCAGTCTCTTCCGCATCCCGGCCGGTCACTTTCCACGAGCGCTGAACCATTTCCCCCCTCTCTCCTTCGGTTTCAACTTTGCATTTCGTTTGGCAGTTAGTGGTTACAGTGGAAAAAAAGGAACTCAAAATGATGATGCACGAGCATGTGTATAAAACTTCTATTTGCTCGCTGATTGATTGGCGGATGAAAACGGTGCGAACGAACGAACCAGCCCCCCGGTTCTCGTCAGCGATGATGGAGCAACGGATGATGGTCGTGTGCTGTAGGGCAGGTGTGCGTGTGTGAGTGTGCGGCTGGGAGCACACAATAAACAGGGAGGAAACAAACGGAAGAACCACGTTGGACGGAGGACGGAGAGGCTCCATCTTCGTTCTCTGCTCCCTGCGCAGTCTTTGGTATACTGGTGTATTTTTAGGTTGGATTTCACAGGATCGGGAGCTTACTGTGAACAAATTGTCCCATATCCTTTTATCGTTCTCCGATCGCGACCAGTGTTCTTCGGTTTAGGTGCCACTCTCCTCTACAGTGTTAATGCACACCCACACATCGCTGCCAGGCGGAGGGGGTTCATCGGGAGTTAGTGGTTGTGAGAGTGTGTGTGTGATGATTCGTCCTCCCGTCGCTGGCGTAGATTTATCAATTAAAATATAAAGTCTATGTACAATCACATTTAGTACGCAGCAACTTCCTTTCCTTCACAATTGCAGTGTTTTCGCTGAGGTGTTGAGTTTTCCAGTGTTGTCCGAGGCCGAGGCCGGAGAGATAGAACGTATTGTGTGTGTAAAAACATGTGTGTGTGTGTGTATTGAGCTGGTTGAGATACCCGTGTGTGTTTTTGTGACCACCGGCACCGCTTTTGCTGGTGGCCTTCCGTTAAAGGCAAAGGGAGACAAATAGTTTCCCGGTTTTGTTTCCCAGCAGCTTCAACACCGTGCACACGCACAACACAAGTGACTCTTTGGACGTTTTGTAGGTTATATACTTATTCACGCTAAAGTCTCATCATCGCTCCCCAGTCGTCCCCGTGGTGGGAGACAGTCGGCTGCTTCCGTTGAGGTGGTTATGGAGGGGGATTGATTTTTTCAATTTCTCCTGGACACTTTCTGGACAATCCTGGAGAGTAGTCATCGACCGTGGACAATATTCTCGTTTAACGACGATGCGAAGCACAGGTGGGTACGGTAGGTAGGTGGCGTTTAGAACGCACGTTCGGTTGTATGTGTGTGTTTGTTTGCATCCACAGTGCTACGATCCGCGTGACACTTGGATATGGAAGGATTGGGATATCCTCGTGATCCTACCTTGGAAGGAAGAAGAGATCCAGTCGTTTTTTGGTCCATCAACACAACCACACACTAGAAGCCGAAGTTGGTGAATAGATGCTGTTTGAATACCTCTTCACTTTCCTCCTCGAGCCTCTGGACCGTTACCGTGTTGAGCAGGTTGAACACGATGGCGAAGATGGTACAGGCGGCGTACACACCGAGCGCCACCCACCATAGCAGCTGTTCGTGCAACTTCTGCTCGAAGTTTTTCAGCACCAGCAGCCCGATCGTGAGCCCTGCCAGGGCACCCGTTAGATGCGCCACGTACGATACCGAAGGTGCCCCACTGGCCGGTTCCACCGAATATCGGGAATAGATGGCGAAACCTACATCACAGGACGCTATTATAATGGGGGAAAAAAGACGAAAGAACAAATTAGAAATAAGCGCACACAGGAGATATAATTGGAAGTATTTGTTTCAAAGTAAATTGGTGTTAGAATTGGAGATATTTGTGAACTCTTTTCAATTTGAACTGGAATGCTTGAAAGTTGTTATGGGATAGGTTTTCAAACTCAGTCGTCTTGTGGTGGACAGACTCCAATCATCTACCTCAAGGTATTTCAGTTAATCTTGAAAAGTATTGAGAAATGACTCGAACAGTACCCCATTAGTACTCAAAACACCTAGAAATCATCAAATGTCTTGATATGTTACTTACCAAATAGAAATATTGCTAGTAACCGTAGAATGCCATACTGCATATTGCGGTAATTTAGCATTACATTGGCTAAGTGAGCAGCGAGAAGGGCATACACACCCCCACTCGCTCCTACGAGGTATACTTCCGGGTCGAATACGCTCGTACCTGGGGAATGGAAAAAAGAAACAAGAACAAAATCAATTATTAACGAAATGTCTTATTTGTGCTACATCTAAACATATCCACTTTCGTGTGAACTTGTCAACTTACCTAACGAACCGGCCAGTACACCCGCTAGATAAACACAACCTATCCTTGCTGATCCGTGTACCATCTCTAATGGTAGCCCAACGAGGAGTTGTATGATTAGATTGAAGCCTAGATGGAACCATCTGTTTTGGGATGAAATGAAATAAAGATCATAAGAGGTTAGTTTCTTTAGGGATCGAAACATAGTATATATTGGAGTCTGCTAGAGAAATTGAAGTTCTTGGGCAATCCAGACAAGAACTGATTCGCGACTTTCGATGTTGTAGACCAAAAGACGAGTCACGAGATCATTGAATCGCTCCGAAGTTATCGAATTTCTGCAGCATCTACTTGAAAAGAATCGATATGTAAGTGTAAACACAACTTACCCTGCGTGCAGGACCATGTAGAATAGAAATCGCCACACTTCCTGTCGTTTGTCTGGTCGATAAATGAACATCGAATCGATCGGAACCGGACCCGCCGGATCCGCCGGACCAAGCGTTACTGAGTGATAGATGAAGAACCCGAGCTGAAAAGTGAGAAGAAAGGAAACACATGTTATTTTCATCTGTCTCTCTCAAACAGCCAATGTGTACAATAATATTGACGAGTTTGGCAAAATGGATCAAAAAAAGGGTGTGTGTTGCAAACATTTTCCTTTGCTCCCCACCCGTCGTGTGCGTTGACGAATGTTTCCGAATCCGGTGCAATATAAAGGTAAACTCTTTTCCCATGAAACCATGAATGAATGTTGCGTGTGCATGCAGAGCGAGCTAAATTTAGTATTGCATAAACTGCTGCATTTTGGATAAACAATGGCGCGAGAAATCGCAAACGGATCGGATTGAAGGTGAGAGAGTGATGAGCGGCGAAGGTTGAATGGCCAACAGGAAATTGGTAGATTTGTTTAACATCATATACGTGTTGGAATGGAATAGATGACTTGAATTTCTTTAAATAAAAATGTTCAACAACTTTAACTCCAGATGCTCCATAACCAAGGAAGAAATTGTCACAGTCAAAAGAAACAACCCACGTCTTAGAATCATAGTTATTCTATTATATTTAAGATAAATTATCTATTTAGTAACTCATACAACGGCCGTTCCAACCAATGTTTTACCGCTGTGCACATTTATTTCAGGGCAATAACCAAGAACCGGATATGAAAGAATTGCTAATAATTGATCAAAGCCGATCGTTTAATTGACATTGACTTTCAATAAGGCGTTTCGATGTTATTGCCAATTATTCGACGCCTTAATTGCTGCATCCGGATATTCATGTCCCAGGTCAAAAGGTAGTATCATTGCCACGAATGATCTTGTTAAGATGTTACACATTCCTATCCACATGGACAAAAAATCAGAAGAGTTTTAGAGAAGATGTTTTGTACATATTATTCTTAGGATCACCAATAAATAATCCGCACTAAATTTGAAAATCATTTGCTATGTTCACTTTTGTTGTTATTTCTTTAAGGTTTGCCTCATATCCGATAGCAAACAGCAATTATCCCGCTAATAGTATGTATTACAAGTATAATTGCAATAATTTTGTTCACCATATTCTCGGACGCGGTTCGGTTCGGGTTTCGGGAATTATGCCCGCGCACTGGGCATTAAGTGGCGCACACCCCGCAAAAGTGCCTCACAAGCAGCATTATTGATCTGTCTACTACTAATCCCACCTACCATGCTCTGGTCCGTGCATGTATATATCGACCAGAACAAGTGCTCAATCCGGCGCTATAAATGAGAAGAACAGCCGATGGACTGTGAGTCGTGCCGAAAATCCAGAATATGGCGCTCCTTCTTTCCACCGACAAAAACAATTGAACCAAACAGTGTGGTACCGTACGCTTAACAGCACAAAGCCTAATGTACTCGACTAACGCCGCCGTACACAACATTGGATGGGAGCGCGCACATTGCCATGCTCTATAAAACTAAGTAAAGAAGGCGAGCGCACTCTCTTTTAGGGGGGAGTTTGGGAGTTCCCATCCCCCGATGATCAGTTGTGTTCGGTTTCCCACCTTCGACCGAAAAAAGGTGCGCGCGATCGCAACGGTTGATGATGATTTCAATCCGCACGGAACTAATTGTCTGCGCCCCCGCCGCATCACACACACACACATAAAGCCAGCCCCCGTCTTCCTCCTTCTCGCTACTTCCGACGAGACTTCCGAGGAAACTTCCGAAAGCGTGGTAAAATTATTGTTCTTAATCCACGCCACACACTACTGCTGCTGCTTCTTCTGCCGCTGTTGAAGGTTCCGCACTCTACCGTTACCGGACCAGTCGGAAAATCACACGACCGTACGACGACCACCACCACCACCACCCCACTCTGACCACCCCGCTCTCAAGTAAAGCTTCTTTTCACCCCTGGAATTGTATATGGACCGAGGGACAGACAGGTTGTTGGTTTGCTGAACCATTTGTTATGGTCCAACTGCTCATCGTGTCTTCAGTTCGTTGTCGCCCCGTCTTACTCAACACACCCCCACATGAAAAGGCAGTGAGAAAATCGGAACGGTTTCGGGGTACCGAAAAACAGTAAAATGTCTTCCAAAAAGGAAAAACAAAAGCTTACTTTGAAGATCTTCTACATTTCATGCAATAATCGTGAGGCTTTTTCCAATTAAAAGGGGCCGCCTGCTACTTATTGCAGTGTTGTTGGCAGCAGCCGAACAACAACATGATTCGAACCTTATTTAATGCACACGATGTGGTCTCATGTTTTGGTGGATAGATACACCTATCCATGGATAATTTAATTAAATTGATAACTCGATCAAGAACCAAACCCAATTTCAGACGCGGTTCGTCTAAAATAACTAATTAAAATTAATTAATATCTCTATGTTTCCACGTGGAAATACTGGTCGAAGTTAGCGGTTCCGCCGCGTATTCCATTTTCCCCAGGTGGAACCAACACACAATCTGACCTAGAAGCAGAGGAGATTTTTAATTATCTCTTTTCTATCCGAAATAAACCTTTCCGCGCGCAGTTTTCCATGAAAAAGCGCGGCCTGCTACGCATACCATTCTCAACGTGTTCTCATCTATTTGTTCCACCAGTCACTTATGCGGTTGGGGCGATCGTGATCATGAGCTGTAAAAATCATTAATAACATTTCAAAAGCAAGCTCCCTACACGAAGGGCGGTCACTCGGAACGCTTTGCTTGGGCTCAGTTTTGTATAAAAGCAGCACTGCTTAGGCGAAAAGCAAACAAAATGAGTCTTATTAAAGGAATTAAATAATATATGAGCTGTTTGTCACCAAGTTAGACCGAATAAAAATTCATAATAATAAATTCCTCTTTTTCGTTATAAATTACAATTTTTAGATTCCTTGTAATTCCAAAGACTGGAAAGAAGGAAGAAAAGACAAACAAAACACCACAGTAGAAACACCAGTAGGTAGCGAACGGCAGGCAGCATAAGGGTGGTCCGTTTTTTCGCTGCAGTGCAGTTCTACGTGATCGGTTTTACAATGAATTTCCGAATAGCGTTCCAGCAGAGTTTATCCGTTTTTTTTTTGTGTACATCCTGAATTCTTCGCATGTTACATCCGGACACAGGATGCCCGTGCGCACGCTACAAAACGGAGCAGGAGAGCAGATGTGATCACGGGTGTTCACTAACCTTATCCTGTTTCAGGTTTAAAATTTAAAAAAATATCCGAACCAGGTTAGGTAGCGCAATTATGAAGGATGTGTGAGCGGATGCATTGGACAGTAGACGATCAAGCATGAGTGTGTGTGTGTGTGTGTGTGTGTGTGTGTGTGTGAATCAAAAATAAACAAATTTAAAAACTTCCGTGACTAACAAATCCATTTACAAGACATCAAACATTTGATCTTATTTTAGTTAATAGTTTATGACTAAATCAATAAATTTTTCAAAAATTTTTAGTCTTTTTTCTGCCATTTTCATATAATGGCAATGACTGTTTATGGATTTTGGAGAAAAGGGACCCTAACTGTTGGTTGTCTGTCAACAACAGCTGTTGCATTTTAATGATTTTCTGGGAAGACATACGTTACAGAAAGAATCCCTTCATTCTAGGCCAAAGATCCAACAACTCAACTGTCACTTGGGCAACAGAGAAGCAGATCTTGAAACACTTCTTTGTATATTTGTTATTTCACTATTTAACATCAGCAATATCAAATATAAACACATTTAACAGACATAATACTCTAATTATTGAAGCTATTTAATAAAACAAATATAATTATCCACTTCAAATTCACATATGCTCCTCCGTTCATATCATCATATCATTATCATCATCATCTTCTCCCGATTTAAGTGCGGTTTGCGGAGCATATCCTGCAGCAAAACGAAAAACATGCTTGAAAACACGTGCCAACATACTAGCAGCGGTAAGGCACACAAAAACTCGCCGTCTTAACGCTTGCTAACACGAATGATCGGTTGCGCATGAGACGAGATCCACGTTGAAGAGGAGCTTTACTTGCTCATTGATCAACAATTTCGTCCGTCTGCTTCATATTCCATCGTGCGAAATATAGAAACAACGTAAGGCGCATTTGTACCATTTGGTCGCGTGCGGTTGTTGTGCCTTGTGGCCCATTAAACCTTGATGCAGGTGCATCTGCTTCTACCAGGCTGTTCGCATCCAGCCACTGAAGAACACTGACCAAACGAAACTCCACACCGTCGATACGAAACAATCGAGCGAATCTCGGCGACTTCTTGTGCTCTGCTGGAATTATGATTGGTATATCACGATTCAGCACTTATCCTTTTTTTTCTTTTCGTGGTCGTACTTTATCACCCCCCGTCGTTTACTGTCCCGGATTAACCGAGCCGCGTATTTTACACTCTTTTTCCTTTGCTGCACCATCACAACTTCCGAACGAGGAAAAAAAAGTGCATATGGTACACACCTCTCCTGGACGGATAAAGGCAGCTGCAATAATGTTCCAAAAACGATGGAAAACAACCAACACAGATTCGGAACAATATTCAATAAGGGAAGAGGCGTGTGCGGAACCATACAAAGAGTGCCAGCGGTGCCAGCAACAAAACGGAAGTACTTTTATTCGTCATTCAATCCTCCACCGTAGACCTTCAGACCTTCAATATTTGGCCCTTTTTTCACCTCTGGAGCACAGCTGACAGGTGAGTTTTATGTGTCTGGTGGCCACAAGTAGTGTGTAGTATGCCTGCGCGTACCATTATGATCATTTTAAAGCTAGTTCTAAGAATGGCAGCAAGAAAAGAGAATCCCAAACGACCGACACCGACTGCACCACAGATTCTATGCTATATTCATCNTGCTGCAGCTAATGCAAATTCTCGGAGATCCCTGGTTGTGGTCCCAGGTTTTGCTCACCCGTAACCAATCCCGGGGATAAGACAATTAATTTATGTCCGGTCAAATTGGATCTTCGGTTTGAAAATTGGAAAATTCGGTCGATCGTTTCGTGTGCACATTTGGTTTTGCTGGATTTGCTCTCTTCCCGAAAACCGAATTGTCATCGGTTAATAAAAGTACAGGACGGGATACGGAGTCGGAACCCCACTGGTAATGTCGTAAGGAAAGCAAGCAAAACGCTTTAAAGTTGGGAATGTCCCGGAGACGATCGCACGAAAGAAGTTTTAAACCGTGGGAACTATTTAAGGTTTTTTTTTGTTTTCTTCGTTCGTCGTAAACTTCTGGCGTGAAACCCTCGTAAAATCATATCGGTTTTGTGATGATGCGAGGGCTACAAGCGACGGAGAAATGTTTTACGATTGGGAAAATCCTCTAAATCTCCCACGTCCGTGGGACAGGTAGGTACGTGACGATCCGATCCGTAAGGAGTATGGCTGAAGGATGCTTGACCGATTCTTACAGCCCAGTCCGATGCATTGTGCGATTTGCATATTTTATTTTGGGAGAGCAGAAATTTCTCACGTTCGACGATACGCGGCATATTTGTGAGGCCACCGACAGGAATTGTGATTTTTTGTTTTGAGCATGAACAACTACCGGCAGGATCAAGTACATCTGTTTGTTTAGGAAAAGCACACTCGATCATAATCTTATGGAGTTTACAGTGCAACTTATAACTTGACAATAAATCAGCAATACATGATGATTCCCATTATGCTATTACATTTAACAGTGTTTGTTATATTTTTTACTATTTTATAGCTTATGCAAAAATGGTGTTTGATGATAAAAAGTTATTTCTATTGTAATGCAAACATTGTTAGAAACCAAGGGAAACACTTTGAACACTTCACACTTAGAAGGTTTAAAACATTAAGTTTCATGGGATATTTCACTCTGTTGCTAGTTGATCGGCATGGAAGCAACTAACTGGCGTAATGAGCTAATCAGATCCTAAATTCTGATGATCCTGGTCCTAACTGATCCTCAAAGTTGACGAGGGAATGAAACATCACCATTCTTGACACGCCAGAGAGTTGTCTAAACTTTATGTATTCAATGGCGAATTGTGCTATATATCGGACATTCGTGCTCCGCATGCTTCGCCCTGTTTGACTTCAATCTGGCAAAGATCATCTTCGATCTGGAAGTGCACATTCCTTTCATACACAAATTAGCATTAATTAATTACAGAACCGTTATTTACCGAATTAGCCACATTAGGACCGCTCTTTCACTGTGTTTTAAGAACATCAAAGAACATCGATCTCCAATTTTAGACATAAGTAGTTCAAGAATTAAAAGAATTATGTTCAGTATTTCTCCATTTCGAGGAATAGAACTAATTCCATTACTGATGTGCGTGCCTCAAAACCTCTATAATAAAATTTAAAAAAAATTACTGATGTGCGTTGAACACAAGGTGATCCTTGTCTATAAGAACCAGGAACATCGACGAGCACAATCATGGGTTTAAAGTAATTAACAATCCCTTCCTTGTTACACTAGAAAAAAATGTTTAAATGTTGGTAATTATTGTATGAAATTGTTTCCAAATAAAAGCAAGTTTTTCATGAAAGTGTAACACACTACTTCCATCGATTTAAATGCTCAAAATTCCAACATTGCATAAGGTACGGACACATCCTTATGGTGTTATTTACGAGATAAGACAATCGAAAAGGATATTCCTAAAGGTATAAGGACGATAGATTGATTAATGACGAAGCAGAGCTACCATCATAAAAGTAATTCTTTGCTGCTGATGAGCCACTAGCCACAGGGTGTTTGCCGCAAGTAACAGCTTGCTGTATATTAGCAGTAGCCCTGCTAAAAAGGAATAGAAACAGCAGTGGAAGGTTGCAACAGCTTCCTAATGCTACCGGAGAAGGAAGGCTTTTGCCACCGCACAAAGACGATGCATCACGATGTCATTCATTTATCAACTAGTCTGGCAATATGGTACGGTCTAGCGTGAGTATGTAGCACGTCCCGTCCACCAGTAGTCCTTTCCAGTGCTTCGATCAAAGGTTTCGTGTTGATTATGAATGCCCGACGAGTGCAAGGAACGCAGCACGCGTCTTCGCAACAACAGATGGTGGCTGCGAAGGTTAGCGCGATTGAGTGTGTAGCTGTTAGGCTGTTATCTGTTTGGCGTTGATCTTTTCTCTCCATTCGCTGCCGGTTGAAGGCAAAATGAGGAAAAAAGGTACGAAATTGGGATGAATAGTTTTTTTTCTTCTTCGTCCTTCGTTTCGTTAGCAAACACGATGGAAGCAGATTAGCAAAACGGTTAAGGGAGAAAGCTACTTTCTGAAGGATAGCAGATCCGAGTGATAGAACTGGCTCGCTCACCATAATCCCCGCACATGTGAGCGAGATGCGGAGTGATATATCTTTTATATCATGAAACGCTAGTCTGTTGTTTGGGCTCATGTTACTGTAGCTTATGTCTGCTTGTCCGAATATCCTTTTTTTTGACGACCTTCGTATTGGTAGCCGTAGCGTTATCAAGATATTCATCCTTCTGCTTTCAACACATTCAGGATACTTGCTTTCTCTCCTTCAATCAAAAGGAACTTGTGGTTGTAATAAATAAAACAATATGCATATTATTCAAAAAAATTGTCATCGTCAGTTTATATTGTTTTTTACATGCATAATGCATAAAGCAGTAAGGCATAGCGTAGAAAATTTCAAACATCCATAACGGTTACTTTTGAAAGGATTTGTGAGGATATTGTTTTGTAGTAATGTTTGTGTACAGTCATTTTTGAAAATTTCATTCCATTTTTCTATAGAAAGTTTCACATCTACTGCGTTCTATTATCCTTGATCTTCACGCAACTTCCCGGTAGTCGAAAGTCGAATGTCCGGGCACCGGGCAGAAGCGTTACAATAAAACGGAAAACAAGCAGAAGCGCGTTACGGCGGCGCAACCTGATCGTCATCGGGTGTTTCGCTTAGCGCGTGCCTTCGCGCACGATGCACCATCTCCTCTTACATCACTTGCCAGCTGTGTGTTTTGTGCCTCACCGTGCTGTGTCTGGCGGACACACATTCCGTCCTCTCGCTTCTTCCCCTTTCCACGAGTCAGAAGCTCACAAACCCTGCATTTCGAACCTTATTCCTTGCTGACTTCCTGTACCAGCCGGCACCAACATTTGGGCGGCATCATAAAGACGAACAGGAAATGAACTGAAGAAGAGAAAGAAGAAGAAGAAGGAGAAGCGAGAAAAAAACGCATATGGTGCGCTTATGCGATCCTGTACGCCAGGTGTGTGTAAAACCGAATTTTTCTTCGGTCACTTTTGCTATTCGATTGTATTCATATTTTGTGTGCATTTTTTTTTTTGTCGTTGTAGTAAATAAATGTTTGCTGGGAAGAAAAAGTTCCTTTACTATACCTTGTTTAAAACAGGAACGTTCCTGTATTCCACGATCGTTCACGAAAGCTTCACGCATGCAGCAATGCAGTGCGGCGTGATCAAACAATTTGCCAACTATAGATTTGATGGAATGGACCAACTGGCTAATGTTGGCCAAAATACTAAAAGCCAATATAAAACTTCGGGCATGATGGTTCATACACGGCATTCTTCTAAATGCCACACCCGATTGATAGTTCCGGTAATGTTCGTGCACTAATAAATTCCAATCGTGACTTGTGCGGTATGCAAATCATGTGTCTCTTAGTCTTCATCATATTAATATTTTGAAGTACCGTAAAGGCTGCTTCGGAACGATTGTCTTTAGCTAATGATTCCAATTATCATGCAGCACGTTTGAAAAAAAAATCATTTCACGAAGAATAATATTGATTCATATTCAAATGAATTCGTGACGAGCATTGGGTGTAAAATTCACATTGAAATTCGTTTCTGTTTGTTTGTTAGGCACAATAAAACGATTTAGATTGTCTATGCATTTTTTCCATAATTATGTTCCTTAATAAGTATACATGTACACAATTGTCGTGCTACGTCACTTATTCCAATAAACTTTGTTTATAAATTCTTTACCGCTTTACCCTATACCATAGTAAGGAAGTCTAAGGTCCGTTGACCTGACTTTTGCAATTTGCCTTTCTGATATTTGTACTTAATGTAATTATGCAGTCGATAAAACCTTTACTTTCTTCGCTACCTGCTCAAACCTCTTTGAACTGGGGTCAAAGAAATCAAACAGCAACTACATGCAGGTGGGTAACGACTGCTCACTCACTTACCGAGTTTTTCCCCCCTTCAATTAAGCATTTCGGCACGAAAGGCTGGAAAAACCTCACTACCGAAAGGTCCTAACGTGGTTGGTTATCGTGTGTGGCGGTAGCTTCAAACCTGCTTCTTACCATTAGCCGAGATTTCATTAGTCTTGCCACTAGAGCGTAGGATTGGATAGGGGTAAAAGTGAGTAGTTTTGTTGGTAAAAATGTTATGAAAAAAAAAACAACATCAAGATGTAAATTTACATTATCCTGCTACATGCTTATGCAATCACAGGAATTGGAGCAACAACACCCAAAAAAAAACCACTCAACTTGCGTGTTGAACCGGTGCGACTAGGGTAGTCGGGTTTGCGTGACTTTTAACTTAGGATACGGGAATCCAATTGAGCTCCAAATGTGTGGAATGTTGAAGGGAAAAACTATTTTCCTAATATAATTTTTCACGTGTACCACTGAGAAAGGATTGTCATGCGATGTTGCACTATGAATCCCTAAAAAACAAGTTTGATGCAGAGATAATCAAACCCTGTGACGACTTCTGATAACTCCTATATTTAGTTCTCCTAGGTTGAAGTTGCTTAGTGGCTTTAGGACAAGTAAGAAAGTGTGTTATAAACCCTTTAACAGAATTGAAATTGAAACCGAAATAAAGAATTAAATTTAATAAATAAAGATGAAATAGGAAACATAATTTTGGTAGAACTTTTAAGCTATTCTATTTCAATGAATGAAGCATTCCAATTTCAGGAGATTCAACCGCAAACACTCGTTTGGTTTCGGCTTATCAGTGTTATTTCTTTACAGTATCATAGTTACTGCTTTACGCTAAACCTCAGGATTACGGATTATTGAAACAGAAAACTGCAAACCCATCGACAGGAATGGTTCTGTATCATCTTTCTTGCAGGGTGAAACACTATGACAAATACTGCAGACATGCGTCCCGAACCACAAATTGCACATGATACAGGATTCGTTACGAAGACCACAGGGACAAAAACGAGCCAAAAAAAAAACACATTCAATAAACTATTCATTCCCCGAATATGCGATCCTGCGCATACCGGGGACTTCTCTAATGCATGCACCCTTCCGTAAATGTGTCACCCACCCATTGGAAAAATGGGAAGTTGAAAATGTGCACGAAAAGACCACAAACGACGCACATGTCACGTACAAGGTGCTTCCCGGATCGGCCATTAATGCACCGGCACCCCCTTCCATAGCTGAAGGCGACCGTTCTTCATGCTTTATTATTAGTTCCGACCTACAGCAAAGCCGGCAATTGATCGGCAGTACCATACCATCGGCACCGGGTTCGGGCGCAAAAAAAGGAGAAAGAAATCCATATCCTTGCACGGAAGAAAACACGTATGCCCTTGCGTTGGTCCCGTGTGCTATTTGTCAGGACGCAGATCATGTTTCCACTGCATTCAGAGACACCTTTAATAGGAAGCTCCTGTGGATGGCAACCCGAATACCGCTGATCGGTCTCCGGATATCGGGGTTGGATTACGCCTCCGTGCACGGGCGGAGAGATAGCGAAATATGCTTGGGTGCTGTTGATTTTTGCCATACTGCGCCTCTCTGCAGTTCCGTACCATGCGTAGAACCGAAGTTCGGAAGCGCAGGTGATGACAATGGCCTATTCTGTCCGATCCGTGCTCTTCCTGTGGATGGTCCATGAGCACGTTCCATATGTTCGTACGAAAATTTGTTCATTGTTTATGCAGCTTAACGATCGAGCAGGAACACATTGTTGTCGGTTTATGTTGCACTATGGGTAAGTGTGGAATCAACCAACCAGTAACAATAAATATAATTCTAATTTCATCCTTCTGTCTGCTTCATTATACTATTTTTAAAAATACGGATTAGAAATGATGAAAACGTGTATATGTTTTCCTAAAAACTCTGACAAGTAAAACATAAATAGTATTGCCTTATAACCGTTTAACACTTACATTATAGTAGCGAACGTTATATTCGTGGAGATGAAATTTGGTGATGGTGACGAAGTGACGAGGTCAATAATAAGTAAAACGAGTTTTATATTGAAATACTATATTGAATTCAAAATGAATATTTTGTACTCAGAATTTATATTAAAGATGAATTATTAATATATTAAGTAATATAATAAGTCTTTGGATACAGAGTAAACTCCGTACACTCACCAACATAGTTTGCGAAGTTTAATTTCCTTTCCAACGTTTGATAGATCTATTTTCATCAATATTTCTGTAAATTGTAGCATTAAGATTGTAAATATGAGTATTTGCTTGCTTGCTAGCTATAACATTTTTTTTTTCAAAAAGCGAGGGAATGTACAATTGATTCTTGTATTTATATTTTAAACATCATTATAATTGAAACATAATTCATGTAAACTTGTTTCAAGAACTAAGCAAATGCCTTCTCTGAGACATAAAAATTTTGATACACTTGCAGGCCCTTACCTTTGCCTAAAAATGTTTGGTTTTATCAATTGACTGGATTATGTCCCTTATTTAATCCATAGTGCAACCGTAACGCTTTACATCTGTTGGAATAGGAAAGCCCATGAAATGCTTAGCAGGTGCGATAGAGAAGGTATACGTTCTGGCGCGAGCCGTTTACCTTGTGCCGCCGGGACCCAACAGTCAAATTTTGTAATTTGAACCGTGTTTCAGCCTACGTGTGGCATTGTTCGAGGAATACCAATCGGTATAACAACGCGCAGAAAGAAAGTGTGGATATGGGCCGGAGGACACGGAAGATGGTTACGAGCTAGACAGTGAGTTGCCACCGAAGCTGGCCAGTGGCACAAGGATCACTCAACACGTAGAATTGCGTAATTAATTGGTAGTAATTTGATGAGACCCCGATGAACCTTCATTCCCGTGCAATGAAACTCGAGTGGATGGCTGCATTAATGGGATTAGTGCATTAATCGTAGCATAAAGCATGACGCAGGCGGGCGCGCATAGGAAGCCCTACAGAAAGGGAAATGTATTGCTTTTCGATTGAAAATCCTGTGTTATTTAAAGGTCAAACAAGCATTTAGAGGGTTTAGATTTACCAATTCGGTTGCAGAGACGTGAAAAAGTGTTGAAACTTTTATTGTTCCAAGTTTGGGTTTGAAACTATTCCGGTATTATGCTCTCTCCACAGCAAAGGTTCTAACTACACGAGAAAATAAGTATTTTTGTAAGAAATTTCAAAACTACAACTAAATTTAATATCAATTTTCGAGATATTTTGGAAACAAAAAAGAAACCTAATTTTGGTACTAAAATTCACTTTTTTCGAAAAAGCTTCTAAAAAAACCGAAATCCTGTGTTGACATTTCTTTATTTTTGTAATGAGCAACCTGTGTCACACGTCGCACCATTTTTTTGTTCTTAAACCAATTTCTAACATGTGGGCACAATATTCTTAACACGACCCTAAAACGCCGGAACGAGATGACTTAATGGACCATAAATAAACGATGACAAGATTGTCTGGAGAAGATTAAAAAAATGGAAAAGAAACTTAAAGTAACCTCTATTTACAAAAAAAAGTGTAACGAAAATGAAAGCACCCGAAGATCAAAACAATACGCGCAATGTGCCATAACAATCAAAACAACATGCTCTTTAGAAAGTAAACACGGTTGGTTTTTTACTCTGGTAGGTTAGTTTTTTTTCACGACTTAACGACTAAAGTGGTCGTTTTAAACGCAACCGTTCCGGAACCGGAAGGATAAAAAAGAACAAGCAACAGCTTGCACGTGCACCATGGATGCTGCTGCATGTACTTTAAATGAAAAAAATATCCTTCTTTTTATCGGTGTTTCATTTACCCCGGTTCCGTCCTGAATTTGTTTAGTTGGGGTTTGATTTTGAAAGCAAGAGTGTTGCTGCAAGATTTATTATTTCTTAAGTCAAACCCTGGACGCTATACGATCACGCACTGAAAGTGTGTAGTAAGTGACACCAGCATGCTGTGTGGTAGTGTAACAATGGAAACACTTTTTTGCTTGTTTGAACTTTTCTTTTCAGGTATTTAACGTTTTTATTGAGTTCTCGAAGAAGAAATAATGCATTTTTTTACATGTTTACCTTTTTTAACTTTACAACCTCTTCCTATTGCTCACGCACAGCTACAGATGGCTTAAACTTCGCGCTAGTGGACCGAATCGACAACGATGCCAAGCCTGCGTGGAGTGTTTAAATGTTTCTGCCAGGACATACACGAGCCGTGGAAAATGATGGAGACATTGCGACCCCTTTCACACTTTTGCACATTGCCTTTTTTGATGCAGAAAGCAGTACACAAAAGGAGCACACAAAAAAGCACATAAAGTGACGTTTGAGAGAAAAAAAACGGTCGAAAAAAACAAAGGCAAACACAAAAGGTGAGCTAAGAACGTACCACAACCTCAAGGTTGGACCAGAAGTTCCCACAATTAAATTAAATTGCGAGTTTTTGTTTCGCATCCAAACTGATCGGGGGGAAGGTTAAATAAATGCAAAAAAGGTTCCTGGTGGTCTGGTACGTTCCGATACCACCGTTAACCACATTTGCAAGAGCACGATTGAAGGCAGCGCCAGGACAAACAACAACCACAACAGAAAACAGAAATTGGCGAAAGAAGGAAGAAAAAACAATACCAAACAAAAAACCCTCCCAGCCGTGGATAAAGCGAGTTAATATAAATCTGATTATAATAAACTAATGATCTTACATAGTTTCCAGGAGTGGTTTAAGGAGAACAAAACGAGAACGACCAGCGCTGAACGACACCGCCACGGACGACAGACGAAACGAGCATTCGCGCACGCCGAATAGCCTTGAGAAATGCGACACGCGGAGGGTCGCTTTTATAG
>CM032178.1:21840209-21866239 GCA_018908115.1 Anopheles rivulorum
AGTGGTTTAAGGAGAACAAAACGAGAACGACCAGCGCTGAACGACACCGCCACGGACGACAGACGAAACGAGCATTCGCGCACGCCGAATAGCCTTGAGAAATGCGACACGCGGAGGGTCGCTTTTATAGGACCTCACAGCGAACAAGATTGAGCGATTATTTACCGGCGCTTTGGTGTTGGTGCAATTTTGCATCGCCATGTTTTCTTACCAGGTCTGGAGCTTTTAGCTTCCTTCAGAAAACAAGCCTGCTGACTTTTTCGGTTGCAAATGTGGATACGAATGTTTGAATGGAAGATTATTTTAAGGGCTGATGAAGTTGAAATTTTTAATCTTAAAAATAAAAAAACAATTCCACATTGCAAAACATTTAAGGCTTTACTGATTCAATAAATAATGTGCATATTTTATGACATAACTCACTCATGTCATTGAAATTGAGATTGTCTCCAGATTTTACTCCTTTAGAATGAAATATGACATGGGACATTGGACTATAAGTATTATTAAGTATTTTAGATGCTCAATATTCCATCAATAACTAAAACACAAGCTAGGGACATTACAGTTAGTTTTGCATGAGAGTCATCAATAACTGAGAGAACATGCTAGTACCGCTATCAGCAAATGATATTGACGATTAGGATATTATGTACTAAAAGATCTTGTCTCCCACATGAAAACAAGATTAACTTAACGCAATCTGCAATTTAAATCTTGGATTAATCCTTCAAGGCAATGTCTGGAAGGCGAAGGTAGATCCTCTCTACTGAACCCTGTCTACACAAGATGTAAGGTTTAGAGAATAGTTATTATCAATATTGTTCAGATATTAGAATATGAGCACATCCATCTTAGCTGTTGTTCAGTATATATTCAATTGTTCTAGCTCTTTCACCTTTGTCCAGGGACATTAAGTTTTTTGCACAAAAGTCCTTAAGCTTTTGACAGACAAACTAATGACCGTATCGAACTATGGGCGGAACAATTATTAGGCCTTTCGGCAACCATCATGCCGGTTGGTAGCTCTTGTCGAAGAAAGTTTGTTTTCCGCTCAAATCAATTCTTGTAAGCCGCACAAAGGTTAACAGGCAGGAAATAATCGTTGATGACTAACTGGAGAATAAAAATTCTATTGACTCGGTAGAAAACTATCATTCGTATAACATGAAACCTTGTCTATGCCGTCGGCGTGCCTTCTAATTATCCGAAAAACAAACGGAAAATTGACCAAAACATTTGGGTGATAATGACCGTTGTGCTGGGTGATAATGATCGCTAGCTTCGGGGCGGTGACGATTCAAGAGAAAATTGCCTAATCATACACTCCCAGTTCCCATTTGGTGGAGGCTGCGATGCAATGTGCATTCGATTTGTAGCTAAAATGACTGCTCTCATCACTCGTTTCGGGCGAATGTGCGGACAACACCTGCTGTCAAATGAATGAAGAATGGTTTTGCCGGTGGGTGACCTAATGTGTATTTAGGGTCCTTTTTTCTCCTGTTTTTCCCAAACATCAGACAACATCAGTTGGTCGGCTATTCTTTTATTCCAGGTCGGTGTGTAGCTTTGTACGATCGCTTGTCTGCATACGGGTAACCTTATCTTTCTTGGGATTTTTTAAAATAAAATCTTAGAAACATATGCTTTAAAAATTCTAATGCAGTGACCATAAAAGTTTTTTCAGAAAGTATCATCAAAGATTGATGAAATTCTAAAGAATTAAAGACTTTTTCTTAAAAAATAAGAAGCTCTAACTTATTTGAATAAAGATGCTCTAGAACAAGTTACATTCCGCCATCAATCATCGTACGAATTATCGTGAACTTCCACAGTGTTCGTATTACGTACATGGTTTTCTTCTCCAAATTAACCAACATCTCCACACGATTATAAAAAAATAAGAAGGATCGAAGAGCAAAGTTCCACTCAACACAATTCGTCGTGGGAGCATCTTGTTGATGTGATCTTGTTGTATTTAATGCATGGTATTGGTTACGGAATCGCCAGTGGAAGGATGGAATATAATCAGAAATCTGTTCCGTGGTGTTTGTTGCTTGGAAGGATCATTAATAACGCTACCGGTGCGGTCAGGTTAAAATTAAATCATAACCTGGCCACCTCGGATGATCAAAGATTTTTGAGAATAAGAGCGCCGAAGCATGGAGAAAAATAAAAAAAAAAGTAACGTTTGGAGCAAAATAACAAAGGATCATGTTGGGTACACATTTGGTAGGGAAAACAAAGAAAAAAGCAAACTCCTGCAGCAGAGTGAAACATTTATTGAGAGATAATCAGGCGATGAAATCACTCCAACCATGTTTGATGCTTTCTTGCCATCCCGCAACTCTCCTGGTCGCGCTAGAATGTTTTTTTTTCCCATTTGATTATTAATTCTTGCAGCGAGCTAGACACGATTGTTTCGAGCAGGGGGAGATCAACGATTCGACACAACGACCACCCAAAAAGGTTGCCCATGTTCTTTTCAACCGATGGAATGGACCATTTTTTCGCGCCAATTACTGATTAGCTGTGTCCGATCCCGAAATTCCAATTAAGTTTAGGCAGAGTTTCTTTGCTGCTTGCCGCTAATAGCCAGGAGATCTTCCGTCTTCCGTGCGCCCGCGTTGGAACCGATGGGCGTGAGAATGAATGTTTTTCTATGCTGCTGGATCCGAAACGGGCGAGTGTGACATTCCCTAGAAACACTGTCTTCATCTTGATCGAGCAACGGTAGAGAAAAAGGTATGAATCAGACCGATCGGTTTTCCGGAATCATTGTTGAAGCTTTCATCAAACCTTTGCTCTGAACCGACGGATGAGAAACTGTTTTTGGTGGTAGAAAACACGTCATGCTCGGCTTTTGATACAACCGCAGCAAATAGACTTCTTTCGCACCGATAATCGATTTAGAACAACGATTCAAGGTGGGCCACAGATGTTCAAACAGTCGCCGATGGTTTTAGTGTGCCGTTTGGCACAAGGTGTCGTTTAATGGTTTTTGGGTGGGCTCGAGTTTTGTGAGGAAAGGAGCGAGAGTTAAACTCGGTAATACAAAATCCATCATTAAGCTTCTTGGGAAGATTTTGCATCGCTAAGAGATGCCTAGTGATCAATGGTTGCTTTTCCCACTAAGACACATTTCACAACAAATGCTTTTTCTTAGAAACAATAATCTGTTGGAGGAAAAAATTAAAACCCTTTTAAGATATATTTAAGACCCAAATCTTCCTAAGACTTATCATTATTACAAACGCATTGCATAGAAAACACATGCAAAACAAGTTTGAAAGATTTGCAGATGATTTTAATAGCAATTTAATAGCAATCTCAAAACTCCACCAAAGCTTGCTGGTTTTATTGTCCTTTGTTTTCAGCAGCAATAAAAAGCCAAAAGCTATTATTGAAAAGTTTTCACCAACTCGTCGAGGATTAAAACTGTGGAGAACATTAACGTTTCCTTGACAAAAACCAAACACCAAAAAAAAAAGCACACGTTGCAGAGATTTACGGCTTGTTTGTTTGATTTGTGGCGGCAGCGGAACAAATGGAAACCTTTCGGCACGTAACGAAGGATGGAATCGTTCCAAAATTGCCTGTTTTCTCTACAAGGGGTCCTAAATGATGAAAAAGGATCGTTCGCTTCCCTTTCCAAACGTTCCTCGGAGGCGTTTCGGCAACAACAAAAAAAAGTTTCACAAACTGTTGCTCTTTAATCCACTCACGCCAGCGCGCCGGTATGGATTTTTCTTGCTCGACCCACTAATTACCTAATTAGCCACGGATGGACCCACCTAACGAGGCCGGCCAAGACAAAACAGGGAAGCGCCGTTTTTAAAAATGCATGCGAGCGTGTGGGCAGCGACACTACCGGCCCGGCGACCGTAAAAGTCATAAGTCATATGCCGTTTAAGCTTTTCGAAAACACTTTAGCGGAGCGGCAAGGTTGTACTGCCGCGCGTTGCAGAAACGAACCGGTCGATTGTTTGATGATTTTAAAGACTGGACACCCATTTACCGAGCCCGGTGGCAGGGAAGGCAAAAAGGCTTCGGTTCGAAAATAAGGGAAACCCATAACGCAGACACGTTAATGATCACGATTATCGTACGTCCGAATGCTGGCAAGATGCAACCAGGGCGAGATTGAGATTGAAAAGGATGATAACGTTTTATGGTCTATTCCATAGGTTCTTGAACCACTGCAGTGGACCACCCGAAATAGTTTGAGGCTTGGTATAATTATCCCTGCCAATAAATCGGCCCAAACAAACAGTGTGTTCCTATACGATGGTCTGATTGCAAATGTTTAATCTGTGCTTTACTTGTAAAATCATCGAGTAAATCGTAATACAAATCATGATCAACAACACAATTTTATGCAAAATCATTAAAACCCTTATGAATCTATAAGAAAAGATAGAAACAAAACCAATTAGCTAAAAAAATTTCCTTTTTGCATACGAAAACTAAGAAACACTAAGTTTGAGTAAATCAAAAACATGATTAAATCATTAAAGAAATAATAAAACAGAACCAAAAACAAACAAATAAAAAACAGAAGACACAACCAGATCAACTAACCATTATATCCTTGCCTATGGTATGATGGAACCTTACATTTAATTATTATATAGAATTAATTTTAACATTGAACAAAAAATCCAACTGAACCTATGTTGCTAAATGTTTGCTTGAGATAAATTAATTAAATTATTAAACTATTAACATTATTAAAATGACAATTAATATTGCTTTTTCATCTGTTTGGATCTAAAGTGAGATCATAGTTTAACTAATAATAGTATATAAACGAATAAAATAATATTTGTTAAAAATTGTTCACAAATTTTTACTATAAAACTATAAATTTAAACAACTCACGGTGCAATGGAATTCTAGAACAATTTCCAGACTCGTTGAAATGGAACCGCCACCGACACTGCAGGCTTCGAGGTTATTCAACTGGGACATCTGTTCCGGAAAATTGTCCCGATACGCGTTACGAATGTGCGCGATGACCACAAACACGGCCCAGAGGTGCTACAGGACACTCCGTTGTGCGTTAAATCCACCGCCAGTGAACCGCATCCGTCATGCTGTCATCGAAGCATAGATCAATCGAAGGTAAACCATTCCGTTTCCCTGTCGCTGTGCTGCAAAGGTACGGTTCAATGGCGCACGGGTACCAAGCCGCAATCCATTGTTAATTGTTGGCTTCTCCGTACACCATGAAATGAGCTTAAAATTGAAGGGGAAGTTGTGAAATTATCGATTACCGTTCGATGGCAGGTGCTGGCGAAACAATTGAATGTTTTTTTTTCTCTGGCAAGTATTAAAATTTTCTTTTTTGTTACCACTTGGGTTCTTATTCAGCAGTTTGCAATATGTTCTTTACTGGTAGTGTGAACCGCTTTGGATGTTATTTTGTAGACAAATTGAAGTTACTGAAGATTGTGATCAAATCTTTACTTATGTCATCTAAATTATATTTATTTTAATTTTTCATAGTTCTTTAAACACTTACTTTTAGTTCTACTACGAACAAAGAATATAGATTTGCTCGATCCGCCCTCTATGAATAGCGCTAAATAGTTGACGTTGATTATTCAGTAATTAACGAGACCATACACATAATTACTCTCTTACACATGATTGAACAACCTTTCTGGCACTCATTCGAACGCCCAAACCTGCACCACAAAGTGTAAATATTTTTACCTTTGCATGAATTCTCTAACAAAAAACAAAAAACAGAGTGAAAGTGGCACAGTGAAAATCGGATGCATTGAACGTAAACATTTTACCCACACACTGCTGACCGGTGGAATGTAAACCATGTTCAATCGAAATAAACACCAATCTAATCGGACCGCGTGCACCGTGGTGATGGTGGAGCAGCCTAGTGGTTTATAATTCCGCAATCAAGTTCCACCCACGATGTGTCCGGGCACACCTACTATTGATGCGGGTGCAAGTGAATGAAAGTAAAATTCTGATTTCATTCTGTAATAATAATGGACCAATTGGCGTGGCTTGCGTAATCAGTGCTGCCGTAAGCAGTGAACGATTTATGGTAGAGTAGAAGACTGAGCAAAAAAAATCTTCCCCAGGATTTTCACGCTTCTCATGTGTTATTGACCATACCCTTTTAAAAGAAGAAAAAAACAACACATCCGTAGCTTTTGCAATTACCATAAATTATTGCCATCATTCATGTTTGAAGTATTTGCAAATAAATGCGTCTTCTGCTTGCAGCAAACGTATTTTTGTCGAGTGGTTTTTGCTATTGTGAAAATATAATGATTTAATGACTAGGCATTGCGCTTCACAAAAGCTACATTGTTTTATTTCTATTAGATAGAATCTATTCTCAGAAACAACTTTCTAATAATACGTGTTTGAGGATGATAATAATTAAAGGAAAATTTGAAGAAATTAAAAGATTTCAGTTTTCTGCATCTATAGCTATCGAAAGCACATACCTGCATTGTCTTTACTCCTATAAACATGAGTACTTCAAATAAGTGTTCTTGTACAACATCTGCAGCTCGACCTCAGCCACTCAGCCAACATAACCTCCCGACTGACCTTTCCTGGCTCCCAGCAAGATAATTGGCTGACGAAAGCAAGCAAAATAGCGCACAAAGCGTGATCGAGGTTCAAAGCGTTCTTCCGCTGTTCGAGTTTTTGACAGATGGTTCCGTTAGTCCGCTAATCGGCTTGTTGCTGCACGGACAACGGACAAACGTTCCGTCGCGGCCGAAAACATCTTGCAGCACTCGCTTGTCCGAAAATTGTCCGAATGCGCACAAACAACTGGCACGGCTGTACTGGAAAGCCCTCCTAAGTGGACGCTACGATAATTGCCTTTTGTTGATCTTCCGAGTGGACCTAATCATCCATGGCAAATGGTTCCAGGTGACAAAGTTCTGAGCTTCAGGTTACGTCTCGACGTACACACTGAGTGTTTCGGCGAAGGGAAAGCTGTTCTGGAAACGATGGACAGTACAGTTTTCAGTAAACGCCGCGTTTTACGCCGTGCTGGCACCTGCTTAATTGCAACTAAGCGCTAGACTTTACACAGCGATACAGTGTTGGCTGGCTGTTTAAGAATGCAGCTTGGTACATTTATTATGTAAGTTGGACTGTAGTCTCTTTTATTGTAATAAGTTTTAATTCTTCAAATTATCATGTTTGAAAACAATTGTTAAAATTACAAAAATACACGTAGAATCCACTAAAGACTAATGTATCGAACCAATACAATGAATCATATATTCTTCGTAATATTACAGTCCATTTTGTATGCTGCATACTCAAATTGCTTAAAAAATTTTACATATGACCGAATGCAATTGATTATTTTTAGTCTGTATGACCTTGCAATTGAATTTCTTAAAATGAATTTTACCAAAGGCATTTAAAAATGGATACCAGAAGATGAAAAATACTTCATCTTCGTACGTTAATCACAATTTTTAGATTTCCTTGTAAGTTTACCTCGTACTGGATGGTAACATAACTTCTACACTTGAAAAAGAATGTTTTCACGGTCATGGACGTTCTGCTTCGTCTCGCAAAAAGAATGTTTCACGTTCTCAGCGCTTTGGAGCCGGCCTTTTTCTTGGTGCTAACTAGACCGGAAACGTATATAAAGTTTATTGAAACTGCAATGAATAGCGCGACGGTTCGGAGATATGCTTTCGTGCGATGGAACAATTCGTTCGTTAGGTTTCGTAGCGAACAGCTAAGACACTCATTAAAAGTCCAGTCGAAACACAACTATAATCGTGCAGGAGCAATAAAAGTATGGTTTAATATTCTCTTTCCGATCGCAGGCTTCCCGTTGGGGCTATTGGTACAGCCTTCCAGTATTGAGACGACGCTGTACGAATGGTTTGTTCTTAGATGATAGATGTAACGCAGAACGAGAAGGTAATTTATGATGAGAACAATATTTTCTTACTGGCTTTTTTTTTATTCAAGAATATTTCATTGCTTATGAGAATTGAGTTACATCATATGTTTTAAAATAAATCTTCTTTTAATGGTATTTAACGAATTAGTCATGAAAACAAACTTATAACACTAACAAATATTATATACCATAATTATATAGAATATTGAAAGAGGTGATATCTTTAACACATTATGCACTAATAAGCTCCCCCGCAATCTTAATGTGTCTATTCATTATTCATTCATTAACGTGTAGCATATGTGTGTGTTTTTTTCATATAAACATACCTCAAACACAGCACAACAGTGGGGTATTGGGTTCGGAAAGCAAAAAACCAACCTAAAAACAACAAAACGTGGCGCTTAAAATATCTTGATAATTCTGCGGTAGCTTATGAATAATTAATTTGGCAGCATTGCTGTCCGCCTGCTGTCTTCTGCACGTTTCCGATTCACACGACTAATAATGAGTGAGGTAACATTTAACACCTCGTAATAATATTAATTATTAGAAGTACATGGGGCACCAACGTGAAAAAGAAAAGTTTACTGTATTAACCATTCTTTTTCATGGGGTGATTTTTTTGTTGTTATATTAGAGAGCGGCGGAAAAACTGTTACGGGGCCGTTTAAAGAGAGACCTCTTTAAATTTTAAATGAACTTGGGGTCTGCTGGGAGGGTAGTTTTATCATTTCTCTTCTCTGAAACCCCCTGGTAAAAAAAATTCCATCATAAGGGGAACACAAAATTGTGAAATAAAAACACAATGTTAATAAAGTTTTTATACATATTTTTCAAAAGTAATTCATTCGTTAAAAAATTTTAAAACGTATTATCTTCCAAAAAATACAGTCACCCATAAGAGTGCGTACAGCTGTTTGGCTGTTCTGCAATCTCGGTCGCCCATTTATGCTGCATTAGCATCACTGAAAGTTTTGGGCACCATCAGACAGACAGAATAAAACAGAAAACAAACAACAACAACAAAAAAACCTCCCCATCACTCAGCTCGAAGTGTTCCATCGGCTGGCTTCGTAAATACGACGCGACCGAAATAAATTTCACACATCCGGATATGTCGTCTGATTTGTCGGCTCCAAACGTATATAGCTTTTCCCTTCCGCTGCATTTTTCGGTGACGTTGGATACCGTCTGGAGACGCGTCTGGAATAGCGCCTTGGTATTTTTGCAAGAATAAGCCAACAGGCAAGACAACAGCACAGGGCGAGAGAGAAAAAGAAACCAAACGAATCTGACAAATCGTCTGGTAAATAGGAAATTTTTACTAAACCCGATGACGTCACTGGCTAGCCCGAAAACCGGGCAGATCCCGACACAAACGTGTTGGGGATATGGTTCGGGTTCGCTAGCGTCGGGAAACTCATAAAACATCGCCCTCTCTCATGTCGTTTTCCGCGCACGTTTTTAATTCGTTTTTAGTTTTATATTTTTATTTTTTTGCTTTTCGGTGCCTGCATTTTTGTACTTTGCTCCAGACATTTGGGGACAGGGACACGTGCCTGCCGCCGAAACTCCAACAAGTGAAAGTTGCTGACATCCGACGCAGGAAATGGCTTGTCAGTTGACTTTGAACTTCGTGCCATTAATAGTCCGTTATTTTTGTGCACTACCAGTTTGACGGGAGAAAAGTGCTATTATCTTGAAGAAAATGTGTTCTGTACAAGACACATCAATGATCCCTGTTTTAGAGACTCATTTTACAGATATCTAAGGAGGTCCAAAAAGTAATTAAGGGATTTTTAATCATGGAAGTTGCAATGTATTATTTTTAACAATTATAATAATTCTTCAGCCAAGAAAATCAAACGCTGTCACTCTTGCGCATCGTTTTGGCAACAGTTCCCCTTTCCGTAACAAATGAGCACTCGTCTGTATCGGAAGGAGACTTTCATCCAGAGCTGAGACATTGCGGCCGTAACTGATGTTGGAAACCGATGCAAAGTTCTGGAGAAACACTTCGCATAGCATACCAAAAACTGCTGCATTCGACCATCTTCAGCGTGTCATAGAATGGAAACAGATATATCCGAATACGGGCCGGGATACAAAATAAGATTAATTCCCGAATGTCTACAGATAAGCAGGAATCCAGTAGTGCGTGCGCGCCCGCCACCAGCGTACGGGTGAGAGCGTCACATTCATGAAAGGAAAATGTACCGCCCTTACGGCGGTGGAAAGGCACAAAGTATTTCGCATTTTCCTCTTTCAGTTCTGTGACCTCGACGAGGGTCTAAAAAAGGCCCAAAACAAATCCAACAATGTTGCATTCCCGCACACAGCGCGCTGTTGGGAGCGGTGTTGGATCAGCTCTCAGCTGTGTCGTCTGCATTTTTTGTGGCCTGCTTCTTGCAAATGCCCGCCTGCCTGCCACACATCGTGAACCACAACGCTAAAAGGCAACGGCGACCGTGGTGCTGCAGATCCGGTGGTGCTCGCGTAGTGGAACATTGTTGAGATTCTCCGCTTAAGCCACAATTTCCGCCAAAAGTGCCAGACGGTTCCGCACGTGCACGGTCTGGCTGCTGCGGTCGACGACGGTGGCGTGCGCGCGTGCCCGGCTTTCCGGCCCGCGGCCCGGTGCATCATGCGATCGCGTCCAACGAGGACAGGAGTGTTTTTTTTGTCTTCACTCTTAGTAAACGAGACCAGTGCCGACAATTTAGCGCCAGTCGTCGTGAATTAACATCAATTGCACGTCGGACCTGTCCTCCAGACGGTAATGCAGCCACTTTCGGCAGCGTCTTTCACCATTCTTCTTTGCGTCATGAATGAGCGCGTGACACAGATGTAGCTGGTGTGCTGGATGGCGCACATGGCACACACCAACCGAGCAAGTGAGCGTATCTGCATGATTTAATTGTGCTGCGATCGTGTGGCTAAAGGCGGATGGCGTTAAACCTTGGCAGTAACGTACGATGGTAGCAGCAGCAGCAACAAAGACAACAACAAAAATCCTCCCCTCCACACACCCAAGCCACCAACACATCATCCGAACAGGCCCGGATTTGGATTTGGAGCTTCATCCAAGCGGTATGCCCCCAAGGTCCGTGGCACCGCAGCTCGGTACAATTTAACTCATGAGTGCTACAGTAATGACACTAGCGATGAACCGGAAACAGGCGAACGCCATTTCCGTCCATAAATTAACTGCTGCTACACATTCGGCTTTTTATGGAAATATTGCAGATCATTACACGCCTGAACAATGAAACGATCGCACAGGTGTACGCTTCTGCATGATCATCTGTTCATTATACACTTTGAAGAATTTCTTGGGGGAAATGTTGTGAAAACAAAAGCTTAAGCAAAATAATTGCACATAATAAAGTCCATCAAATACCAAACAAAGGAAAGAAAATGGTTTCAATAACAAATAAAAGAACAACTTGTTGGGAAAGGGAATCTCACTACAGCGCATACATTTCTGGACAGGTTTTGAAACAAGATAAACCAAACATGGATCGCGTGTAAGCAAACAAACGCAGCAAGACTTAACAACCAAAGCAAACCAAAGAAGAAAAAAAAACCCATCCTAGATTAATAACTGTCATTCTACGGGTGTTTATTTTTTGAAACTAGCGCTTGTGCGGTGAAGGAGAGAAATTTCTATACTGTCCACAAATGCTCTAATCTACTGGAGAATGTGGGGTACAATCATACCACACACACACTGCGGGATATCGCCCCGACCGGAGCATGTCACCGAAACGCTAAGTTGAAATGATAAATGATGGAAGGCTTAGAATTGTCGTCCTGGACCGATAAAATATAGTGATCTTGATTCGAACGACATGGAAACGTAAGCTGGCAACGGTGCAAAGGCAGCAACATTTGAAGGAGACAGTGGAATTGGAACGACGTTACGGCTAAAGTGACGTACTGCTCTCAACTTTACATGGTCTTTGGAGGGTTTTAAGCGAAGTATTTATCCGAAATTGATATTTGTGGCGGTGAAGTATGACTTTTGTGATGAAGTTTTTTTTTTGAATGCAAAGACTATTGCCAAACCTGGAATATGTTATATGTACACAAAAGTGTAAATAAATAGTAAAAAAAAAGAGCAAAATCTTTCCGATCATATGAAACTTTCCCTGCATCGTGGCGAAATTGACACCAATTTCGATTCTTACACTTAAAAACCCTGAAGGTAAAGTTGTTCAATAACATATGAATCATCGAATCTGTCAAGGCAACAACGGAGGGGGGCCAGATCGGCTGAAATGCCGTTAGTTTATTGACTCGGTAAATATGCTCCAATAATTGTTCATCCCGCACCGATGGGTCTAATGGAAACAAACACCCAGGGTTTACCAAAAACAGCACCGATCAAGCTCGGACAGCGTTCGATGTACGAAAAATTGTTTTTACTTTCTAAACAGTTACCATTTTCAGAACCACCGGCATACACCCACCCATTACAACAGTGCCATGCACGGTTGGGCAGCATGTTGAGATACAAACATGCACAGTGGGTGGTACTGGGGGTTTTGCAGGGCAGGTGAATCATCAATTGGTTGGTCGATTTTTAAATACCCACGTAGTATGCCTAAAAATAATGCACAACCATTTCGGCACACTCACTGGTGTGAATTCGGCTTATGTGCAGTGCGGTGGTGATGCTCTTATGACATCATGGGACCAAATGTCATCAGAAGGTAAGTTGGGTCATCGTTTTTTTTTCTTAGTGAGTTAAAGTAGATGTTAAAGACTAGTAGAATTAAAAAAGCATTTATCACCTCTTTCTATTCTTAAAGATACCTACAGTATTTGCTCAATTACCACGTAAAAGTATGATTTATGTTAACGATTAGAAGATTCCCGGCTGATAAATGTGAGATCTCGATCATCTTCGTTAGAATACCTACAATGTCTAGACCCGAGTTAGCTTACATCAAAAGACATTCTTGTGCACTTCTTCGCATCTCTTGAATATAAGACAATTAGATTGTGATATCAGCTAACGTCACTAAATGCAGAATTTACCAATAATTGTTTTCATAAACAAGTACTTGACATTTTAAATCAGAACGTTAATTAAATCCTATCAGGGCACATATTGGTGATTAAGAAACATACTTATAAATAAAGAATAACACTACGAAATTGCTTCCAGAGAGACTAACGATTGACGATGAACATAAGAGATTAGGATTCTAGGATATCCACAAACAGCTAATTATGTGAAGAGTTCTGTTAAGTTTTTTAAGAAAAGTAATACACTTTACAGTGTACATATATAAGATAAAGGAAAGTATCTTCAGAAACCAAGTCTTGGAGAGTCTCTTTTCATAATTGATATTCCGGGGTAACATCAAGATATTCGTAACTTATGTNAATACCACTACGAAATTGCTTCCAGAGAGACTAACGATTGACGATGAACATAAGAGATTAGGATTCTAGGATATCCACAAACAGCTAATTATGTGAAGAGTTCTGTTAAGTTTTTTAAGAAAAGTAATACACTTTACAGTGTACATATATAAGATAAAGGAAAGTATCTTCAGAAACCAAGTCTTGGAGAGTCTCTTTTCATAATTGATATTCCGGGGTAACATCAAGATATTCGTAACTTATGTGTTTTTTAAACTTTTGATGCCAGATTGATGCTCCCGTTAGGAACACATTCCACCACTTAAAGTCAACTTAAAAAGACATAAATATTAAAAATTAAAAGAGGTACAATGAGGTAAATTAAGATTTTACATCAGCATGATTGTGTGGTTGACAGGTTGAGGTTGAGAGTAAAAATAAAAAAGCTGTTCCAGAAAAACGATGTTATGCAGACCTTGGAACATAACTTACGAGATACTGCTTGTAATATTAAAAAAGTGTGATTTCTTTCAAGCGATCCCCAACGATCAAGTCTGCTACCGGACAAAAACTGCTCCCAGCATTAACTCACCAGAGTGTGTGTGGCAGAAGAAAAAAAAGTCCAGCATTTCGTAACGATCGCTCGCTTTAGCCCCTCATCAAGTCATCCAATGTTATCTTTACGGAACCTGCGGACGCGTTTATGCGATGCAAAGTGCATGCTTATGCGTTTTTTTTACATTCCAACTCCCCCCCCCCCCTCCCTCCCCTCATGACGAGCACAGGTTGCCGTCCATCACTTGGGGAATATGCTGTCCGCATGTCAACAAACTCTCACTTCTTTGCATTTCTCACGCGCCCACCCGTTACGCTAGGGGGTGCCCATCTTCTGAGCAGAACCACCCAGGCCACCTTCATGTGGGAAATGTAGTAACCCTCACCAACAACAACAACAACAAAAAAGACATACCATCCATGGGCGGGCAGCAACAGACAGGCGCGGATGGAAGCCGTGCAGTCACAACAACAGAAACTGTTCGGCAAAGGTGTGAATATACACATTTTTCGTCTAATTAACACCTTTCGAATTATTCGACGCCCGGTTTACGCCGGAGGGAGTTTTTCTTTTTTCGGGTAAATATTTTCTTTCCCGTGGCCCCAGCCGCGGCTAGGCGCGCACGCACTAGCGTCGTTGCATTTTGCTGCACTGCACAACTTTGATCATTCCCATCTCGATCGTAGGGATGCCCGATGCTGCTCCTGCTGCTAATGATTGTAGGTTACCACCGCGCCCGGCACCGACCGTGGATGGGATGTTCTGGGCGATGGGCCCCGGAAAACGGGAGTGCCCTACCAGGGCGCCTGAGAACGGAGAAGAATGGATCAGAATGCATGTGTGTGCCCAGCATTCGAGTTGTTGTTGTTGATGTTTTTTTTCTTGTTGTTGTTGAGGGCGCTTTCGTCGTCGTTCGGCTCTGCACGGTGTGTTTATTTTCTCAACCACATAAGATGGTCAACGACGATGATCATCGCCCTGCGGAGGTCTTTTATTTACATCCAGCGGAGTGTGTGTGTAAGTGAGTGTGTTTTTTGTTGTGTTTTGCTTAGGTTTTGTCCTACTACTCCTGAGGTCCGTGGTGTGGTTTACTTGAGAAATTCAAACTGTAATACTTAAGACATCTTCCTCAACCGACGCACAACACGTTATACAAATTTTTTTGAAGAGTTTGTTTATGTTTTATTGAATATTTTCAGTTCTTATTCAAAATCATAAAAATAAAATCGAATCCTATGGAAGGACTTTAATAAAAGATAATCTTAAGCTAACCGTTGTATCCAAATTACGATCATTTAGCCAATCCCAACCACACCAACCTGCTTTCCTACCAAAGGCATTAGATGTGTATTTCCTCCAGTCACAAGAAGAGAAAAAACTCATTCCTGTCGAAAGCAAAAGCAAGCGGATAGAGCAGCAGCGAAGGCGTATCGCCAGTTTCGGGACAGAACAGCGCGGTCCCGGCCCAAATCAAGCATCTTCATCAATAAACAGACCAACCGCGCTTTTATAACGCTATAAACTATAGCAATAACAATAAAATTGTTGATATTTATTTGTTTAAGACTCTAACCACCGTCCAAGATTTGGCTTTGTCAGTTGGGGCTCTGCATAAACCGGCCCAGTTTGCATGGACCAGACAGCATCCGCGGTCTGGACTGTAAGCCAGGACTGTTTCGAATTCCAGACTCATTTAAAATGCTTTCGGTGTGAGAATTTTCGGGACATAAACGCGCCCCAAGTGAAGTTGTGAAAGGGAATTGGATGCAATCAGTTACTGTGCCGAAATGCGAATCTTTCGTAAGATGTTAACGTGAAATATGTTGATGTACTTTAAACCAGTTAAACGAATATAAAACATATTTTTATACCCGAAAACAACTCAGCTACCTAATGTCTGTTTTATTTTGAGCTTTAAACATCCTAAGAACAAATAATTTATTTAAAATACCAAACAACTGTTGATAGCATCACCACAGGCAGTGTCACAAATGCCACACAACACCCGTGGATCGGTTCAGCTATTGTACAGCATGCGGATCTGCGATCTTCTGCCCGATGACTCACGGGTGTCGAACGGCTGATTCGCCATCACCTTCGCGGTCGCGGTGCGTGGTCGTCGTGTCTGGCAAAATTCCTGGCATTTGTTACCTTCCGCTGCCGTCGTCTACTGCCGTCTAACGTTTGCACACACGCCGCCACCCGAAATGGAGGCTTTAATTGATCGTCAACTCTGCCGAATGCCAGTGTCCTTGACTCTCGTCCTCGACTAACAGGCCGGTCCGGGACCTGAGCAGGCCGGCCGGCCGGCACGAATTAATTAAGTCATTCAACAAGGCAACCAAACCTTCGTAGTAGAAAGATTCATCCGGAAACGGACGGAACGCGACGGAATGGCGACGCGGCAAGCGAGTTGGCAATTCTTTCTTCTCGGCTCAATTCGTTGCAGTAGGAGGCAGAACACCATCCGATGACCACCAGGTAGGACTTGCATAAGTCCCCCCCCCCCCATCCTTTCTCTTCCCATTCCTTCTTCCACCCATCTTCCACACCCCATCTGGCTTGACGGTTTTAAAGGCGTCTTTTATCGTGTCTCACCATACAGTCTCCGGGCTCTTTTCGCGATTACATTGCACGATTGGCCACCTTCTTCGTGCTTCTCGCGTTAATCTGCATAAATTAATGACGTTCGGTTGGTGTTGCGATGCGACGAGGCGCATGTTACTGCGCTCCGCGGTGAATAAAAGATCACCCAGGAACAGCTTAATCGTGCATTGATCTGTTTTTTTTTGCCCTTTTTTCATCATTCCTGTATCTTCATCCCTGTGCACTGCTTCTAAGATTTGCTGTTTTTTGGTTCCTTTTTCTTCACCGTACACATAAACACACACACACACACACATTTACTACAAGTCCAATCAGGCTGGTTTGCTTCCCATATCGATCTTCCCATGCCATTCTTTCCATTCTGTCTGGTTGCTTGCATTTATTTTGTTGTTTTTCACAACTCTCCGTTCAAACCGCATGTACCCTCCCCCCTCTCAAAGGGTGAGGTAATGAGATCGATAAAAAAGAAGAAGCTTAACCGCCGTTTTTTCCACCTTTCTCACCAGTTCCTTGGTGTGTGTGTTTTTTTACTCGACTCCATCTCCTCGGAACTGATGGCTCACGGTGCTTCCGAAAAGAAAAATCGTTTCATCTTAAAAGATCGGTCAAATCTCAAACCAGCAACAGCCACAACCCACTGTACGCAGTTGACGGCTAGCGCCAAACGACGATAAACGGATTTACGGCTGTGTGGGCGGGCGAGAAGGAAACTGTTTTCTTACCACTTTCGTTTCTGAAACCATCATGCGGTGCCCTGGTGCTGCAGATCGCCCAGGTTGTTTCATCAAATCGGACGACGACGACGAAATTTCGAGCAAACGGACGCGCCCGAATGAAGTGGTATCGTTCCCCAAACAAGCCGTCAAAATCGCTCTTGGACTGCCACGCTTCTGCCTACGATCGCGGCCACTCAGCTGTCGGACTGAAGTGATCGTGACTCTACTTGAGCTCTCTCATTCTCTCTCTTTCCCTCTCTTTGTCTCTCTCGTCCTAAGCATCTCACGTGCCTTTTTACGACAACTACATATTATCGCTTTACACACTCATGCATTGCCCTTTCGACGGGAATGTAAATTTATCACAGCACACCTTTTCCACCACCTACACGTACGAAATAAAAATGACCACACATGGAAGAAATGAGCTTTTTTTTTGGCGGGGTGGGAACTTTTTTCCCAACACCGGTTGCTTCAGGCTTTATGGTTAGGATGGAGAGGAATGAAGAATTACATAAATGAAGATATCACTTAGTTTATAGAAAAACAATCATCGATGGCTGGTCGACGATCGACGTTCCATAAGAAAATGATGAAGATCAATAAAATTTTACAATTTTACAATAATATTAAACCAACATCATACCAATAAAGATCTTTCGATACAATATGCTACTGGTGAATGAAGTTCTACTGGCTTATGGTTATATCAGTTAATGGTGATCTTCTAGCCATGTGGTGGGAACATCTCGGAGTCATATTTAATGAGTTGCTTTATTTTAGAGATTAAATGCTAGTTCGAATTAATAAACTACAAAGGGTAGAAGAAGTTACTTACAAAAAAGCCTCTATATGAGTGAAGAATACGAATCGTTCTTTAGATGGAAATGACAACACCCTAACGAGGACTGAATATTATTAAGTCATTAGTCTATTACTTGGGCTTTCGACATAAGGCTCTATAGATTGATGAACTAGGCAGCGCTCCTAGTAAAATACCTTATTATTCGACAAAGTTCTAACGTAATTTAATACGATACTCAATTCTACAGCAACCTAAAAATTCTTAATTAAATTCTAAAGTAACTTCCAAAAATGGCGTTAAATCTCTGAGAAATAGCTCCAGTGAATATTTTACTACGTAAGACAACTTATCATTCGTTCCTGTCAAAAACGCTAACAAGGTAAAATGTTTTCAAGTTATGGACATGATATTACAACCCAATTATTCTCCCATTCATTCTATCCGACTAAAGCAAATTTGAATTTAAATTAAATGTCACTTTGCTCAACAGACAGGCGCAAAGACAGCAATAAATAAACCTAGTTTACTATCATAAATATCTCAGCAAAGCACAGGTAGTACTAGGTATGTTGTCTGTGTTTTAAAAAAAGGTAGCTATTTTAGCAACAGATTAAAAAAAGGCACGAAAGATAAATAACGCTGTAAATTTGTCAAGCAAAACCAAGTGCTGTTTGTTGTGCTGTACATTTCTCATCCAGCCGGACCTGATAATTTATTTCCTATCCCAACTAGCAATGGGATAAACTTGTGCACCAGCTCATTACGACTAATTTGAAATGTTTGCATTTGTTTATCCGTTTCTGGCGGTTTTTTTTGGTTTGTATGTTCAGCTCGAACACAAACGAACACTTGCAAGCATTTACAGTCGCATAAATCTTTACTGGCTCGTACCATTGCACCCGCCGGGCACACGGCATTAGACAACCTGCACCGCTGATGCTCATTCATTCCCATTGCTGCCTCACAAATGAACGAAACCGTTTAGACAATGGAGGACAGTTGACTATTTCTGCCCATGTTGCGGCCGTTGCGTGGCGCTGTGGCGTGGAAGGTCAATTGAGCGAGCGACTTAAGTCAAATGATCACAAATTGTATTAATTCATTAACCAACGCAGCGCCATTCGCACCGGCAACGAATCGCGAGTTTGCGTGAACAATTTCGCAAAATCGTGCAAAAAAAAAATGCCTTGCAGCGACCACGCTGCTGTGCACTATTTGGACAGTTTTCCCCCAACATCGTACGTGAAAGTCAGGTGATGACGATAGTGTGGGAAAATCGTGCGGCCTAAAAATAACGCGGCGCACCAACGGACGGAGGAGGAAAATAACGAAATAAAACCGGAACCTGAAGGAAGGGCAAAGCTTACCGCGAGCTAATTGTCAAAAAATTAGTTCAACCGTCCAACGGGTGAAAGGCGCTTTGCCACATTTGCATAATTTAAACCTAATTGATTTGGTTAATTGAAATTAACGACCGAGCGGAGTTTTGTGGCGTGTCTGCGCCATCATCGCTTATTCGCTTTGATGGACTGGCATATCAAGCTGATCATGGGTCGAAACGATCACAAATTATAGCTGGGAAATTGTGCTGCCGGTTCCGATGCTGACGTTTAGAAATGTGTGGCGTGTCAATGGGGATGTGCACACAATGCAGCAACATGGATATGAATGAGCATTAATGTTTGCTGAGGTGTTAACAGCGTCTGCCTATTCGAGTCGCATGAATGGGTGGGTAAAACTGTTGTCGATCAATCATTCGGCATTAATTGTATTGTTTCTATACACTAAGGTTAAGCTAGAAATAAGGTCATTTTCGTCATTAATTTTTAAAAATCAACTTCTTCAATTAATGGTTGATATTGCTAGTACTTTCACGAGAAAGTGTGGGTATTGCAAACTACGTGAATTATTTAAAAATACAAAACAAAAAACATTTCCTGATGCTTTGCTTTTAACTAATGCAGTACCGGGAACACAATCTAGAGCTTAAAAAAAAATCATAATTTTGTACTTTATTAAAAACTTATTATTTTAACAACCATTTCATAAACATAACTCATGGAGCTTTCAATTTTCTGGTTTTAATGTCCACTTCCACTTCAACTTTGGGTCCACTTTACTGCATCTGAACGTCAATCGTTAACGAAAAATCCAACCAAACGACTTCCGAGATTTTTCGCCGTTAATCAAGCCGATTGAACACGAATACGTTGCCGAAAAGTGGTGCGGGGTTTTCCAATTTCCACAGCGTACCACAAGCGTAATCGTTAACCGATTCGATAGCGATCATGTTCACATACGCAATCGCGTTGCGTACACCTTCTCTATAAATTGCTACAAATTGGCTTCACGGTGTATTTTGTCGGCTTGCATCAACCGGCAAACGGGAAAATTGAAAAAATAGACAGCAGAAACCAAGCAAAAAAAAAAACAAAAAACAGAAAACTAACCGAACACGCTTCGGCAAACGATGCAATCAGGGAAGATGCAATCGTGAAACGCACATTACATCTTGGCCCGTTCCACCTGCACAGACTTTGTCGGCTTCCACGGCTGCACGGCACTAAGGAAGCATGCAACGATTACGGGTGAAAAATTGGGCATCGTTCGGGGGTGCCATAGTTATGGGTGTTTAATTAATTATCGTTTATGGGTGTAATAATCCCACACATCACGCGTAATCGTCGAATGCGAAAAACAGAAAAGAAAAATATAACAACCAATTGGGAAATTCGCATGGTTTTCCCCAAAATTCTGCATAGGTTTCATAATTTTACTCTTTCAACTCGTTGCTGGAAACTTTAATCCGAACATATATAAATGGACGATCATTTGGTCGTCACTTCAATGCCAAATCTTTCTCGCGCACAAGTTGATAAATTAGGTTGTTCTAGATCAATCAACCTGTTGTGACATAAAACAACGTAAAGTATTTCACTGCTTTGGCATCCCTTGTACACCGAAGCTGGTTGAACGTAACCTTGAACAGCCTTCGCCAAACAAGCCGGTCAATAACCTGGCCGCGTTAGTCAATCCTGCCAGGGTAAAGTTAAGAAAATCGTGCTATAAAAATATGAACGCCTTTAACGTTTACCATCGGCGAGGGTTTCTGTTCGTCTATAAATCAGCTAATCATGAAACCCGGGCTAGTTGGTACTTCACACGAAAGACATCTCAGCAGGGCACTGAAGTGAACAAAGTAGTTATCCATCAAGCACGGATGACTTTTTCCCACGCCCACAATACGCGTACTACCCGCAGGCAGAACTCTTCTACCGAAACCCGTTTGCCGGCCCAGAACATGCTCCATATTTGCCGAACATACTGTCACAACAAAAGGTATACCGTGAGCGGGACACTTTTGGAACTTGTTCCACAACGTGAATAATCCATTGTTGGTGATCGGTACGATTAGCAAATCGAATAATGGTGTGGTGAAATATATTTGGAGCTTTTTTTTTGCTTCTGGAAGGTAACATTATGCTTTACATTTAGAAAAACAAACGAAAACTTATAATCCTTTTACAAATATACAACAGAAAAGATCGGATGTAGTCCTTTTTTAGCGTAGTTCACGTGGATTATTATTTACCACTTAGATCCGGCGTAACATTTGCCACTAAAAATACACCACCAACTTTCACATCGTACGGCCTAGGACAGAGCATCCTCAGTGGAATCGTGACACCTGTCACGCTAATCTATTTTACACGTTTCTAATTATCGAATCGATAGCACATGGCAGTCGTTCGATCGAAGAAGGGTGACAGACGTATCGATTAAGAATGTTCTTCCTTTTGCGTATCATTATTTCAAGGACACACGCTTCGAATAGTCTTTACTTTCTCTGGTATGATTGTTGGCTGCTACGTGAGAGAACCTTTATGTACTAAATCTCAAACAAGCTTATTTAATAAATCATTTCAAAAATAATATTGTACAAATTTATCAAAAACAAAACCTTTGAATAACGATCCGCTACTTCGATACTTAAGTTTCACCTAATGCTGATGAGTAATAGCATTACCTCTCCAAAAATCACTTTCTAAGCTCCAATGCACCGACACGCCCGTACCGTACATTCATTATGTTTCGCGAACAGCGAAAGTCTTGTGATTTAGTTGCGAATGTATTCAAAAAAAAAACACCAAATTCACCACAAATTTACCTGCTTTCAATTTTAATTATCCCCTGCGTCAAACGGATCCGCCGGCTTTGGTAGATTTCTACCAAACCAAAATCCTATCTCGCTGGTTAGCGGAGTACCTTCCCATAAAGGTACACACGCCAAAACACACTAATTGTGGCTTATTTCTCACCGAAATAAAATTAAACCTCAAACTGCGCATACCGCGCTTGTAAAGGAAATTGTAGGCAAAATCAAGTGAGAGTGTAATAAGCTTTGGTTAGGAAGCGCCGAAAAAAAAAGCGAAAGCGTGCGTCTAATTGCGCACTGTGCAGACACACCCAGGCTGCAGCGCAAAAGTTGCACGATCATAAACATGCAGACCTTAAATCATTGTGCGCGGACAGCTAGTTAATGCGTTGATTCGATTTGAATTCAACAGGTGGATGTACGTTTCAGTTCGACAGCAACTGATCTCCGCAGCAGCTAGTATAGATGACGCACATAAACTACTTTCAAATTTTATTTTGAATGTTAACGATACGATCAATTGGACGTAGAAAAAGGGTTGCAAGATACAAACAAACGAAAACTTTATTGGGTCAAATTGTGATCACCACGTGATCATGATCATGACATTTGTGTGTTTGTCAATTTAACGTCCAAAGTATTGCAATCAATCTATAAGAAAGTAAAATTCGTTTCCTTAAGCTGGATTTATGCAACAAAGCCTTTCTATTACGGCCACCCGGAATAACAGCAGAAAGGAATGTGATTTACAGCAATTTTTGGATGTCACCGCATAATGATCATGCGTTGTTTATGCTCATGATCGAGAAGGGCATTATTTTAAAATCTAAATCAGATTACCGTAACAGAGCAGATCATAACAGATACCTTAAGCATTTAGCAGGGCAACTCGATCATGTTGATGGGGAGGCGTGAGATGTAAACCGATTAGGCAATCAAAACATGCTTTCCGCTCGATCTTCAACTGGAACAATCCTATTCAACTGTTTGTTGTGCGTGATATCCACATCCGGATAGTAAGACAGCAAAGCATCGTATGCATCCGCTTACCATTTGCTACCAAAGGAGCTTAACCATTTGATTGATCGTGTTGAGTTGACACAGATTAAAATGTACACCGAGCAGCGACAAAAAAAAGCTGCAGTGAACGTAACGAATGTGCATTTGTGCAGCCAACTAAACAACTAAATAAGAGCTTATCGAATCGGGTCGAGCTTGTAGTAAATACGATGTTATTGAAGTTTGTTCGTGCTTTCAAAGCCTTTTAAATTAATATTTTATTTGCATCAAAACGATCAGTTTATTCTTACTCTAAAGTTCTAGCTTGAATCATCCGTATGATTCACTGAATGCTGAATGAATGAGTTGAGCATCCCATGTGGATATGGACGAGACTGTTGAAATGAAAGTACAAACATTTACACTTGTTTTGCGCCCAGGATTACATCATATTGATTTCGTTTGAACGTGAGTTTAATGGGGTGTAAGTGTGCTTCACATAAATATCACCCTTACGAACGAAAATTTCTCCTTCTCCGGCAAACACACTCAGCTGCCCCAGTTTGAAGCGATTGCTTCACCTGCGCGCTAGAACACAGCCCTGCCACGCAAACCCGAAAAGCGGAAATCGAAAAGGTAATTTGAGCTAAAATTAGGATTGCATAAATTCCAAACCATCTGATAAACAACGTGAAACTGGATCAGTAGAAAATAGACACGGTTACCAGTGCCAGGAGTACGCGCACCAGAAGCCAGATACCCACGTCCGAAAGCCAACGTCCTCCTACGCAACGACGCGCGGCCGTACGGATCTGCCGTATGAATCGGGCGTGTTAATGAACGCAAAATCACGCGAACGTTGCCAATTTGTAATCAACTGGTAAAACCAGAAAACCACCAATTCATTGAACCAGCGGAAGATATTACCGTTGCGCAGAATGTTTAGAAAATCATCAATGAAACTCTTGCACTGGTTTGCGGGTGGAAACGATCGGTTCAATGGTGTCTTGTACGCACGTTGGGCAGCATTAAATGTATACTGTAAATGGTTATAATTGTCCAGTGACGGGTGAAATATGGACCCAGCATTTGTATCCGGTGCTGGAAAAGATACGTTCAATTTTCTTCTAGCAAAACTGTTCCGGACATTTCATTAACAACATTAACATTTTTCTTAAGTATGCAGTCAGTGCTTAACAAGCTCTTGATGCTGGTAGCAGGTTTAAAACACCTATTGAGTTCTTCGCAGTGCGATGTATTTTCTTTCAACCCTGTACAAGTTTCATAAATGCCTAGGAAATACAATATGACCATCTCTTGTTGGTCTAACTTCGTAATCTTTTACGATCGCCATTCGATCCTCAAGCATTTCTCAAACCTTAAGAGATACTCTTGGATGTAAATTTTCTCATGGATTTGAAATAATTCCTCTTTACAAACGGTTTTTTTTTATTATTTTCTATCCTCTTTTGACTCTAATTTTAGAATGAATAAATTGTGCAGGGGAAAAGGAACTTCTCCTGTCAAGGTTTTCTCTTTACAAACAAGAAAATCTCTCTTCAACATAACATTTGCATATGTCTGTTACGCATGTTACACATTATGTTTGATGCGTGTGAATATGTTGTTTGAATGAGTCGGAAGTTTTTTTTTGTTCAAGTATTCGCTAATCTTGCTTTTTAACCAAAACATCATCTCGCATAGAATGGGGTGATTTATGATGTTAGACATAAACGCTTATTAGAGAGGATTTGTGTGAATAGCTTTACAAATCTCTCCATTCAGCGCTTCAAAATCGTTGGTGGTTTTGTCAATGGAGAATCAACGCATAATCTATCTTATTTTGTGAAACATATTTAGCGAGGAGAAACCATTCTCTCCGCGGATGTATTTTAAAGAGCTAAAATTTCTTTAGAAATTTAATTGGCGCAAAGTTCTGCTATCGGATCTGAATCAAGGCCAATAACCTAAAAAATAAGTTAGTAAAAGAAACACAGACAAGATTTCCTATGAAAAAGAACAATCATAAAGAAAAACCTTATGAAAATATAATTCATATCCATTAAACTCTTAAAGTATTGCATTGCGAATGGATACACTTTTAATACTACAAAATAGTAATAATCTAACTCGAATACGTTCAATGACTTTGGCGGCTACACGAGTAACCTCTGACCTCTACTCAACTATTGCTCAACCACTAGAAACGCTATAAAAAACCTAGTTGCGAAGCAAACTTCAGCTGACTTGTATTAATTATAATTGTAAATTTTGCAAACAATCCCACACGCAATGGAACAAAAAAATAAAGTAGCGGAACAACACCAGCTGCAACAAGTGGAAAGTTCTGCCGAGCCGTAGTACACCGCACTGCACTTCCAACGTGTCACATTGTTTCCCGGTCATGCTGGAAGCCCATTTTACCCACTTGGTGTGGTTGAATGGGAGGTTCACCATTAATTACTACCACACTGTTCAACTATCCTCGAGAAGGATTGAATACTGCATGCATTAATTGGGTGAGTGAGAGAATTCACAGCAGCGCATCTGTGGCCCGGGTACGGTCTACTGAACGAACAATTGTACGAGAGCGACGAGAGCTTCGGTTGGATACATAAAAAACGTAGACTAGGGTTAGCAGAGTATTGCAGTGATCAAGCTTATGCATAATGTGTGTGTTTTTACAGCAATTATTCTTCTAATGAGAAGTTGCTGTTGATGTGGAATAGCGTAAAGTGTCGCATTTATTATTGATGTTTGACCAGTACCGAATTAATGCTATTTAATAGCGATCAGATATCTCGTATGTTAATTCCAATCTCTCCTGTATAAAAACATATTTTATCGTCACCTTAACGTGAGCAAACCTAATACCAACTCGTTTGACCTCCAAATAT
>CM032178.1:21880131-21963368 GCA_018908115.1 Anopheles rivulorum
TAACTACAGGAAATGCCAAACATCAAAGCTTGATTGCATGAAATTATCACAATCGTTAAAGCAAATGATTCTTGTCATTTATTGCTTCCCACAAAACGCTCAACGCGATTGCGATTTTTGAAAACAATCTGCCCAGCATCTTACGTGAGCTGAGATTTGCAAATATTACTCAACAGCAATCATTCCAGGAAATGGTCAAATTTCTGTACTCTGTGGTATGAAAACTGTAAATGAGTACAACTTATTCGCACGCAAAAACATTTCATTTCCGTCCTCGTGGGCAGCTACCGACAGAGGTAACACGAAACATGCTTGCTAAAGTGCGGCACTGTATTTCGCGTGTACCGATCATGTTGGCACGATCCTCCCTAAAAGGATGCAGCAGCATCTCACTGTTAGTGTTTCGTGCGATCAACCGTGTGATGAAGGTACTTGGTCGCAGGAACATGCAGATGGTCCACATGGTGCACCATCTTTTACAGGGTGAATTTTGGCGACTCGTACCCGAATGATCAGCATTGACAGCATATGCATTCATCGCCGAACTGGACCAGCAAGATGTTAATTCATGCCGATGATTTATCTCCCGGCTGGTCTGAGACCCTTTGTGTCCCTTACACACCCGGAATTAGTTTCGGTTTCCTGGTGTAAATTTGTGGGCAGAAAATTGCCAACCCTCTGTTCTGCCCTTTCCTTTACCTGTTGCCCCTAAGGAAAGCATTTCGAAACATATGCGCCGGTGCGAATAGTTTAGCGACAACAATGCACGCATCACTGTTGGCTGTTTCGCTCATCCTCTTCGGCCGTTTGTTCGGTACGGTGTCTTAATTTATTTTTATTTATTTGTACTCTATTTACTGAAAGCCGAACCGTATGGCACGGGCCGTTAAAGTTTCGCAGTAATGCTTTGAATGAACTGCCAAACTGGGGCATCCATTTAGCTGCTTTGTTTGAAAGCCTTATTGCCGTATTGTGGATTCATCCACAAATTGGTTTAATACATTAAAGCTTGCAATTGCTTTGTAAGGAATAATGAGAGATCATTCGAAAGAGGTTCAAAGGTTAAAGCAGTAATCAAAACACATTGAGGAAAGACACAGTTGAAGTTGGTTTGCAGAGAAAGTAATATTGACAGGAGTTGCAGTTTTAAGCTAGCATAATATCATCTATTGATGGAGATTATGAAGAAAATGATGAAACAACAGCTCCCACTCAGTCATTGTAGGTGTTTCATACTGAATTATTTTGATATTGTAGCCAAGATTTTAATGTTTTTTTAAATGAACACGATTGAATCTTCTTGCAGCGATCGATCGACCTTATATGGACTAAAAATGTTGATCAACATGATAATATGTACCAATTCTGGATCGCAGCTAAGTAGTCATAGAAAATTTCACCTTATCTTGAGTCAAAAATCTATAAAATAACACATATGCTCAGATTTACGCAAGCATATCAAAATCCGAGGAAATTTTTGTACTCCAAATACCTGTTGCAATGGACAGTACTCAATATTTTGAAAGAAATATGGACTTTGTCCAAAGTTCACGAGAACTGCTTAGTCATTTTAGAGAGAAAGATGGTCAGATGTTTGTCTCCATGAGTGATGGGAGATTTGGCTATGAGATCTCAAGTCCGTGTAGCAAATTACAAATTCTAGTGCCCTGATCATGCCATTAGTATCAGTATGTATCAGTAAACATAATTCAACATGGAGCGATGTTCGCCAAATTGCCGATATAACGGATTGGCAGAGTACCACGCAGAACCTTGAGCGTCTTAGAAGTCATCTACTGCAGCGGAAGATGTTTAAAAGCTTTAATTTTCATTAAACTGACTGTTCTCCAAAAAGGCTAAGCACTTTTGTCGGCAAACAATCACACAATTCTTGACGATAAAAGCACTTAATATAGCGATGCGTGTGTGTGTTCTCAAGTGACAAATAAGATTCACCTCTTTAGACACAACGAAAGAGTTGCCGTGGCCGTGGATGTTTTAGCCGAAAATGAAGACACCCTAATTGATGGATAATTGGACCTCGCGCAGGTTTCTTCACATGTGTGGCGCATACGTTACACACACTTCAGGGATTGGATGTTTTGACGTTGTGTTAAAAGTAGCTGCAGATAGTGTCAATTATCCACATCGTGTAGGGACAGTTTCTTTTCCCGCGGAGAAGCGTCTACTTCCCAATGGGAAAACCACATGGCTAAATGAAGCCATCTGTGTGGTTAATGTGTGGCCCTCACAAGCGTCACTTTTGGTGAAAGGGTTCACGTGGAAAGGAGGTTTCTATTTCTATAGCAGAGGGTAGAAAGGGTAGATGTTTATAGACATCGAATAACTCAGAGTTCTTTTCCATAGGATATACTGAAGTACTTTTTACACAAAATCATCTTAAAAAGAATAAAATTCAACTTCTTAAGCAAAAATATTTCTAGAACCTTACCTTCATCCGCAGCACCAAACAAACTTAATCAAGACAAAATTGCTGTAAAATACTGGCGATTAGCTGAAAGGTAACTTATGCCGGCTCTGGTAGAAATGGATCGGGTTGAAGGTTAAGTGTTAGGGCGCGACATTGACTTGAGTGCCATGTTCAAAAATTGTTTGTTTTTAAAACGAACCTCAACGATGGTTTCCACAAATACTAGGGGAGGGAACGCTCGTCAGAAACCAGAAGTTATCTCAAAATCTGTCAATGCAACTGAAGGGTGAGCGTTAAAACGGTTTAAAATTGAGCTAAGCAGTATCACGCCGGGTATTTCTAGACTCTGCACGTGTGCGATAGGATTGAAATGAAACCGAAGAAGGTCCTCGATCAAAGCCGAAAGTAGATGTGTTCTCNAAATTGTTTGTTTTTAAAACGAACCTCAACGATGGTTTCCACAAATACTAGGGGAGGGAACGCTCGTCAGAAACCAGAAGTTATCTCAAAATCTGTCAATGCAACTGAAGGGTGAGCGTTAAAACGGTTTAAAATTGAGCTAAGCAGTATCACGCCGGGTATTTCTAGACTCTGCACGTGTGCGATAGGATTGAAATGAAACCGAAGAAGGTCCTCGATCAAAGCCGAAAGTAGATGTGTTCTCAAGTAGCAGAAGATCAATTTATATGTGAAAAAATGTGGTGCTTTGATGTTTATATAGTAAGGTCTTATAAATGAAGATAGAAAATTCATGAATTTAACTAAAATCATTCTAAAACTAGTAGGACTTTGACTCGTAACTTCTACTATTAATTTCACATGTTATAACTCTTAATTCATAAAGAAATGCAAATATAAGTTATCTAAGCGTAATTAAACATGCAAAATTCGTTTCATAATACACCTCATCCGACGCATGGTATGGAATCTTCAAAATATGTTCATAAACCACACGTCCTGAACTAAACGCTGTTTAATACGTTTCCTCCACTCAATTCATACATGTAGCAGCCTTTAATGCGTTATTGTCACCGAGCTGGGTGGCTACAGTGAAATGGAAAACAAAAACTGCATGAAGAAAAGCACAAACCTTGCCCATGTCACGTACAATGATGCTTCCAGGCTCATCCATTAATGCACCACGCTACCTTCGAGCGATCGGAGTCGGCAAATGTGTGTTTTTTTCCATTCTTTGTTATTATTTTTCGACCTACAGCAAAGTGATCGGAACTAACGACACTGGTTACAACAGCAACAAGAACAACAAAAAAAATGAAGGGAAATCCATATCCTTGCGGAAGAAACACGCACGCCTCGTTGTACGTATACGTTTTTGTTCGCTGAGAGGTCGAAGATCATATTTCCGAAACGGTTCAAGACACCTTTGATAGGAAGCTCCTGGGAGGCCACAACCGGTGCCGTCTGGTCTCCGGATATTGGAGTAGAATTTCGCTCACGTATTGGGTAGAAGAAGAATGGTTTATGTTGTTGATTTTGGCATGATGCATTTCCATGCTTTCCAAACGGTTCAATACACGGCGGAAGGAGCAGATGATGACAATGCTACCATTGATGGCAAGCAAAGGACAAAACGGTGAACGGTGGAACGTATCCTAATAAACTAACACACACACACACCATGGCCACATTTGCACCATTTGTCCCATTTGCCATATGTATGTTTTCGTTTACAACAGCTTGCTATTGATTCATTCGGCTTCAATTTTTTAATTTTAATTGAAGCTTCAAAAGTGTGCTTGACGGTTGTTGAGTTTTGAATAACCGAACCTAATTTAGCGGTGACATATGAATAGATATTGTTTTTCTACATTTTTTCCTAACAACTATTTAGTAAGGGAGTGTGCAATATACTTGTTAACACTTTCAAATCGCACTACTGACCACAAAAATATCGTATTATTGTCAAAGACTGATTCATAATGCTTCAAGTTCACATCGTAAATCATCCAAAAATTCTTTTGAAAAAGTTTTTATTTTTTTACGTATTTAAAAAACCACGCTTCAAAATATTCAACCCGGAACGAGACGACTTAATACACCATAAAGCTGCGCGCCGACAGCATGATCTCAAGGGAGATGTAAAGATCACAACAAGAGCAGAAAAAATAACAAAAAAATCGACATATAAAAAAACTCCAGCACAAGGAAGATTAAAAAAAAAGTACGAACAAGAACCCCCAACAAGGTACAGCAATCAAAACAAACTGCTCTTTAGTAAATAAACACTTTTTATGCTTCACTTTTTAAGTCTCTTTAAAGATGCCTTTTTACACCGCTTTACGTTTACGGAATCGGAAAAAAGGGAAACATGTTGAACAAAAAAAGAAACCAACGTGACAGCTTGCACGTGTACCATAAGTGATGTACACATCCGATCGATGTGAAACAGAAGGAAAAAAAACATCAAGGATGTTCGCGGTTGGTTAGCGGTTTGACTTTTGTTTTCATTACATGAAAAACCAGGGGTGTTAAATAATATTTATGACATTCAGAACAAAAAAAGAACTATTCTGATATTCAGAATATTCAGAGATATTAAATAAAACAAGGTTTTTTAGATAATTTATGGTGATACTCTTCGAGAATTTACTAGATCTCTGGATCTACACCTACATATCTACTGACTAGTACAATTTAATAGCATCGTTTCAAGATTTTAATGATAAACAGTGAGGTTAATAAATAATGAAGTATGAATAAATATGTCCACAACTAGCTCGTCCTTCATCTTTTTTCAGTATTTTGCTACCCCCCCACCCCCCCCCCCTCCTCCCCCCCAAAAGGCTTAAATTTTATTAGTCATTTAAAATTGGTTTTGTAACCACGCTCTTGCAGTAGCGGTCACCGTAAAGACACTCCTTTGTACCGTTCCAAGGAGCCACCAATTATCAAGGAATGTTGGTAATAATGCACCAAACGCACCACGGTCCTTAAACGCGATGCAATCTGGCTGGTCGGCGAAAAAACATCCTGCGATCGGCGATCCGTGCCAGACTCGTGCTATTCGTTGGCTTATGATTGCCCTGCCTTAGCACTGTAATTATCTCCATTTGTAGAAGCAATAGGAGTAACCTTCTACGTTTGTTGTTCTTCCTTTTCTCTCTTGCATCCCAAAACGCTCTGAATCCAAAGTTGCAAGTATGTGGCTCAGTGAAATACCACGCCAAACACGAGAGATCGCCGGATCGCCCAAGATCCAAAACGACTGTTGAAATAGAAGCACGAAATCGAAAATCAGTCGCAAAAACGCATCAGTCGCAAAACCATCAACTGCACACCACCCGACCAGCGGCCCAAAACTGAGGGCAAAATTATGGACTTCAAAACACCGGCGAACGCGCGGCGAACTCGTAAGCGATCGCCCGGCCAGCCCCATCAGACGGAAAGGCGAAGGAGATGGTTTGTGCAATCGAGCCGGTGATTTAGCTGCCCCACCTAACAGCAGTGAGCTGATGCTGAACATTCCTCGGTTTAAAGACACACTTCTCTCCAGCCACCGAATCGTCCTAATTCCCTTCGGTACCTTTTGATCAGCTTCAGCACAAGCGAGGCATCCGTGATTTGGCAAAACCAAGACATTCTGCATTTTCATTCGCCTAACGCCTCGGCCGCATGCATGCAAGGGTTTTTTTTCTGTTGGTGGTAGTGATGATTGTGTGGCCATTTCTTGGGTTGTTTTTGTTTTGTTTTTTTTAAGGGGGCTTTTTTCTAACTTAGCAGCTAATTGGGTACCTAAAATGCCAGACAATCCCTTGTTTTATGGTCCATGGCCACGAAACAGTAGACTTCACCAGATGCACTTTTTGGCATTTTCGGGGCGTCTGTTGGGAGGCTGTTGTCTCGTTCGTGCTTTTAATAATATCCTTCCAAGACCTTGAGATCAGATGGGGTCGAATATTGGTCAGATGGTTCCTTCTGTATGCGATTCGTCGCGGGATTCCTATTCCATCGTCGCAGGAAAAGGACCTCGAATAGCCTCGTTCGATTGTTCTCATAATAACGGGTTTATTATCGTTGTCGAATCTTACAAAACAGGATTGCCGTTATTTTTTAAAGGAGAAATATTAAGGAGTTATATCCAAAGTTATCCATCAATTGTATATGTTTTAAGTTTTCGATTTGTAAATATAAAGAACTTAAATATTATTACCAATTACTATTGGATTCTAAGATCTGATCGGTCCACCTGAAGTTACATCCCTATCTGAGGAGTTAATAAGTCAAGCATTAGTGCCATTTGGTTTTTCACTAATATGTTTCAATATACTAATACGTCCTTTCAGCTGGTCATTCATTCATATAATTACTATAGAGCCTATTTGCTGACATTATGTAAACGCGGATAATGTATTCCCAATTTTAGACGACTTTTTCAAAGAAATTTGAAGAGAAGATTTTACAAATTAATTAGATGCCTAATTTTATTATACTCAATAAAAAAATCCACAATTATTGCGACTATAATACCAAGAATAGTAAATCCTTATTTGCAGATGCACCAGAATGACAAACACGAACGCAGCAATATAAGAGCTTTTGTATCAAGCCGACTAATTTACCCTTGATTAAAGCAGCCGACAGAGCACCATGGTGGTCTAATTTGATCAATTGAACAAATTTTCACACTGCCTTCCAAAACCGTCCCAGTACAATCTACCTTCACTCTCATTAATCATGTGTGTCGTCCTTGGTGTACAAAAGGAGCCGCTAAATACAATGTTTTTCGAATCGATGTCATCGATATGACGAATTAAATGAGGGATGTATTTCGCTAAAAAGCTTTCCTTCTCTTCCCCTGCCGAAACCTTCTGCCCGAAGGTCATCAGACATTATAATCCTTCGAGCCATAACACGAGACCCCCGGTAAGGCGGATTCACCTTTCCACATATCCGCAATTCCCTTTCGTCCAATCAAACCATTAAACGGCTAGGGATTCCTGCAGACAATATAATTATGGCAACGTTCGACGATCGACACGCGGTGGCGGCTTTCGTCATCGATCGGGTCCGTGTGTTGCTGCCGCCCAGAATCTCGTCGACACGGTAAGGTTCAAAGCTAGCTAGCGGTCGGAAAGCAAACGCGCATAAGCAAACACAACCGTCCCGTCCGCCTTCTAATTATTGAAAAACAAACGGCAAATGACCTGGCAGCGCTGGCTGGATGGCGTTTACCACCGGGTGAAAAATCTCTGGCAGCCGCCGATGCGTGCGCTGATGCGTTTGGGCCATTTTGCTCGATACCAGTGTGGCCGGCGCACAAGTGACTCGGCCGTTTTGATCATCCCAAAACCTCCGGGGCCAGCGCGGTTTCGGTCATTTTGGGATCCTCCCTCGATCATTGTCTGCCTTTCTGTCCGCACCGGGTGCGGCATCGTTTGTTTAAGTTTGTTTGTCAAACCCGTGTTGTATACGACTTTTCTCGCAGCTTCTCATCCGACCGACAACACCTGCTACCTACCGCGCAGATACGTTGATGTCTTCTCAACCGTATTCGTAATCATTTTTCAACTTCTATTATCTCAGCTTTTTTTGTTTTCGGTTTTGTTCAGCTACAATGTACAACGCCCAAAAACCATCTTGTGCACCGGGGACGAAACCATTTGCTGTGCAGTATATTTATGCTGCTGTTGTTTGCTCAGCGTAATCACGTAAATTTGTGGCAATATTTGATCAGCATCTTGAAAGGCGATGGTCTGAAGCAAATCGGTGCGACAGCGCACAAGGACGGGCCACATCTAAGGCTGTTTTGCTGCGTAAAGCGAAACAGTGAAAGTGTGTATCAGGATTTTTAATTGTCAGTATTAAGACATTAAAAAATACTATAAATAAAATATTGCATAGATATCATATATAAATATAGCATACACCAAGCAACACATCTAAACTACAAATATGGAAAAGATTAAACCCGCCAGAACATTTCGAATCTCTAAAGCAAACATGATTCGTCATGGGAATGTTACTCATGCGAGCATCATGTTGGGCGATCGGCGATACTTTCCAAATAGAAAGATCAAACACCAGCAACTATTTGAGGGGTTGTGTGAGTGTTTTTTTTTTACTTTCGAAACGATCATTAATAAAGCTACTGGTGCCGTCAGATTAGAATTAGAACCAAAACCTGACCACCACGGACGATCAAACATTTGCTGTGGCCAGCCAAATGCAAGGAAATTAAGGAACTGGGACCATGGCGTTGAAGGAAATGATGAAGTGAAAAGGTTAGTAAAGCAGAGAACAAAAGCAAAACCTTTATTAAGCGATAATCAGCCGATGAAACGCTCCTCCAAATTCCCTTTCGTCCCACAATCAATTCCTTTTCTCTCGTCACTTTTAAAACTTGCGTTCAGTTGGGGAGGGATCCACAATATTGCAGGACCACCCAAAAAAAGTGGTGTCTGGGAAGCTGTACATATTTCGCACCAAATAACCGATGCGTGGTGGTTGAGTTTTAACATTTCGATTAGCTGTTTCGCATGATGCTTTACACTTTACCGCCCTTAAAGAGGTTCCATGCCATCATGTAGTGCGGGGGGAATGATTCTAATAGTAAGGTGACATTCGGGTGAAACTTAATCAGTATCTGAAGATCAAGGTTGGTGATCGGCAAGGACTTTTACAATGTTTATTCCTGTTGTTTCGTATTTTTGAAAATTATATTATTTTTTTCTACAAACAAAAACACTCTAATAAAGAACCTTCATAATAGGTCTGCAAAATACAAATAAAACTAACTAATAAGACCCGTCCCGCCAACCAAATTTTTGAACAAATCATATTACAAAGCTTCAATTACAATCGCCCTCTCTTGGTTAGTTGAATGAGTTCAACAAGCAGCAAAACAATTGAAAGGAATCTCTATTTACGTGGCACTTCCTAAATTTATCGACGCCACTTTGGTTGTATAACCACTCTGATCTAAGAAAAGAATGAACGAAAACCCAACCTGGTGAAACGCGTAAGCGTACACTTTTTCCGCGTAAGCGGTTATAACCGGAACTGTGCAAGCTGCACGCTAATTGTAGGGTATGGCACTGAAAGGACAATTTCTTCCAGATCATGCGCCCCGTACGTCACGACCGAATAATTGAAGGGAGGGCTCACTCGTTCTGCACGTTATAATGTTCTGTATCGGCATTCAAATCTTTTGTTTGTTGTCAAGCAGCAAGAACGCATGCTGCAGATACGCGTACGTTGCGCGTTTCAGCTTCTTCCCGCCCATAAAAGTCCGCACGCTTATTATATACGGCGGAGAATAAGAAGCGATCGTTAGTATCGCGACTTGTTTGATTCGACGAACGGTGCGTCCGTGTTTAACTTTTGTGCACATTGCATCCGGGGCCATGTGTTGATATTCTACACTTCAATTACCAGCCAACCGGTGTTTGCTGCTCCGAACCGTCTGCTACGAGCCACGACACCAGGAAGTAGCAGCCGCAGTCCTAGACAATGGGCTGTGGCGTCTGGACCGGGACCGCGCACGAATCCTGGACCGGGAGGTCCTAAACGCGTGCCGTGTGTTTTATTTGCGTTCTCAATTTTAAATATTTACCCTCGTGTCCGTTTGTGTTCTGGTTTGAGATTTGCCTGTTCTTGCCGCCCGTTCTTTTGCTTTCCAGCAGGAATTGTGGCTAACAACGAACACGATACTTTTTTTTTGCCAGACATTGAGAGGTTTTGTTTGTACTTGAGCTTAACCTCGACAGAAAGGCAGATTGTTTTGTGGTACTTGGTAGATTTGGTTTTGGTTATCTGAAGGGTAATTTACTGTAGAAGAAAAACATTTTCAAGCATTGTTTTATTTGAAAATGTATGTAGATTAACTGTGTGTCAAAATCATCATATCACGACCTACCTAACATTGGTGGATCATGATCAATAGTTTAAAATAACTTTCTTGAGTAATTTATCTATCTTGATTTATGTACTGTTTCATGATTTAGTTGTTTTATCATAAAGTACCTAAAATGCAAATGATACGAAATTTGAAAGCACGTATCGTTATAACTATTATAAAAATTACATACCTTGATAACAGCATGTCCAAAAAGTTACGCCGGCATTGGTTCGCACATTGCTTCCAAAATTCGTAACCGACACGTATCATTATGCCAAAAAGTGATAACTTTATCTGCTGCACAATGTCCTCCGTTGCAAAGACTTGTAGTAGCTGCTTGTATGCATATGTCATTGTGGACAGCGGTACAATTATCAACAGCTGGTTCGAACAGAAAGTTTCCGTACGATGGCAGATTACTGCGCCTCCTTCGGTACACGGTTGATGTGATAAAACAAGATATGTTCACACACCTGAAAATAACGATACAAATTTAGAAAATTATTATCAAAAAAATATGTCCTTTAATAACTTTGTACAGTTCAGATGCCGCGAAATATATGTGTGAAATTGAGTACTTAAATACTGACACTACAATTTTAGGGAAAATTTGCATTTGCTTTCATAAATTTATTTGTGATTTAGACAAATTATTTGTCATGACTTTAGAAACAAACGTTCCTTGAAATGTTTTATCTTATGAAAAAATTAAATTGGTGTACACCATCTTGATGCCCTTCTATGAGTCCTAATTCCATATCATAAGTCATCATCCCGTATTATTGATCTCCCGAGTGAAATGCGCAATGATGCAACACCTGTAGCAAGAACTTTGCTGCAGCAACTGCCCATCTGTAAGATGTGCCGGACAGAAACGCACCACACATTGCGACGCGGTAACTCATTCCCAAAACATGCCCTGCAGCCATAGCCATCTCTCAACATCTGGAAGCCCGAACCCGCCAGGATCAGCCGCAGCGAACGGCAGCCAATCATCCCAATTTACGAGCGCCGATACAATACCGTAGTCACATGATGAGATGCCTTTGGGCGATTTTACGATTCGGTTTGTACATTCTTCCACTGATGGGTTTTTGTCGAGCCGAATGCGCTGCAAGAAATCCGAACAACCGATCAGCCGGGTTTGCATGTTCAATCTGCGACCACAACCACCCGCTTATATCGTTTTTTGCAGAAGCTGCGGTTGTAGAATGTGTAGCATTTTGCAGTCTGCATCGTGCTCCAGGAAAAAAAAACGAGCTCATGTAAAGCCAGAGACCAACCAACACGACACCGAATTGCATGTCCTGAGAACGACGCGTTAGATGAAACAAAAAACGGGGTGTTGCTGAAGTCGTTTGTGTAAAATATAATGAATAGTAAGATTTTATGGAAGGATAATTTTGGGCTTTCAAATTATGCCCATGGATCATAATCAACTGTATTCATTACCATGCATGCACAGACGATGCAGTGGATGTTTCTGCAATTTGTTGTATCTTCGACGAATGTTGGAAACCTGTCCTGCAAATACAGCTACTCCAACTACGAAGTAGAACCTACGGGTGGAAGCTCGGAACGTATAATTGGAGCTTCATAAAATCTTTTACAAGTGCTTTATTTTTTTTAAGATTAGGAAAAAACTGATGTTATAGTAACACTTCAAGAAAGAATAAAGCCGCAAGATTTAAATTCTTATGAAACAAATCTACCAGCACGTCTTCTAGAGGGATGCTGTCAAATTCCTTATATTTCGTGGACTACGATAGCATAAAATCTGACCATGTATATTACCCAATTGGGTGTAGACAACCAATAAAGTAACGAAGAAATAATGAAAAGTGTAATATGAGAACGGAACGTAGCTTACCAGGTGATAGTCGTCATCAACTCATTCTCCCCGTTCTTATAATATCCACTAAACATTACACAATCACAGCACAATACTTAGTACATAATTATCACTAGAAACAACAGGAGAGGTAACTAGTGGCGATAAGTCTACAACACAATTTTTTTTTATTACAATTGCTTCCCCTTATCGATTTTGTTTACAGTCATGACAGTTCAAGATGTGAAAAAATAAGTTTCGTGTATACGTTTCTCATTGCGTTCCTCATCCGATGCAATCCTTGCAATACAATCCACCAGAAAAAGTGAAAAATTCAAGCGTCATGATAGAAACGATAAAAATATTCTTAAAATACACCACCTTATGCAATAAAGAAATCTTTCGTAATTCGTTAAATTAGTTTATTGGAAGAAATGGTATTTTTTTATTTTTGTTTGAGGGTTATATTGTACATCATTTTGACAGCTGCCAAGCTTTATTTACTGTTGTGAAGTTGTGGAATTATTGTGGTTTTACTACGTATGGAAAAGAATGATTTACGCGAAGTAATGATGTGTTTTATCGAAATTTTGTGGTACAATCTGTAAAGAAAAGTTATCATTCTTTCTTAGACTATGGTGCATAAAAGGTACGGTATATATTTATGTTCTCTCCTAGTGAAGTCTTTTCCAAGAAACATACAGCAGTTTAAATATTGAAGCGCTAATTTAGATTTGATTTGTACAATTATTTATTTTATTTCTCATTTTCAGTGTTATGTGATGTTGGTAACAGCAGTTGATCAGTGCGATGGATGCTTATCCAAGTGTATCCGAATCACAAAGTACAGTCGTGCAATAAACAAACTCCAAGTGAGCAATTCAGACGATTACTCTTTGGTCAACAAATTCGGTTTGGCGGTGGCTTGTGAAAAACATGCATTGGTTATGAACTGTGCACAAAAGAATTACAAAGATCGTGCCGCATATGGAATTCCGTAACCAAGTGTAAACAAAGGATTTGTTAAAATATGCGATACTTTTTTTTTACGTTGTTCAACCCGATCGAATCAAGCAAAATTGTCCACCAACAGTACTCGGGTTGAATCTTAGCGAACTGATAAAGGATGCGACGGACGAAACCATCTCTCAAAATGTACCAAACCGTACCGATGGCGTAGTGAGCTTCAAATATTTGTCCAGTGCACTGGGTGTCCCGATGTTACTTTTATGAAAATGTCTCTGAATATATAGGCCACCGTATGATCTTTTCATCTTCAACCCATCATCACAAGGACAAAGGTAGATGAAAATGAACGAAAGTAAAACGTAATACTTAATAAATAATAATATAACGTTAGAAGCGACGTATTTTTTACCTATTTGTATGGTAATTAACTGAATTGGAAGCTAAAACATTAAACCAGCGTGGTAATTCTTCAAAACAAAACCCAACAGTCTCGATTGGGCAGTTTTTTGTCGAACTTTTCAAGTTTCTTTTACAATTTGAATTTATTTTCCTTGTCACTCTTTTGTCCTTTTGTGTAAAACTAAATCAAAATGAAACCACATACCAAATCCGCGACAAAAACGAATTGAATCCAGATTCCAAAACAGAGCGTCAACTGAAACCTTTCTGCTTGCGTTGTTTTCTTTCAATGTGACTGCAATCGAAAAGGTCGTCTTTGGCAAAGGATCACGACATGACGGATCGCACTATAATCTTATGGTACATCCATTTTAGGGAAATTCGTCGCTGTTCTACCCTCCGCTCATTACGCCACCGATTTCTACGCGAAATTCGGTGTTTTGTGGTCGAATAATTTATTGGTGCACGGTAACGGTAGGTAGGTTGTGCCTCGCACAGCAAAGTACCACTACCATCAATAGTATGCAGCGGGAGACAGCATGCAAAGAATTCGATACGATAAGAAAGGTACGCGGGCATGATCGGGTTCGGGGATTCGTGTTTTGAAAACTGATGAATATAAATTAAGCCATATATAAATTGGTTCTCGCTTCATCCCCCAATACCCGGCGATGGGCTTAATGCACCATAACGCTTTAGCGCTTGGACAACAGAGGATGGTTGCAAAATAATTATTCACAGCAACGTTTGGTTCCTCTTTGCATGCAGCATTTCCCAGCCGTTTTTTAAGCTGTCGGTAGGCTAACAATTATAGGGATGGGGAAAAAAGGGCATAATCCATGGCACAAAACAAAACAAAACAAAAAAAAGCGTCGTCCCACCGTACAGCTATGGAAATATTTCAATAGCAGTGATAAAGTGGGTGTTACCGGAACGATATTACCTCTCCATTTCGGGCTCGTCACTGCGTCGGAACCGTTGCAAAAAAGTTGCAAAAATTCAAATTAAAATCGTTCAGCGGTTACAACCGCGGCCGTACAATCATAAGTAACAAGGAATACAAATCATCGTTCCATACCATCAAATGTCCAGCGTGCTCAGGCAGCGACGCTCACAGCACAGGTTGCAGATCCACGATACCGGTGGGTCTAAAGGCATTGCCTGTGCAACCGGATCGTAACAGCACCAAAGGGCAGAACGGCCCAATATTCAAAACTGTAATAATGCTCCAAATGTCAAAACTGTGGCTTCGGAAAAATAGTTTATGTCTGAGGAATGAATCACCTTACGCGCGGTTGGCACTTCCATTTTCTTACCGATTTTGGGAAGCAACAAATACGCACCGTTTGGCTCGCTAAATTGGAATCGAGATCGAAGGAATTACATCGCTTGCCTCCAAAAAACCATACGCGTATACGGATCGGTTTTTGTGTGCTGCAGCGTTTTCGGGGCGGATCGGAATGTTGATGGGCTCCGGTTTGCTTTTCTACTACTGCCGGCATACCGTCTCGATGCAGCTGTTCACAGTCACAGCGCTAACATCTCGAATCTGTCGACAGCATTGTTTTATTAGGCATTCTTTTTAGGGTTTTTTTGTTGTTTCTTTAACTCGCAAGACTGTAAGCAAATAGGTTAAAAATGAGTGTAATTGATGTGGTTCTTTAACACTTCTTAGTGAACCTCCAAAGGGAATAACTTTAACTGAGGATCCTCAGTAACAGGGATTAGTAGGTATTGTGCACAATTTTAACTGACTTAAATCAATATATTTTTAACATTTTATTTTTTTTTAGATAAAGCTAGTTGTTTGGAAGAATGGAATGGATTTAAATGGATGAAAATTGTTGCAAAGAAATCGCAACAGCACAATTTTGGAACGGTGTTTTGAAGAATTTTTTTCAGGTAAGTACAAGTTTTTCAACGTTCTAACATTTCCAACTAGAAAAAGGAAACTTTCCAATTTTAATTCTAATCTTTAATTAGGTTTAAGATTGATCACGGACTCAAATATAAGTAGAGTTAACAGTCAAAGGAATGAACTTTACAAATCATGTTTACGCTTTTCACTATACAATACAAAAAAAGTTGAACTATTTTATGTTTTCTTTAACAGAAAATAGCAAACATTAGTCAATTACGAAGTTGATGAAGTTAAGAACGAACGAAACACGAGACCACACAATGAGAAGTAGGAGATTTTGTTTCCTGTTTGCTCGTGTGATGATAAATGGTGATCAAAAAATTTGTTGTTTCTTTCTTTTCAGTAAAACAAACATCACACGCTTCGTAAGCGACACACGCGACAAGTTTGAAGAAATATCAAGATTAATAACTGTCACCACGTGATGTGCAACTGCGATGGAGATGGAGAAACACTGTTCCGAAAATTACGAGAGGAGGGTCATAATCTATCGGAGAATGTTGAGTAAACGTGTATACCACACGCACTGCGGGGTACCACTACCGCTAGCTTAAGGTGAAAATGATAAATGAAGAAAGAACCGAAAACGACCGTTCGGTTAAGCGTACAGGATAGTGATCGTGATTCGAAATCGGATTAATAAAAAAATAACATAAGCATGGTCGTATGCGGGTCTGAAAACTAGACGAAGAGAAATGCTGTTGTGTGATATTGGAATTAACAGATGTACCTTTAAAAGTGTGGAATGAGACTGTCTCAGTCAGAATAACACAATTATAATTCCGATAGTGCACAATAATGCACCATTAGACCATTACGGTTTCTGTGTAATGTCCATGGATTTGGCAGCCAGACAGTATCGCAGCATGAAAGGTTCTAGCGTTAGTGTGTATGATAGCAAACCGGATACAGCAACAAGATACAGAAGTGAATATGCTTAGCAAAAGCAAACATTCTTGTTCGCAGACGATTAGAAACGGTCCGCTCCGTAAGGTGGTCCTTTCTGTATGTAATCCTTCCGCATAGTACATAAATGCATGCGGTATCGTGTTGCCTTAGCCGTTGAGCTTTCTGTCTGCACCTGTCCGTTACACCAGCCACGGGGCAACGAAACACTTACGGTGCAAGATAATCACACCAGCCGCTTTTCCCGCTTACGACTAACACACCCCAGAACACATCCCAGTTCCGTTTGCGAACTGGTTGAAGACTGCTTGAGACTGGTTTTATTTATTTTTTTTTGCGAATTGTGGGTGTGGGCGATGATTTATGGGCAGGCTCCAATGTGTCGGAGCCACTAAAACAGTGAACATTGGTCGTTTTGACCGGGGCAAATAGGTAACACAACGAACGTGGCCGTGTGATGCATCAGACAGTTATGTTGATTTATGGATGCACGATAATCGGAGGTCAGCCGGTATTCGTTTAACCTTGCAGTGATGGGTTATCTTCATGAAAGGGAATTCTTGCCGCTTACCGCTACTGTGTGCCGGGAGAGATATTTAAGTGGAATATTATAATCACTGGGTTGTAAACTATATGAAGTTACAGCTTTTTTGTGCCTTCTTTTTACTAGTACCTCCATTTTTGTTAACCCTACGCACTGTTAGATAAAGTGTAAATTAAACATGTCTTATCATTCGATTTTCCGGAGCCTCGGTTTAACAGTCAAGCAAACGTTAAGAGTAAAATTGTAACTTGTTACCTACCTACTTCGAGTGCATCTACTGTATCCCTGAACTAGTGCATTAGTTACTCACTCTAATCTTAACAGGTATTTGTTTTTGAACAAAAATTAATCACGCCTAATCTCATACTATTTACCACGCCTAATCGTACCGTTGCCTGCCTGTGCAACTTTTGCGGTTGAATTTTGTGAGTCAAAAAACACTTCTGCCCAGGTGATCTACATCTTGACAACAAGTTGCTTAAAGCGGATTTTGTCAGTCAGGATTTAACCGTCGCGTGTCAGAAAGGGGTAAAGTTCAAAGCTTACAGTAGCTTATGGTATTTAATAAAATATCTATACCTTCCTATAGAATGCAACACGGAGAGAAAAAGAGAAGGAAATTAGACGAGATAAATGATTTACGATTTAAAAACGGAGGTCAATTCTTTATGGAATGTTTCAATAATGATGGTGACCGTTTTGTTGCATCAATAATCATTAAAGAGTAAGATATTCAATTTTATTTTGTTATATGGGATATTTTTTAAAGAAAAACTACAGTTTGCTCTCTACGTTGTGCTATTTTTATATGTAAACACTTTAAATTAAATGTTTTATAAAACTTTTAAATTCTTCGAAAATATAAAAAAACATAAACAACATGAGATTTTGTTTAGTATTGTATTCCGCAATTCCTTGGTTCAAATTAAACTCCTCTATTCAATTAAAATTCCTCTAAACCCTTTTCAAAACTAGTTGCAAATTGTACAAAACGTACCATTTCTTTTTCGATTACCATTGCGCCTACAGCGTGATGCTACCGAACACAAAACATTGGATTGCATACCTTCAGGCGGTTTTCGATCTTTTGGTAGATGATACACTCGTGAAGGATCGGTGCCCCTTCATATCGTATGTGTATGTGCATATGTATGATCAGCACGAGTTTTCTCTTTCGTTACATTATAATAACATTATAACATCAACTTGTGATATTTAATTTATTTTATATCAATATCATCTATTTATTTCTCTGCTATTGTTTTTTTATTACTTTGTTATTTATTAATGTTATCATTAGGAACATTTTATCAATATTCATTTTCATTTAGCTGATGATGCGAAGTTACAACTATTTTCACAGATGTTTTATTGTGATTATTTTAATTCAATAAGTAAATGAATCACCAATGGTGCTTGCTAGTGTGATGCTCCAAATGGAAGAATATTGCAGAAACAATTCAAAATTCACCTTCCTGAAACTAAACGTTAAATGTATAGAATAATAAATGCAATTAAAAGCAAACCAAGCAATAGGGCAATAAAATGTGTCATGTGTTATACCTTGCGTGCCGGAAAAGATTCACAAACGGGTAGTTAAGATTTAAATGCGCGTCATATATGGAATTGATTATGCTGCAATGCATTTTCACTATAAAAAAAAATGCACTCACATAGTTATTCGATTCCTGTTGCTCGGCCATTACAGAATCATCTCGTCATCACTGTTTTCATCCTGATAGATGATAGGTGAGAGACTCGGCGAACGTTCCGTATGAAACGGTGGCCTTTTGAAAATTGGTTGTGATCCTTGTAGTACATTCACTTCTTCCTTGCCACTACTGCACACAAATTTATCCGTGGCTGTTGGATATTGCTGCTTGGTTACTTTACCATCACTTCGTTGCTCCTCCACGCGATCACCACTTGCCTTATTCCGTGCCGCGTGTTCTTCACATCCATTAAATACCTCGATGAACGGTTCACCGTACATGGTGGCAAGTGTAGGCAATGTTTTGTTCTTCAGCGCCTTCTCCACTGCTAGTCCGATTTGCGAGTAAAGCTGCTGGCTGCTAATGATGCTTACTTCTGGTGGTTTTTCTCGCACCAGCCCTCCAGTGGCGGATCCAGAGCGTAGCAACACTCGACGCTCCGGTGGGTTCGTGTACATCATTCTTGAGGACGGCGTCGGTGGGATGCTTTCATTGGATCTTAAGGGCACGAGAAAGGTGTTGTACTCTGGACGCTTTCTTGACTCCATCGCGGTAGCCTCCACGTACATGCGCTCCAGTGGGCTAAGCAGTATTGAAGGATTATACGCTCGATCGTGTTCCTTTGCTGTGCGATGGTTATATGATTGTCGATCGGTATCTCTCAGTTCCGAGCCAATATATCGTATTTTCGAAGGAGTCAAGAACGAAGTTTCGGTCGATTTGGAGCACTGGGTTGGATAGTGTGGTGGTGAGCGATAGGGCAGATACTTGCGCTCCTGTTCCTCCGGCTCTGAGTGTTGTGGTGACGGTGTTTCCTCAATGTGTATGCTGGGCGTTTTCTTGCCGTTTTGCTTTTTCTTTTTGCTGACCTCTGGTTGTGGTAATGGTTTAGCTTTCGTCGTTTTCGAAGAAGTCGGTGGGGTTACTGTTACTGCGACAGATTTTGATGGTTTGGGGGAATGTTCTCCTTGTTGTTTCCGCTGCCGCTGCTGCCTTCCTTGGATGTTTTGTTCACCGTCTTGGTCTTTGGCGTAGCTAGACAGTTTAGTTTGGCGCATTGAGCTCCTCGTCCCGGAACCTGCGGAACATGTTTTAGAGTCAGTAGAAGTAAGCTTAAGGGTAGCTTTCTTACGGCTCGTTGTCTTCTTTGTTACCATTGGTTTTTGCCGCTGCCACTGTGTACCGACGGATATCACAGCCTGCTCCTGAGCGCACTGTACAGATTTTTCTTCCACGGACGGTCGCTTTGGGGCACGCATCATTTTCCGAACTAAAATGATCTTCCGCAACGGTTTGCTGGCTGCCTCACGAAGGTGTTGCTGGCGTCGTATGAACTGCTTGGTCCACCGGATCAACTGTTGCCGGCTGGCCACGGTCTCACTCCCGTACACGGTCATGTGCTTCTCCAGGATATTCGACATTTTCTTATTAACTTTCGCTGCGATCGCTTTGTATGTTTTGTTTGCCAGACATTCCTGAAGCTGCTCGATCTCTTTCTTCTTCTTGTTGGATTTCTTCTTGGTGTTGGATTTCTTCTTCTTTTTATTCTCTGGTGTCAGTTCGATGCCGTACTGTTTTGCAATATCGTTTATTATAGTGGTGATCGATTCGGCTAACGAACCATGATCCTCTAATTCATGTTCAGACTGTTGCGCTTCCTCTTGAACTTGATCTTGATGTTGTTGTTCGTTCTTGCCGTTTTGTACCATTGTCGATTCCTCAATCACATCCGTTTGGCAGCTAATCACGGCACGTTCCACGGGTGGGGAAGATAAAGATGACGGTTCGGTTTGGGTTGAACCTATGGAAGTTTTCGGTAGTAGGGGCTCATCCGTTTGACACCCAGCTTCAGTAAGGATTACTGGTGTAGGTGGTGGTTGTGATGGACGAAACGAGCATTCCTCCGTCTGCACGTCCACGCTGGCGGTCGATTTCCGAATACGAGCCACCGATACTTGACAGTAACGGTTGGCTGTTTCTGGCGCGATCGTCTGTATTCCACGAGTAATATTCATCACACGAGAGGTAGATACCATTCGACTTGTACTATTCAAAATAGGCGATACCAACGGCGTTTTGTCACATTGCAGTTTGATCCTCTTTTTACCCGAACGATATGGTGTGGATGTATTTTCGAGACGCTTCAACGGTTCTGTAGCGCACCGTTTACCATTTTTCGGTGGTGATTTGCTTCTGCACGGGTTTTCAGTCGTATCAAACGCTTTTTCACTCTTTTCCATTTCAACGTTGCGCTCAATTTAGATTCACCAGTTTATAATAGCACTGCCCGTTCATTCAAAGCGTAAGCTAATAAACACTTGTTTGTGGCTTAAAGGCACAGAACCAAACTGAATTGGTCGCGAGATAGGCACGGAAACTAAATGGTAAATAAATACAACTTCCTTCCTGCTGCTTGTAACAGCAAATCCGCATTTGAAATATTAACACGCTTCAACTGCCAATCTGTAATAAACTTTGTCCCATTGTCAAATCAACCGAACAACCCGTCGTTCTTGATAATAACAGTAAATACATAGCGGCACTTGTTTAGTTTAAGTTTTCTCGTGTGAATAAAATACAATTCTATACCACCACCTGCGCAACTACAGTAGTGTTCTAAACAAAACAACAAACAAAGTATTGTAAATTAAATAAAAAAATCAATTTCTTGCAACCATGTTTAAATAGCATTTGTTGTANGCCAATCTGTAATAAACTTTGTCCCATTGTCAAATCAACCGAACAACCCGTCGTTCTTGATAATAACAGTAAATACATAGCGGCACTTGTTTAGTTTAAGTTTTCTCGTGTGAATAAAATACAATTCTATACCACCACCTGCGCAACTACAGTAGTGTTCTAAACAAAACAACAAACAAAGTATTGTAAATTAAATAAAAAAATCAATTTCTTGCAACCATGTTTAAATAGCATTTGTTGTATTTAAGTAATGGTATACAGAGAAATAAATTCCATCATTTAATTATATGAGTGGTTAATATGTGTGACGTATTTGTTAAATTCAAGTGCAATTTTTCGTTCAGCACTGTACGCTATGATAAGCAGACGATTTAAATCTTATCAGCTAGTAAATATATCTTTTCTTCTCTCAATACACTAACATTCACCGTCTCTTTCTGTTTACAGGATTTGCCGACCACCACTGCTGTGGTGCATAGAAATGTTGTATATAGCTGCAGTACATTGGTATCATACCAACACTATGGTGTGCCACGGTAAGTATTGAACTCTTTATACTAGTGAAATTAAATGTTCTTGCCAAATTAACCTTTGTGCTTTCAACCAAACAGAAAGTTACAAAATTATGACTAACAAGTGTAAATGTGCGGTAAAACAAAACCAATAACGATCGTTTTACTCTTCGCATCGTGCACAAAATCGAGAAAGCCGATAAAGAAGCTTTACGGAGCGTTATATTTGTGCTGTAAAAACATTTGTTTAATATGCTTTTCGGAATGTGGAATGTGGGTCCTTATAAAGAAAACGAAGGGCTAAACCGATCCGTATTTGCTATTTGCATTTATTTTAAATCATTTTATTGCACTTGCGTTCATAATAAATTCATACATTCAATGTTATATTTTTTGCTAACGCAGCATAATGAGGACATAACATGCAGTACACAGGCAGAGCTCGCTTATAGTCCATTGTTTTATTGTTTTGAAACAGAACCAAATAGAATGATATAGTAATGCTCCTGATTAGTTTGATTATGCTTCTACATTTCTACACTCTACTGTTTGCTATGGTTATGATCGTGGATGATGGTAATGGATAAACTAAACTAGACGGACAATAAATATGTTTTGCCAGAATCTATTCCATTCAGTCGAACTGTGGTATTACAAAATTATCCTTCTACGGTACAGGTTTCGTCGAATAACCCAAGCAAGATAACAAATATAAACGTGAATTTACCGAAGTTCTCCCATCTTCGCATTTGTCATCCACTTTTCGACATCCATACGAACACGAGCATTGTATAGCTATGACGAAATATCATAATTCTAACCAACAACTGAATGTCTGCTAGAAAACTCATCGCTGGATACGAAAGTTTACGGATCAAATTTGAGTTAATCCGAAGGTTTGCTTAAATATTACCTACAGCGGCCCACTACCTGATTTGTTCCCGAATGAACGTTTACTAGCAACAGTTTACGTGCGTTTGAGCATATTTTGGTTTAAATTTCGTTTTCTTTAAATTTGGCATCCGTATAGTCGGGACGTCGGGTTAGCATCCAAAACACGTGTTTGAGCAACAGTGCGCTAATTTCTAAACAAAAATTTAAAAAGTGTGCTATTAACGCTAGCTTTATTGACTTGTGGGCTCCACTACTCAGTTTCGCCTAGACGCATCCCAGTAGATGTCAACAGTGTGGTGAAGTTGATGGTTTCCGGCAATAGAAAAATATACTTATACATTATACGTTATACTTTTGCAGTTTCTCGAACGAAACGCGCGCCTATTCGGTTTCCTTCGACGACGTTGTCGTAAGTTCGTCTTGAGGCTTGTGTAGTTCCGTTACAATTTCTGTAAATGCCCGAGAACAGCATTAGATTACCGTGTGTTTTCGTGGCAAAATACATGTAAATGTAGTGTCCTTACCACCGACTGCAACAGTACCGGTTGCATCCTTTTCGATGAAATCCATGTTGATCAGGGACAATGTCATTTTTCCACTCAATATCACCTGGAAAATGGGTGTAATGATCAAACAGATCGAACATACTCCCCCCAAAACGTACAACTTACCGGTGCGTCATCCTCTTCCTCGGAGTTTTCCGGTTCGAGTTTTTCCACAGCCGTTTCAGCGTCGGACACCAGAATCTTCGAATCGTGCGGTAACCGTCCATCGAGAACAATCGATCGTGTCTCTTGCTCTTCGGTCGGAACGTTTGCCTAAGCGTCAAACATATAAAACACACATTTGTTAGATTATCTTTCGATAAGAATAACAGTGAACCATTTTCTTACCGTTTCTGAGTGTCCTCCCATCGGCAACAGTGGAGTCGATGGCCGGCTAAGACGTTTGCCATTTTCGCGCTGTGCCGTCACCTCCATTGCCATAACCTTAACAGTGCCACGTTCCGTGCTGGTGTCGCGTTTTTTCGGTTTCTTCTCCGGTGTACTGTTGGCGCTAGAAGATTCGCCACCGGACGTTTCCTTCTCCGATGACTCATTTTCGGCTCCATTTTCCGCCGGTTTGATCGCGTGTCCGTTCGATACCTTTGCATGATCTTCGACCTCAGCGGTAACTTCTGCTGCTGTGTCCTGTTCATCCTTTACGGGTTCATCCGCGTTCACGTTTGTTTCCTAGCGCGTGTACGAGGGCAGCGGCCAAACGATGTCAAGAGATGAACAATATTAGCATATATTACACTCTCACAGTCACGCTTACGCTCAGAGGGCGTCAAGTAAGATAGAGAGAGAAAAAAGCAAAACACAGTAATGTTATCTCGCAAAATTTTTAAACGAAATCCAAAATCGCAGAAATCCAAACGGTAATGTTAGAAAAAATTTTGGAGAAAAAAAGTAGGCTCTAGAAAAGGCGTGTAGTAGATAAAAATAATAAACTCGGAAATAAAGCTCCAAAACTAATGAAAATAGTAGGATAGATAGAGTAGGATGTTATGCTGAAATTTGGAGTAGTGGTAACAACAAGACAAATCACTCTTTTTGTAAAAATGTTGTGCTGGGTGGGTGGGACATAAATATTTGTTTGTATCGTGTTTGTTTCGTGTTAAACATTTGTTGGTAAACACGCAAAACGGAGCCTCCTGCATATCGTTAGCCGTGGATAAGAAACTTTGTTTAAAGGGAGAAAAAAACATATCGGCCAGAAATGAACAAATGAAGAAACCTTTAATTGCTTTACGCTTCTTATCATTTTGAATCAATCATTTAAGACGTTCGCTCGGTACATGTGTTTACTCTTCATTGTAACGATTACTAAGTGGCAATAGACAACAGGAGGCTATATAGCGAGGGGGGGTAATGTTGGGGTAGGCTACTAAAATTAAACGTGTGTCATAATCACTTCAGCGCAAAAACACAAACTTTACGGAGCTAGTACGGGAAATAGGGTAAAATAAATAAATTAAAAAAAACATTTTGTATTAAATGCAGTAACAAAATACACTGAAATACAAAGAAGTTGTGCTCTAACCTTGCTTGTGTTGTTCATCGATTGTTTTTTAATGTTATCTATCTTCATCAACTGTTCGTCTGCTGCGGTAATTAGACCTTGAATAGCCGTGACGACTGTTAATTAAGGATTTGCGGAGAGATTTGCGAAGAAAACGTACACGTATGCCACGGTATGCGTGTGTGGTAATGGTATAATAAGTGTTGCGTGTGTTTCATTTAAAAAACGTTCATTGACGGTGGGACATTGTCGGTGAATCATTTATAGGTACGTGTTTAGTGGTTGGTGGTATTTTTTTTAAACAATAATTGAAAGGTATTGGCAAAACAGAAGGATAATGTGGTATGTATATGTGGTAGCGCATTTAGTTGGCGATGGTGAGTTTTATTTGTAACATTATTGAATTCCAGACGATTGGCAGAAAACGTGAAATGAAAGATAGTTCATAACAATTAGTTTAGCGTTCGGATGGTACTACTCGACCTGGTGTAAAAGGAAAGTTTGCCTGCTATTAACTATCGTTTAACGAAAGAACGGCATCCTACAAAGAAACCATTGCAACATTCTAACTGGCAAAACATCAGCAAACTATAACTAACGAGCCATGTTCTGCGTTTCGTGTAGCAACAAAACAGAAAGCAAACTATCTCCAATATATGCCCTTTATGCATGTGCTTCTCAATGTAGCTATCGTTTAAGTGCCCATTCCTACGTGTACCGTTTCTCATCCAGCGAAACAGTTGCGTATCATGTGTAGCGTAACATGTTCTTCAATGAAAATATGGCCGCATGAGGCTTATCAAGCAGCTGGACGAGCAGGTCCGTTCTTGATCAGTCGTTTAATGATTTCTTGCCGCCACTCGTATGCTGAGTGGCTTCTTAATCCTTTCCCTGGTTTCTCTTATCGGTGTATTTGATTTAACACATGCGGTGGAAAGTAGATATTTTCAATCTCACGTGTTTATCACTGAGACAGATTAAATGTACTGATTGAGACGAGACAGTATTTAAGCAAGTGGGAAGAACGTTTAACAGATCATTTTCGCGTGGATAACGGGCATTCGGTCGCAACTAACGGCGCCCACTCATCATGTCAGTGTATCTTAAACTGTGCTTGCTTCTTTTAGTTTATCATGTGCTTTGTGTTCATTCGTTTCCGGCTAATAGAACGCATTATAAAGACAAAGGGTATTTTTTAAATTCAGTTAATTTTGTGGATAATTATACCCAAACTAAAAGCTTAGTGCATTATGTGTCAGCATTTGTGCAAACCAGTGTACCTGTTCCGGAAACTGATTATACCTCAACAGAACATCAAACAACAATGAACCCAAAGCAAGAAACAACATTTTATCCTGAATTGGCATTATCAGAACATAAATCAAAGTCAAAACAAGCGACTTACCCAACAACCAACGTTCCAGAGGAAAATTTGCCACCTGAGACAGAAGTACCAGAGGTGAACTTGCCACATGAAACAGAAGCTCCTCAAAGTACTTCGACGCATCCGACAGAAGAACCATCTCATACAACAGAGACGGATAATCCTGAGGAGACTTTGCCACATGAGACAGGAACACCGGAGGTTACTTTGCCGCATGAGACAGAAGCTTCTCAAAGTACTTCATCGCATCCGACAGAAGAACCATCTCATACAACAGAGACGACTGATCCGGGGGAAACTTCTCCACCTGAGACAGAAGCACCTGAGGTGACCTTACCACATGAGACAGAAGCTCCTCAAAGTACTTCGTCGCATCCGACAGAAGAACCATCTTATACAACAAAGACGGATAATCCTGAGCAGACCTCGTCTCCTGAGACAGAAACGTCTGAGGTGACCCTACCACATGAGACAGAAATACCGCAGAGTACTTCGCCGCATCCGACAGAAGAACCATCTCATACAACAGAGACGACTGATCCGGGGGAAACTTCTCCACCTGAGACAGAAGCACCTGAGGTGACCTTACCACATGAGACAGAAGCTCCTCAAAGTACTTCGATGCATCCGACAGAAGAACCATCTCATACAACAGAAACGACTGATCCGGAGGAAACTTCTCCACCTGAGACAGAAACATCTGAGGTGACCCTACCACATGAGGTTGAAGTACCTCAGAGTACTTCATCGCATTCGACAGAAGAATCATCTCATACAACAGAGACGGATAATCCTGAGGAGACTCTGCCACCTGAGACAGGAACTATGAAAATATTCTAGTTGATTTGATTCAGTAGTTTTTACTATTTATAATTGTGTAGATTGTAGAGAAACCAGTAAAGTGACACTGTTCATTAAACGATTGATCGATCATTTGCGTTCCAACCAGCTCGTCCAACCTTACGTATTGTTTGTCGGAGATGACAGAAAATGTAATCAGAATGGAATAAAAAACTAAGCAGCATGAAATAGTGTGACAAAAACCAAATGATATGAAGTATAACAACAGACAAACAAAACTGTGTTTAATATAACTAAGAAGAACAAAGAAGGAAACAAATTAGCTAACCTGGCCCTTTGGTATGTTGCCCATATTGGCGATTATTTTAGTCATAGCGCGTTCCGTTTCGTCCAATTTCTTACGCAACAGTTCGAGTTCCATCAGCTGGTCGGCATTGTCACCGCCAGCCGACGAAGCGCCCGACTGTGAGAGATTAGCTATCGACAAGGACGAGCTTTTGCTATTGTTACCACTACTGACGCTAGTGCTATAGTTAGCTAGATTCAAGGTGAGAAATTTGGGATTAGTAACGTTGCTGACACTGGTCGGTACTTGGCCAATTGTTGTAGTAGCTGCACTCGGAGAATCGGCGACTGCGACACGCTGCTCAACGGTACCCGCGATGCTATGCGTACCGTGGTCAACAACATCCATCGCTTCCTGTCCAGCTGTTCCGTTGGACTGCTGCTCATCTGCGACAAGAGTGATACTGTGTGTCTCACTGACACTGGCAAGTGTGGATGCGTTTGAAACGACTACCGGTGAGCTCAGCACCGTTGGTTCGGGAACGGGAAATGCGTCAGATGATGGTGTCGGTGCGGATGCGAATGATGGTGAAACAATTGGCAGGGAATCGCTGGAAGCGGGTGGATTAGTAATGCCAATCGTTTCGTCCAGGTTAGTAGTAAGCCCATTAGTGACGGTAATGGTCTGGATGTTCTGAGTGCTATCGCTACTAGAAACCATGCTGTGCACACCGGATGACTTGGACTCGATCGCTTCTACAATCAGTGCAGCGGAAGCGGCCAATCGTGGCGGTTCTTGGGGAGATGCGTCTTGCAAACCATTCGCTGCCGCCATCCCATCAGATGCACCGCTGTGAATAAGCTTTTCGGTAATGATATGATCTACGATCGATTCGATCTCATTCACAACAGCCGCAGCTTCGTTCAGCGTGCGTTCGACCAAAGCTTCCTTGGTAACGTGCTCGAGCGTTGCGAGCGAAATTTCCGGCTGCTTTTGCTGTTCGGCCCGCTTTTCATGACTTAGCTCAACGGTTTCCTGCTTTTCATCGATGGTATCCATCACAGGGACGGCCGTGACGGAGGGACTAGGCATATTGCTGGCCGTCTTTGAAATGTGCGGCGATTCAATGAGCGCATCGTCACCGGTGACCTCTGTGATGGTCATCGTATCGGACATGCTAGCTTTTTCGATGCTTATGGGTATGATATGCTCCTCAATTACCTTGCCTTCTACCCCATCGACTATGGCCGCTTCGTCATGCACTTCCTCAATGGAAACGCTCTTTCTATCGTTGCTGTCAGCTGCAGCTGCACCAGATCGGTTTCCCGCCCCATCCAGCTTGTTCGTTTCCTCCAGCACAGTTTCTGCTTCCACCGTTGGTTGATCGTTTTGTTCGACAAACACTGGCTCACTTGAAGTACAACCGGTCAGCAGTTCTGTCGTAATGAGGTCTTCCGATACGGTACCTTGTTCTTCCGACACCTTCGGTACAGGCTGTTCTTCGATCACCATAACCGTTTCGGTACTGTCAACTGCAGCTACACCAGACTTGTTTCCCGTCCCGGTTACAGCTTCAGCTTGTTCTTGAACATGATCGCTGACCGAGAGATTCTTAGCTTCAACGAACGTCACATCACCACCAACAGTGCTGTCGGTCATCTCATCCGCCGTATGTACCACATCTGGAACGGTATTTAACTCTTCGGATTCTTTTGCTTTAGGCTGCTGCTCGATTACTGATGCTACGCTCAACGAAGTGTCTTCACTGATCGAATCCATTTCTCCAGCATCTTCCTCAATCAATGCTTGCTCAACAGTCGCTGCAAGGTCCAGTTCATCCACTGCCGGCTCCTGGGTAACAGCATCTCGCTCATCGACAAATTCGTGTGACATAGTTGCATCAGCGTCTTCCGTTTGCTTCGTTTTCGGTTGATCGAACCGCTCGACAACAATACCGTCTACGAGCTTCTGAGTAGCAGGATCGTACTCTGGCAACTCTGGGTACTGGTCTTGCTGTTTCGCAAGTTCCTCTGCGTGTTCCAGCACTTCTTGCACCAGTTGTTCCGCAGTAAGGGTGATGTCTTCCACCGTTTTATGCATCAAATCCGATGTTTCGGCAGCTAGATCCAACAAATTGGCGGTTTGCTCAGGTTCAACTAGCGGCACGTTTTGCTGTCCCGTAACAGTATCATCAGGAATTTGTTTCTGTTCGCTTTCTGCAGGAACTGCGTCGTTTTGAGGTAGGTCCTCGGGTATAATTTCTTCGGTTTCCTTGATTATTTCTTCAATAGTGCTTACAGATTCAATCGGTTCTTGAACCTCCAAATTCTGGATTAGTTCGATTTCTTGTTTCGAATGGGTGATTTCAATTAATTCCTCCTTCACAAACGATTCAACAGGTTCAGTCGGTGTGTTCTCAGGCATTTCATGTTCCGCTTGATCTGATGATGATTCGGTACTTGTAATTGTAGCGCATTCTTGAATAATCTGAGGTTCGTGTTCCACTCCGCTAGACAATTTAACCACGGGTAATTCTTCAATTTCGTTTGACTCGAGCATTGGTGTATTTTCCTGAAGCTCATCCTTCACTGCAGCTGGCTCAATAGTTGCAGTAAATGGTTGTACCATCTCCTCGGCTAAAACTTCCGCTACACTTTCGTTCTGACCATTTTCCTTCGTTTCGACAAGTATCGTTTCCTCGATTGATGTTGTTTCTGCTACATATTCCATCCGTTGAGCTACATCTGGTTCATCAATTGATTCTGCTGCGATCGTTTGATCCTCCTTACTCGGTGCAATGGTTGCAGTTTGCATTGACGTTTGTTTCACTAGCATCACCTCTTCGATTACAGGTTCATCAACTACAGCATCGTTCTGAACCAGCTCATTCTCGCATTGTTCTGACAAGTCAGTGCCTTCATTTGCGACACTGAACGTTCCATTAACGGCTTTAAGCGCACTTTCTTCCTGGATCTTCGATGCCTCCCCATCTTGCTCTAAAGTTAACTGAGAGGACAGCACTGCGGACTCTTCGACTGCAACAACCTTTTGCACAACGATTCCATCGACTACCTTCTCGGTAGTGGGATCGTGAGCTACTTGTTGCTCGCTAAAGAATTCTGCTGCCCGTTCGTTAGACACGCTTTCAGCGGTTTCAATTATATCGTCCTGCACTACGGTTTCCTGCTGCTTCGCGGGTTCGTCGTCCAGTAGGACCTGTTCGGCAGCGATGCTTTCATCGGGCTTTATAATTTCCTTCTGCTTGGACAGCTGCTCGTAGTCAATCGACAGCTCTGACTGCACCGTAGAAGGTTCGACCGAGCTTACCGCGTTACTGACCGACGAAACGGCAACCGGAACAACATGCTCACCATTCGTGGCTGCCGTTACATGTGATTGGTCTAAAAATAAAATGACAAAACAAAAATAGCAACACAACCAAAACAAAACAAAACGGGTGAGGGATACACAAATCATCTTCAAGAATAAACAACAAACACACCACACCTCTCAGGGAACGACGCCAAGGGGGCTCGAATCATGTTCGGCGTCGTGATGCACCGTGTTGTGGCAGTGTAGCGCTTTGCGCTTTCCCGGCCTGCCACATCCAGCAACCGTCGTTGCGGACTGACTTTTGGGCCAAAGCACATCAACGGATGTACTCGGCAACTCCGGGAGATCGGACACGCACTACCGGTCCAATGAGGCGTAACGGGGAGACTTTCGAAACTAATTGGGGAGCGATCGCGAAGGCATACGGCCGCGGTGGGTTAGCAAGAGATTGTACCTTTCACAAATTAACAAATACCGCAAGCTGGGTTGGTTTGGGTTTGTTTTTTTTCTTCCAGAGTAGTAAACTAACTGTTTGCAAGTTTGCCAAAAGCGAATGCTTGCCTGCTAGCTAATTAAAGCCTAACGCCTTTAACTCCTCAAAAGCGTGTACAATCAAATCTTGGTGCCTGAGTGACTGCTGCAGCAGATTTGACTGAGGATCATTTCAAATTTCATTATTTACCTTTTGGGCAAGACATCCAATAAAGCAACGACTATCAAATCATCTACCATGAAAAGAGGTGGATTAAACCAAACAAAAAAAAAATGGCACAATAATGCATTCCTTCAGCCCAATCACCCACCACCACCGCCAATAAAGAGCGAATAATTAAGTTCGCAATAAAAGCAGCGATGCACACGGAAGCACAAACCGCAACTCCGCAGTAACCTTGGGGCCACACATTTCTTCCCACACTCTCGAACACGGGCTGCAAACAGGCACGTTGGCACTAAAATCGATCTACTTTGCGGGATTTAGGTTTTTGTTTTGTTTTTGGTGGTGCAATTAAATTACCAATTAGCAAGCCTTCTTTATTTTCCAGGTGAACCAGTGTGGTACAGTCACACAAACATTCGCACATCGTACCAAAACCCAAACCTAAAAGACACGAAAAGAAAAACACGCACAAATACACACACACACACTTACGGTGGGAAATCGTTAGCATTAGGCGGTTCGCGTGGAATTAACGGACTGGAACACTGCGCAGCAGCGAGTGCAACAGAAAATAAGTGTTGGTTTGGAACCGAATTGGTGGTGTGTGTTTAATTTTTGCTATCATTTTTAAGGGGTACATTTGGCGTTATTTTCTTTTGCTTTTAACCATTAATGATGAGGATCACAAACATAACAACAAACCAAAATTAGCAACAACAACATAAAAAACCAACAAACAAAAAAACTCTTACATTTTTCGCTTGCTAGTGACAGAGCAGTAGTGGTGTGTGGAAGCTAACGCAGTAAAGATGCTGACAGTAGTGGACGAGTTGGAACGGACCTTCTAATGCAAACCATCAGATCCAACCAATGAGCCACAAGCTTAACGAGAGACACTAATCAAAACAAAAACAAAAAGCACGGATCGAATACGTGATGCACGGGCCGGGCACGTGTAGCGCGCGTGTGTGCAAAAGGACATATTTGTAGATAATTTGCATCCTACGAAAATTACAGGACCATGACGGTACGGTGAGAAGCAAAAACGCAACAGAGGTGTATTCGTGTAGCGAGTGCGATAGAAGAAAAAAAAACAGGTGACAGTTTCTTTGCTTGTAAGTGGTGGTGTGCCTGTTTTGGTGCAACGAAAAATTGCAGCAGTTATTTAGATTCCACGTGGAAGACACGCTTTTTTGATAACCGCACCGCAGAACTGCACTGCGACAGCAGACAGTGTGAAGAGAAAGTGTGTGCATGTGTGAGAGTGTTGTTGGTGTGTATTTTAATTATTGTTTTTTTTCCCTATAAAGTATGAGCTACGATCTTACTTGCGCCATGATCTTTCCAGGCTTAGGTTAGGCGAGCGTGTAAATAGAGGAAATAGGGAAAGAAACAGCCGATGTTAAGAATTTGTTCCAGCAGTTTGCAGATCGAACGCGCGCAACAGAACGAGCGGTACGATGGGATGGGAAAACCACAACAGTAACAAAAAAAACACTGGTGGGTTCAAAAAACTAAACTTTGCCCACAGTTTTTTTCCCCCAACCCAAAACGGCAGCATATGCGTTTTCTTCGGAAAGTGGAAAATAAAATAAAAATAAAATAACCCAACAACCCATCAAACCGCTACAAACTGGCTGGCTGGTGCTGTGATTTTGCAATCGGACCACAATTTCCGCGAAAGGGGAAAGCGGAAAGCTGGGAAAACAGGAAACGATATGGAAAACAGGCGGGCCGGACGCTGCACGGACGGAAGAATAGATTTCGCAAACCAAGCAGCAAGGGCGAGAGTAATGAAGATCGAAGTGCTTTTTTTTTCGCTGTTTTTGTGGTTGTTGTGGAGGATAGTGATGATGAAGATGATGATGGTTAAACATATGTGTGGGGGGGGGTGGCACGACCAGCACGATGGTGGTGGTGAACGGGGGCGAAGAGAGTGGGGGGGGGGGTCGATATAAAGGAAGGCCCACTGGCCACGTGTTTACACGGTGTGAAGGAGCATGATGAGCATGAAGACACGAAATGCTGAAGGGTGAAATGAAACGATCGCCAACCGAACTTACCTAGCTTCGTCGTACCGTCGTCCGGTCGCTTAATGTATTGCTCGGTGGTGAACACTTCGTTGCGGAACGCCGGATCCGGCTTAACCTCCGCGTACGGTGCGGCCGGTGACTTCTTGAAGATAAGCTACAGGCAACGCGAAGGAGAAAACAAACGAGGGTGATGAGTAAATGGCGCGAGCATTAGTCAAACATCGCAAACACTTCAGCACGGAAGTTCTGGCGCAAAAAAAAAAAACAAGCGCACCACCACCAAAGGTTAGGCTGTTGCTTTTCTGTAGGCAACTGTTTCGTTTGGTTCGTTTGCCACCCGTGGCAGTGCTGCTGGTCGATGCGACGTGCGGTGCTTACTTTCATGATGGTGTAGATGAAGAATGAAACTATACCGATGGTATAGAGTGGCATTATGAAACCCATCGAGTTGGCTGATTTTGTTGCTTGGTGTGATCCAGCTCCCATAGGTGGGCGCATACCAGGTATGGGACCGGGCTGCAAAAGGAAGAGAGAAGACAGACAGACAGAAATGCGGTTATATGAGNAGGATAGTGATGATGAAGATGATGATGGTTAAACATATGTGTGGGGGGGGGTGGCACGACCAGCACGATGGTGGTGGTGAACGGGGGCGAAGAGAGTGGGGGGGGGGGTCGATATAAAGGAAGGCCCACTGGCCACGTGTTTACACGGTGTGAAGGAGCATGATGAGCATGAAGACACGAAATGCTGAAGGGTGAAATGAAACGATCGCCAACCGAACTTACCTAGCTTCGTCGTACCGTCGTCCGGTCGCTTAATGTATTGCTCGGTGGTGAACACTTCGTTGCGGAACGCCGGATCCGGCTTAACCTCCGCGTACGGTGCGGCCGGTGACTTCTTGAAGATAAGCTACAGGCGACGCGAAGGAGAAAACAAACGAGGGTGATGAGTAAATGGCGCGAGCATTAGTCAAACATCGCAAACACTTCAGCACGGAAGTTCTGGCTCAAAAAAAAAAAACAAGCGCACCACCACCAACACCAAAGGTTTGGCGGTTGCTTTTCTGTAGGCAACTGTTTCGTTTGCCACCCGTGGCAGTGCTGCTGTTCGGTGCGACGTGCGGTGCTTACTTTCATGATGGTGTAGATGAAGAATGAAACTATACCGATGGTATAGAGTGGCATTATGAAACCCATCGAGTTGGCTGATTTTGTTGCTTGGTGTGATCCAGCTCCCATAGGTGGGCGCATACCAGGTATGGGACCGGGCTGCAAAAGGAAGAGAGAAGACAGACAGACAGAAATGCGGTTATATGAGCGAGTCAGTGCACTGGGTGGGAAGTTGTATTTTGTTCTAAATTTTTTTTTGTTATTGCTGCGTAGGCTACAGTAAGCGATATAAGGTGCAGCTTTTGTTTCAAGTCTGCACTTGATTTTAAGGATCTTTTTTTAAAAAAATGTATGTTAAATCACATAAACTTTGGTCCAGCAGAGTTAAAATGTCCTCTGTTTCACATTACATATTTTTATTTAATTTCTAATTGTGATTACGAATCCGATCTTCACTGAACATGATCAGTTTCTGTCCTATCCCATTCACACTAATTCGTCTTTGCGCACTGCACCGGATATTTCTGTCCTAAAAACACACACTTTATATCTTAAATATTTGTTTCAGCTTTATCTGATTCAGATTCTGAATGAATTTTTAAATCGCATTTCTTTCTTCATTTCTATTATAAATATTCATGAATCTATAAATATATTAAAAATTCAAAATTCGTAAGATCATCCATTTTTTGAGCGTTTTAGATTCATGATTCGAATGACTCTGCACAGAAGATTCATTTGGATGACTCTTTTCGTAAGCGTTCATTAGGCACAACACTGCGATAAATAATTCATGCGAAGCATTAAGCATGAACCCGTCCATTCATCGCCATTCATTCGTAAAACAATACGGTAAAACAAAGCACTGAAATTCATTCCGGTTTGCGCCCGTACGTACGAATGTTCCGTTTTGTACAATTTGCCTTAAACATGTTGTAAACACCATGATTTACCACATCTAGTACGAGCTTGTTAATAACGATAGCAAGGCATCACATTTCAGCGTGGGACGCTTGCACAAAAGGAGAAAACCATAAAGCGCGTAACAACACACACGCGTATCGGGCCGCTAGATCGATCATTCATCACCGGTATCTGCACACCGAAATGGGAATTTTGCACTACTGCAAAACCAAATTACACTCCACAATGGAAAGAGACTTACTGTTTCCGATCGAAATTATTCGACGTGCCCTTTTGTCTTTGCACAACGGTTTAAACTTTCCGATTTCGACCAGTTTTTGAGCAACGATTTTCGCCACCACCGGGCACAATTTGTGTGTGTTTTTTTTTGCTTCTGTGACTTGTGAGCCACAATGCTTCGATTTTCACTTCTCCGAGCTCTGCGTGTAGCTCTGCGCGTGTACCGTCACCGGGAAAAGATCGCGCACAATTGACGCGATAGTTTTCCGGGGTTCGGTTTGCCTGTTTGCCTTTGCTCGTTGCTCTGCACGCTGCAGTTTTCCTTTTTGCGCTCGCCATCGTATGAGTGGGAGGCTGGGCAGGATGGAACGGGGTGTTGGGGAGGGTACGGTCAGTGCCGGCATTCGGAGCCGAACGTACCAACAATCAGTGGGAATGAAAGCCATCTGGCGATCGGCAGTTCGGAACCGATCGAAAGTCGCTACTACAGCCGAACGGGTTGGAACGATCGCCCACCCCACTAATCCCATCGATGATAAATGTATTTCTCTTCTCGTTTCCTTCTACACACACTCTAGCTTCCAGTTTTTGTATGTGTGTGTGTGCTATAAATTACATTGCGGTGGAATCGTAAAGATGACTAAAAATATGCTATACGGTTCTGCTCTTGATTTAATGTTCATGCTTAAGTTCATGCTTCCGCGAATGCATCAAGATACGGCCCATGAAATCTTCATTATGATAAAAAATATAGAAGTAATATTAGAAGAAAAAAAACACACACAAATCTGCGATAAGTTTGGCACTGGTTTTTTTTCTCCCCATTTTTCATTTGCTAAATTCATTTCACAGATATTGATTGTTAATAAATAATTATTGTAATTGTCAATCGTTACTTTTAACGCTGCTTTCAACGATGAAAGCCACAAAACCGCAAGCCCGCCCTCTTTCTACGGTGTTTTTTTTTTTATTTTGCGGGATCGAAGGTGGAAAAGCGTGCGGAATTCAGCCATTTCCATCGCGTTGCACCAATGTGATCGGTCAATGGCATACAGAGCCGGATTGGAAGTGGTTGCTCTCTTCGGTGCTCCCTGGTGGTGATGTCTTTTCGCCGTGCATGATTTTTTTTTTGTTCGCCTCCATATCGCCAGTTGCAACGATTTCTTCCGCCGTACTTTTTAACCCAATTGGAAAATAATAGAAGACAACAACAACAACAACAACAAAAATAGCTCCAATTTACTCTCGTTTTAATTCAGTTTCATTTTCGACACCACTTTCAAAAACCAAAAATTAAAAAAAAAATCATAAATAAAACGAAACGCATTACCCCGTACACACGTGCAACGGTTTGATTTTTTCTTTCCCAATCGATTGATACCTTCGCATTGATTACCCACCGTTGCAGTCGTGTTTTCTATTCATTACTGCTTATTATCAACCAGTCCGATTGTGAGCGATGCACTCATATTGATCACCACGTGGTAATACATTTAGTGCATCAAACCGTACTCCCTAATGTTTTTCCTTCGATCGTAACATTCACTGTTACCGCTCGATCGTAAGGAAGCGATCAGCTTTTTCCATGCCGGTTTGCAAGATTATCTTACTAACCAGATTTTGGGGAATATTGGGAAGAAGCGAAAGAAAAACTAAAATCCCCCCCCCCCCGCCCTCTCCCATGGTCGTTTCTAACCAAATTTGTGGGCCAAGCGTTCCGGCAGACTTGCAAAGAGAAAGGTGAATGGACGACCGAAAGCCCAAACCTAGAAGGGTGGCATGGTGGAAAATGAAATCGAAAATGTTCGTCATTTCCAACGGTACGGGCCCATATCGTTACGCACCGCACGGGGTGGGTGAAATTTTGATTCATTTCCTTTTCCCGAATATGCTCGCACGTGGTGGTGGGTTGTCTCTGTACCGCACGACACGCGTAAAGTGGCAGAATCAATTTTGCGTCAACCTTGTACGGTGTCAAACAAACTGGTATGCCTGTTTCCACTGGCACATGTCCAAATAGAGTATCGTTAAAAGCAATCTGTTTCCTTTTGGTGATTATCATTTTTTTGCTTACAAATCAACAACGATAGTGAAAGCGAATATATGATTTAAGCAAATTTCGTGTAAAGAAAATTGTTAAAAAGCAAATTGATTTTTTTCGCGCATAGCAAGTTAGCAGAATAATCAAAAAGATTTTAAAAATAATATTTAATCTATTTTTTCGCATTTATTGTTTCTTGTTTAGACGAGTGAATATTAATATCAATTAAGTAAACAAATATCTGTATCTGCTCTTTACTTAAACAGTTATGATAATATTCAGCTGCGAAGTGTGTTACATCAAACACACCGAGATCGTGATATTTTAATCAGCACCATTATGAAACTCATATGGAATGCGCCATTAAGTTTTGACTATAAATTATCAGCCTTCCGCGCTAGTATCTTAATCAGTTTGGCAAGGTGAAAATATAATTTGTACGGTAATTAAATAGTCGTTTGTTTTACGATACCTTTAATCGTGATGGCAAAACGAACATTTTACCATTTTCAAAGTGAAATGGAACGTCGTCTATCCGGGTGCTGAATAATCTGTACTCGTCTGGAAATTAACTTCAAACCCACTAACTATCGACAATCAGTTAACATTTCAATTTTGAATCCAATATTGTATGATTATCAATTTCCTATAAACGTGAATATATTTTAGTTAATCGATTAATTAACAATACAAGCAACATCTCGCATAAAATACGCGTTGATTAAGCTTAGGATTGACTGCATGGGCAAATGTTCATGTATCTGTTATCCGTGTTGTTCACTTATTCGGCATAGGTCGAGTCAAAATGAACACGAATAAAAGCGTTATTTGACAGTAGTGGTAATAATAATCGTTTTCTCATGTTAGCTGCTGCTTTCATTTTGCACTACTACATCAGAAATGCTTCTGTACCTTCTTGACTTTATTCAGGGACTTTTGGCTTAGTAAACCAGTAAAAGTGTACACATTAGCTGCTCGTTCATTATACAAATTCCCTTTTCAGTGCTATTTACTAACATTAAGTCATGCGACCTTTTTTTTTCAGCCGAGGAAGCGCATCTGCTCTCTGGCTCTTTTTTTTTGGGTTGCATAATTGCAACCATCGAACATCAGAAGATGAGGATGATTGAGAGAGCACAATGTTGAAGGTCACAGTCAAGTGTGGTTTGGCGTTCGAACTATGATCCGTCGGTGCCAGCGGCTGGTGATATTAATAGAAACGATGCCGTCTCTACTTACGCACTGTTTATCTGTCTGTTACGACGATGAGGCATGTGCGTTTGTTCTCGTGGCTCGGTACACGGCTCGGTGTAGTTCGATTAGTCGTACTAGAGCGTACCAGTAGCTGCCGGCGCTTAAGATTAATCGTCTGTGCGCTTAATTTGTGGTTGCAAGCTAATGCTAAATCGTTTGTTTCATGCCCTATCTATATTTCATGGGGCTGTGGCCTTTAAATGTGAAGCCGAGCTTTGTTTATTGGTACTTTAAATTTAATCAGGGACAGTTGTTTATAAATAAAGCAAAGGGGTTCAGATATCGGTGCTCTATCTTTATTAGAACTAAATCGAACGCCGAATACGCCGTTGAAAAATATGCCCTTTGAACTGTTTAATTATATCACACATAGTTTATAAACAATATTATCAAATCATTCCGATGTTCATTGAGGTTTGTTGATGGAAATGAATTTATTATTCATTTCACGTTAATTTGATTTATCTGTCCAATATTCCATTCATCACTTCGCAGTAAATATGACAAAATCAATGCCGCAACAAAGTTGAAGAATAACTTTTGATCCTCATTAATACATGAACATAATAACAGCATTTAGGGGGCACATTTCCAAATGCATCCACTGAACCATTGCCACACTGATTTGATATGTATATCAATTCGTGCTCAGTTTAAATTGTAGTGTGTGCTTGCATTGTATGCCATCTTTCGCGCACGGTTGCACCTTCCGCACCCAGTTTTGCCAGCGTTTAAATGCCCGATCAAAGGGTGTGCATGAATGAGCACAACAGCGTAATGCGTAATTAGTGATGACATTTGAAAGCTTCAAAAATAGCGTCCAGCTCGACAGGATCTTCCCTAATTGGATGCAACGTGCAAGAGCCGTTTTCGTCACGCCATTTTGGCAATGGCATATTGTGATCGTTTTGGAAAAATTAATTCCTTTCTGCTTAATTATTTATAAGGGAATTGTATAGTTGATTAATTATTCCAAACTGTATGTACAGAATGGTTGTAGAGAACTGATAGAGAATTATTGTCCTCAAATAAATATAGAAAGTGTCTTACTTGATCTTCTTATGAAAATTCTACGCTACTCGTCTCTAAAACCCCGACAAGCCACCAAAATATTAAATTGTAACTACTATTTACATCTCGAGATGCCTACTGGCCAGTGCATGCAATTAATGACTATTTTTAGTACTTACCCTGCCTTCCACTATTCTGGGAGCCGACTGGGGCCGTTCGCCACCGTGTATGGAGCCGGATTGCGGAATCGCACGGCCCCGTTCGCGCATAGCAGGATGCATCGCTTCTGGCCGCAAATGAGGTGGTCGTTCCTGTCGTATACCTGCGAATGCAACACGCACCGGTAAAGTGATGTGACATGGAATGTTGTGTGACATAGTAAGCCATAATCGCGACACGCTGGCGCCACGACAAATGCGCATGCATAACGCAACAAAGCTGGCACACGGCACACATTACATTTTCGTAACGGAAAGCTTTTGTTACGCGAAAGCAGTACAGAACACGATCCTTCCGCAGTAGACGATCCGTGTCACCACGAGAGGCATCGCATTACCGAATGGGATAAATGTTACTCGCTTAACGTGGAGTTGGGTGCGTTAGTTGAATGTCGGCTACGCCTTCACGTTCAGGTGACATTTTGGAGGTTAGATGGTTTGTTATTTCGCCACAGTTTTGTTTGCTTTGTATTAGAAAGATTATTTTTCGCAGCATTTTCACAAGGAAAAAAAATTGGCGAAAAACCTACTATCAATGTCGACGTATGGTGCAAAATTTCGCTTGCGGAATAGATTCTGCTCCTGCTGCTGTTGTTGCTGCTGCTGCTGCTGACTGGTGGCATAGCTGATCGATGCATTGGCGAACGTTTCCTGGTCCAAAACTACGCCGCAGCAACCTGTGCACACAACCGATTGGAACAGAGTATGAAATTTATCTGCATGAAACCGATGAAAGCGGCCAATTACATACTCTGCCACCGATTGGCTGGCCGATTGGATATGAAATTTGATAATGCACACCGTGTAGGTGTTATTTTATTGCGCTGTAATAGCTCTCCATTGCTGGCGGGTGGAGAGCGAAGCTAAAAAGCTCTTTACACTATCACTTTCGTTGAGTAATTGCTCCGTTAAAGCAACGATGATCTTCTTGTGCTGTGGAATGGGTAGCATACATTGTACCGAACGGGGCACAATGTTTGTGTGGAATGTAATCATTATCGACAAATACGTAAGGGTGCGCCATATACACTTTTTCCCTGTAAAACATTTTCATCACATCATCCGCTCGTTTGTAGGATGGGATTTGTGTTGATTTTTAACGAAACAATTATGTAACAGTTACAGCATTTAATTTTACATGTCTTTTATGTCTTTATACTTTATTTACTTTATACTTTTTTCTGTTCCTTTATCATGTTTTTTTTCATATATTTTGTTTTGAAGTGTTAAACCTACAATTTTTGTATGTTCTATATTTTGTGGTGAATAAAACAAGATTTTTGATTTAAAAAAATGTAATCTTCTGTAACATATCCTTTCAGTTTAACATTAATTTTTAATGTTTTCGGTAAGGCACCTTAAATGTGTAGAAACATATTTGAATTTGATATTTGAATATTTTAGTTTGAGTTCTTTTATAAAATATATTTAAATTTATAAATAAATTCTCAAAATGTAATATAGACATACGTACTTGTATTAATTAACAAACCTCACCCCCCCCCCCCTCCCTCCCCTTCCTCCCACCAAATTTATGTTTTTTTTACCCCATCTTATCATCGCCCGTGTATGGGCGGTTTCAAGCGTATAGGGAACTTACCGGCTCCTCGATGGTCCTTGATGACATTCTTGTTCTGCCCATTGCCAACCATCATGGGATAGAAAACCTTGGGCCAGAGTATGGCGACGCACCCGACGACCGTCACCATGATGATCATGGTCTTGCGCGGTCCCATCCCGCTGTTCGACTCCATCCGATGCCCGGTAGCCGTGGCCATTGCGAAGCGACCGTCGCCTCAGCTCAATCGACACGAAATGATGGCCGCACGTGACGTCACGGTGCGAAAGAATCACTCACACAAATAGCTCGTCACAAACCGTTCGTTGTCACGTTTAACGATGGACAACGCTCGATATTACCGGCTCGGAAGAACTCTCGGGAGGGTTTTTTTTAAAATTCGGGGCAAAATCTGGCCGTTTGACGTTTAACACCTTCTTACGTAACACACTCTGGTCTGGTGCGTTCTTTTTTTTTTCTCCTGCGTTGCAACAAACGCACTGCAATGCACACCCACACACAGACGAAACGAGATCGAATGATCTTTAGCAAGTACACCGCACGCACGATCAACGATAGAATGCGTTGATCGATTGATTTATTTTTACTGGCTTTAATTCACGCCAAATTTCTTTTTTTTCCACCACTTACACAAAATGACCAAATTTTCGCACTAAACTAAAAACACGCACCCGACGGCTTCACCACCACACTTTATTCACTGCTTCGTGCAATATTAATGAACCTTTGATAAAAATAGAATGGAAAACGGATTATGATCTCAGCACTCGTCAAGGCGATGATTTTACTTTCGTTAATCTCGAAACAAAAAATAAAGAATGAAGCGCGACACTTGGCGCAACGTAACGTCGGTCGGGTCGGACGGATAATTATTCGTCTACTTCACTTGTTACTACCTCTTTCGCTCGGCAGTTAAAAGATTACTTTTTCGCTTATCTTTCGCACTGGTTGTCGTTTTTTTTTATCTGTTTCGCGTTCGTTTATGCTCTGGCATCACACGATCACACACCCTATGCTCGAACCACAATCGTCGAACGAACGGTTTTAGATGGATTCGATCGTTGTCGATACTTCACGTATACACCACTAACACCGGTTGGTAAAATTTGTTGTTTTCGAATTGGCTCCAACCGTTCGCACATCTGTCGCGTTTCGGTACAACACAGCGCGCTGTGTTCTGCTGCACACACGTTCAAAGTCAAGTCAAATTTTCGCTGAGGTTACATCGCTATATTTTTGGACTGTGAGCACCTATTTTTAGGCGAAGTTATTTAATGCATATGTGTTTTATCTTCGCCTCTCCGAAAGCAGAAACTGCCACCCTAGCCGCTTGCGACCAGGCAAGACGGTTGGAATGGTTGGCGGATACACACAAAATCGCAACAAACTTCACCAAAGCCCTATCGGAAAGGAATGACCGAATTTATTACAACACCTCGAAACGTAATTTTCCGGACAACGTTTGCCTTCATCTTCACTGTAACGTGCGCACGGTTTGTGCGGATTACGTTCGACGTCAATTTTTCCCGTTTACGTTTACAACATCCACATCCACCCGTTTCGTTGGTAATATGCAAATATTTCTATTTCCGTACACTGAGCGTGCTCTAGTTTGACGCGATTTGCAAAAAGGTCAAGCGTTTTACCCAGTTTTACAAGCAACTGCAACGGAAGATGAGGTCGAGAAGCAAACAAAAACGGAACAAAATTGATAAGTAAAACCACTAACCCGTGTGTGCAAATTTCTTAACACAGCAATGTGTACACAATTTCGTTTCGGAACCGATGATGCCCTAACTTTCGCCGTGTGCTGAAATTTGTCGTAACTCAAAACTGAGGATCGAAACGGAAACGGAAATGGAACAAAAAAACAAAAGAAAAGGGAGAAAATCCCTTTGCAACGCGGGCCAGCAACCAACGTATCGAACCGGTCAAGCTACACCGATGAACTAATTTTATTTTTCACTTATTTAAATTTGCTAATAAGCGTGGCGATCGTGTTGAGCACGATCCTTTCTCTCTCGCGCGCCGGACAAGTGCGGCTTGCGTTAATGATCACGGCTAGAGGACGCTTGCCAGAGCAAAGCCCCAGCATCCATAAGGGCAGCAGGAGAGTAATCACTAATGTTTGGTAGTAGCATGCAAAGTGGTGCCACGACGTTCTCACGGCGATTGTTCTTTTTTTTGTTTTGGGGTTGATTTTGAAGGAACGACGCCAGCTGTTTGTGTGCTCTCTAGACTCTCAACGCTCAGACGACACAGTTTTGAGGAGCAGCTTCACAAGAACAACAGTGAGAGACGTCATATTAAACTCGTTCTTTATGTTTGCTTAATTAGTAGGAAAACACGTTTAATAAATATGTAACAAAAAACATAAATGCCACATACAGTCTTATAAGTTTGTTTGAACTTCATGGGCATCACTTAGGAAAAACTCTTCAATTATCATGACCCACATACGATATTTTTTTACGTTTCATCACAGTAACCAAATCGCGTGAATACTAATGCGTGTTTATGTGTAACTGGAACCTTGATGAAACATTTCGCAAGCATATTATCATTAATTCCGTCACTAAATTCTTTTGAAATTTGATAAATACACATAATTAACCGCAAAAATGGTATATGTTTTCAACAAACCCCACCCGACGAGTACTGGCGTGATGCGCAAATATATACCATCAAGCCTTACTTCTATCGTTATTAAAACAAACACTTGCAAACACTTTTAACAACTTTTTCTCTGCTCTTTATCTGTAACAGGTGTGATCATTTACTGTTTACCTAAAGCTATTTCTGCTATTTCTACATTGCGACACTTGGAAGCTTGTAACAAATAATAATTTTTCGCATTCTGAAAGTACACACTGGAATGTCAAACGGGGTAACCTGGAGCTTGCGCACCATTTTCCTAATTATGTTTGGTAGACCGTATCGCGGGCGCATGTGCTTTACCATTCCACTTTTCCATATGATTTTTGTATGTAAACAACATTCTTGTACGGCCGGTTTTTCTGTAGCCGGTGGGAAAAGCTAGTGATATCAGAATGGCTAGAATTATGTGTTAATCTAAACAAAAATCCTGTGTATGAGGTTGTTGCTTAAGGATTCATGCACTTTTTGTGGACAGAATATTCCTTCCAGAAAAAGAGACAAGAAGGTGAAAACATAAAAATAACGCGTTAGGCTAGGTGGTGTTGGTTCTAATAGAAATATTGAATACATTCTCATTTTCATACTCACCATGGTGAGACGTCTGAAATCCAAAAATTACTACAGCAGATAGAACAAAACTACATCAACAAATATTTCTTGTTCGAATTTCATCGATAATATTTGAATTGTATATCTGCTTTTAAGGTTTTTTTTTTAAATCCAGACGTAAGATTTTTTTTTGTGTTTTTATCTTTTGTTTCTGAAACTATGGTGAGTTAAGTGAGAATGAGATGAGAAATGATTTTTTTCTCATTTCACTTGATAAAACAGCAATCTTGAAATATTTCGTATCATTCTCTGTAAACTGTAACATCTATTAACGAATTTTGTTTAATCGTACATAGAATTTTATTGTTAAACTATGGCGAGATAAATGAGAAATCACGTCAAAAAACTTTCTCACTCGACTTCACTCGATCCGTGAAATATTTCAAACTTCTCTTTGCTCATAGCTGTGGCCACAGCTTATTCTTCTCAAAACAAAACAGCACAATGGTCGGCCTCCGGGCGAGACGTCAAACGATTGACAGTTTATCTAGGAGGAAAACAAATAAACAACCAAGCAAAAAGCCGCCAAGAAGAGCAGTTCGTGTCGTTTGCTTGCCGCAGTCAGTAAATTAAGTACGGTCCTGAGATTTTGTTATTTTCCCTTGTGATAATTAGCGTGGGATGTTTCCGTAATTGCATTACTTCCACTTATACCTAGTTCGGTATATGTAAAAGTGTTCCAGAATATCGAACCGATTTGGTAAATCGCTTCAAGGACTAAGAGCTTCTTGTACGGCATTGTTTGAAGCATCTCCGGTTTGCCTTGAATTAGAAAGTTGAACTTTACGCGAATTGTAGCTAGTTTCTGCATAGTTCATTCAAACCAGTTCAGAACGAACACTTTGCCTAGGGATGATGCAAATGAACAACATCAACCTGACCGATGGCTTACGGAGGGAAAATGTCTCACTCCATCCGACATTGGTGAACTACAAGTAAGACGAATTGTACCTGTAGCTGCTTGAAATTATAACTAATTAGCTTTCCAATTGCTTTGCCATTTAACAGAATCCAGACGCAGAAAGAAATGCCCGCACGATTTATTTTTGAATGTGCTCAAAAATTGGAAATGAAACCGCTCACGTCTGCCACGGCAGCAATTTTGTACCATCGGTTTTTTAGAGAACTGGACGACGCGGAATACGATCCGTATGTGAGTATCAGCAATAATTTCTTTTACGGCTCCGTAGTCAAGTAGTTACAAGACACTGGCTTGTGCAAAGACTTAACTGGCGGCAGGGTTTCAAGTGCATCTATTGTTTACCCACTTATGATAATGATGTTTGTTGACTAAGCTATGACTAATTTCGTGTGCCGTTTAAATTGGTTTAGACGTTTATGTTTTAAATGAAGCTTAACTTGACTGGAAACTGGTTTTTCGTACAGATGATCGCCTGCTCCTGTTTGTATCTGGCCGGTAAAATAAAGGACGACAAAGTGCGCAAACGGGATGTAATAAATGTGGCCCACAATACCATCAACCGGGGTGCACCACCACTCGAACCATGCGACGAGTATTGGTCGATGTGGGACACGATAGTGCAGGCCGAACTCTTCATAACGCGCGTCCTCAAGTTCGATATGACGATCGTGCATCCGCATAAGTACATGCTGCACTACATGAAATCGCTAAAGGATCTGTTCGGTGCCAAGGAGTGGCACTCGATGCCGATTGCAAAGGCTTCTGCCGCGTTCCTGCAGGATTTCCATCACAGTAACAAAATTCTCAACTACAAACCGGCCCATACGGCCGTCTGTTGCCTTGCGCTCGCATTCCAAGTGTATGGCATACAGGTGCCACTAATGGACGAAACGGATGACAGCACCCATTGGTACAATGTAGGTTTGAAAAATCGTTTCCCGTACCGTATAGGACTGTTGAAATAATGCTATGCTCTTTCGAATAGGTATTCTGTCCGGATCTGACGCGCGAAACGTACTGGGAAATAATGGAAACCATCATGGACATGTACAATATTGAGACAATCATTGGCAAGAACTAATTGCTATTGCTATTTGCCACTACGCCTTTACGGCCTTAACGATGGTGTGAATGTAAAAGTATTTAGGAAGCAACACTTCCAACAGTCCCATCGCCATCATCATCATCATCATCGTCATGATTAACGTTATCGAAAGAAGTATGCCATTAACAATCTCCATTATTTCGTGATACTGATTGACAAAACAGTGATTGTTCTCTAGACAGCTGCTCACAGCTGGAAGGATAACCGTATAAGCAGTAAAGAGGCGATATATACATATGAATTAATTACAAAGCACCTTATAATCGGGTTGCGTTAATAAAACTTTTTTTTTCTTCTTCAACCTTTACGTAAAGAAGGGAAATGTGATATTTATTTGTGTGAAAACATCTCTACAAAACAAACGCATCCGTACACATGTTCATGTTCTATTTTATTATTTCTTCCACTTGCACTTTATTTAACATAATATTTGTTGCCATCATATTAGTATCATAGTTTTGCTTGTTTTTGCTTACCGCAAACACCACCACGAACAGGCCGCGTGTGGTTTTGTTTGTTTTGTTTTGTTTTTTTTTTGTGTGTTTAAAACAGTTTTCCTCGCATTTATCGCTATTGGTTTTCGTTTACAGCAAATGTACACCAAATGTTTTGTTTTATTTGTTTTCTTAAAATCCATTCCACCAGCCTGGTGTAAACTTCTCGTCGCCCTCGTGTAGTGATAGAACATTTATTTAATTTCTTCCTTTTTTTTGTAAATTTTTGTGGTGCTTGCCTTGGCGGTTTGCCTTTTGCATGTTTTAGAAAGCGCTGTTGCTCCCCGTAACCGGCCAACGTTTCAGCGCGCGTACGGCGAAGTGGCTCCGTTAGTGCACTACACTAGTTCAACTGGTTCAGGATCGTTTTGGAAAGTCCACTGCATTGGTTGGATTGTATCTTTTAGATACGCTAACAATACACATAGGATGCCTGCTTCGGCGGCTACTCTTTGCGGCACTATACTGGAGTAGCATTTAACATTCGTTATCTACATCATTTAGTGTTCCACTGGGAGGTTTCTTNCTTTTGCTCCCCGTAACCGGCCAACGTTTCAGCGCGCGTACGGCGAAGTGGCTCCGTTAGTGCACTACACTAGTTCAACTGGTTCAGGATCGTTTTGGAAAGTCCACTGCATTGGTTGGATTGTATCTTTTAGATACGCTAACAATACACATAGGATGCCTGCTTCGGCGGCTACTCTTTGCGGCACTATACTGGAGTAGCATTTAACATTCGTTATCTACATCATTTAGTGTTCCACTGGGAGGTTTCTTTTTTCTTTTCTTTTCTTCTGGTTTTGCTTGAAAGGTACCGCCTTTCGCCGCATTTAAACAAACGATCTTTCTGCACAAAAGACCGAAATGGTGATGTGTGCCCCCCACTCCCCCTGTTCACGTTTACGTTTAGCGCGCGTTAATTGTCACAAACATAAGCGCCTTGTGCGGATTGCAATTCAAAAAGCAAAAAGCAAAAAAAAAAACAGAAGTACAAAACGAAAACAGCTTGTGAACAAATCTGGTTTTGGCATGGATTTCGACGGGGTTCGTTTGTCTGTCCAAAGGAAGGCGAAACTAAAATTAAGCGTAATAGGTAATAGAGATAACGATAAAAATAGCATAACGAAAATTAGTCCTTTCGTAGCAAAAGGGGCAAAAAAATACTGTCTAAAAAGGAATGTCAAAATTGATTTCCTTCGCTTGTTGTTTAAAACATTTCTAGCAGAAAACAATATCTATTACAATGTGATTAACCTTATACAAGTAACGTCCCACACGTTATCCCTCCGGAAAGCTGCCCCCCTCCCCCCCCTCGTCTTGTTTCATTCGGTAGTTGTGTGTTGTTTTTGTGTGTATTTTTTTTTTTTTTTGTTAAAAAGAAAATCTTTTTTTAAAAGCAATTCAAACCGAATGGCAAAACCCCACGGTAAACCATTAAAAAGATCCGTTCCGAAAGTTATGTTCGTAAATTACAAGAATTGTATTAATATCCAGTTTTTTGTTTCATGCTGCACGTGTATAAACATAATCTTTGATTACTTCTTTGCTTACTTGGCACATGGTATAACGAAGATGAAACAATGCCGGTATCGTATCTGTGGAAAAGCGTGTGGTTGTGTAGTGTTGTTTTTCTGTTTCCTTTTTTTAATCGTTTGCTTTCCTTTACCCACGCACCTGGTTTGTGCTACTCTACGCGTGAGGATGTAAACAGCAGCATCATTGCCATTGTTTCACACATGTGCGAGAAAACTATCATTATCGTAAAACTAAACGTTAGTGTGTGTGCTTTCTGGACTAGATTTCAAAAGTAGAACATACGTTTCCCGTTCTTCATTCCTGTTTTTTTTCTTCTCTCTCTCTCTCTCTCTCTCTCTCTCTTCTCTCCCTCTCTTTGCGAAACATAAATACACAGTTTTACACATAAGAAGTATGTGGATCATTCCTAGCGCCTAAAGGCAAACCGAAGCTTTGCTAATGCTTTGCAAAAATAAAAACTTAAAAAAAGGAATCTTATCGGAACACGTAACACAAACGTCAAACAAANGTTTCATTCGGTAGTTGTGTGTTGTTTTTGTGTGTATTTTTTTTTGTTAAAAAGAAAATCATTTTTTAAAAGCAATCCAAACCGAATGGCAAAACCCCACGGTAAACCATTAAAAAGATCCATTCCGAAAGTTATGCTCGAAAATTACAAGAATTGTATTAATATCCAGTTTTTTGTTTCATGCTGCACGTGTATAAACATAATCTTTGATTACTTCTGGCACATGGTATAACGAAGATGAAACAATGCCGGTATCGTATCTGTGGAAAAGCGTGTGGTTGTGTAGTGTTGTTTTTCTGTTTCCTTTTTTTAATCGTTTGCTTTCCTTTACCCACGCACCTGGTTTGTGCTACTCTACGCGTGAGGAAGTTAAACAGCAGCATCATTGCCATTGTTTCACACATGTGCGAGAAAACTATCATTATCGTAAAACTAAACGTTAGTGTGTGTGCTTTCTGGACTAGATTTCAAAAGTAGAACATACGTTTCCCGTTCTTCATTCCTGTTTTTTTTTCTTCTCTCTCTCTCTCTCTCTCTCTCTTCTCTCCCACTCTTTGCGAAACATAAATACACAGTTTTACACATAAGAAGGATGTGGATCATTCCTAGCGCCTAAAGGCAAACCGAAGCTTTGCTAATGCTTTGCAAAAATAAAAACTTAAAAAAAAAGGAATCTTATCGGAACACGTAACACAAACGTCAAACAAAGTTGTGTTCGAATCGCGGACAATACAGTGCCAACAACAAACAGCTGAACGCATCTTTCCGATGGATTCCGGTGTGTTTGTTAAACCGTGTCGCAAACCTCGTTGTTACCGGGGGAATGGCAATGGCCGATGGCTATCACAAAGCGACAACCATTACCTTCCCCGCTTAACACAACTCAGCACCGCACGCACCATCATCATCCGCTCGTACGTCCTTCTTGCTTCAGTTTCGTTTCAACCCTGTTTTTTTTTGTTTTGCTCTGTAGAGAGATTTGTTAAAAAATATAGCTTCCTTCCAACACTAAGTTGATCCTCCTTGTTTCGCTTGTGCGGTTCAATTTCCTTGCGTAGAGGAAATGTTCCTTTGCTGTGTTTGCTTGCTACTTTGTTTTGTTACCTACGCGTTCACTAGTTGTTCACTCACAGCAATGTTGCAAAACGTGTCCGTTTGTTTCTGTTGTCGCTTCGTTATTACCGGCACCAACCTGTGTGTTCACCATTTGTCTTAGCAATGCAACCGATAACTAAATAAGTTAATCTGCTCACGTTTCTGCCACTTACATAAAATTAAGGAGGTTGCATCTTTCGCCCTGCAGTACGCATTTGTTCGTAGATGGAAAATAAAGTTATATTATGCTTTCTTATTTCATCTGTCACTTATTAAGGATTAAAATAAATACCTCTTGTTTGTTTTGTTCTTCCTTCTTTTCTTTTTTTTTTGTTCTGTCAATCCCGTAGCCTTTTCTAAAACCCCGGCAGGGAGGCTGCAACCTGCCACAAACTCCACCACACCAGCTTCTAGCGCACAACTACTGCCCGCTACCGTGCACACTTGTCTATTACACTAATGGCCATAAATTCACACGTACGCGGAGCACTAGAACCCTCGTCCAGCTCGCGCTTCGTTCTTTACAGGTGAATTTTACCTAGCACGGGGGTTTTTTGTTTGCGTTCTGCTTTCAATGCGTGAAATAATTATGTACAAAAAATGGTAAATAACCCAACAATGTAAACTTGAATGCTTGGCTAGCTGGGCTTTTACGCAAAAAGGATTCCTTCGCAAAACGCATCTCACACCGACGTTACGTGTGCAACTTAATGGCATATATGTATATATATATATATATATAGCGGGTTCAAGTGGTTTTTATATCGATCGGTTTCAATATTTTACAGGCGCAAAAGTACTTAAGCATAAATAACGTTCCAGCACTGCAATGGTTCAGTGGTGATTTGTTTTTTCTCTCCGTTCCGTTTCCATTTGTAGACAAAGCTCCTTCGAGCACAACGGGAAAAGCACTGTTTGCACAGAATGTAGAGGGAGAGCAAGAGCCCAAAGTCCAGACGGGCCGAGGTGCGAATGGGATGTGCGTTAGTTTGTGCAAACGCAAAACAAGAAGCAAAAAGTGTCACACTTTGAACTGCATTATCGGCGTCAATCCACCTACGATCGGCGACAACCGTGCGCTTACTTCTTCTTGCCCAACATTTCGCGCCATTTCATGAACTTTTCCTTCTCCTCCTCGAGAAACAGTGCTTCCACGCATGCCAAGAAGTAGTCCGTTCCGAAGCAGCCCTCCCTACAGTGGAGAAATAAGACAAAAGAAAAGAAGGAAAAGGTTTTAGTACAATTGTTTAGTATCATAAGTTGTAGAAACAGCAGTCAAAAAGATTATCAAAAATGTTTGTTTTTCGTATGTGTGCTTCAAAAATATTTATCGATTCAAAGCTCAAAAATATTTGTTTGAATTATACAAGGTGTTTAAAAATCACGTCTGAAAATTTGACAGCAAAATTTCAAAATTAAAGTAGAAAAATGTAAAACAAGATAAGGAATCACAAAACACAAAGATGTATAAAACAACCGTAAAAATTTAACAAAAAGTAAACTAAATCGTTCATAAGTGAACAAAATGTTCCACTTACTAAGAAGCGATACAGAAAACAAACAAAAATTAAATGACCAAAAACAATAGTAAAACAAAACATACCATTAAGTGAAGAGAACTAAATGCATGAAACATAAAAAAACGGGTTTTGCTGATGGTACATATTTGGTACTGGGGTGCCGATCGTTCGTTCCACTGGGTAGTCTTTCGTATTCGAAGTTAAATTCGAGCGATGCTGCCGCATCGAAAACAGCCGTTCTGCCTTCAGCAACACTACTACTGACGCGCTTTCTGGGCGAGGACGCTTCCGATATCTTCCCGCTGGACAGCAAGATTACGCCTGCGATGCGTTGCGCGACGTTCGTTGTTTCTCGTGTATGTGTGTGTGTGTGTGTGTACGCTTCTTGTCGTATCGTCGCTGGGCAGGATCGCTGCTGCAGATCGTCACAAATGCTCACAGTTGTCGATAGGATGGGGATGGTTCGGTTACAGGACGTCGAAAGTGGCACGAAAGAGACGCAGCGTCAACCGGCAGGTACCCCGGCAGGTTTTATAACGTGTTCGGATCAGCACCGTTTAGTACCTTTATCAGTGGTTTGAAATTTTCGATCTCATCCGTTAGCTGTAACGCGTCTATACATCCCTTGAAGTAATCTGTCGTGAAACACTGCTTCCTGCGTAAAACAAAGGTGATTTAGGTTTTAGTGGCGGTGGTTTAGCTTTATCGTCTTTCGCTGAAGATCGTCATTTGTTTCCCCCCATGTTAGTGTTTGTTGCATAGTTGCTCCAACAGGAAGAAGAGGTTTTTGATGTGCTAGATTAGATTGTTAGTTTGTTGTGATGAAGATACAATTTACATTTGTTCAAAATAAGCATAAAACTTTCCGACGCCATGAGGTCTTTTGGAATTTCGGAACTTGTAAGAACTTGGATGAGTGACAGTGACAGTGAATATCGCATGTGGAAAACTTTCAGAACTCTTCGTCACCATCAAGGGTACTATCTACTCTGTCCTCTATTTATCTATCCTCAACTTAGCTCTGGGAAGGATCTCTTGAAGCTAGAATTTTTGAGGATCTTCTTTAAAGGTTAGTGACCTACGCAGGGGAGTTATTCAGATAGATGTTTGTACTGTTGAAGTCATCTAAGATGTCACATACTTTAGGTCAAAGGCATTGCCACCAAACATTGGCGTAGAGAAACGCGCTTGGATGCCTGTCGCTAGTAACCTTGAGGAGGTTGAAGCTATGATTAAATAAAACCATTATAATCTCAGTACTCACATACACCTTTTGGACATGAATTCTGTCAAAAACGGTTTTTACAGTGACGAGATCTACGACTTGTACGAGGAACTCACTAAAACTCGCATGTCTCTGGAAAAAGGCAACAAAAAATGGCGCTCGACTGTGAGTTGTACAGAGAACTTCTGCAAGTAAGTTCATCTAGCCAACACTCCATCGTAAAGTTCTTCCATAAATTCCTTAAATTCCAAACATTCTCTACATGTGCATTGCTTTGCATTCAACGCATCACGGCGTGATGCTTCGATATCGTGACAATTGATATGTGGCAACAACGAAAAAGTGCCGCATCTTTTCTGCATTCATTAAAATCAATCAATCCACTTAAGCCATCCCTTTGCAGGCAAACGAGCGCTCGTCGATAAATCACTGACCGTCGTCTAGCAAAACGTTTGAACGTTTTTACTATAAGTTGCCGATAGTTTAAAGCGTTTGATAAATTTGTCTTTGACTTACTGTTAGCTTGAGTGTGCTTAAGCAAAATTATTCGCACGCCAGGCCAAAAATGGCTGCCAGACGTATAAAGCGACTCACGTACAGGTCTGCATACGTACAACACTTCGCAGCAGCAGCACTGCAGATCAAACACGATCGGACACTGTCAGTGGTGTGTGCGATCGTATCACAAGCCGACCGTCGCAAGCATCGTTGGAAGAGCATTTGCACCACCGTCCCTCCATCTTCTTCTCTCTTCTCCCTCTCCCCTTTCTAGCCCCGGGTCCCTGTAAACAAGCTAGCCGTCGCCAAGATGTCTGCCAACATCCCAACACCAAGATGTCGTGTGCTGCGCGAGTTCCGCAATAGCAAAACCGTATTGCGTACGAGGTCAACGGTACATGAGCGTTTACATACGCACACACACACACGTGTAAGCGCGATGTATGCCGCAAGCAGCAAAAACCCATTGCCTCACTCCCTCCTCCCCCCTCTCACCCCACTCCACTACACCTCCCTCCCCCTCCCTCCTCCCATTTCCACCCAATTAATGCCCTTTTTAACAAACGGTGGACCAAAGCGGATCTGGCATAGGCGACAACCTAGCTGAACCTAGGAGGGCGCACATGCTGGCAAGAGTACCGTACAAGAGCATAAATTACACCGGCCTGTCCGTGCGCTCGACGCTAACGGGTGAGCATTTCTAGCATGCGTATCAAACGCCAAAGCGCCGCCGTTGCGTTGTTTTATTAGCAAACAAACAAACAAAAAACTACTTTTTTCATGTCTCTCCCACCTTAATCAACATCGCAACCATGAAACAAATTAAAAAAATACAGACTGATACGATCAGCAAGATCGTTGTAGCGCATACTACTTCGCTACACGATCGGTAACGCTATATTTAGTCCAGCCTGTTGTACATCTTCTCTTGTACAGAGCTTTCACACTACGGAAGCTACTATCAGCACGGAGGTGATAAGCCGAAGACAACAGCATCGCCATAATGATTACAATCTACCGCTTATAGCCTCCTCCTGTCCTGGTGGCCGTTAATCGCACGGTAGCCATCAGTCCGAGCAGCAAACGGTCCGATCGGTCCGATTCGTGTAACCGTTAACTCGTTACGCCAATGCACAAAACACGATCGTTAACAATCGAAGCAACATCAATTAGTATGCGGCAATTAGCTGGTTAGAAATTAGCATCAGCAATCGCACACGAATGGGACTTTTAATGGGGACGGTAAATTTATGTGCATCTTGTCGCGCGCACTTGCTGATTGTATTGTTGCTGCTGCTCGCTCGCTCACTCGCTCACTCACTTGCATGTGATGTATTGCTAGAACAAATCGATTTTATTCCATTTTGTATACGCGTTACGTGATTAATTGAGTGACTAGTGGGGACTTTCCTTCCCGTCTTACTTTTCCCCATTTAAAACCGGTCACCTTTTTTGCTCACGATTTTCCACGACCCAAGCCAGAGGTGTGTTAGTAAAGGTTGCCAGCGGGCTGCTGTTATGGGGAATACATATATAAGTTTTTTTTAAATTAAAACAACACTTACTTGCAGAAGGACAGAATCTGTGGCTCCCGGAACAGCGAGTAGCAGTCCTCACATATCCGGTCCAACCGGTAGAAGATCTGTTTGTTGAACTGTCCTTTACATTCTATGTCAAAAAAAGAGCTCCGCTTCACGATGCTGTGGTGAGGTAAGGCGACAGTTGACAGTGGTACCAGTGCGATAATCAATGCCAACGAAATTGCTAAATTGCGGGAACACATCTGGAAACGAAAAGTAAGGGCAGAAATGCGAAAGAAAGAAGGTTAAATTTGTGTGCAAAAGAGGGAAACAAAAAGAGAAAAAAAAACAAGTTGCATGTTCGTTAAGATGGTTGGCCCATTAATGAAACCTTCGCGGTGTGATCGAAAGTGTTTTCTTTCTTTCTCTCTCACTTCTTTTTGTACATTCACGCAATGCAGCAAGGCGGCAATGGGAAGGTGTTAAATGCGTCATTCGGGACTTTCCTAAAATTTTGCTGACGCGTACGGCTGCTTAATGGTTCACCATTTTTACAGCTACCATTACGGCCAATTTACGTAAATCTATCTGAAGATCACACAGAGACACACACTCACACACCGATGGGGTGTACCGTTTACTAAACGATTAATCTGACTAAAGATTGACATATTAAACATTATTGACATATCAGTTTGTGTGTTAATTTGTTCCCGTAACACTAGAACATATCACACGCACGGCCTTTACGCCGAAAAAGGATCGTTTTGTACGGCGCACCATGCGCCTCCATCGATCGTGCGCATGGGTTGTCAAAAATTAAAGGTTAATTAAATCGTTCCATCCAACAAGAGAAACAAAAAAAAAAACAAAAACCAAAACAACATCAAACCCAAAAAAAGAAACAAAGAAAAGAGCATGATCGCACGGAACCCTTCGCAAAAGCTGCGCACCGCATTCGCTTGCACATAAATAACGTTGCGAAAAAGCGGAAACGACAAAGGTTTACAAAAAAAACGAACGCCGACACACTCCGGGCACCTCCGTTCACCGAAAATGCACTGCGTGGAAGCGTGCAAACAGCGCAGGCAGATATCTGCAAGACAGATGGATAAAAAGGCAAAGTTTGTCCGAAAAAAAAAACGTTGATTAAGCCTGAAGAGGCTTAACTGATGCGATGCGAAAATGCAAATTAACAGAACCACACAGTGTGGACAAGGTGGCGAAGAAACGCTTGCTTTCCTGCTTGCCAACAACAACAAAAATAATAAAAAGAAGAAGAAAAAAACGAAAGAAGCATTCCCAATGCACAATTGTGTCTCGAGGGGGGGGGGGGGTTGATCGAGAACGGTTTTGTTTCACCTGCCGCGTAGGACTTCCCACGAACATGTGGAAACCCCCCGGTCGCCAACGTGCGTAACTCTTGTACTTTTTTTGTGTTGGGTTTTTGCTGCTCATTGGTTCAAGTTCTGCACAAGCGAAACGTTGTAAATCTCAGTGCTTATGCGCTTATTGAACATGTCTCCAGGAAGAAGAAAAAACATCCGTTCGATGCTGTTCGAGGTGCTTTGGCCTGGTGTGGAGCAGGTTTTTTTTGTTTTCTTTTCTTCCCTCGTTTTTTTTTTTGGGTGCTTTTACGGGTGGTCCCCGTTGCGCCACCGACACCTCTCTCTCTCTTTGCGCACTCTCCCGCCCGGTTTGATCGCTTAAATCCACTTCCTTCCACACCTGTTAGTGAACCCTGTGGGCGGGAGGAAGGCTAGGGTAGAAGAAGGAGGAGAAGTAGATGGGAGGGGGTGAAGTGATTTTATGGAGCCACCCGGTGTTTCGTGGAAGGATGTTATAAAATCGAATTTAAATGCCACAGTAAACGCTTTGCCCCGGTCGGCAAATGAAACGAAACAGCAAAAGATCGGCAAAACAGCAGGTAAGAAGAAGAAGAAGAAATTAAGAGAGCAAGAGAGAGAGAGAGAGCAAAAGAGAGAGAGAGAGAGAGAGAGAGAGAGAGAGAGAGAGAGAGAGAGAGAGAGAGCAAAAAAGCGAACCTCTTAACACTAATAAATAAAGACAAATAAATAAAAACCGAAAGTCGCACATAAAGATTTCACGCCGATTGCCGCCGATCGCGCGGAAACCCGACCAAATGCGGCCGTTTACCGGCCGCAGAAACCTGAAACTTTACTGCTCCATTAATTCTCGCCCCGAAAACTAGCTCCTTCTCCCTCCCCCCTCCTCCCCCCTAAAACCTGTGTGATGGTCGTTATTTATTTATTTCACTACTCTCCTCTGTGTGTGTGTGTGTGTGTGTGTGTGTGTATGTGGGGGAATTTTTTTCTTTGCTTGCCACCATATGCTGCATGTTGGTGTTTCGGTTGTTTTGTTTTGTTCGTCGCATTCTAAATCAACCGAGCCAGGCCAAACCATCACCTTTCCTTTCCCATTATTTTTTTTTTTCTCGCACACTTATCCTGTAACCGTAAACAATTCTTCGACATCTATATCTGCACTTGGCGGTGGATGAAATATGGCGCACAGGTGTACCGGCGCACCAGTAAAGACTCTTGCCAAGTGTAAACATTAAGCCAACGTGCGTCGTTGGAAGGAAACAAATCGCTATAATAATATTTTCACTTCCTCTATCATCACTGGCGGGCATCTCGAAAGTGTACGACACCGAATGATCTGACGATGTAGATGGTGTCTTAATTTTTTTTCCCACCACAGACACGCGCGGTAATGATCGGTGACATTAATCATCGATAGCGCAGCGTCTACTGATCTCATTCATAAACAGGTAGAGAAGAAGGTTCAAACCAACCGAATCGGATGGAAGAAAGAGAGGAAGAGAGAGCTGCTGTTAATGTGGAGTTAATTATTTAACACCTCAAAAGCAAAAACCTACGCGAACAGAAGGCGATCGCGTGCGCGTAACGATCGCACACCCCAAAAAGTGCCCGTTTGATCTGGTGCCGCAACGTCACACGGCTCGTGCGACAATAAATAGTAAGCCGATCAACCATTAATCAACCACGACACGACACCGAGTTATTAATGTTTCAACGCGTATGTCGCACGCAACGGCCTTTTTTTTCGTTACTAGATGCGCTACCCGCTATAAGCTCGCGACGTTCTGCGTCTTACGAACGGGCACGGACACTTCCGGGGGCACCCACCATAATCTCGCGCCCTTGACAGACAAAACGGTGATTTTTTGTGTGTTGCTTAGGGTTAGTGAACCAGCGATGTTGCAAATTTGCAAATGCTGCAACGCAAATTGTCGCTGCTACTAGCGGCCATGGAAGTTAATCCTTGATCCGTTCCCCGTTCTGCTCACGTGACGACGCACCGTGAAGGTTTGTTTTGGGACCGCTTTTTATTATGTTTTTTAATTAATATAGAAAAAGGAAATGTTTTAAGTGTAGACTCATCAATCATCATGGTGGAGGTTTGATCATCTCCCTAAACGCATACTGATTGACAAACGTCTGACAAACGTTTGCAGACATTTGACACATTTTTGATTTTGACGTTTTGGATGTTTCAGTTTGAAAGGCGGTTAAGCTAACGTCCAGAGAGCTTAAAGTAGAAATTAAAATGCTCAAAATTTAGTTTACGTGTCTGAAGCATTGTTTTCTGTTTGTTAAAATTTTGGTGACATCACAAAGAATACATGCCGAAAGAAAAACTTTTATTCATCCAAACTACGGTTCGGATTTTCGTTTCCTTCACAAAAGTAATAACGAAAGCCTGACGTACAATTATCAAGCATAACTGTTACACCTTTCGGTGTCATTACCGCTGAGCAGGGGAGTAGTTTGTTACAACGTGAACGTACCACGCGATACCTGCGTTCGCAAACAGTAGAAATTGACGTCAATTGACTGTGCTGGAATGGTACGGTCATCCCGGATTCTGAAATGCGTCGATACGTCTAATTCGACGATCGCATGATCCCGTACTATCGCGTGCCTACCCACCATTCATTTACGCCCAACCATGACTTCCCACCATAGGTTTGTTCGCCAAAAATGGTATCGCGATGAATTCCACCATTGAGCGATTGTTTAATTTTGTGCCAGTGCAGTGGCCAGGAAAATGTGAATTCCCTTTGCACCGAGCGAAAACGGAGCGTCCGGCTTTGTGCACACTACGTCACAGGGAGTCCTCCCAGCGCGATGGCTGCAGGTCGCCGTCAATACGTAATAAAAATTCATCGACCGTTCCGCGAAACGGAAAGAAAAGAGTTAGATCGGTGCGATCAGTTGCGATCGCAGCAATCGCGCGTTCCACGAACCATGTCATGGCCCTTGATCCTTCGGACTGGTTTTTACTATAAATAAACAGGCTACCTGCAGCAAATACGCAACGGTTTACCAATTGGCTAGTACTGGGCCAACGCACCTACCCGGTCCACCTTTCCATGCACGCTCATTCGGCCGAGGAAAGCAAACCCCAGGGCGGACCAGCAGCCCCAGTAGCAGAGCAAACGTTTGCAAATCGCACCTACGAGATGTGGGGAGCGTGTGTGTGTGTGTGTGTGAAGAATCGGTGCAATTGCAACCTTCAATGGAAGTTCACAAGCACCTTCCTGCCCCTGAGCAGTGTGGCTGTGTGGACGCTTTCACAGAAAGGAAACAACGAATACCGGTTCTCTAGCATTGGAGAACCGTACTAACAAAACACAAATCACTGCGAAAAATCACCACCCATGGGCAGGGGTTTGCCCTTTTCCGGCCCTGAGCGTTTTGCAGAATGATTGGAATTGGCCGAGAGCGCAAACACGCTGCCACTACCAGCACCGTGGTCCGCAACCGTGGCCAGAGCGCACTCTGACATGAATTGCCGATCTCGCACAACACCGCTTATTAGCACGGCGCGACGTATCTTGCCACGGTACACCGTGTAACCGTGCACGATACGTATTTCAAGGCCAAATTGGAAACATGGTCAAATGCTACCGTGCGTCAGGGGAGTCGATCGAACATCTCACTTTCATGCAGAACGTGCGGAACGATTAGCAAACAGCAAAACAGTAGAAAAAAAAGACACACCTTCTACGTCTAAATGTTGGGGCGATGTGGTATGGCGTAGGTGATATTACAGCAATTCATCGTGAGACCGTGACTCCTACAGAGATTCAAGCTGAAGAGTACACGCGCAGGACTTGCAAGTCTTGATGGACTGAGAAAGCTACAAACCCACCCCAGTTAATTATTCCCATCAGTTGAGGAAGATCGTTCCACGCACCTCAATGCCCGCATGTACGTGCGATCCACGGAGAGGGATCTCATCATCTTTGTTGTATTATGATAATGACCATTCTTCACTGGTCCAGCCAAACACATCGTCACGTACATCATGTTTTCTGCACTATTCCAATGGCAGAACTATTTATAGCACGACCGGTCGGGCGGACTCATCCGTTTAAAGACAAAACGGGACGGAACATCGTAAACGTTATCTTACGCTGATGGCTTCTGGTATCTGCAAGTAAAGCATACCAGATGTGTGAACAGTTTCCGCAAGACAAAAGTTCCGACGAACGCCACAGTATATACTCTTCAGTTAACCCCTCCAAGGCATCTCCAGCATTTAGAAAGCTATTGTCCAAAAGATCTAAAATATGTAATAAAAAGTTTATATGTCCCGACAGACCGCCCAAACTACACCAATTCGCTGCAAATCCCTACCAACAGTGCGACAATACCAAAACGACCGTCCGCTGTAAAGTTGTCTAGCAATTTCTTTGGCGCTTGTAATTGGAAACCAATTATAACGCTATAAAAAAAAACCGACCGCACGCAACCGGCACAACCGAGTAACGAAAAAAAGACAAAGCGAAGAAAAGCCGCAGGATCGCTCGTCCATTGATACTGCCGCCGGCAGGAGAAGAAATGGGCGTGTGGTTGCCCCCATGCATATGATGCACAGGCGGCGGTGGTTTAGGTTTTATTTTTAGCCACATCGAAACCCGCGGAGTCCTAAGCTTCCAGCCGGGCGTTGGGGACCATGGGCGAACCAGCGGAGAGAGAACATAACCACACTTTTTACACTGCATCTTCCGTTAGATACCGCCACCTTCCATGGATGGGATGGATGGAGTACAAGAGTGCAATTCAACACCTTCTTGTGGTCGTGGCCTGTTGTCCCTCTCCTCCTCCAGAAAACCCGCCTGTCGGCTCTGCTGTGAAGTCGGCACACAACAGACAGCTGCTAGCGATCGGGGTTTGAATCGCGACAAATTGGTACTTCGGCTTTAACTATATTGATTGATTTGTTTCCCACCGTACACACACGCGCGCGTCGTCGATCGTTTCAGGCCGGGTCGGGCATGAAAGACCTTTGCACATCCGAACCAATTGAGTTGATTAGAATGTGTTCATCGGGATAAGATATGCCGACATGTGCGAGCGATGGTAACGCATGGCCGGGCCCATCTGTCCCCGGTCGGCTGTCTAAGCACCGCACCGCATCGGTCACCGGTTCTGGAGATTGTGATTTATGGTCACACATTCATAAAACCGGCGTGACCATTCGTTTCTTAAGACATTGCGCCCCGAACGCGGCGTAAGGCACGCGGAATCTTTGTGAGTTCGCTTGTACGAGCGCGTGATTGTGAACANTCAAATGGTGGTAAACTGTTTTGACCGATTTCAAACAGCTTCACGATTGATGCTCGTAACAACCCCGAGAGTTCCGCTACACTTGCCGCACTGCCCAGAGTTACTGATCATGTCACTGATGTCACGCCGCAATATGATGTCATCGGCAAGCTGGGGAAGGATTTCGCACGCTGAAGTCTGTGAAGCCGTCCCCGAGTCCTTTCTGTGTGCCCGCCCGCGGGGTCGACGCTTTTTCGCACTCAATTGAAGATCAATGAAGATCTCCCGGTAGAAGTGGCTACATAATATTTCTGTCCGACACTGCTCAGCGCCTGTCATTGGACGTATCGACGAACTCAAGCGCGGTTCGACACACTTGTCAATATTCGGGCGCGCCTGTCGGCAAACCTATCAATCACCGGCACACGTTGGACAGGTCTCATATCGCGCGAAGTGTCACGTCTCGTGCTACTTGCCGCTACTTGCTACAAATCCCAGTCAGCGGCGACAACCGTAATCACAACCGAAAGCCACATCGACCGTGCAGGCATGATGCGCACCGGCTATTAATAGCAGCGCATTTGTTTACCAACGGCCATCATTGACGGGGCGGTAAGCCATAAATAGATGAACTATAATGGCATGCGAGGTGTACTGGCTTTTGCGAGGTGTGTACCGAGTACCGGCGGTACGTGTATTTCCGATCGACCGGACGGACACAGGTGAGCAGCAGCTCAGCGCAGCTTATCAGATGGACAGGAAGAAGCGCTTCAGCTCGGCGGGTAATTATAGCGCGACAAATCGTGTGATCGTATGCTACAGGTCGCGATCCACCCAAGGGGATGTAGGCAGGATAAAATTAAGCTCACCGTACAGTGAAGCTTTAGCGGAAGGTAACAATTTGTATCAACCAGAATGACACTCTTACGTCAAACTGTTCGGCAGCAGCAAGCAGCAACAACGACGCATCGGATCGAACAAAATGCATGAGCGAGAACGGTTGCAGTTGTATCATATTCCAGTCCGGTGTCCGTCGTACAACCCACACTGCTTACCACGTGATATTGGATGCTCATTCATCCAATCATGCTGAGTTGTTCGCACCCAAGCAGAACACGCAACTTGCCTAGTTACTACTACTACTACTGCCGTTCGTCTCACTGTTCGTCGCACTGGCCGTCGGCCGGTTCTAGCGTGGCGGCCGATCGTTTGCGAAGGCTACGTATTTTTGCAAAATATTTGCTTTCCACACACAACACTGTACTAACAAATTGATCGGCTACGGGCTACCTAATCACGAGATCATCGCACAAGAGAGCAAACTAGCGAGAAAAAAAAGTAACCGATTTCATGATTCATTATCGCGCTAGCCGCGCTCGTACGGGCAGACCCGGATCGGGAGGATGAGTGTTTGTTTGTTTGTTCGATGCATACTTAAGAATTCTGTTTATTCAACAGCCGCGAACGCGAAATGCGGGGCTTACATTCGCTTAGACGCATTTGAGTTAAAATTAATGTAGTGCGGGGTTAGCGCAGTTTTGCACGGTGGAATGTGTAACGGATTGGAATTTCTTTCCCCTGCGGGCGCTTTGCAATACACTTTCCGGGCGGACTCGGGCGGATGTTCCAGCCTGGCCGTAACAAAAAAAAAAAAGAGAAAAAAGAAACGATTCCAATACTACGTAATAAAAGTGTGCGACCGTTTTGATTGGTACGCGCTTTAACGACATTGCCCATTAGCCACAGTTATCGGTCTCAGGTCGGGTCGTGTTTGATTTAACTGGTGCGCTAATCGTTATTGGCTGTGTTGTGATCGCTAAACTAATCCATTAGCGCATAAAAGCAAAAAGCAATCGGTAGCATTTGAACGTGAATATATTTCAACCTCGTTTTGCTTGTTCATTTGCATCGCACTGACTGACGGCACGTTTTGATGACACGCCGGTACTGTTGGAAATACGATGCTTGGAATGTGAAGCTTCTAAAAAAAAAATTAAAATTAATGCATCTCCCCCACCCCGGTTAGTAGGGGAGCGCGCACACATCAAGTGTACTTTCTGGAACAAAGTGATGTATGTGTAAGATTATAAAAATCGGTTTTTGGGTGATACATATTCCTTTTTTACATAAAACGACCTAGTTTTTCACTGGGACAGATTATAAATGTGATTCTGGCTTGAATAATTTTGTTAGCAGTTAAAAGATTTTTGAGATTCGAACCACATCCTTCGGGAGTATAAGAACGGTCACATACCAACTTGTCCATTGGATCACTCCAACCGGGTGTGTGTTAATAATCAATAAAAAGTAAAACCGTCCGTATACGGGGAAAAAAAGTGATGTAAGATGAATTATATATTCTTTCGAAATAGTTTAATCGTTCAACAAACTATCGAATAATAAAGATCCGAGCTATTGGACATTTTAACAAACCTCTCCATTTTCCGCCCATCCACTAGCATATTAAACGGTCAACGAAATGTTAAATCTGCTACGGTACATGATCCGTGAATAATTGTGTGCCGCCCGGAAACCGGTTACCGTTTCGTGTGGGAAATGTGGCAGCATATCATCACCGGGCGTGCGTAAATTTCGATCGCGACAGACAGTATGGTACCAGCGCGGTTTGTAAATTGTAGCGAAAAAGCAAACCCAACATTCCCATGCAGTGTTTCAGCAGTTTCATATCCCCTAAGTCCCTCCTCCCTCAACCAAACCCTTCCGTGTCGTTTGCAAACTATGTCACTTGTAGCGGGTTTGGTGACAGCGGGTGACTTCAACGATCCGCAACACTTTGCCAATCGAGTGGGTAGGGATTTTTTTTTTTGCTTTGCTTTTCGTTTCGCTTGTGTTTGCGGACATGCAATAGATGAAAGGATACGAACCACACCGCTCTGCACTGAATCGTTCGTGTTTTTTTTCTTGCTTTCTGCTCAACACGATCACCTGCGTTGCTAATACATATACATATTTGAAGGAAAAAAAAATCCAAATAAATATGTAAATACAAAAGCTGATCGCTGATTTGCATTAACTGCCCTGTTTCACCTGTTTCACCAACCCCCACATTCCCTTCCTCCTTCCTCGCTTCAGCGCACACTCCGGTCCGCCTGGTACGTTTGAAAACTTAATCTCGTTTGATCAGCCGTTTGTGGATGGGTTGGCGCGCGCGAGCGAGATCGTGCGAAAGGCGAACGAAAGAGACAATCTCCGGTGTCCGGCACCGCAATGTCTCCGCCTGGCGGCCGACGATAGAAGCCAGCCGACATTCAGCGCGTTTTGTCATGCGGCAAACGACTGGGCAAAGTGATTCGCTTCTGTTTTTTTTTCTTTTCTTTTCTTTTAGATTAGTATTGCGATCGCGTGCGTTCGTGCGACGAAAGTCGACGAGCGGTTGGTGCCGGACTAACTAGCACCCCGAAGGGCTGCCACACCAGCGCGGATGATAGAGTGTACGCTTTTGGCAAAGACAAGAAGCAAATAAAGAAAAAAAAAACACACACACTCAGCCACTCAAACGTCATCATCGTTTGAGGTTTTGGGAAGGTACACACTGGTTGCTTTGCGATGCGTATGCAAGATGCATACTGATCGTCACTGTTGCATATACTGTCGCGTTCATTAAATCGCGTACCGCGCAAAACACCTGTTTTGCCCCGTGAAGGAATAGCAGTAGTGGTAGTAGTAGTAGTGCGAATAGTTTTATGCGCTCCTTCTATTTCAATGTTCGTTTTTAAGGAACGCCCTACAGTTGCTCTTCCGTCCACGTGTAGCGATTTTGCGCGTGTTACGCCAAAAAAAAACAACAACAACAACACTTACTGTGAAGGAAACGGTCCGACTTGGACACTCGAAACTGCGCACACGGTGTCACGACTTATCTGCGTACTATACCACTAAAACACAAGATGGCGTTTGTTTGGAGCCTATAAACACAGCACAGATGCAAAAATTCGGCACGTCAAATAAACCACTACACAAGTACGCAACAAAATGCTTTGATGCGCCCAGTGCTCAGGATCGCACAGGTTTTAGTTGGTAAGGATGTTGCGTCGGCTGCACGCAAAATCACGATGAGTGAGTGAGAAAGCTAAGCGGCTCGCGTAAGTCGCCACACGGAGAGGTTTTTGTTTTCTTTCCTTCCTTTTTGTTGTAATTCTGTTTCGTGTTCGCGGCACTCGGTGGCACATACGACGGAGGGCACGATTCGCGTTGTAAGTTCGCGCTGTGTTCGATGGTCGCCGTCTCAGACAAGACTAGCCGATCGGCCCGATTGATCGGTGATCTTAATCCAATCATGATGATTCGTATTCCCCCTCCCNAGCGGCTCGCGTAAGTCGCCACACGGAGAGGTTTTTGTTTTCTTTCCTTCCTTTTTGTTGTAATTCTGTTTCGTGTTCGCGGCACTCGGTGGCACATACGACGGAGGGCACGATTCGCGTTGTAAGTTCGCGCTGTGTTCGATGGTCGCCGTCTCAGACAAGACTAGCCGATCGGCCCGATTGATCGGTGATCTTAATCCAATCATGATGATTCGTATTCCCCCTCCCGTCCCCCCCTCCAAAAACCCGATCCCCCACCCCCTCCGACGACGGAGCGTTGCGTGCCCACCGTTCACCGCCATGCGAAGTGCTCGTGTGCGCGCAACCTACCACTGTCTGCGTGCGTGTACGCGCTGGTGCTTGTGTGCCACACAACTGATCGCTCCGATACGCTGCTGGTGGTAGTGGTGACGATGATGCTGTTTCACTACCGTGCACCCGAACCAATACGAAGCGTGCGCGCGCGCTCGCGCGCCTGTGTGTGTGATTTTTTATTTACTACTTTTTTTGTTGCGATTGCTCCAAATGATTTCCCCGATCGCCTGCCAGACATTCGGGCGCGTGGGATTTGGGTTCGGGACTCGCGATGAACGGGTTTTAGCTCGCGGCCCTTCATTGGGAAAATGCAAACCCCCGTAACAACGCCGGCGTAAGACCTTTCCAGCGTCAATCATATGAAGGTGCAGTTTGAATTTGAAGTCATATTTTTTCCGCAAAACACACAGCAAATGCTGTGCTGTTGCTCCCTTCAATCACTGTCACTGCCGGGTCGGTGGTTCCGAGGGTGGCACAAAGCAGGGAGTTGAAATGTTTGCTATGTAATAACAATATTTCTACAGGCGGTAAAAAAAAAGTGCCGATCCTGGGGCCAGATCCGGACCGGTTGAAGGATAATGAGTGTGGTGGAAAAATAGTGCGGCTACGCGGAAACTAGTAGCGAGTTGAGGGCGGAAAGTTCCACCAAGTGCACCGCACAGCCCACGCAAGCCACGGTAATTGATCGTCGTGGGAAAATGATTGGTCCGAAGGGTGCAGAAAATCCCGCTCCCGAACGGGCGCGATGATTCATTCGCGGCACAGAAACGTGCCGAGTTTGGACAAACAAAACCTCAATCATTTCCCGGCATTACTAACGCCCTAAACTATGCGATTGGAATGTTGTTTGCCAGTGACCTGGTAGTATCGACACCCCCGCACTAATTAATTGGGTGAGAAATTAGTCTATTCTTCGCTGTACTTCCACCTTCCACAGAGTTTTGAATGGGATTTTCCCAACAGTGAATAATGATTTAGTAAGGAGAAACTTAAAGGCGAGATACTTTGCCCTCGCCCCTCATAAGCGTTCTCGGAAGCGGGTACCTCATTAACTGACCGGTATAAATAGCTGCCAATGTTGCAGCGGATGCAATTACGCCACTAGAAAACCTTCCGAACGGTTCCTTCCCAGGAGAGCCGGGAGCAAAACAGAGACTGGAACGCTCACGAATGGCGCAGCAGCTGAAGAAGGAAAAATCTTCGCCACCCGATGTACAGGTACGTTGTGTCAGGACACGATCGCAACGTGGGTCGGGACTGCGATCGCGCATACAAACTACGCACAATACCTTTGGTGCGTAGCGTTCGTTGCCAGTGCTAATCGGGAGGAACAAACAGAGTGGTCACCAGCGGTCGTGTTGTTGCAGCTTTGTGATCGCAACGCAACATCGCTGCACCGTCATTCTTGCTAATGTGCGTACATTCCCCCGGGATCGCCGGGACGATCGGTGTGGTTTTGCTGGCCTGCAACAGATGATATCGGTGGGGGGGAGTGGGGGGGGGAGGGTCGGGGGTTCGGTCGGTCAGATAAATAAATCAATTATTTATAATTACACACTTTTATCATCCCCGCGCTGTAACTGCTGGTGGGCTGTCGGCGTTCGAGCTGATTCACCCAGTTCATTCCTCGGGTGCCCCGACGATAAGGCCCCCAACGGGCAGACGAGAGGTGACACGCGGTGGAAGCGGCGATGGAAGAGTGGGTGGGAGGTGATGGGGAAGAAGGGTTTCTCGCCCAGCTGCTGCGCACGTAGCATCGCAAAAATGGGCGTGAAGAACGCAGCGTGTGTGTAGCCCGCGCACCGCACCGCGAATACCACCCAAAACCCTTTTAGGACCTTTGCGATCTAGGGGGAGGCTGTGGGGAGAAGAACCGTGGCCCGTGATGGGCTACGGTCGGTGTCAACGACAGTTTACAGCTGCGTGCCGTGACACACCCCTTTGCGGCGTGCATTTCATAACGTGACGTCTCGGCCAGTGTCGTGACCAAGGGGGGGGGGGGGGGGGGGGGGGGGGGGGGGGGGGGGGGGGGGGGGGGGGGCTAAGGGTTGGGAGAAGGGCTTGGATGCAACTTCACACTCCGCGCGCACCCAACACCTCCCCCTTTCTCTCTCTCTCTCTCTCGTCCCCCTCCTCCCCCCATCTCCACCCTCCGATCCCCGGGTGGATCGGTTGTTGCTCACCTTGCGTGTCGCGCTGGTTGCTGTTGCGTCTTTGCTTGCGCGCACGGCCGATACGCGCGTCGTTCTGTGGCGGTTCGTCGTCTTCTGTCGCCTGCAGAATTGCAAAGGAATGCGTACCCCACAAAAGGGGTGCTGCACTCATTTATGTTTCTTTATGTGTTTTTTTTGTTGCTTCTCTCTCTTCTCTTCACCCTGCCGTACCACTGCACTGATGTGTGTGTGTGTGTGTGTGTACGCGGGTTTTTGTTTCGCTTTTTAATTTTCGCTGCACTGCAACGCACCACACTGATGCATTCTGCAGGCACCACTCGGTAGGAATACTGAGCAGATTGCTCGCAATATTGGTTCGGCTCCCGGTTGGCTGGGAAAGTACGCGTACGCGCTTTCGAACGTTCCTCACAACCGGGAACGGGGATTGTTTGGGAGGGAGGGTACAATGGAAATGCACTCCGGGGAGTTGCTGTTGTTGCTGCTGCTGCAAAAAACTAAAACCGGGCCGCTCGCTCACTTTTGTCCGTGGAGCGGGCTCTTGGGGCGAACCCCATTGTATTTAAATTCGTGTGCCAAAAGGAATGCGGACAATTTAAATGTCAAAGTGTTGATTAAAGTGTTGCGCCGCATAACTCCCTCTCCTCGAGTCGCTTCTCCTCCCTCGTTTCTCCCTTCGCACAGCAGAGTGACCCCAACCATGTACCCACTTTCTCTAGCGCACTCGTTCTCGTACTATGCTACGGCCAGAGGGGGGGGGGAGGAGTCCGAAGATGTTTAAATGGGTAGCGAGAAAGCAGGGGACTTCGGGACGCCACTACCACTTTAGTGTTTGCTGGCTCTTACATTTCCGAACATACGGTACAGTATGGAGTTTGGAGCATAGTACAAGTGCATCATGCTCTCGCGTTCCTGATAGCTGAGGTATTCCTGGAGTCAATCGTTCCCGGTACGATCGTCATTCACTTGATCGTAAGTCGTAACAGCATCAGGCAAATGAAGGCCTTTGTGATTGTATTATAAGGATAAATGTGAAAATCTTAGCTTGTAACTATTTCTTCTTATGAATGATGTCACAATTAAATTCCAAGAACACTTATTATTAACGATTATTTACTTCAATCGAATTTAAGACTAATGTTATTTATCACTTAATCCATTACATCCCAGTAAAACGATAAAAAAACTAACTAAAAGTGCCTTCCATACCTTTTTAATGTATTAATTTAGATTATTTTTATTACGTTTTTCGTAATGTTCGAGTAAAATAAAGCCTTACTTTTCCAAATTTAGGAAAAAAAACTTTACACACCGTAGGCTCTAATCGTTTAAAGATTGTTGATTAGATTTGCTAAGGTTAAACAGTATATCGTGACGAATGTTCTATCGTGTGACATTTCATTCCGTTCGTAACTGTCAATGAATGAACACATTAAAACTTAAGTATCATCTGTAGCAAAAATGAACAAAAATGAATAGAAATGAATAGAGTTGACAACCGATACGAACAATTCCGGCACGAGTGGGACTAGGGATAGTTCTGTATAGTTTCTTTTTCTTAAACATTACAAAAAATCCTACACGAGAAGTAATGTGTTAAATCGTGTACGAAAGGGAGTGAACAGTGAAGTAAAAATGGGCATCGAATTCAAAAGTGTCACGCAGCATACTAACTCACGAGCCAACCTATTGGTGTTATGTATATGCCCAAACATCAAATTTACTGGTGCTTATGTTTCGCCTGCGGTTCAAACCTTTAACCGAGCTTCATAATTCTAAACCCATAATAAGTAGAAAGAATTCGCGTTTCAGACAAGGAGCGAATGGTGCTACATCACGGAAATCGTTGATCACCAGCAAAGGAATGTAACTTCCGCTCAAAGTGTCTCCAATTTCCATAAACAACAACTTGGATTACATTTAGCCACAGAAGCTGGTCAATTCTGGTGTGTTGGGCCGAAACCGTTTGCAAACTTTAATTTGACGACCCAAGCAAAAGCGACAGGAAGTAAACATAATCGTATCACACAATATGTATCACATAATATATCCAGAAGGAATGTGCCAATGGCCCCTTGTTGGTAAGGCTGTGCTGCTGCCTTACACAACGGGTTGCTTCCTTACAGAGCTCACACGTGCCATGGTCGCTTGCTTCCCGACTTCTTCGCCGTCGTCGTCGTCTTGGGAGTGACGGAGAATCTTCACTCCTACCAATTGAACAATCCATGAATCGTTCGGGGAGGAACAAAAAAAAAGAACGTGTCGCTAATCGCTCCACACCAGCGAGAACGGCCGTGCCGTGACCGATTGCGCAAAGCGTCCATGCGCGTTCGGTTTCAGATTACGCCCGGTGCGATCCACGAGGACCGATGGTACTGCGTTGCAGACCTGCGGGGGTCTGTCACCGTAAGCTTGCCGCGTTCAGCGATCGCCAGGCACGTTCCTGGAGCGTCCGGATAAGCGGCACAAAATGCCATCCAAACCCAGACCGGCCGCTAAGCGCACCGTAACGCATTTGTTTTGTTGGTGGTGGCGACCGATGAGGGCGACCTTTGTGCTTTACACTTTTCTATTTCGGCGATTCCACACGCCCTACCGAACGGTGCGCCGCGACACGTGTTCGTGTCGTGCTCCGGGGCGGGCTGATTGACCTTGCCATCTCGGGGGTTTGGGTTGTCGTGTGGACGTTGTTGTTGTGGCAAAAAATTGGCGCCACTGGCGCGCCGCACAATGCGCCGATCTTGGGATTCGGTCTGGTCTGGCGCCAAACGAATGGAACGGGTCCGAGGTATTTTGTTGCTTTTTTGCCGTTGTTCCCCGTGTTAGGTTCCGTCGCCACCAAAAACCGTCTCTGCACCGCGATGTCCTCGATTCCGATTGTCGGAAAATCGACTGACAAGTTTGCAAGAATTCGCCGCCTAACATTCCTTAGCCGTCCCGTGGATGACGACGCCCGGTTGTTCGGAACAGTACCGAAACGGTTACGAAACAGACGATCGCCCAAACGCCAAAATAACGAGCAAATGGAACAAAAATAAAAGCTCCCATCATGCTCACGACCCCGCTCCAGACGGATGGAGTTGGCTATTCGTCTGCACCGCAGAAGCGACGCGATGTCGGCCAAAAGGATACATAGATGTATATATTTTTGGCACATTTTGGTTAGAGGGTTGTTTTGCTAATTGTGCTGTATCGGTGCCGCGACATCCCCCAGGGGAGGGATATCTCTCAACATCTTCAAAAACCTGGGAGTCGTCAGTCAATTGTCAGCAGAAAGCGGTTTTCTCGGTACTGTCACAAAACTATGTCTCCGAGTTCCATGGAACTCGCGCAAGAAGGAAGGCTATTATCAGATTCTGACTAAATGGACCCAAACGAGCTACGAGCGATGGTTTGTAGTTGTTTCTTGGTTGCTGGGTTGTTGGTTTTTTGTTTTTGCACTATCCCACGAATAAGATGTGGATTTTTTTTTGTTTCTGTTTTTGTTAATATTTGACGAACTGCCAAAAGCGACAGAACAACGTGATCCATGTGAGTTTTTACAAGTTTTTTGTTTCGTCTTTTGAACAATTTTTTGTGGAGATTTGGTGACTGTCGGAATATTGCGAACTGTCATTGTGTGATGTTTTCCTGAGAAGCTGAAGACAAACACAACATAAAAGCATTTGACGCCAGAGGGAGCTGCAAAAACTATCAACTCACTCAGTAGCTAGGTAAACGTTGAATAACAAAACAAATCTTTGGTAATGGACATATAATTGGGACATTAAAATGTGCTGTTTTTTTTCTTCTACCTCTAGCTTAGACGACTCTCGTGAGTTACACACACACACACACGCACAGCAGCTCGTCTACACCGTTACGCGTCTTATCAGTAGCGCGCTGTAGTGATCGAATCGAACGCATACTAATATTGTAATGAAAACCGCTCACTTGCGCATCCGAGCAATTCCCAAAACACAACCTGGCTCGTGGCTTAACCGTTGCCTGTGTGCGGCAGACTTTGCGTCGATCGCGCTATAAAGATGGCAGCCGCCAATGTGTCTAACTCGTGCACTCGTCCCCAAAGGCATCCTTTAGCGGATTCGGTTCACTGATGGTGGCCCGAGTTTGACTGCCCGACGGGGTGTAATTATCGAACCTAACCGATCTGATCAATACACACACACACAGAGCGTGGTGGACGATCATGAGCGAAATGTTCGAGCGGCTTGTCAGTGTGTTGATTAATTTTCGTGCTGCGTTGCTTCTTCTTCTTGTTCTTCTTCTTAATGGCAGCACCCTATAACGGGGCCGCTAAACTAATCGTTTGTCCCCGTTCGTGTCCCTCCCCCCCCCCACCCCGCAAATCCGCGCTTCTTCTCCACGGGCATGAGCATGTGTGTGTTAATTGAAAAAGAATGTGTGCGGCCATTTCATTACGGGCGCACAAGCGCACCAGAACTGGTCCTTCGGCCCGTTCTTCGGGCCTTTGGCCACCCTCTTGTCAACTTGCACCAAACTCCAGCCGTGCTCCTCCCCCTCCCCCCCTCCCCCGTGGCTGATTACTCACCCGGCTGGGTGGTTTTGCGTATGACGTAAACGCTGCGCATTTGCAGTAATTTGAGTGCTATCCGTGTCTCCCCTCACCACCATCTGATCACCTACCCTAGCCCATCCGTAATTTGCGTGCCATGTTGTCAAAAAAAAAGAAAAAAAGATCGATCCCTTTACGCGGGGTGTCGTTGTGAGCAACGGCACCCAGCGTTTGCAATAGGACGTGCCCCTTTTTCTGCCGGGCGGGCTCCCCGAACCTTATCGGCGTGGTGTGGTAAATCGTTTCTTTTTTTTTTTTCGTCAAACGATTCTTTCTGACCTTCCAAAGCAGTCGCATCGGGCACGCAGCAGCACGCAGCGGGCCGAGCAGACAGCGGCTGTGCTGTGCATCGTCCGATCGCCTGCGTAAACCGGTCGGGGTCGGTTCGGTATGTTTGGTGTCCACTTTCCACACCCTTTTCCACCACACCATCCCGCCCCCCTTCCTTCACCCTCCTCCCATTCCCTCTTCCTAACGCTGGTTCGCTTCTTACCAGCCAGCCGCCCGATGCTGCTTAGCATCCATCGTCGGCGTCATATCGTCAGCATTCAGCTGACATCGTTTCAAGGGGGAAGGGTACGACGAACCGACGATCATGCTCACACACGCGGTGGTGGCGATCACCAAATGCATTCCGCTTGCATGCATGCACGCGGGGCTGCATCTCGGTTAGCTGCAGCAGCAGCGCCGTTACACTCGTTTGATGAAAGTGGGCTCAGGCGTATTACGTCAGATCGACACGATTTAAGACGATCTGTCCCTGCACCCTCTCCCTCCTCATCCCTTTCTCCCATCTCTCCCCCCCCCTCCCCCTAACCTTCCCTCCATGGTATAGCGAGCAGTATTAGTGTGGCAAACGTGAGCATGTGAACGTGTGCGAAAACCCGAATCGTGCCCACAAAGTAGAAGAGGAAATGATCCAACGGCTTTAGCAAATACGTCGGCGCTCGGTAGCACGTAAAACGGTGACGCGAAAGTAAAAGTAAACCAACACATTGAGCGTTTGGATTGCTGCCTGCAGGCACACCGGTGGCGCACCACCATCATTGCCTTTCGGAAGCATTATAACACAATTTTCCGCGCGCCACATTCAAAACCCAACCGGCCACCGGATTCGATAACCGTTTTCTTCGACCGTGGCAGTTCCTGTTGCCTTCTACTCGCTGGGGGGGTGGGGGGGGGGGGTTTCTCCCACCAAAAAGACGCACATGTTGGTGATGTTGGAGCAACCGACGCATGTAAGGAAATAAAAACCAAAAGAATTAAAAATGGCTCTTTTTTTAATGTGCGAATTGTTTGCTTCCCGGAAAGCAAACTTAAGATCATTATGAAGATCAAATATGTTTGTGTGTATTTTCTTGTTGCAAACTGTGTCACATCCAACATTAAATACAGTTTTCCAGCCAAAAATTTTACATCTTGTTGCGTATCGCAAGTTGATCGCTGCATGCAAATTTGTATGGTGATCGTCATCAAAATTATTTGCCCCCCCCCCAACAAAAAAAAAACCAAAAATCTATGATCTGCTCCACGAGATCGTTTTTCGGAATTAGAGAAGGGAACATGTTTGGGCGCCCCTACAGCACAACACGACCGCGATTGTGCGAATTGTGCACGCGATCATCGTCGCTTTTTTTTTCTCCCTCTCTCTCTCTTTCTCTCTCTCTTGTACATCGGTACAGCGCTAAACTGCAACCCGATAAACACAGAGATAACGAACCGGGCATCAAAACATCGCATCTGTATGTGTGTGCAAGCGTGTGGCATTTCATTTCCTGTCGCTTCGCGCGATCGCGATTAAGATCGCTTTTACTAGCCGTGCATGTGTGAGCAAACGCAGACAGGGACAGACAGGGACAGCAAACACACGCGCAAGTGACAAGGCAAAAGGGTGCACTAATATCGTGATCGCGATCATTCATTCGCTACTCGTCCGCCTCTCTCCCTCTCTTCTCCCCCATCATTTTCGCTCTCTTTTTCCCTATCGTCGATTCAACGGCCGTTGTCTGGGGCGACATATTCTTTTTCTTTTTTCGTTTCGCTTCGTACTTCTCTTTAATTTTTTGACAAATGTTTCGGTTTTGTTTTCATTGCCGCTCGTTTCGGTGCCGTACTGTGGCGCGCAACAGAACGGCAGCGGGGGTTGATAAATAATTTCAAGTAGCCGTTTTTTTCAAGTAGCCTCTCACTCGTGCTCTTCTCTTAAACGTTGAAATTGTCTTTTTATTCGGTCTTCATCCACCCAGCCAGGGTCCCACTCACCTGCGGGACCGGCGCGAATGCGTGCCACCGATTGCGCTACGAAATGTCTGTCCGTTGTTTTTTTTTCTTTCTCTCATTATTTCGGTGTGTTGGCCCCATCGCCCCATATGCCGCCCAAGTGTGCGCAAGTAAGTAACCCATGCGGACCCCCCACAACGGTGCACCCTGTTCGTCCCTTGCAGGGGGAAGGGATGCTGCAAGGATTATTTCTCTTTCATTTCACCCATTGGTGGTGGTGATGGTGGGCAAAGGGTTTTGTTTCTTCTCTCTTTTTTTTCTCTTGCTTTACCGCCACCCAATCGTCTAAGGTGTGCGCCGTGGGATCGTTCGGTTCAAAAGATTTCAAAGCAAAGACTCCACACGCGCACGCACACACGGTTTACCTTTTGCGTTTGTACTTCTGTTCGCTCGCTCTATCTCGTGCGAGATAGTCAACACGATTACGCCAACATAAAAACAAAAAAACAAAAATCCCCACAGTTGTGGCTGCAGTTATCGAGCACGGCCCGTTTCGGCTTTCCTCCGACGGTGGACGATCGCTTTTCCTTTTGTTTTGTTGTAGTTTTTGGCGGAAGAATTCTGGGTTGCGTACAATAGATTAGTCTACCGCACCGGTGTGGTGCCGGGATCCACGCGAATCGGAAGCACTTGGCGAATGAGTTCCGCCACCGATTCCTTCCGAAAATTGCACCTCGTACGCGCACACAACAATTTTGCTTGCTCACTCACTTGCACTTGCAATGCACCATCGCTTCACTTGGCTTCACTTTCGTGTTTGGCGAATTTGTTTTGCAAGTGGCGCGCTCCAGAACACCAACGTATGCTGACACTTTAGACGCTACACAAACACTCTCATTACCCTGCAAGTCATTAACGGGTTTGTTATGGTAGCAATATTTAACACAACGGACCGCCCGACTGGTCCGCTTTATTTGCACTGGGCAGACGATCCTCTGGCACGTTGACGATCGCGCGCGTCTGGTGTTGTTTTTCCTTCGCTTAAGCTTAACACACCAGCAACCGGAAGAGAGCAATAGGCCGACGATTTAGTACTATCGATTCGTAAACAGAACAGAACGATTGTACGATTTTTGGTGCGCAATTTTTGCACTTCTATCGCAAAGAGGGAAAAAACAAAACGTACGAAATGAGATGCTGACCGTGCGAAGGAAGCAAATTATTCGCTCAGTCCGGTTTACCGAATGTTGATGGTGTTGTGTGATGATCGCCCCCGCGGAACCGGGCGAACGATCGCGCACACGACGAAACACAATCTTCGAGCACCGCAAGCTCCAGATGGATCACAACAGCAACAACGACAACAACAAACAAACAAAAAAACACAAATGAAAATCTTAAAGGCACTAATTAGCGCTCGATGTGTGCAACGATTGGGAGGTAATTTCGCTTCTTTTTTTTATCGCGAACAAAACTCTTCTTCGCCGATTTTTTTTGTTTTGTTTTCGTCACTGTTTTCCCTTCGACGGAAATAACGCACGGGTTGTAAGATTGGTTTAAAGAGACGCACTCGGTGTGTGTGTGTGTGTGTTTTTGTTCTGCTTTTTCTTTTTTCTTTATGGTTTTGTTAGCGTATGTGCTGTACAACGGATTTCGCGATTCGCGAACTGGCACGCGCTTGCTGCAACCACGAGACGACACTGACGATTGCGCGTTTAATAACGTTTTCCGACGTTAGCGGGTATTTAAAGTACGCGCGGGCTTCAAGCGAATGCACATAAATTTTAGGTTGGCCGGAAAGCAATGCCATCTTTTCGCTTAGTACGCAGGAAAAAAAAAAAGTTTGATATATTTATTAGAATTCTTTTTTTTAATTTTGTTCCATACCTATTCTGGATTACTTGGAAAGATTTTATAAATGACAGAAAAATTAATTAAGAAAAAAACCTTTAATATTCGAACAACATAATTTGACCATTTTGTTTACAATTTTAACAAAGCAACATCTAAAACATTATGATTATAGTTCCCAAAAAGAAACAACTCAGCATAATCGAAATGAGGTAAATTACAAGAAGGCAATGCCATTTTAACGTGAGTAATAAAACGAAGTCACTACACAATATGACTGCTATTGCGTGCTGAATTAAAAATGCAGCACGACTTTCCCGTTGACCCAATACATCCGCTCATGAGGGTGAGCACACACCACAGGCCGCTAGCGCACTGGCAACAGTTGGTGTGCCATCCGAAGACATCCGAAGAGCGAGTTTGCTCTCATTGCTTTCGTATGGCCGTCTGCACACGGGCAGTCGTGCGATTTTCAAATTGGTATCCCGTTGCACGTTGCTAAATACAGCACACAGCTTGCGACTCTTAATCAGCACCTATACAGGGTTCGAGAGCATCGAAACTGTACATGTCACATGTATGGGGTATATTGTTTTTTTGTGCCATTAAAAAGCGGCAATTAGGCAAGTGGTTCAACGTGATACGGTTAGCTCTCCATAAAAAAGCAACAATAAATTTTACCTTCGTCGGTAATATTTGTTAGCGTTGGCCATCCCACCATACACATACGGGGTACGGTGTAATTTTTAAACAATTAAATTTAAATCGGGGGTTTTTTAAAATATTTTACCATTTATGTACCCATTTTCGAACGGTGTATTTCACCGGCACCAACCCACGGACAGTGTTTTTGTTTAATGTTTCATTTTGACATGTTTTCGTTCTTTCTCTGGAAAGGTTCATTTTCTCTCCGAGAAAATTCCGTCGAGAGAAAAGAAAATCATTCACCCATACATGTCTACCGATGTCTTGGTCTAATTCATGCTTGAGCATATTAGGGTAGTCAAGGGCATGAAACCTCTTCACATGTTTTTCGTTCATTAAGAGCAATCAATTCTTAATTCATTTCATCATTCCGTACGTAAAATTTAAAACTATCAATAGTGAATGTATCGTATAAGATAAATTGATAATATGTTAATAGAATAAGAAAAATTACATTTATGGTAACTAACTAACTTTTTCCATTGTAACGCTACACACGACTCATTAGAAAAATTGGAGAAAGTAAAGTTTAATCTTTTGCTATATAACATCAAAATGATTCTATTTTTCATTTAATTATACCCATTCAACACAGTCAAACATTTGGACTGGAATAAAAGCATTAGTAAAATTAAATCATAATAGATTTAAATGCTTCTTTAAGCGGGTGATCAAATGAAATGATATTGTACATCTTAAACATGATTGTAATTGTAGTATTGTTTACTAAAAATGCACTGAATTCGCGTATTTTTGTTCTAGTTCAGTACATTCATAACAGAATTTATTATTGCACTGAAATATGTCTTTAAAATTTGCAGTATAATCCGTTTAAAGACTATTTTAAGTCATGAAAGATTAAATCCACAAGTATGCTTATATTTCGGGCATTATGCGCCATGCTCCACTATGCTGCAATGATCTGTAATTCAAAATTTTCCATGGGTTGGTAAAATTACCATAAATACCAGTCATTGGTGATTTTTGTTCAAAGTGGACAAATTTTGTCAAAAATGTAAAAAAAACTGTTTTTATGATCAACTTTAGATCTACTTTTGCTGTCTCATTTCTCTCTTCCACGTTTGTGATATGCTATGAGACTGCGTGATAGATTCAGCCGAATATGCTTAAAAAGAATAAAACAAAACAAAAGTTTTCTGCTTCTTTTTCACCACTCTATTGACATTCGCCTAAACGTGCTCAATTGGTATTCATTATTAGTTCATTAAGTTATGAACAGTTTCAGCAAGATTATTATCATACATTATCGTTGGTGGTATGATGTAACCGAACAACGATAAATGAGCTAAACCACACCGATCCGCAACGCAGAAAGTAAGAATACAATCCCATCCAAATTCCACCCAAAATACACACCTAAAACACACCTGTACACAGTTTGCGAGAGAACAAAAACACTTTGATTTCACTTCACTGCACAGCTGCTGCTACGAAGCGGTTTTGTTTTGCTAAACGAACCGTACAGGTAAAGTTAATTTAACCTGCTGCACTGGTTGACTTTGACTGGAGCACTATCGCTTCGGTTTTCGGACTGTCGCGCAGCGCGCTTTCAGACAAATGCATTTTCCCTCCGATCACGTCAAACGCATCATAATCACTCGGGAAGAGACATAAGCGATACGCACGCACACAGCAAGCGGCCCCAAACACACTACGCACACATGGGCAGCGCTGCATCAGGCGGGAGGAGAAATGCATTTCTTTTTCTCGCTCTTTTGGTCTCGCTCTCTACATGCTTTCTTTTTGTTACCCGACATCGCACCACCACCTAGGTAGGTGGATGGGATGACAATGCACTTGCCTGTTCTGATCGAACAGAGACCGTCCATGATGTGTTGTGTGCGTGTGAGTGCAGGGGTAGATATACCTGGTGAGGCTGGATTTGCAGTGTACGATCTTGATGATGATGATGATGATCATGACGATGTTGATGAGCTCTAGTCTGCTTTTTGCGGGATGAATCCACAGAATGAACGTTTCAGCTGTTGCATGAACGTGGAAGTCATCGTGGAAGTGATCGATGATTCATTCAAATTCATTAATTCAAATAGAACCGTCCTACTCAATCTTTGCATTCGTGGAAGGGAAATATCACAAAATAGTTGGTTCCAATCTTACCTACTACTGAAGTACTGCCACATTACGTATGGACAGAAATTCTGCCCGCTTATATAATAATCACCCTACGATTAATCTTTCAGAAGATAAAAGATTGAAGATATTACTTAAGTCCTGAAGAAAATTGAATATTTCTTAATTGCATGATTTACTCTCGCTCCAATTTGTTTCTAATTCTAAAAATCTGCACCAATGATAACTTGGTAGAGAGATCTACAAGCAAATCATGTATAGAGGACTCTGCAAGTACAGCACGTTTTCCCAGATCTTGACATATGCAGGAGACTTGGAATTCTCGAGTACAACGTTATGCTTCAGAACATACTACCGTATATTCAGTATAAATATCTACATAGTTAAGAACTGATACATCATGAAGTATCCTTATGAAGTCATTCAAGAACTGGGTTTGTACTAGAATGTCATCGCAGGCGATAGAGTTTATGTGACGATTCCGTATACAACCTGAATATAACAAACTGACGGAGTCCTGTAAATTGCTCACAACAATGAATTGACAACGTTTTTACAAAGAGCAAGTCTGGTGTGTTAGCGATACTTTGTCACTTGCCGTGAATCACAGCGATCCAGGAAATCCCAAACCCCTTCGCAAAGGAAGGTATGGAAAAATCCGTACATAATACTGATCGCTATCTGTTTTTTTTACCTTTCACCTGCCCGTAACCAATTTCCATCGCGCATGTCAATCGGCAATGGAATTGTACGCGCCGATCGCTTCCGACAGGCAGGCTGAGTGCAACCTTCAGCAGTGTACTGGTTGGCTCACGAAATAATGCTCACCAATTCCATCATCCCCTCATTCAGCACCAGCCGAACGGTGGCCTTCCCAACTAGAACAATCTAGCTACTGTTTACATACTTCAGGCTAATTAATGATAATTATCTAATAGTGTATTTGATACAGTCTGATGCAATTAACCTGCGATGCAGCGTGGTCTACACGACGTGCACTCCTTCATCGTTTCACCGGGCCGGCCGTTCCGTCCGGCAAATCGATACCGATACCGTCGCTAATCGCAGCCACTGCACACGGTGCACGTACGGTGTTGGGAAACATAATCGACAAACGATCACCTTCCGTCGGCTGCAAATTGTAACACACCCCAAGCGCTTACCCCTTCGTTGGTGGTAAGCAACATTACCCTCTAGCTACGCATATGCCCCTTCCTGCCATTTACCATACACCATTGCTCCAGCTCCAAGGGTTCGGATTGCCAAGCCGCGGCTGACATACTGTGCGAAAAGTGCACCCTCAGTAGCATTGACGCCCGTGATCGTGAATAGCGAATCGAATTTCTCATGCACTTGAAGAACGCACCGGGACAGTCCACAGCTTTTTTTTACTCTGATTTACCGAAAACTTACGTTTGACGTCGAACGTGTGAGTTATTTTTATCATTCGGCGGAAGAACGCGAATCGGATACATCACCGTCTCGTGCACTTTTCCCACGACCTTCCTAATCGATGTAATGCATATTGTCGATGATGGGAAAAAATGATTCATATAGCAAGCGATACTGGTAGGTGGTACCGATCGTGTGTTGTTAGGAACGATGATGAAGCAAAAAAGGAATAATAACTTCCACCTGTTCCATGTTCATTAATAACGATTAAAACGGTTAGCGGATGGGTAAAGTTGTTAACAAGTTGTACAACAGCATTTTCCACTACTGTACTACTTGTTTTTTATGCTAATATGGTGATTGTTCCGGCTATCACTTCAACCTCAGGCGTTGTCATTGCTGCATGCCATTTCTTGGGATATTTTCGTAGCTAGGCAATAGGCTGTGTAGACTTGTTTAAGGTACAATTAAGGAAACCCAGAAATGAAAGTTATGAGACCACCGAAGTTGTAGTGTCCAAAAGAATATGAGTCAGGAGATCCAGCCATTCGATGTCATTTGGAATAGATTCCAAAATAAATCAAATTACTATTCCTTTGCTATTTTTCTCAATTTAGAACAGCTTTCAAACTACGCTCCAAAAATGCTCTAGAGCTTATGAAGCCTTTCTCCAAGAACGGCCCACATTGTTTAAAATTGATGGGAAATTGAGATCCAATTGATTGGGTGAATGTTGGAGACCTGAAAACACGCGTCACACGCTGATATTATTTTGAAGAAAATATTCCTGGCACGTGCGCATAATGTTGGTAATAGTACCGGTATAATATGAATCTCAAAATGAGTTTATTTTTGAGCACGACTCTACCAAGTAGCTTAACTACAAAAGGAAGAAAGATAAGTGATTGCTATTCTACTGTACGTTGTTCGAAGAAGCATGACCTAGAACATGTGGAGCAAGAGCGCAAGTCACAAATTAAGACATTAGCTTAATGTATGCTTTATATAGGAGATGAACTTATTCACCCCGCGTCGTTCATGCCTTTCCGTCCCGAATTATCCTATCCCCCGGATGGCAAAATACTTACTTTTAATATTGAAAGTAACAGTCTCAATTCTCTACGCTTCCCAAGTTGCAGCTACTACAAGCGATCGCGATGCAGCTGATCGTACACGGTTTCTGTGAGTTTCTGCCGCCTGTATGTGTGGGGAGTTATCACGCTGGTTGTTGGTATTGGTGTCAACCGTTACCGATGGCCGCACGGTCGTTTCGCTGGTCGCGGTGTGCAAAATGGCACATCCAACAAAAAAAAAATATATAAACGGCAGGCGCAAATTAGCACAAATTTCGTCCCGTAACGCACCGCGGAACACGCCACTCAAAAGCTGCCAAAAACTTGCCACCGTACACTGTACGTCGTCGCGGGAGTGTGATCTTTTTTTGCGCACTGGCAAACAGTCGTAATATTTTTCCACCCGTACACCACCGAACGTAGCGGTCAGTTGAATCTGTAAGCTTCGGTCGAACAATCTGCAACCATGCACGCACCTGCATTCCATCACACCATTGGAAGCTTTCGGTGTGACACAGCGAAGGACAACGCACACCGATCGCGGCACGGGTTTATGGCTCGATTGACCTCGTCACTCGTCACGGGTGACTCTGGTGCCGCCGTGGTGAAGAGAA
>CM032178.1:21966661-22037481 GCA_018908115.1 Anopheles rivulorum
CCGATCAAAATATGATTATGCAAATTAAAACCACCACCAGCCCAATGGTGATCATACGATACGGCACCTGAGATCATACGATCCTGCCACACTTGAAACACGGTTCGGTACGGTTAATATACACGATTAATGACGCACCATAATGACGCTAATAGATGGACACGGTTTTGACACGATCCCGTGCGGACCGCTGTGTATCGAACATTTGTTATCACGTGATCGGGTCGCATTTGTAAATGATATTGTTTACCTTGATACTATCCATGCGCTGCACTTAGCGCAGTTGAAATCCAAGCTGCAAGTGTTCGCGTCTCTTTTGAATCTTTCCTAGATTGCCGTTCGATGTTGGGCGTGTTTGTTGCTGTTGCACCTAGCTGGATCGCTGTCGGTTCACGTTACACTCACGTTTACGAAGCGCACTAATTTTGCCACCGCACCACCAAATCGATTCGGTTCTGATGGTTTCGCTGAGGTAAAACCACCTTGAAGAGAATTCGTTGTTGTACAGGGAAACACTACAGCAGAAGCGAAGAACGATACAAATTGCCCACAATCCAACGAATCGAACGAACAGCGTCGTCTACGGAGGATGATTGCAACGCGGAAGATCGGCACAGTGTTACTGTTAGGACCAACAGTGAAATACTTGTGGTGGCAAAATTGTTTTCTCATTTATATATAGAGGATAACGGCTTGCGCTTCCCCAAGCAGCACTACAAAACATCGACAACGAAAGCATCGGCAACAACAGCAACAACAACAGCAACAGCGGCAACAACCCACAATCGTCCCAGCATCCCTCAATTGGCCGAAAGTCCTCCCGTGCCGCATCCAATGTTGCGGTTGTGTAAAGAGGACGCCGCAATGCTACCGAGCGGGAAAGCAACATATCGATATACATGTAGCAAGCGAAACTTCGCCTGCGACTGATAGCGGCTTGAGACAGTAGTGGTGCGAAAGAGCAGACTGATGTGCGAGAGAGCGAGCGAAATGAAGCAAAAGCTTCCGTGCGCAAAAGAGATGTTAGTAGATTTTGCGCACACACGAAGATGATAAAAGCAACCGTCCGAAGGAAGAGGAAGCAACCGAAATGGAAATGAAAGCTCGCCACACTTGGGGTGCCATCCAATCGAACGAAGCTTTCGAATATTTGTTCCAATGTGGGCGATTTATAAATTTTACTTCTACCTTTGGTAGAACTTTGATTCTACGCAATTCAGTTATATTACAATCCATACTATTTTCATCAATTTCTTTTTTGTTTACATTTTGCTTACTTTATTTCTTTCAATAAACATCAACGTCAGCTTTTCTCATTTTTGAAAGAAACATTTGCACAATATTGGCAGGCTAAACTTAACACGTGCGGCAAAAGTATTAAATGTGTAAAAATAAATATAATGAACCGTGAACAGATAACCATCTAAGCAAGTAATAGTAAGCTTAAGTATTCATGTAAGTACTTCATTGTATGGTATTGCTAGAATCTGGGCGTGTTCTAAAAGTTTGTCGTAAAATGTTATAACACTTCCTGCTTCAAATTATGATAAATGGTCATTAGTTTTGAATCTTTTATGACGTTCATGCCTTATATTTCATAACAGATTTTAACGGCCATTTTGAAATCTGTTACGAATTTAAAGACAAGAACGTCATAAACGGTGATTGTAAGGTTCAAAACTATTTTTAACTTTTTTTTTATTGGTTTTCAACAAACAGTTTGCAAACAAACAATGAATTTGTAACATAAAGTTAACCTGTGTCGTAATAAATGTATACCAATACTTCAATTATATCAACTATACAATATACTTAACCACGTTCCGGATTATCCGTGCTCCTTGGAAATGACAGTTTCAAATTTAAATTTGACATATTCATTCCAACGAATTATTCATTGACAGTAGCAAATTATACAGCAACAAAAAATGTTAATTATTTTCGCAACAATGAATCACTAAAACCTAAAGTACACTAATACTTAGAAGCATGATATGAAGCATGAACAACATATTAATGAAGTTTTGGGAAAACAATGCACATTTACGGTAAAACATATGAAATTTTTCTAATTTTAGGTAATAATAGATCATAAAACAACTATTTACAAGCCATTCAGACATGTCAAAAAAGTATAAAAATCAATTCTACTTGTGAATAAACTAAGTAGTGCATATGTCAACCATACCCTATCCTACTGTAGACTCATGTAGCTAAAAAAAAAACAATATAAAAAATACTCCCTTGGTACGTACTATTTGTAACCTAGTTTGATGCATCGCTTTGGGAAGGGAAGGATAGAAAACGCTAGTGGAACAAATTTGCTTGATGTCCTGAAAAATGCTACTTATGTTCCGACCGCTTCCATTCATCGCAGACCACCACTGGGAGGTGTCCCACTGTTATTGGTACATGCGCCACAGAACACCGCACTGCACATTGATCCTGACTCAGCGGCGACCGCAACCCACGGCGTGCTTATAATTTAAGTTTAATTTTATACATTTTCTAGCATTTCTTGCGAACGCATTTGCCGGAATGTCTATTTTATTCTAATAACGTAGTGTGTATGGAAGAGCGGGAAGACACACAGCCACAAAATATGGCAGACAGGCGTAGACATGTGTACAACGTGATGGTAATCGTACGGTTCGATAACAATACGCACAAAATTATGGTTTTATAACCTTATCATTTCAACCTTGTCGGTGCCGGAAGTCGGAACGGGATGAACAGAAATAGCAACCGGCGAGTGTTGCAACGACGGATGTCGACGGTTTGCAGCACAAATAGTAGTAATCGAAAAGGGGGTACTGAACGCATCCCGGTCACACAGCGCGTATTATCAAGGATACACTTTATGGTCAGCTAACCCGCTGGCTTGCCGTTTTCCAATTAAACGTAACTGTACGTCTATCCGTCGCTGACGTCAGCGGTCACCGTATCCGAGGCGAGGTTCCAATAGTGAAGCGATATATTCATCTCAATATGCTATGGCTGCGCGAATTGCCTCAAGATATGGCCCTGTTAAAAAAAATGGTAGTTCTTTGTTTTTTTTTTTTTTTGATCTGTTCAAAACACAAAACCTCCACCCTTGTGGAAAGGAAACGTGAGCGCGAGCTTTCCTTTGGTTACCTTTTTTTTTGTTTTTTCTTTCCGATCCGGTGCCGCGTAGTCTGTGAAATGTTTGGCAGGAATTTTAATCACACTCGGGAACCGGGTGGTTATGTGTTACTTTGCTGTTTTTTTTTTGTATATGTCTTCCAGCCGTTTCATCTCGTGACCAGCGTAACATTTATGCCATCTGTTCCAATCCGGTGGGATGTGTTTATGACTCATAAACAGCAATCAACTATGGCATCTTCCAATTAGTTAGTGTTCGAACCAGAAGAGAAATAAAACACAATCGTCCCAGACAAACGTGTCGCCGTGATCAACGCTAGTAGTGAAAAAAAAGAAAAACGTGTCGATCGCAGGTTTGGCAGCAACCCTGGTGCTCTGGTGCCCTCCAGCAAATGGCCGCAGCAGACGGGCTGATGAGCCGGCACAACCGTTCGCTTAAACTCCCTTGCAGGAAACCGCTTAATAGGCGGCATGCAACAACAACAACAACAACAACAGAAGAAAAAAAAACAACAAATTGGTGCTATCATTGATAAACCGCAAACCGATACACAATATTCATTAACATTCGATTAGCATACAGATTTGACGTTTCGCTATTTATGGGCACGAATCGTTCGCTCGGGAACGCTTCCCGAAACCGGTGCCAGGTTGTCTGCCGCGGACACCTCTGCAGTCGGTCCGGTGCGCTCACTATCCCATCTCTCTTCCCGCACGATCCACGATCGTAATGGTGGTGGGTCGCCGGACCCACGTTTTGCCTGTTCTGAGTGGCGGGTTTTTGAGTGATACGATTTTGCATTTCCACGCGGCACGAACTGTTGTCGATTCGTCGGGAATACGTAGCATCGCGAAAGCTTCACCCATTGAGGTCAAAACCATCGGATGATCTTGTCCACACACACACACAGTTTCACAGGTGAGGCACAATTTTGGACCGGATCGATGATCGAACACCCTGGTACGTTTGGTTTTTTAGCCGCGGGCCACTGTCAAAAGTCAAACTTCACATCAAACAGCAACGACACGGGCACGCCGCCGGCAAACGTTGATCCATTAACTTTTTGGTTTTTTTTTTCTTGTACCTTCCAAACGAAGTAACCACAAGAACAGGCCCATGGCCACGGGGGCAGGGAGGGGGAGGAAAAAACGCAGGGTTCAGCCATCTTTCAGGTGATTGCATCCCGCGCAACGAGATATGACATGGTGAGTCACTGGCCGAAATATATGTACGTATCTTTCCGCGTACTTTCGGTCCCTGTCGTCGTAACTTATATGTTAATCCGGGGCTCGTTTTGCTCGGGAACCCGGCCGGAAACTGGCCGCTGGACGGGGCGAGATGCAGCAAAACAAAAAAAAAAAATGGGGGTAAGGTAAGAAAAAAAAACAGGAAAAACAACAAATCATTAATCAAAAAACAATTTACCCGGTTTGCCCGCGGAAACCGGTTCGGGGACCGGTGGTTCGATGGTCAAACGATGAGTTGCCTATTGGCAGGATCACGGGCAAAAGCATTTAGATTGATTCATTTGCATCCTTTGGAAGTGGACCGGCTGGCAAAACGGATGGAAGCGAATGGGCCAAGCTTGCTGCTACCTGGAGCTAACCACCATGGAACGGCGGCACCTGACCGGCAAGAATCTTTTTCGAGACTGTTCTCGAAAGCCTGCGCGACGAACCCCTTGAGCAGATAACATTTTGTACGATCTACATCGCAAAATGGTTTACATAATAAAATATGCCCGAGCGCGGTTGTGCTTGGTTTAGTGGCAGGGCGAGGCATTTAAATAGTCAATTATCTACGCAGAAGCACACCTGCTACGCTTAGCTAGAAACGGCTCACGATCTAGTTTGCTATGCTTGAATCAATCGCAAAGCGTTTACTATTGACGAATAGTACCTTTTTGTATCTTTTTTATCCATCTGTAATGATTTATTATTTATCTAGTTATTTTTTTTCCCTCGATAACAGACAAATGTTTTGTTTGCAAAACACTCGTCTAGGTAAATGATAGCTAACCATATCGGTCACCGTTCACCTTCCTGGGCGGTGGATCGTGTCTTTGATCGTTCCGTTTGAATTTTCAAAAAAAAACACACACACACACTCATACGCATACGACCTCCGCCAAAGATCAAAACAAACCGACGCTTGGACCGAATGTCAAAGTGATATTTGCACTCCGCCATAATCAATACGCCTGTCTCTTTCTCTCTCTCTCTCTCTCTCTCACACACACTCTCTTACTGGACATGATGTGTGCGAGACGTAATCGAATGCTTCCCACACGCGTACAATTTAGTAAAATATGGATAGTGATCAACGGTTGGCAGCTATTGGCGATCGCAGCATCAATATATCAATCGGTATGGGAGCCACATATCGCGCACGGCTGCAGAAGCGCAAAGCGTTTTGCAAACTCCCAGGACCTCCCACCAAGGATCAGCAAACAACAAGCAAAAAAAAAAAAACAGCACACGCATTGTCCGATCGCACATGGATACGTCGCGGCGGTGGTCGCAACAACAACGGAGTAGATCGCTGGTAAACGGTTGACCTATGGTCACCATTCGCAAGGCGCCGTAAAACAACCGTTGTGGTTTGTGTTCTCGACTTGCGGCATGCGAGAACTGGATGATTTTGTTTCGTTGTGTTATTTGCTTTATTGTTTCCACATGCCACAAGCTCGCTGGTTTTCGCTGGTATCCATTAAATCGACTTGAGCGGTGAAGATTTACTTTTTTGTCAGCTGAAGATCTACTCGCTGTCAGTGCCGCACATGTGTGTACTCATCGGGTTTTTACACACACACACACACACATACTGCTGGTAGAAATTCCACCCCCGACACACACGCAGTACGTGCCATTGATCACCGTTCTTTCCCGGGCACCTCAGTTCGCCTTCGACAATGGCGGACGTGCGCCATGCTGTCTGACAGTGCACCGACGAAGCTTGTCGGTGTGGCGTGCGACCGTCACCGCCCAAGTGTTGGGGATCGCTGTGCGAACCGGGGTGCAATTAATTTGCGTGCTGCCACGAGATCGCGATTGCACTAAATGAAAATAAATCACGCATGGAGCGGCAAAAAAGGAGGCCAGCATGCCGTGTGGCTGTGGTGCACTTGTGGTGCAGCCACCGTATTCCACGCTGCTGACATCAATTGGTGGGGTTGGTAAAAATTAAAACAACATCCTCGATTGTACCAGCGCTTAGAATGGTTTTTAATGGTATGCTGGCAATGCATCGACAACGTTTGAAGTGGATTATAGTATCAAAATGCCGTTTGAAAATTTAACTAATTTATTAATATTTATTTGCAAAAATAATTCAAATCTCAAACACGTTTCGATCTGTTATTCGATCGTCAGTGAATTTTTGTCCAAACTTTCGGTTATCCAATTTAAACATCTTCCTATTTTGTACTAGAATCCTTATTAGTCTATAATTTAAGTTGATTACTTAACTAAAACGATAGCAGAATCGACCGAATAATGTTACCTCATGCACCTACTGGTAAATTGGGACAAACAAAGTCCTGGTAAGTTTAGAAGGCAATTAAACAAGCAAGATTTTGCCAAAAAATGTGTCAAACGACCAAAAACTACTACCACCACACTGCGCATAACTAACCGAAACCAACAAAGTAAAAGCTTTGTTGTCTTTCTTTTACAGTTAGTAACTTATGCCAAATACATTAAAATGTAACAATTTTAACGAAAGATAATTGTAAAACGCTCTTGATTATATTTATATTTATAATTTACGATGAAGCTCGACAATCAAAAGCCTATAGCCACTTGATGAAGTTCCATTGGAGGTTTGTTATACATTTATTGTCATTCAATACTTATCTGATGAAAACTATTCTCATTCAACCTGGTACCCTGCATTTATCCAGCTCAAAACAAAATTTTCGAAAAATATTCGAAATTATTGTCACATCATTCAAAATTGCTTGCATGCTTTAGGATTTTAAGGAACTTCGGGCAGATTGGAAGACGTAGTTCTTACGTGCTTCCAATCCTATACTTTGAAATGTAATTGGCATTACTTAAAATAACGGTTCAATTTCAAAATCCGTTCAAAATTGCCGCGTTTTCAACATTGGTCCATTTTGGGCCATTTGGGCCATTTTCTAATGACAGCTGTCAAAGTTTGTTTTGATTTTGTTTGAAGCGAATCTGTGTGGGTTGGAATTTGAATGAGCGTATTTTATCGCAAGTTTTACCTTTCTTTTTTACTATATTATGTGAAATGAAGGTAAATACACTGCATGGACCATCTTTCTCGTCATGAACTCTTGTTGATTTCGTTTTAGATTCCAACGATTGCAAAACATGGTACCATTTTCTGCACGTCTGGCAGCCACAAGGCATCGGCACTTTTCCTCGACAAGGAGCTCGTTATCACCTCCGGATTAATTTTGAGTGATAACGAGCGTTGCGTAGAGCAGCTTAGAAATGCCGTCAAATACAGTCCTGTTGTGGAGGTTGACAAATCTACAGAACTCAAAGACATCTCTCAGTTGGATTTTCGCGTTGTTTGCAATCACGAGAATGTGTTGCGGGAACAACCGGCACGCGCCTATCAAATAGTGTACTCCCGGCGCGTAAAAGAATGCCTGGAAACAATGCTGGAGGGATTGCACGTGTGCATCGACGGTGACATGAAACCAATCCGGTTATATGCTACCCTTTTTGCTAGCATCGTCATTCTGTCCACCAATCTTTCTAAACGCGTTGCGTGGGATCAAGTCAAGGCGGTACTGGAACGACTTCAACCATCCACCAGCCAGAGAGCTCAACTGCTAGATAAAGTAGTAACCGTATCCACCCCCTTTGGAGATGAATCGTTCTTTAATACGCTTCACGTAGGACATGTTTCAAACATTTTCGGTGAAGAGGACTGTGTGCTACTGCTCGACACACATCTCAGCTCTGGCTGCCAAGGAGGAGCCGTATACAACTGCATGATGTAACCGAAAGCAGTCATCTTCCCCCAAACTGTAATAATTCCTCTATACTTTCTTTTGTAGGAAAATGCAAGGTATTCTTATCGGTGCCACATTTATGTACCGCAATGAAAACGTTAGCTTTCCGCTTGCAATCAATATGGATGAAGTGATGAGCATTGTCTTAAACAGAAGAAACCTTTGCCAAAGCTTATCGACTAGGTTGCCAGCACGAGCGTTTCGTTCCGTTTGCATGATAGATTCGCAAGGATGCTGGGGAACCGGTTGTGCATTTGAGCTGAACAGTCAAAAATACATAATTTCCTGTTCTCACGTGCTCGTAACGGTATGTATGAACGACATGGTGCAAGCAGATTCAACTAACCTTGTGTTTGTGTGTTTTGATTTGCAGGATAACATTACATGTGTGTTTAATAATCGAAAAATAATGCACCCGAAACTGGTGTACAAAAATCCAATCTTCGATAGTGCGTACGATATTGCACTGATGGAGGCTACCTTCGAAGAGGAAGCACAGTCTTCAAATTGGTACTGTCAGCTAGCAAATTACATTCCACGCATTGGCCAACGCCTGTATGCTGTTGGATTTCCCGTGTTTAAATCGTTGGCCAGTGGATCGATCTTTAAGCCAAGCATCATTCCGGGACGTGCGACAAAGTACAGCGAGGGTATCCTGTTTACGGATTGTTCCATACAATGTGGTAAATGGAATTGAAACTGTGATGCGTTGTTTTGCACCAGTTAGTAAAATTCGTTCCTACACTTACAGGGCAAAGCGGTGGTCCAATATTCGATGAGAATGGTCTATTGGTAGCAATCGCTGTATCAAACTTCAAGAGTTCTTTAGACAATTTAATCTACAACTGTCACAACATGTGCGTACCGGTGAAAGATATTTACAGCATTCTGGAAAGCTATTCGAAAACACGTGGTAATGTTTGCATAATCCTTGGATAGTACGGACTTTTGGTAATTCTTGCTGATTTTTTTTTTGTATTCTCTTACCAGATAAAGCATCCCTCGCTGGATTGCAGGCCGATTGGAGTGTGCGCTCGAAATGGAAACTTAAACCGCCAGTAATTTTAAATAAACTATAGCGGATTATTGGTTACTGTATAAACATTGGGGATGAATGGAAACTGGGATTTTACTTGAAATGGTGCACAGTTTGAATAAAGCGTTTGTTTTTAAATCGAGAAGTACAAACATTGAAACACTACGGCATTTGATTTTACCTTAGGAAGCGCTGAAACGTAATATTCGCACAGTGATCGCTTCAACCATGCTCGCATGGTCAACATTTCGTTTTACCTTCTGGCACTCGGTTGATAAAACTGGCATTTATTTTTTATCTCTACATTTTTTCAATCATCGACTTGCAAAGTCGCACCCGAAAAGGAAAACAATCATAATCCCGTTTCACCACGAACACCTGACCATTCGATATCAGTGTGCCGTCGGCGAACGTCACTTTGTTTACGGGAAAAGTCACCGAAAAGATTGAAAACATTTGGTGTGTTCGTGACCATAGCTTTTTTCTTTTGTTTTGCCGTTCTGAGTGGAAAAAGAAACGACCAATGTTGTGAAAGATGGAATGAGAATTGCGTAAAAGCAAGACAGAGAGCAGGCGAGAGTGAAAAGAATAGCCCATTGTATTGTGAAGAAAGTGCACGAACGCACACGAAACAACTCCACGAAGAGTCGATGCGGAGTTGACGGTGAACGCGCGCGGTAAACTTTAGTAGCAAAGGAAAACCTGAAGGCAATTTCACGTTCGTGCGGAGCGTGTAGCGCGTCGGTTTCATCCAGTACAAAGCATCGGAACGGAAGTTGGTCTCATTCACAATTAGTTAGCACGGTGTAGTTTGCCCTTAGCCGTAGTATTACAACTCGTAGATTCTGGGCAGCGTAGTGGCATCCCGTGGCAACATCGAGCAATCAACGTAGATGGTAGGCTGCAGTAAATACTAAAACGCGCGCGTGATTCATAGCTAGCCCGTAGTGAATTGAAACCAATTGAAACCGAATTGTGGTCACATTGTGCATGCAAAAGTGCTACAACAACAACAACAACAAAAAACCAAAAGATCCGAAAAAATAGATACCACACGCACACTCGCGCGCACACAAACAGAGCTATATAGATGGTGTTGTCGTAGTAGCTCGATCGGTGGTTTGTTTTTCGGTGGTGCATCTTATAAATATCCTGGAGCGCACAAAAGCAAACGACACAAAAACAAGAACAACAACAAAAATCACGCCAACTAGATTAATTATTTTATATGGGTTGTCGCATTTCGTCTTCGAACAATGAAAACCTGTTCACACCAACGGAAGACAGTGAAATGGCCACTACAAGCCACCAGCCGAGTGTGGATTACAAAGCGCGCCTAGAGCGGAAACAGTGCCTGGTAAAAGCATTACAAATTTAATGTTTTCCCCGTTTTTTTTTTTGTTCCTCATCTTTTCACCGCTAAATGTCCCTAGTTGACATACTATCAACACATCTTAGTCATCCGTTTGCCCGCTTCATATCATCCACTCACTTTTGGTTTGGGAGCAAAATATCGATTTTGACTAAATGGCCCATTTTTTGTTTTATTTCTGATCCGCTGTTCTGAAAAAAAAACAGGCAAAGGAAACACCGGAACCAATATACGATTTGGAGGATTGCAATCTTAAAGATGTGCCCGCTGGTGTGTTCGTTATGTGCAAGGTCCTGCGGAAGGATGCCCTCACACTGGCAAAGAATAAGTTATCATCCCTGACCGCGGGTGGCACGCTGGATGACCTACTCTTGCTGCAATCGTTAAATCTATCATACAATCGTTTCAAGAAGCTGCCCGAAGATATATACAAACTAGAAAACCTCAGGGTGAGTAACAATCTGTTGCTGTTTTCTGCTGTACGCTGTAATTAGTGTGATTTCTTGTTTTTAGGAACTATTTTTAGCGAACAACGCCTTGGAGAAACTACCGATAACGATAGGACGACTAAAGAAATTGGAACTGCTCAATCTTTCAGCCAACAATCTAGCGAGCGTGGAACAGATAGCATTCATGACCAACCTTAGAGTACTGGACATTAGCGGAAATGTGCGTCTTTCTCAGCTGCCCAGCCAGCTGGCAACGTGTGATAATCTCGTAGATATTGTGCTCGACCCGGCGTACATAGCGGACCCACCGGCAGATGTAGTGGCCGGCGGTACGTACGCCATCGTTAAGTATCTCTCAACCGGTGAATTCCATCCAGATCCGAGCGGGAAGACCGACCCGGATGGCACCGTGTCGGCCGCTTTCGATCGCCAGAAGGCAACCACGTCCACTTTCCTCGACAGCGAACGTAGTGATCNTCTTTCTCAGCTGCCCAGCCAGCTGGCAACGTGTGATAATCTCGTAGATATTGTGCTCGACCCGGCGTACATAGCGGACCCACCGGCAGATGTAGTGGCCGGCGGTACGTACGCCATCGTTAAGTATCTCTCAACCGGTGAATTCCATCCAGATCCGAGCGGGAAGACCGACCCGGATGGCACCGTGTCGGCCGCTTTCGATCGCCAGAAGGCAACCACGTCCACTTTCCTCGACAGCGAACGTAGTGACCTGCGCCAGCAGGAGCTGGCCCGCGATCGGTACGAGAAGGAACGGAAGCTTATCGAACGCGAGCGGCTGGCATTCGAAAAGGATATGCTTACGGAGAGCAAGCTGCACGAGCAGCAGCAGCAGCGGAAACAGATGTTGCTGCAGCAACTGCTCGAGCAGCAGAATCAAAACGAAACGCAAGTGAACAAGCTGCAGCAGGAAAAGCAGACGGAAAGGGAACGCCTTATCGATAACATTATAAAGGGTAGGTTGCGTGACGGGCATTGTTGTACGACAATCGGTGTGACATGTGTGATCCTTTCCTTTTTTTTGTTATAACAGATGACCAAAAATCGAACGAGCTGGTAAACAATCTGCTCGCGCTGAAGAACGGTCCCGATCCGGCATTCCTCGAGCAGGAGCGTGAAGAGCAAAAGCGGCTGCTCGAGCATCTACACATCCAGCAGAACGATCTGCGCAAACAGGAGGTGCTCGGTGCGATGACCAATCTGCTCGAGAACGAAATCAACATCATACAAAACTTTCACAATCAGCGGGATCAATCGTCGCGCAGCATTCTCGAACGCGAGTACGAGACGAACAATTTGCTGAACAATGTGTTTTTGAACTACGACAAAAACCGCCAAGACGTGATCGATCAGATAACGTTCGATGAGGATATACAGAAGAGCGCTGTTGCGGCACTGATCGCCCGGAATGATTCACGCACCTGGGGTTTGGTGGAGCAGGTTCGAATCGTTGAAACACAGTTGGCTGCGCTAACGCTGTACGAGATCGAACGCAAGAAGGTTAACCAGGACGATCAAATAGTATGTGTATACGTTACCTTTTCAATGCCGCCTTGGATGGTACATTAGTCGTCTTTTTGTTACACTTGTAGATTAATTTGACCGATCAACGTATAAATTTAACGTACGTGCTAACGGATTTGCTCAAACAACAGGACCAACGTAAACAGCAGGTAATAATATATCGACAGGCAGTTGATGGTTAATATTAAAATATGCTTCTTTTTGTTGTATAGCTACTGGATACACTCAAGATAATCGAAAAGCAAAAGGAAAATGAACAAACCGATTTCTGGTTGCTGCAGTACCAGCGCCTCCTTGATCGACAGCCGATGGAAGTTTCGCACGATACCGCCTCGATCGATCCCGTGCTGGGTTATCAATTTTTAGCGAATGGTGTTGTGCATTGTTTGCCGTTCCTGTCTAAAATATGGCAAAACAAGGATAAGGAATTGTGCAACGTTACCGAGCAGGATTTGATGAATGCTGGCGTACAAAACCCAACGGATCGACAAGGCATTTTGCAATCGATTGCAAACTATTACGATTATTTGAACTGTAGAATTGACTATCCGGAAGGAGAATCGATCACGGTTACCCCGATGGCGACAGCACCCATCGACGAAGGTTATCACCGGGAGGACGAACGCCGAAACAGCTCGGTGGAGATGGGTTTGGAAGTTGAACCAACGTCCGTGTTGCCGAATGCTCCGCGTGTTTCTACCTCGGGCGCCAGTTCTAGATCAGCAGTTCCAGAATCGAACGAAGCGATCAGTCCCGTAAGCGCTGGAACGGTGGCACAATTTGCAGAATGTGTCATCTGTATGGAACAAATGGTAGGAACGATATTAGTTTACTTACATCCAACCCATTATCGATAATAACCGGCGAATATTTTACACTCCCTCAACAGGTACAAGTGATATTTTTACCATGTGGCCATATGTGCTGTTGTTCCGGCTGTCATACAGAGATTCACGACTGTCCGATGTGTCGTGCCTACATCGAGAGAAAAATTAAAGTCATACAGCCTTAATTTAGCTGGCATAATGTATTAGATGCCATTTTAACGACCACATTTGTGTAAGTTTATTTTTCTCTGAAAATTCGTCGTACGGATTGTTCTGTAATTTAGTTTTTTTTTCCCACTTTCAGGAGCATTTCACATACCACGGCAATAAAGGGATATTGGACTTTCCGGCGGTGGAGAATCATTTATCAAAAAAAAGGCAAAAAAGGATTTACTGAATTTACGCGCGAAGCAGTCAAGTAACTATACACACAATATTAGTCAAATTAACATCGAGTTCATATTAAATACTTCTAGTCAAAATTTTTAACTTCTTCACTTGAGTTGTACTTTGTACACCATACGCGCAGGAATGGAATTTGTTTCATACTTTCGTCAGCTATGAAACTTAAGCTAAAAATGACGTTTTTTAAACAAAATAATCATCAATTATACAACGGTACCGCAATTGGAGTTAACTCCGATACGAAATTAATCGCGCCACATTGGGCCAAATCTTGCACACGACATGGGTTGGGCCCAATTCTTCATTAGCGGTGTTCACACGTACGTAGAAACAGGCGATAACGAGCGTTAACGCTGTCAGATTTAACGCTAGCGCGACGCCGCGCATTTCGTGCAATGCAGGAAAAATGAAGCGCGACGCTGCCCTCGAACCGTTAACGGCCAACTTTAAAATTAAATAACTTTTTAATGCGTGAACCAAATTGGGTGAAATATTCTAGTGAAAATTAAGAAAAAAATATTTCTTTTTAAATCTATTAGGTTTATTCCTCAACTCGTTTAAAAAGAAAAATGAAAACAGTGTCAACGGCTATGAACGGTTATGAACGGCAAGTGTAGACTCCCAAACGAATCTTGTGTGGCTAAAAATCGTAATTCTATTGACCATCGTTCTTTTATTGCGATCTCCTTGCGCATCACCNCCCACTTTCAGGAGCATTTCACATACCACGGCAATAAAGGGATATTGGACTTTCCGGCGGTGGAGAATCATTTATCAAAAAAAAGGCAAAAAAGGATTTACTGAATTTACGCGCGATGCAGTCAAGTAACTATACACACAATATTAGTCAAATTAACATCGAGTTCATATTAAATACTTCTAGTCAAAATTTTTAACTTCTTCACTTGAGTTGTACTTTGTACACCATACGCGCAGGAATGGAATTTGTTTCATACTTTCGTCAGCTATGAAACTTAAGCTAAAAATGACGTTTTTTAAACAAAATAATCATCAATTATACAACGGTACCGCATTTGGAGTTAACTCCGATACGAAATTAATCGCGCCACATTGGGCCAAATCTTGCACACGGCATGGGTTGGGCCCAATTCTTCATTGGCGTTGACGCTTTTGGCTTTTCGGATAAATTAATTATAAAAAGGTAACAACCTTTATTAATCAGCAAACAAAAAAGAAAATAATCATACCCCTGATACGTTGTAGCTAGTAAGATAAGAGCAAAACACCAAACACATTTTGCCATTTAACATAAAACTAACTCATTGATATCGTTCCAAACGAACATAGCATAATAGGCTAGGGTTTTCATTCTGATAAAGATAATCATATCGCGTCGTTACGTTCTGATGGATCGGAATGATCGTAAAGTTTTCTGTGTTTGTTACGTTATAATTGTTACTGTAAGCAAATGGAACCTGATCAGCTCCAGTGAAAAGACATCTTTATTAAAGAAAACGAAAAATTCGTTTACAGACCGTGACGATAAGTGTGTTTAACTGTTCGTTCGTTCGGCTTCTCTTAAACGCATACAAATCGATCGTTACGTTGATATTGAATCGCTTTATTCAATCGATTGTTGGGGTAGTTTGTTTAATTTAAAAACCAATATCAATCGAGTGCAGTTCGGCAACGTTTGCACTTTCAGACATGTGGTGCACCGTGATGCAATTAACTCATTTTCGTTTAGAGAGTGCCTTTCACGCAAATAATAACACTAGTGTCTAATCTGTGGCGAGAACAAACATACATAACTATATATATATATATAGCCCTTTACCCCTAAAAGTTCTACATTATATCCACACATTCGTAAAGGGTAATTGGAGGTTAAGGTTTTTCATTTCACGATATCATCAAAACCGTTTATCAAATCGTTTTAACAATGGATACAAAGCATTTACAGTTGCTGCACACGAGAGCAATACATCTATATGTACACTCATATGTACAATTGCAGAATGCATAGCTGCAAACAATCAAATGCAAATCGTTTGCATTTCAGTTACACTTTAATTAAAACGAACAAACCCATGCCGACAAAGTCGGTTCAAGTCATAGAAGCACCAACAGATAGATATCTATATATCTATTAAGAATTATCTTACAATCACAAACATTTAAGTGTTCCGCGTTCTGCTGGACCACCACATTGCATTTTACGTTCGCTGGTGAACATTTACGGTTATGGTTTGTTATAAGGAATGTTTCAAATAAAGTTTTATCGCACTAGTTGCAGTGTTTGAGGAGTTTGATTCTGTCGTAAAGAAATGGTGACCTATTGCTTCGTTGCAAAGCTTACAGCGCGTGATGTAAGTAACCGTTCGTTTAAATTGCTTTGAGCATAAAATAAACACTTTACACCATTGTTTAAGTTCTGCCGTAATATTTATTCAGATTGTTCATTGTACTGTGGTTGCTTGAACACTAAAGAGCATCGTGGTCATCGCGCAAGGGGTCCACTTGGGCAAGTTGCATTTTAGTATTCAAATTAGTAGTCTTACTTACTCAGCCCCAATTGAGCCTTCCTAATGATGTGCTGCTGCGTATACCCTACTTGCAGAGGTAGACGTTTTTATAAAACGAAAAATACTTTCCTGAGTATTGTAACACAAACAAGTGTATCTACGCAAAATGCAAAACAATATACGAACGTAGCTTACTTAATACAAAAGTTACAAAATACAAAATGATTTTCACTGGATCGTTGCTGCCGTGGTTAACGATTTAACGGATAAAGTGGAATAGTTAAACTAAAACGAACACAAAAAATCTCATCCCCTACACACAACAGAACCGTTGCACACGGGTGCACCGTTCACTTACGATGGTGGGCCTTGCCTCCATAGCGGACAACGAACGCGTTGACGTTAAATTTACGCTTACATCCCTCATAGTTCATGTACCTAATTTTGCCGAAAATTTCACGCTCCTTCCATCCCTGATCGTGGATACCCGCAATCGACCACATGCAGCCGACGTATCCGTTCGGATCGCGCCCATCCAAGCTGTACCGATCGTTCAGATAGATGGCCGTTTCAAGCGCTTCTTCGGGCGTCTTTGTCCATTCCAATATCTTTTTGGCCCAGTACATCCGAAGGAAGCCGTGCATTTTACCCTCCTTTACCATTTGAAGCTGGGCCGAGTTCCAGAGATCATCGTGCGTTTTGGCCGTTTCCAGCTCTTCCCTGCTGTAGCAGTACACCCGCTTATCCTTCCGGTGGTCGTTCAGTGTTTTACGGGCCCATTCGTATGCACCCTTGAGATTGTCGTAATTTTCGTTGTGAAAGCAAAAGTTGTCCGACAGCTCGCGGCGTACGATCGCTTCCTCGCAGAAGGATGCAACGCTTTCGCTGTACCGTTTGCCAAACTTTTTCACGGTCAAAATAGCGCGCTGAACCGAGATCTGTCCAAAGTGGAACCATGGCGAGAGGTTCGAGAGAGCGTTCTCCGTCGGATCGTTACGTTTATCGTTGAACTTGCCCAGCCGTTTTTCGACAAAGCTTTGCAGGGTGTGGACACCCCCAATGTAGCCTGGAGTGGCCCATTCAACTGCATCCACGGAACGGTCAACCTGCAGCGTATCTAACACTTTCGTCCAGTTGATTGGGTCCGCTTCGAAGTTGGCCGGGAACGGATGCTTAACTAATGGCGGAAACGGTGTCAGGTACGTTGGAAGATTATTGTTCACCTTGTTACGTATCGTACGGGCTGCATATTCCAGTTTGTCCGATGTGATCCACACCGGTACAATGTTGTGCGCGTCAACCTGACACAGTGGGACCTCAACCGGGAGCGATCGTTTCACCTCGTCGACCCACTTCATCGGTACACGCAATGGGCTGAAATCACACACCACGCTACCAATTTTGTGTTTGCGCACAAATTCCGGCACATTCTCACCGGCATTGCCGCGCAACAGATGGAACTGAATGTTAAGCTTTCCGCACTCGTGAGCCACCTCTTCCAGGCCCGTCAGCAAGAATTTGAAATGGCGTATGGTGGCGTCGAGGAATTTCGGCACCAAATTAAAGCACACGTGCAGCGGCAAATCATTCTTAAGAGCGAGCTTCTGTGCAAACAGGAACGCCCAATTGTCCTGTACGCGTACGTCACGGGACATCCAGTACAGTACGCCACGTTTGCCGTCTTCGATGCTCTTGGCGTCCGACAGGATTCGGACACGTTTCTTGCTGAAATCGAAATCTAGTATCGACTTTGCGGTTGCTTTACGATCTGCCTTGAATAGTGCCACATAATCCTCGGAATTGCCACCAACTGCCTTACTATCGGAAGCTTTCGGTGGACCGTCATTCGGTTTTTGCTTCTTTGCTGCTGGTTCCATAGAATTGGAAGATGAACTTGCCGATTTCTTCATGCTTGTGCTGGTAGTGTAAGGACCGAGAAGCCTTTGTCGGGATGGTAAAAGGAAATTTGTTTAGTTATTTACTGATATTATGCTAGCGAAATGTAGGAACAAACCTGTACGATGCTGGATTCAATGAAAACTCGATTGATGCAAACGGTATTAATCTTACACAGAACATAAAACAAAAGCCCCGGTCAGATGAGAATGCTAGAAACGAACAAATCACACCAGAAACACGCGCGCCTTTTCCAGTTTTGTGTACAAACACATTCTCGCGTACTCTGTCAACTTTTCAACATGTGATGAAATTGATACACTATGGGATGGCGATGGCAGAAATAAAATAAACCCTCTCCATACTTTTAATGTTATCTGATTCAACGTGCATACAGCCTATTAAAAAGGACTCCACAAAATCATTCGTTCTTTAGTGTTGTATTTAAACACAGGAAACTGATGTTTTAAGATTTATTAGTCACATTGTTCACACATAATCTCCACAATATTTGTCCCACTGATTCCCACCGTGTTTCAACACAATCCATTTGACAGCTTTCCTTCAATCCGCCGTGCCGTAAACATCACGCAAGAAAAACGCGCTTTTTGTGTGCATATAGAGAACGTTCCAACAGCTGGTGTTTGCGTGTTTTCAAGCGTTTATCTATCAATTACACCAGAGTTAGTAAACGCGTAGCAAATTCCACACAACCGGAAATGGTCGAAAGGATCGAAGATTTAAATCTGCCAAACACTTCGGTAACACGGCTGATCAAGGAAGCCATACCGGCCGATGTGAAGGTATCGAGCGAATGTCGCATAGCGTTAGCTAGGGCCACATCGGTATTCGTACTGTATCTCACCACGACGGCCACGACGGCGGCACAGCAAAAGAATCACAAATCCCTTTCTGCCGACCACGTCCTCAAGGGTCTGGAGGAAATTGAATTTGAAAGCTTCATTCAGCCGCTTAAAACTGAACTAGAGAGTAAGTGTGGGTTGGTGTGGGGATGCGGAAAGTGCAGGTGTCTTGAACGTGCTCTTATCACCTTTGTGAATTTTAAATCTTTCAGATTTTAGAAAGATGATTAAATCGAAGAAAGATAAAAAAGCCGCCAAACCTGACACGGACTCTACAGTGGAAGGTGCCGTAATCGATCTGGAAAATTTGGAAAAAATGCAATCCTCGTAATGACAACTCCACTAGCACAAGGAGCCGCACACGTTTTAGTATGTAACCAATAAAAATATTATTTTTTAACATAAGCTCCTGCTACTATACAACCATTTTCGGATCAGACATGCCAAACTCGGTGGTCGCTTTCTTTTATAAAACTAATAGAAATTTAATTCAATAACAAGCGGTTGAATATGCTACATGCTAATCTGACACAAAGAACAACATTATCGAACGATTTCGCTTGCTGTGCATGAGTAGAAATTATTGAGCTAGAAACACAGCACGGTTCTTGGTCGTGGGAGCTGGTCTCGGTTCAACTGTGTGTCTCATATACCCACGCTGGTAAAGTATTTTTTTCCCATTCCTTCTGGAAAAGTAAATATATCTTCATAGCTGCTCGAGCATCTTCGACCGAGTCGTGTGAACCATCCTGAATGTCTTCGCCCAGTAGGGCAAACGTGATGCTTCTCAAGCTTGGTGTCCCAAACGAGCCAGCCTTTTTCGCTATTGGACGGAACCGGGACGTGTCACGAATGTTGCTGCAAAATGTTACATCAGTTAAATGTACGGACCTTCGACGAAAAATTAACCAAACAAACAACGATAACTTACTACTTAGGGTGCCGCAAGTTTAGCACCAAAAGATCATTTTTGAGCGCATGTCCCACCAATATTTTGCCATGGATAATCTGTCGGACTAGTTCACGCACCTCCTTAAAGTCAGCAGCGTGTGCTATATGTTCAGGCCGGATCCCACTGATGTCGGTTCTGTAATCTGTTACCGGTTCTTCCGGTTTAACGTACCGATCGATGATGACTCCTCCCTGCTCGTTAACGATGGAAACTCGGGCCAACATGTGCTCTTTGCCATCTGCCCCAATACCAACCATTTCGCAGTCCAACGCTACCCGGTTTGTTATCTCGGCAGACAACTTGTCGGGGGAAACTGGTCTGTTTTTATATCCATTTTTTTTAGCCTTTGGTTTTGCTGTTGAAGAAAACTACATTAGCTGCATTTTGCACAACAAAATAGTTGAATCTACACCAGTGTACTTACGTTCCTTCAACGATAGTTTGTTTAACTTCAGTAAGATAGCTGGAAAAGAGTAAACAAAATTGTATAAACATTGCCCGTAAACAAACTGTTTCTTCCGCTTGTGGTAAGGCACATTCCGATACCTTTTTCGTCTTGCTGGGACATGCCTGGGTAGTATTACACGATCATATTTTACACGTAAATGGAATCTTGATGAAACGGTTAAGAACTGAAGAACATTTTCTCAATTATTTCGAATGTATTCTTCGCTATAGACGGGGTTTGTAAGAATGTGTGAAAATAAAATGCATGCTCGTTTGTTTACAAGTTGGCTGTCATTGCAGCAGGAGTTTATATGATGCGTTGCAAAGCTTAGCCTCTTTGCTTAGCAGGCCGCGGCTACACATGTAATTTTATATGCAAAAGTCGCATATGGGAAATTTCCTAATACACACACACATACACCAATCGTGTTTATTTCACCTTTGACACTGTTCAGCTGTTTGATGAAAAGCCATCGGTTTGTTTACAATTCGAGAGAAAAACATTTTGTAGCCAGTGTTTTGCAGTCGGCGATACAGATTATCCAAAGTGAAGGCGACATGGACACACTGGACACAGTGCAAAAACACGAAGTACCTTAGCAATCGGAAAGACAGCATTCTACAAATTGTCCAACTGATCATCATTTTGTTTCAGCTACCACCAACGAACCAAAAACGTATGGTAGCGTTCATCAACCATTTCATCGTTAGTACCGTTACATTCCTAAACAAATTTGCATCCGACTGCGAGACAAGGTTTGTGAATTATGAGCAAAAAATACAAAACCTAGAGGCATCGCTTATGATAGTGGAAGCCAAACTGGCCTCGATTGACGTCCTAAAACAGTCCGATAGCATCGCACCGATTGAAGGCAGTAAACAGAGCGACAACATTCCATCAGCACCGGTAACAAGTGAACCGGTTGAAATTAAACCAGTAGAAGATAAAGTAACGCAACCCGACACAGCCACTAAGCCACCCGCCGCAGAAAGGGATCCAAAGTATGATCCGTACTTTAAAATGCTTCACGTGGGAGTGCCACTGGGTGCTGTGAAAAACAAAATTACCGCTGAAGGTTTAGATCCAAGCTATATTGATCAATTCCTTTAATACTAAGCAATAAACGGGATAAGAGAGATAGGTAGCCTGCGCCATTTTTTACGACTTTGGAAGCTGATAAACACCTCCGGCATATACGAGCTTGTGCTCCCGGACCTTACGCTGCAGGATGTGCTTCAGTTCGTCCTGTGTAAAGTCTACCTGAGAGGCGAACATTTTCAGCATCTGGTGTATACGGTCCAGCGGTAACGAGTCCAGATTGGTCAGCATCGCTTCGATGTACGACCAGAACACTTGCAGCTCTTCCTCTCGCTGATCGCTTGCCGATTCCATCGCACTTTCCGCTTCCTCCTCCTCGCACACGTCGTTCGGTTGGGTTTGGATCACATCTGCACAAACCTCACTTTCCGCACATTTGTCCAACAGTATGAACAAATTTTCCTTCGTTTCGCGTATCACACCCTGTGCTTGCCAGAATACGATGCGCTTCCGCAGCACAATCGGGGGCATGTTCATCTTCTGGCTTAAGCTATCTAGTTCCCATTGTGCTGAAGAAAAAAGAGAAGAAGTGATAACATAAATTTCATAAACGAAACACAAAAACCCACGGCTACTAGAGAGGACGAAGATAGTGAACTTACGCTGTTCGCTGAAATGGATAATGATAGCTGCTTGAGTAGGCGTGACCTGCATCTCTTGTGTTTTCCCATTGTGCTCTAGCTCGATCGTAACTTTCCCGTTCAGTGGAGTCCATTGCAGCGTCCGGTTCACCTTGTACGATTCGTACGCTTTCGTGTACTTTTCAAACATCTCCTTTATCGAAGCGGGTAGTTCCATGGTTTCCTTCCGGAACGTAGGCCAAAACTGGGACGAAACAATCAGGGCTGACACCTGGCTCGGAACGGCCTCCGCAGCACCCGAGTCGGGCGAAAGAATGTGCGCGTTGATGCGTTTCGATTCCGTTATATCTTTCAGCATCACCTCGCAGCTGTGCAGCATGTTTTCGCCGAACCGTGATTTTAGCAGTTCCAGATGCTTAACCTCCTTCTCGATGCTCAGTTCCACCTGTGACAGTAACCGCTCAGCCAGCAAGTTCCGGTACTCGGTGACGAATATTTCCTTGCTACCGTAAATGTCGACCACCATCGAGATGATGTCCGCTCGCTTATCGGAGGATATAAATTTCAACGCTGCCGGAGCCATATTTACCGGATCCGGTTGCCAGTTTCGCCAGTCCGCATCTTCGATCTTATCACTGTTCGGCGTCTTGGGCTTCACCGTTTCACCCTTAGCTAGTTCCTCACCCAGGTCCGAAGTTCCGTTACCGGTGAAACTGGTCACGACACACCGGACCGTTTCGGGCCGACCGCGCAGATACTCCTTGATGGGTTTGGTAATCGAACGTAGCAACACGGTGCTTGGATCGAAATGGGCTAACGTTTTCAGTGCGGCCACATACCCGGTCAGTATGTCCGGCGTATCCACGCCTGGGTGTAGTAATCTTTCGCGCAACATTTCACGCACAGTAGTTACAAAACAGCGTTTCAGATTAATCTTGCCCAGACACAGCTTAAGATCATCCACCGCTGACCGTGACATGGGGAAGTTGATGATAATCTCAAAGAACTGATCGACGATCATGTTGGCGTACTTGTCGTACATGTAGATCAGCAACTTGCTCTGTATCTGCGCGATGTTGCGCTGTAAACTTTTGTTCTCCGGTTTGATTTGCAGCGATCCTTTGTTGTAGATGCGGGTCAACCATTGCATCACCACCGTATCAAGCCAATGTTCNAGATTAATCTTGCCCAGACACAGCTTAAGATCATCCACCGCTGACCGTGACATGGGGAAGTTGATGATAATCTCAAAGAACTGATCGACGATCATGTTGGCGTACTTGTCGTACATGTAGATCAGCAACTTGCTCTGTATCTGCGCGATGTTGCGCTGTAAACTTTTGTTCTCCGGTTTGATTTGCAGCGATCCTTTGTTGTAGATGCGGGTCAACCATTGCATCACCACCGTATCAAGCCAATGTTCTAAATGTTCCATATGCGAAGTAGCGTAGTTTTCCTTCGTTTCGTTCACCTTCGCATCGATGCGTTCCTGTATCAGCTGGTTCAGTGTGTGGCCGGAGATATTGTCCAGCATTCCCATCAGGGCCAGATATCGGTTCGTGCTAGTGAACGCGTCCGCGATGGCTTGACACTGGCAGTCGCCGCTGTGCATATTGCACGCTATGCACCGATTCGTTTCCGTTACGTCCATATACTCGTCCCCATCCTGCAGATGGCTGTAAATGAACACGCGGAAAGCGATCGCATAGAACCGGTACACGATATCGTTAAAATCGGCCGGCAGCTGCGCGTGCAGTGTGGCGTGCAGGTGATGGCAAAACACCAACACTTCATTCGGTAGCTTCCTGCGGACAAACGGAACTTCTTTCGTAGGGCAAACCTTTTCCAGCCGCTTCAATTGCCGCCGAAAGAAGGCGAACTGTTCGTACAGCTCTTTCACTGCACCGTGGAACTGTACGAAGCTGGCCCGGGGCAACTCTTTCGGTGGTGGCGGTGGTAAGAAGCGGGACCAAAATTGGGGCACCACAACGTGCTGGATAATTTTGTCGATCTTCGCAAAGAACGATTCATACACATACACCAGCAGCTTTTGTTCCTGCAGTCGTTGATGCAACTCATCGAGCTCCGCTTCCGTAACTGGTTCTGCTTTTAACTGAAAAGGTAAACCAAACATATAAAAAACGGAACGTTGCTTTAGAAGACGAAAAGCCACTTACCTTGTTCTTAAAAATGGGAAAAACTTTGTCCATTAATCGCTGCATTTCCGTGTCGATCGACATGTTGCTGCGATAGTTTTTTGCGTTTTGTTTTGGTTGGCTTGTGTACAAGCCGGTGCAAATAATCAACTGTCAAAACGGTGCACACTCACACATTCACGTTTTGTGTCAAAGTGTGCGGTATCGAAATAGATCGAATGGCGGTAAACCAATTGATGCAATTTCAAGAAATCACATTGGAACAAAACGGTTAAACATATGCGTCTTGTCTCCGTATCTTAGTCGTTTTCCGATCCACGTGATAAGCCAATGTGTGTGGGTGTGTGTGATATTTCAATGGAATACTTCATAGCTACCTGCACGCTTGCCGCAAGGTAAGATCTTACATTCAAAATTTATTATATTAAACATTACCTACAAAGCGTCCCACGTATAGAACCATCCCAGTCGGATTATGTCTTACCAAGTACAAAAACGGTGCATCAAACACCAGCTTGCTTTGCGCGTTCGGACCATCGAAAGCGGACCGGTTGCGGAGCGCAAGCTTACGACGATCGCGACGCATCAGTCGGCCGGACGTAGGATCGCTCGTTCGGTCGCCAATCGTTGCACCGACGTGTTTGATCAGATTGGTAGAAAAGCTACGCAACGGTATGGTGCGGGTGGCTGCCATATCGCCACCACCACCGCACAATGCAAACGAATCAGTCTGTATGATTTCCGACAGGTATAGGTTCGAAGTGGACGAATCCTGCAGCCCATTAAAGTTGGCCACATTTGGTTCGAACAGATTCTGCAGCCCCAGCTGTCGGATGCTTGCCGTCATATTGAAGATGGTGGTCTGCGTAAAGTGGGGCAGCTGTACCTCAGCGTAAGCCGTACGCACCGTCTCATCGGGAAACAGTTTGAGCACGTTCGATATGCTCTGGTTCCGGAGATGGGTCTCGAGCTTGGTGAGCCCTTCCACAGTGGAGGAAGGTTTCAGGAAGTACACCGACACGTTGCTTGTCGAACCGGGCAGCGCAAGGATGGTAGCGTCGAGTGCCTTCGAATAGCCGGTGGAAAATCCGGACCGGAACGTTACACTTGGTACAACCGATGATGAGGTACGATCGGTGGTACGTTGGTTAAACGGCATCGTACCGAAGCTTGTACCAGCGCCGTTACATTCATGCTGTAAGAAAGAGAAGACATTATAATACAAACGTTACTTTACCATCCGCTTAACCGGAACTTACCCGGTAACGATTTCTGCTGATCGACACCAACGGCGACCGTAGCTGTTTGAGCGTGTCCACATAGTCGCGCGGAAAGTCCCCACTCATGTGCCGCAGCAGCATGTCCTTTTGGCGGAAGTCAACCGTTTCCGCCACGGTGGAATAAATTTCCTGAATGCGCGCCTTAAAGAATCGCTGCAAACCACCGCGCGATACGTCACTCAGCAACGTCCGCTGGAACGTAGAGTCGGGCAGGATCGCGTCACCTTCACGCGCATACACCGTACGGCGATTCTTCGGCGTGAGGTCGTCGGCAATTGATTTGAAGAACAGATGCGGATTGAACGACGTCATCTCGTCCAGCCCTATCACACCGTTGATGCTTTCGGCCGTTGTACCACGCGTACCGAGAAACAGCATGGACAGTGTGGTGATCGTGGCAAACGGTGAATATACCAAACTTTGATCACCTAGCGAACGTGCGTTCGATGCGTCGGTCAGCGAGTCGTACACAGTCGCCCCAAGGTTGCTGCAGATCGACAAGAAGCGCAACAGTTCCGTTTCCTCCTCATCGAGAGCGGTTTTCACTTCCAGCTGCACCGGCACGGGGATCTCCGTGGAGCTTACCTTCGTGCCCATGGTGAGCATTTCACCGAGCTTCATGAAGGAAGCGACGGTTTCGCTTAGAATCGGTTGCTGCTCTCCCAGCAGCAACTCCGTACCGGTCGGTGTGGTTTCTTCAGACGATTCCGCTTCGCTCGTAGCATCCGATACGTCCGAAACGCTCGACTGGGGAAACTTTAGTACCGATGCTACCGTCGCCGTACGATCCACGTAATCGGTCATGTTAATTTCGGCCGGATAGTCGCTCAGTATGTTCAGCTCTGTCAGATTCGCCGCGTATGCGTTTTCCTTCGGCAGGCTGGCAAAGGTGCTGAGGAATTTTTCAATCGTCTCCATGATGTTAGTGTTGTAGTTGAAATTGCTCGTCGTATCCGCGTCCTCCGCAATCGTCACCACAGGTTTAGATGTTTTTAGTACAGGTTTCGTTGTCGTCGTCGTAGTAGAGGCAGTAGTAGAAGTACTCGTCGTTGTCGTCGTTGTACTCGTCGAAGGTGTACTCGTAACGGGTGATCTGGTTTCTGTAGCAATGGCCAATGTAGTCGGTGTGCTAACCTTGCCCAATGTACTCTCCACTACCGTCGTGTGCTCCACATCCGGTGTGGTGATCGTATCCGTTGTGATTGGAAAGAGTGCACTCTCACCACCGGCACCCAGCGCACCCTGGCCAAGTGACTGAATAATGGCATTGATTGAACTCTGCGCATCCGTGTCATAGTGCATGCCGGGAACATCTCCCGGGTAGCCAGCTTCCAGCGAGTCTGCCTCTTCCGATTCCTCACTTGCCGAATTGTCGTTGATCGATTGCAGCGACTCAATGATCTTATGTATCGCATGCTGCGCATCGGACGGAATGGTGGACGAATCTTGCGTGACGGTTTGCGCTGGTTCGGTTTGCAAGAAATAGGAATCGGCGTTGGCCGCCGTCGTCGATTCCTCGCTGTAACGATTCAGCGTAGTGAGGTGTTGCATTTCTTCCGACTGTTCGTCACTGTAACCGGTCGAATCTTGCATCGTTGAGCTGTCGGTCTCGAACGATGTTGTGGTGGCAATTGCATCATCCAAATGACTTCCAGTGGCAAACGTTGTTTCTGCGTGATCGTTGGACACTTCGTTCTGCTCACTGGCTTGCGTTCTCTGCGGTGTTACCGAAGCCAGCTGCGTTACCGAATCGATAAACCATGTGCTTAAGCCAGCGCCACCGGTTGTCTGGAACAGCTGTTCGGTGGAACCACTTTCGTCCGCGCTTATCTCCGACTCCTTCCACGTATCCAGCTCCACCGCCTGTTCCTTCTCAGTGGACAGCTGCTGCGTTGGTACATCCACCGTTGTCACCGGTTCCAACGCCACAGTCTTAACAGTCGGCTCTGCCTCGTCCAGCACGATCTGCGTCGAACCGCCGGTGGATGTTTCTTCTGAGGTGGTGTAAAATTCACCCGAACCACTGTGATCATCGCTCCACCTTTCGGACGACTGTTCGGTGGAATATTCGACCAAATTATCATCCTCAGATACTTCCTCCGAGCGCTGGGACGAATGTTCCACGGATTGTGGTTCGACGGTTGGTTTTGCTGTCGACACCGTCACCAGTGGTGGAGCTACGGTCTGTTTCGTGAACGATGCAACCGTTGTCTTCACGATCGGTAGTACCACTTCCGATGTTCTGCTCGTTGGTGCTTCCGTCGATCGTACCATCGCTGTGGACGAAGGTTGCGCTTCTTTGAACATTGGCGCTTCCGTTGTCGACGGACGCGAAGGTTTCACGGTTGGAGCTTCCGTCGTGCTGCGAACGGCAGCGGCCAGCGATGTTTCAGCCCACTTGAGTAGCATCGGTGCTTCGGTAGTTGTCGAACGACCGACAGTCGACTGCACGACAGTGGACGGGCTTTCCGTTGGACGTCCGGTTGAACTTATCGTTGGTTTGCGGGTCGTTTGCGTGAAGGTAGTCGCCGTCGGCGTCGGTTTTTGAGTCGTTTTTGCAACGGTCGGCTTGACCGTGGATCTTACGGTTGGTAGCTCGGTTGTGGATCGTTCCGTCGGTCGTACGGTGGAGGGACGAAGCTTCGTCGTTGTTTCGCTCGGTTTCGATGTCGATCGCACTGTGGTACGTTCCGTAGCGCTTTCCTTCGTCGGTCTGATCGTTGTCGTTGTTGTCGTCGTTGTTGTGGTTGTTGTGGGTGCGGTTGTTTGCTCCTTAAGTTTCTGTGCCGGCGTTGCCGGTTTCGGTGTCGTCTTGTGGTCCGTCGTTGTGTTTGGCATCGACGTACTCGCTTCCGCCGGGTACTGCAGTATCGTGGTGAACGTTGCCGTCGTTGTTGGGTCTACCGGCACCGTTGGCCTAGCAGTCGTGGTCCTTTTCACCGTTGCCGTTACCAAACTTTCGCCCAGCTTGTTCAGCACGTCGTACATGGTGGCGGTAGCTGACGGTTCGTGCGGTACATTGATAACGTCCGATATTGGCAGCTCGGCCGGTTCGATCGGGTGATCGTGCCCGTGCAGCAGGTTCAGCTCATTGTTCAGCACGTTCCGCACGTTCGTAACGACACTAGACACGATGCGATCGTTGTTGTGTTTGTTCGCAAACAGCTTCAGCTCCGTAATGTCACTGCCCGCCACGATGCTCTGTATCTCCTTGAACGTCATGATGCGCTTGACCACCTTGCCTTTATCGTCCAGCGTGAAGAACTCGTACCGGTCCGGATTGAGCAGATTAATGGGGCTCGCTATTAACCGCTGGCTGTTGGTTGGCGCATTCCTGCACGAAAAAAAAAAAATAACGGCCAAAAAAGCCAGTTTGTCCATCAAATTGTCCTTTGTTTCCCCGCCTCCTATAGGACAATACAGCAGTTATGCGGATACTTACTTATTTTTACAATTTTTGCACGAGCCACCGCCTAGCTTGGCACCGTGTGCCAGCATACCGTGCAGTGTCAGAGCAAACAGCAAAATCCGAAAACTCCCCATGGCTGCTGGGTGCTGCTGCAAAAACGAAGAAAAAAAAGCACCGTATGCGGACGGAACGTGGGCTGGCTATTGGCGAAACAAACACTCAAAAGAAAGCTGAGAATGCAGAGAAAATAAAGCAAAAAAAAAACGGGGGGAAGATTATGTTCGATGTAGTACGGTACGCGAGGTTCTCCTCCGGACCAGCTTTCTCTTTACCTTGCATTCGGTGCCTTTTTTTTTGTAATATTTCAAGAAATGTTGTACTGCTTCAGTTTGCTGCCACGGCGAGCAGCTCACAGATACGCGCTCCCTGGACACAGTTTTCACACGGCCTAGAAAGAATGTTTAATCTGCTTAATTGCATACATTTCCTAAACACCTTTTTGCCCCCTAGGCGCCAGAACATGGGGAATAGAACGGAAACGTTTAGTAAATAATAAGAGACAAAACAGAGGGAACGATCATTCGCAACGGTAAAATAGTGCTGCTGCTGCCGCCGCCGCCCGCAGCCCTGCGTGCAATTGGCGCCGAAGGGCCATATTTTTGTGGCGGATAAGGCAAAAACAAAAAAAGAAAACAGACCCACCGACCGACCCGGAGGCAAGAACAAGAAAATGGGAAAACACACACATATACACGAAAAAAAAAACCGTTAAACGCCCCGTCGTAGAGTTCTTCGCGGGTCGCGCATGTTTTCCGTGCCATCCACCCTCCCACCGCCCAGCGGGTGCGAAGGTACTCCTCCCTCCCCCGGGACTGGTGGAAATGATTCTTTCATCTTCCCCGGGAAAGCAAAGGAAACCAACAGGCCAAGCACGATGCAGTTCCAAGCTCGTGACGTAAACGGCAAGATTTCTTTGGCACACTTTTGGGTTTTTCGAATAAACGCACACCTGCAGATCGCCAGCCAGCCCAACCGTGTCAACGAGTCGTCCCGTTATGGGACGTCTTTGCATATTAAATTGGAGCTGATGGAGATATCGAAACTAAAAGGGGGATCAACCGTCGCACACGGGCACTGTGTCGCTGACCGCTTCCGCTTTCCGGACCGGATCGTACCCGGGCGTTTTTGGGGAGGGCAAACAAATGTGTTCCGAACATTTGGATTTCAGGTACGGCCGGTTCCCGGTTCCCGGTAGCGCAAAAAAAAAAACAAGAATGTTCGAATGCACTTACTACACAGAAGTGGTTGGGGATAGCACCAATCAGCCCACTGGCTCGATCACCTCTCACAACGCTACTGACATTGAACTTGAAACGGGCGATCTGGGGATGCTACTCTCGAGTTTGACCATTCTGTTGCCTGCCTGATTAAGATGTGCGCTCACGCACCATGCGCGGTACTCTGGAAGAGAACCGTCCGCGTACAGCGCTCTCTCTCAAATACACCACCATATCTCGCCGTATAACGATCGATCGGCGATCTAGCAAAGCTTGCGCGCGCGAGCCTTCCCTCGGCGATCATTGCAGCGCAGCACCGGCGTCGCTGGAGAGATCTGCTCCTTCAATGTAAACCATGCTCAGCCACATGCATACCGAACAGGTGGCGACCGATTCTCCTGCCTGCCTGTATCAAAAGCTCGCTACTTTCTATTCGCGCGTTGAGAAAGTCTCGTGTGCTCTAGAAAAGATCTTCCAATACGAGGGGGGGGGGGGGGGGGGGGGGGGGGGGGGGAGTGAAGGGTGAAGATTTTATGCTCGCGACGGACACCCGGTGTGTGTGTGTTTGTGTGTGTGCTTGTGAACGACACACACGCGATAAACGGGCAACAGGGGGAGAGGTGGATAAGATTGGGTGGGGCGGTCGGCTTTCGGTTTATTTATGCACGCTGTGTGTCGCTGGATCAATTCCCACCGGTTTCGTTGACCGGCATCCCGCTATAAAAGTCGAATAGCTCGTGCTACCATGCGCAAGCACACAGCATGCCAGCTTTCTCCACTCGGTCACATAGGCATCAGCCACCGGATTCGCCATCCGCCATCTCATGCCTCTAGTCATGTCTCTAGAACGCAGAAGTCGATCGCGGCTATGTTTGCGATCGTAATGTTTTGCAAGTTTGCAAAGCAAAGAGGAAAAACAACGCAAAATCTGCCCATTTCCGGCCTCGTCTCTCTCTCTCTCTCTCTCTCTCTCTCTCTCTCTTTCTCTCTTTCTCTCTCTTTACTCTCTGGTCGTTACTTGCGTAAGCACACGAAAGCACACTTAACCGTAATTCGCGGTCAGCTCTTATCGCTTGCCCAGCGGCTACCAGCTTTCGAGTGTCATTTGCAAAATATTAACGAAAAATGCATACATACAACGGTTGCTTGAGATGACTGAAGAACTTGCCACTACGGGCTTGCCGCTTGCCGCGATGCTAATTTGGGCTTTTGCTTTGCGCGGAATGTTTCTCGGAAATTCCCACCGAATTGGAGAACGGTTTGAGAGCATTCAGCAATAACAACAACAACATAAAAAAATGGGGATAATAAACCAACACGTCTGTGCCTAAACTGTGGTAGCATTTGCTATTGCTCATGTAATGAAATCATCATACTGACCGAAATCTCTTTTCTTCGCTTTAAGGTTGTATGCTGAAGATTGAAATGTTTACTTTGGAACGTCGTTAACCAGACGCATCTAGATGATCTTAACTAGGTGGCCCATATTGGGCACGGTTGAAATCTATTGATGACTGCAAGAAAGGAGTGTATCTTTTCGACAACTATTTTCCCAATCGTTGGGTCTACGATCAAACCTTCTTTTGTAGAATATATCTCCTAATATTAGCTGATCATTAGTAGATCTGTATCCCAGAGCACCATCACCTACGAAATAAAGTCTCTTCGAGCCTTACAGATCCATTGCCGAAATGTTCTACAACCTTTGAAGTTGTCCAAATGTCCGCTCTATCTTTGATCAGCATTCTGGAGTGCGAGGCATAATTTCGTATCACTACAAGCACCTGTCGCAACATCCGAAATCAAGGCTTTTGTGCGAACGTTCATTGTTCAAGTACATCTCTCTGGGAAATCTGTTAAAAAGCGTCTAAAATCCACCTTACCGTAGACGAGATCAAAATGCTCTCGAAGATGGTTTTGCTCCAGAAAATATTTGAAAGACCACAATGGACGAGTAGCTACAAATGACGAATCACACCAGTTTTATGATACTAAGAATGGTCCCGCGAATGTCGTACACTCAAAGTTCACGATGGACGGACGGAGTTCCCAACCGACTGGCTATTCTGCTGCGAAGGATAAGCTATTTACTCTCTTATGAAGCACTCTTCTGTGACCTCTTGGTCTAATATAGATGCAACCGACTAAGAAAATAAACGAAAACGTCCTGTACCAATCATTTATCCCGCGACTAGTTAATGCATGCATTCCTAAAGAATACAACATACGCTCTTGTTAACACCCAAAGTGTGTGTTGTTGAAGGTATTACATTTTCGATACCTTCAATAACATTTCTACACGAGTAATTATTTATGATGCAATTAGCTAATGCGTACTGGGCACATTAGTCTTTTAGCTGTTGGACTACCACCCGCCACCCAAACACATTCGAACCGGGTGTCAGTAAACCGGTGACATAGGGCAGCAGTATAAACCGGTAGCAGCAGCCATCAGCATGGAAAATCAACCGCCATCATATTCGACCGTCTGGTCTAAAGTTTGTACAAATGGTATTAACTAACTGGAATATCTTATTGAAGCTTGTTGTGCGTTATTACTTTACAACTCGCAGATCATTGGATTGCAGCTATACAATTCCTACGAAGCGGATGCGGACGGTCGATTGCCCTCGCTTTCGATAATGCGGCTGCTGTACAGTATCGTCTTGTTTGGTGGCTATCTGGTCGGTTTCTACAAAGCGGTGGTGGAAAACATGTTCCTATACGAGCTTAGTCCTAACAGTCCAAGCATTTTCAACTTTGGTACAATGGCGCATTTTGATGGAAACATTCTCTTACACGCATAATGGGTATAAAATGCTTTGCTTCTCTTTGCTACTTCCTTCTCCTAGCGTACATGACGCAGGTTTGTTCGGGCGTGCTGGGTACGATCATCTGTTACGCATCGTTGTGGCATACCGATCGCATGAAATGTGTCTATATCGATGGCATTCAAAGTTGCAACCGGAAGATAAACGATCGGTACTATCAATTTCGTAACATGCACGTACCGGCCAAGCAATCCTTCGTGGTTCCACTGTCCATTGGATTACTCTTCTTGCTATCGCTCTGTGAAGCATACGCACAGTACAAGTAAGATGTTTGCACTGAAAAAGCAACCCCAACCGCAATACAACCGTGCAAGGCAGCCATTACCAACCACATGCATGCTAATTCTTCCTTACAGCAAGTCGCGCTATTTTGCAATCGTCGCCATAGTGTATCCTTTGTGGATGTTCCATGTGACGATTTTGGAATTCACAACACTGGTCAAATCGACGGAATGCATCGTAACGAAGCTGAACTGGTAAGAACTGGCACGAATTGCACCATTGGACGAAACACGAAACTACTTAAGCGCATGGCAATCCGTATCGTATTTTATTAGGATGCTGGACGCTTTTCTGGAAAGTTTGCAAAGACAGTCGACCCCGAACGTTCCGGGCACGGGTGAAAAGAAAGCCCCGAACAAAGTGTATCCCATCGGTCGTCGTGCATTCGTGCCGGAACATGAGCTGATCAGTGGCGAACGGCTCACGTACATGTTCGTCATTCACGAGAACGTCGCGAAGCTGGCAGAGTTTATCAACCGTGCGTACTCTCTACAGATCATTGCGATCGTGACGGTTACGTTCGTGAACACGTTGTTTGGATTTTTCATCGAAACGAAGGTACATGCAAAACAAATACATATGCATGTGAATGAAATACAGCACAAAACCCACCCAATGTGTTGTGATAAATCATATGGAAATTGTGATGTTTTGTGCTATCGTGTTGCAGCTTTTGTTTTGGAACTATGAAATGCTGGATCTGATACTGCGAGCGTGCAGATACGCGTTCGAGTGCATTCCTGCCTGTTTGCTTATCTACAATATGCTTGTTGTGTGTGCCGCTACCCATACGGAGGTAAATGTAATGCGTTTTGATGTAATACCGTGGTACATCTTTGATGCTGTTTGGATAACAATATTTACAGCTTTTCAAATCCGCTTCGCTGCTGCACAAGCTGCTACAGTACAAGGCAAACTATTTTATCGACGATCAAGCACTGTTCGAACGTTCGAAAGCAATCGCACTGCAGCTGTTGCATCGGAAAAGGTTCTCTTTGTTCGATGGCAGCGGTTTGTTTAAATTGGACTTTACCTTCATCTTTTCGGTAACGTTGCTAGATTGTTTGGGTAGCGAGCAAATTGCTCAGCTTGCATATCTTAAAACCAATAAACTTTTGTTTCGCTCTAGGTTTTCAGTGCTGCTACATCATATCTTATAGTGCTGCTTCAGTTTGATCTATCCAAGGATCTGGAAAAGGGCATGCGAATGTGAAGTCATGAACAAAATATGTTTACCATTTTCAATCCCGGCAATGATGTTAATTTAATACAATTGTTTGGAAGTGTGCCTTTACGTACATTAGTAAGCAGCGTCAGAAAATGGTCCATTAAAGCGCAAACAATGTTCATTCCATAACTTACATGAATAAAGTCAAATTCGTCAAATATAGTTGAACGAGATACCGTTCCACAGGTACGATCAAAGAGTTTCTGTTCGGGGAAATTATTTGCTAGAACTATCGCAACATTTGGGGCCTCGAAAGCTGTTGACACTTCGTTTTAGAATGGTTGGCTCCATTCAACACGATCCTCATATATTTTCATGATAAATGACATCACCATTTGTAGGTGGTTACCATGGTTTTGAAGTTCTTCATCTTCCTATGTGTACTCCGATGGTGAATCGATCAAACTACATGGACAGGTACATCAAAATGAATTCTTAATGATAATGATCGTCCAGGCCGTGTTGCTTAAAAAAACTAAACGTTCCTTTAACACAAATTTACATACAAGCTGGTTATACAATGGATGGTAAATAATATTTACTTAAAATCCCCTTTTATCATTCAACTGGTTTAACTATTTCAAGAACAACAAATCCAAAAAATGAAGTTTAAGTGTAATTCACGACACCGTTTCGGATTTTGGCTCACTTGCTACAACACATCGAACATTCGTATTTTGGGAATGAATACCGCAAATTATCTTGCAATTATTCAACTCTGTATTGGTTTTCGCGTAAATGGATTTACAGAATATTTCACCAATCACTTCATCGCTTCAACTGCCCGGTTCACTCATTTTCCTCCTCGTCGTCGTCATTAGAGCTGATGCGGAAGTACCGCAGCTCGTATACATCCTTGTCGTTGGACACAACACGGATCCAGTCGCGTAGACTGTTCTTTTTCAAATACTTCCTGGTCAAGTACTTGAGGTAGCGTTTGGAAAAGTGCACATCCGAATTGACGAACACCTTCATTTTCTGACGCTCAAATGTAACGTTGTTACCCAAGTTGCCGGTCTTTCCGTTCACCTTGAAGCGCTCCTTCAGATACTTTTCCTGTAACAATAACAAGAACGATAGTTACATTTTAAGAAACCTTCTGTGCAGTGGTTTGGTTAGATATTACATTTATCTATTGTATACTTACAAAGTCCGCGACGTCCATGATGTTGTCCTCGGCGATGTTGGTGCAGTCGATGCCATATCGAAGATGCTCACGCTTCTTCTTGATGGGATTCTTTCCGCGCAGCACATTCTTGACTGGCTTCGGTGCAGCGGGTTTGGTTTTTACAGCATTCATTGCCTTTTCCTATAAAAACAAAAGAAAAAAGTTCCGCATCAGTTCATTGCAGTAACAACCATAGCAGCAATGCTTGGGAAGTAAAATTTGCAACCCATTTTTCACAATGTAAACTATGAATCGTCAGCTACACAGGCGATTGTACAAAGTGCGGCAGTGTCGTCTACCGTAGGAAGAGCAAATCGTACACATTGACACGTGCATTAGGGTTGTAAATTTAGACACCAATTTCACGCTGTTCGCACACCACAAACGGCTCAATTTATGATCAGCCGTGATTAAGCCTTATTAACGTTTCATGATATGTACTTTTAATTACAAAACATACACAAAAACACAGAAAATTTGGTATTTATTTTAACCTACCACGGGAGCCATGGCTTTTCCGGCGATTGTTGAAGTAAGAAAGAGCTAGTGTTGGGCGTACCAGCCTATGGAATCATGTATCCGTTCCAGCAGAGTGACATCGATCCGATCCAAATATTGTTACTCGGTACTTGTGTTCCTTTTTGATTTGCATCCGTGTACAAATACCGCTCTGGATGCATAAATAAATTGATTTGTATTTTAATATTATGTTTTCTTATTTATTTTATAAAGTAAAAATAGGTATTAGAAAGATAAATAGTACATCCTAACCGATACAATCGTCATGCTTTTCCGTTTTGTCTCGCTAAAAATCAAAACTGTAACAGCGATTTCGCTGGGTGTGATGTAAATTGAACCATTTTATTAATGTTATACAAACTGTAAGCAAACATTCACAGTTAAACAACAAAAGCAAATAATACCTTTTTATTGTTTATTTAATCCGTTTTATTAAAAAAAAGTAGTTTGATTTACTTAAACAATGATGATAATATGACATAATGATACAAATGTATGGGAATTTTGAAGCAGAATCAATTTACAAAACGATTTTTTCTGTCTGTGCTATATGTACTCGGAGAATCGTTATCATTCGCAATATTATTATACATCAAACAATGATCGGATCCGAACCATTATCGGTGTGCCCATCACTAGAAGGAAATCGTTGAACATTTCGTTCAGTTGGTAGCAATGCTCGTTGACGGAATATTGCCAAGATGTATATGGAATGGATTTTTGCTTAAGCATCTTGGTAACAGCTGCTCGAGAGAGAGAAAGACAGAAAGAATAAACAACAAACAAATCTAAACATCTGAGTCAAGAAAACATTACCAAAAGCCGCATAGTTACAGAACGAAGAAAGTAATTTTTGTATCGAAAATATGCTTCGTTACAGAGGTGTTAAACAAGCTCTGGAAGCTGTTTCTCGGTTGGACGCTTTTCCGAAAGTAAAGGAAGAATTTGTACAACCAACACGCGTCGGTGGAACTTGTAAATGATAAACATCATCCATGTTCAAGTATCATTTGCATGCATTTATGAGTAAAATTTGTCTGTTTTTTTATATACATTTCATTGCAGTGTCGTTGATCAGCCGATTGGTAATCTTGTTCCTAATCTACCATGAAGTGTCGTACTACATGGACTCACGCTTAGTATTTACATTCGTACCGGACACGGATCTTCAATCGAAGCTTAAAGTACACATTGATCTAACGGTTGCCATGCCGTGCAAGTGTAAGTTGTGCCACGTCGACGTCAATAGAACCGGCCAATGCTAATAGCAAGAAATATGGTACCTCCTTCTAGCGATCGGAGCCGACATTTTAGACTCAACAAATCAAAACGTATTTTCTTTCGGTATACTGCAAGAGGAAGACACCTGGTTTGAGCTGTGTCCCAGCCAGCGTGTACATTTCGACTACATGCAGCATCACAATTCGTACCTCCGGAATGAATACCACTCGATAGCGGAGATACTGTACAAATCGGACCATGCCGTGGTGTACAGCATGCCGGAACGTGTCATAATTCCAGCAAAACCCCACGATGCATGCCGTATTCATGGTGTGCTTACGCTGAACAAGGTACGCCGAGGGAAAGTGTGCAGGCTTAGTAACGGGTTGATAATGTTTCATTTCTTATCATATCGTTATCGTTGCAGGTTGCAGGCAATTTTCATATCACCGTTGGCAAAACAATTCACTTCTCCCGCGGTCATATTCATTTGAATAGCATTTTCGCCAACACGCAGACCAATTTTTCGCACCGTATCAACAGGTTTAGTTTCGGTGATCACACCGCCGGCATAATCCATCCACTCGAAGGCGATGAGAAAATATTCGATAATGGTAACGTGAAATGTTTGCAACCAACACCATACTGCTGTATTCAGATATTTATATATTTTTAATGCTCGCAATCCCCGTAGGTCAGGTAATGATGCAGTACTTCATTGAAGTTGTTCCAACGGATGTGCAAAAGTTTTACTCACATTCCAAAACTTACCAGTACACCGTGCGGGAAAATTTACAGCTAATCGGTGAGTGAACAGCGCGTGCCATAAATGTTATTCTTCTTTATCAGGATCATCAACTCTGCTGGAGGTGGATGGAAGGTCGGGGTGCATATATATATTTATATCTTTTTTTCTTTGAATTTTATCAGTATATGAACCGGGGAACAGATTTAGCTGATATTGATGTTGCCATAGTTAAGCGATAACAGTACGCAATATCGCAGAAGAAAAAAACAGACTTTTGGACTAGACTTACCCTTTACCTCTGACTTAATGGAACACACATACGCGCGCGCGCACAGAACCAAATCAAATTTCATATTTGACTATTACTGGACCGGGAAAACACGTTCCTTCGTCTTTANGGGTGCATATATATATTTATATCTTTTTTTCTTTGAATTTTATCAGTATATGAACCGGGGAACAGATTTAGCTGATATTGATGTTGCCATAGTTAAGCGATAACAGTACGCAATATCGCAGAAGAAAAAAACAGACTTTTGGACTAGACTTACCCTTTACCTCTGACTTAATGGAACACACATACGCGCGCGCGCACAGAACCAAATCAAATTTCATATTTGACTATTACTGGACCGGGAAAACACGTTCCTTCGTCTTTATGTTTTGCTTTGTGGCGAACACTTTTCATATTGGATGGGACTTGGGTTGAGTTTTATTTTTTCTTGTGCATATACATGTGAACAGCCTCCCGTGGATATTTGTTCCGTGTGTCCGGTATCGTCAGTACCGCGATGACACACTTGAGCAAAATCACACCCGCAAACACTAGCGTCTTGATGTAGGTGTTCGTCAGCGTGCTCGGCACGTTGAAGTAGATGATGTACACCACCATGTGACCGACGTACTCGCAAATCAGTATGGAGGACACGGAAAGGGCACGCTTTTTCGGTGGGAATGCTTCCGAGAGCATAATTTCCGACACTGGCAGCATGCCGAAGGTGTTGAAAACTTCGGCCACCAGGTAGAGGAATGGTGGTATCCAAGTTTCCACCATGTCGTACGTTGCCAGTATAATACCGAGCGCGAGCATGAACGTACCGGTGAACGTGGACGAAATGCCGTACATGAACCGCCGTGGTAGCAGATCGATGATCAGTATAGCGAACACCGAACCGGCGAATTTGCTCAGCATCAGCAGTGGAGGCGCCCAGTTGTGTGTGAACAGGGTCAGCGTGAACATGAGCGACATGAGCGACATCTTGGCAGTGTTCATGGAGTAATTGAAGAACAGCAGGTTGGCCAACTTTACCAGCAGCACCAGCTGGAATGGTGGGAAATTGCCTTGCGTAAGGAAGAACGGTGACAGACTTTCACTTTCCGATGCAAGCGTTTTCATGTCCTCGAACTCGTCCATCAGCGAGGGTGATTCCATCGTTAGCCCGCGCAGTTTGATCAAGTTGGTGCGCGCAAGCGTTTCGTTGCCGGATGTTGTGAGCGTATGCAGGGGAGATTCTATCACCAGGAACCAGGCCATCAGCAGGGCGAAGGTGCTGAGCGACAGGATGACGATACCGACTGCACGGTTTGCATGCATAGTCGGTTCCACGATGAAGATCGGATTGGTCGTTACCATGGACAGGACGGTGAACAGTGCGATGCCGCCAATGATGCTGGACACGAGCATAGCAACAAGCTTTCCGCGATAGTTCCGGGAAGCAATCTCGCCCACGTAGATTATCGAAACGGCGTGACAGATGCCGTGGCCAAAGCCTGTTACAAAAAAAAATGATTTTATTACTCGTGATCGTGGTTTGCTTAAGCCACACACACACACACACACACGCCCTCATACACCGTACCTGCTATAATCCGAGTAGCCACTGTTGCTGCATAATATGTAGGCATGGCGACGAAAAACACACCGTTGATCATGAAAAAGAACGCCGACAGGATGATCCAGACGCGTGTCGGCAGTAGCGTTTTCGTGGCTGCTACGATCAGCAAGATAAACCCACAGCCGGTAAAGAAGGACAGTATGGCAAACCGAAACTCGTCCACCGAGATGCCGACCGCCCAACTGTTGCCGCCCATGTTCAAGTGCGTGATGCTCCAACCGATGTGCAAACCACCGCAAAACAGAAGCATCATACCTGTGTAAAATGGATGGAACACGAATGTTGTTCAACCGCATCAACCATAACGGCTCGTTATGTCACTTACTGCACAGAATGCAGGAAAACTGCTTAAAGAATCCGCCCATGGTTGTAACACGGGACGCTTGGACGGTGAGCACGGACTACCAACGGGCACTGCAATGTTGGACGGATGAACGGTTGTGCGGTACGAGCACGACTGAATGAACAGCACCGGTTCGCTGATGCTTAACTTCTGGTGCGCATTGCACGTTTGTCCGTGGCGGGTTGCCCGGTACACAGCAGGGGTGGCAAATACCCTCGTCATATCTACACTTTAATCTTTATCCCACCAAAAGCGATAGATATCGTGAAGCACTGGTATGTAGTAACGCGCCTGTCCAATTTGACACCGGAGCAAGAAGAACAACACGTATTGGTCCAACTTACGCGCAAATCCCTGTTCTTTTCTGTTTTTTTCTTCGACTGAAACCCTATCGATAATGCGAATCGCTCATATTTTTTTTTAAAAAAACGATAAACTCCTCCAGTGGGCTAGAGCACAAGTGCCTTTCGAGTTGATGGTATGACGGGTTGTTCCCGGGTCTCTTCGTACGAAGGTAGAAATATCAGCTAAAGCGCATTTCGGCTACCATTTGCCGCACGTTTGCATTTTACGACCCGCGCGCGAGTTCTTTTCTCCCCTTTGGTGCCACAATTGACGCATGTCGTTGCTGTAAACCCCGGGACCCCGGTTTGCCCTGTTCACGCAACGGTGAACTCACACGCGAGTCAAGCAGCTTAAGGCAAGATTACAAAAGACCGCCGTTTGTTCTTCTTTCCTTTCAGACATCGATAAGGGAATGCAGGGCGTAGCGGGTCTCTACTTCAAGTACGATATGTCTGCGCTGCGGGTGCTGGTACGCCAGGACAGGGACAGTATTGCTCAGTTTATCGTGCGGCTTTCCTCGATCATAGCCGGCATCGTTGTGATTTCGGGACTGTTGAGCAAGTGCATGCATCTCGTGGGCGATGCATGTTGGAAACGGCGCCCCGAACCGCTGGTACTGGACGAAACAACCGGCAAAGGAACTGTTATTATTAGCTGACGACCGACACGAGGTGACATTTGAACGCTCAAGCATATGGGGCTATATGAGTGAAGATCTGAAATAAATGCCACGCCGAGTGGTGGTACAAAGTGTACAAAACTCATTTTCGTTAATATTGTGCTGCTCTTTCTTCTACACCTGATCGCTTGTGCGAGTAGCACAAATGCTTTCTTTTTAAAGTTTTTTTTTACATTACTGTTGAAAAGTGAAATTTTCAACAATTTCACACTGCACTAAGATATTGCGAAAGGTTTGTTGTGATGTTGCGCTAATCTTATCGTATGATTCATTTGATAATCGCTATACTTAATCTACTAGCAAATGGTCGAAAATCTGGTGCGAGAACTTTTGATTGCGATAAATACGCCCATTGTGTTTCGTGCGATATGCGTTTAACGGAGGCGTTTATCGTTCGATTATTGCATTGTGCTGCGATAAATGGTAAAGGTTAAAAGAGATTGCAAAACCACGATTAGATCGCCTAATGCATTTCTATATTTTTACTGATACCCTTTTGTATAGAGTCCATTCTTTCTGTGGTTTAATTTCAACGGTTTTCTGTTATTTGCAACATCACCATTTCACTTCACTGGACATATTTTTACGCAACAAATATGTCCTTCGAAGTTGGTGTAAGTACACAAAAAAGAAAACATGTTTTTTCCACGTTAATTCTTTTTTTCCTTCTTAGCTCTATCGTGTGAAGATCAGTATCACCACTCGACCTAGTACCTTAGAACGTAGAACCAAAACGATATTACATGGCTAGAGAATTCGTCATTATGTCCATATCCTTATCGTAATTGATAGTATTATATGAGATTATTATGTCTTCTTTATCATTGTTTCGATTACAGGCTAAAGTAAAGTGATTCGAGCATAGTGCAACCTTTTCCCAAGACGATCACTTGATATTTGAATTTAAACAACTGTTTATACTATATTATATAACTTCTTCACAAACATGCTCGGTCACGCTGTTAATTTTAAGTATTTAGCATAAAAAAGCAGCCATGGTGAAGGTAAAACATTGAACGTTTGTGCACACATAAAGCGGGATAAACACAAGTCCTAACAATTTAAAATGTAGACAAGTTTAAATTTCACTGTGGTTGATTGAATTAATGGGTAATTACTTTTAAAACACAGCATTGAGATTTTCCGGAAGTACGAAAATAATCATAAAGTGAGCTCCAATCTGGATCTAACTAGGTGGAACCATTTTTCCCCCTTGAACTGTCACATCTAACTTAGTAGCATCCGACTTAATGCGATACAAGCGAGAAACCTCTCATCTCATTTTGTTCACTTCGCAATGCTCATTAAGGATTTGGGGAGAAATGCATCAGTATCACCACAGAAGAAGAAAAAAAACCGTTGCACAGTGATCGCTTTGTTTGAAATTCTACCAACGCACGTGGCCTTCTGTCAGCAGGTGCCACGTGTATATTGATGCGCGGTTTCTCGACCAAACCTTTAGGTTTGCTAGCACAACCGTAAATTTTGTGGCAAACCTATTATGGGTGGATAATTTATTTCATATTGGTAGAATTTTTATCAAAGCGGCAACAAAAACACCTACTTTACATTACGCATACCGCAGTACGGGTAGCTTACGGTTTACGGATTGGATTCTACAGCCGGACCGTGGCCATTCGCTCTGCAGCGTGACCTGCAAAAGCTGGACCGGATAATAAGGTGAATGGGCGCCCGGCTGCCAATGTCGCGTAGGTGGAGTAGTTGCTTTATGCCATAATGTTGCCCGACGTGTCCAGCTGAAGGAAATCAATGCATGTGGTGGCGTGTGGGGACAAACGAATAATGACTGCAGACCGTAATACGTTTCCCGCTCCACCTGCGCATTTGCTATATGGTTGGCCGTACATTATGGGTGGTTCTAATTTTACCACTTTTCCTAGTTCGGTAGTAAATCAGTGCGGGGACTGGCAGCGGCATAATGTCGCAGAATCTAAACGGGCCCATTTGTGGGACACTTTTTTGTTTTGTTATTCGTTTTGAAGCATTGATTTTTTCCGATGCGAAAAAATAAAATAAAAATAAAGAAAGGGAAATAGAAATGGAAATGAAGATACAGAAGAACAAAACCAAAAAAAAAAAAGATTCACAACATAGATCATAGGCGGCTAAATCGTCGGCAGTCATCGCGATCGTCACCATGATGAGTCACGGGGATATTTTTAGACCGGAAGAGCTGTAAGGAAAGCATTTCCCACTCACACCTCCCCTCTCTCCATCTTCTCTCTCTCACCTCTTCTCTTTCCCCCTTCCATTTGCTTTCGTCATTCGCGCGTCAACGGTTACTTGGCGAGTGACCTATTGCGGCTGTACGAAGTATAAAAACACGCCAAACAGTTTTACAAACCCAACGCACAAGCAAGCAAGCAAGAAAGAAAAGGAAAGGAAAGGAAAAGAAAACCATCGCAACCATAGCGGCGCTTGGTGTGTGTCGTCACAAGGCGACGATGCGACAATTTTAAAATTGTCCACAAAAAGTCGCACGCTTACTACCATCGTCACGAAAGCAAAGCCGGGGCGAAAAAACCGTTCGTGTGCTACCGTTTGTGTATCACGCATGAGTGTGTACGTGTGTGTGTGTGTGTGCCTCGGGATGTGACAGGAGTCCGCGTTGGGTACTCTCTCTCTCTCCCTCTCAGGGTTGGGGGAAGAGGGGGGGGGGTTGGAAGTGCGGTGGGGGGAGGGGGACGGGTGGGCACCATAGGGAAACGGTTGGATGGGAAAATTTTCTCACCATCAACATCCATCTCAGCAGCCAGTGTGGCAGCAACACTCAGCCGATCGAGGAGGCAAACGGGCCGCCGTGCTGTTTGTTGCGTGTCAGTAGTAGTGGTGTAGTGTTGTAGTCGCGTCGCTCTAGCCTTTTTGGCAGCAAGGTGGTTCGAGGGTTGTTTTTTTCTTTTGTTTTAGTGGTCCGGCCATCGTCCCGGCTACCAGTGCGTACCACCGGAGCACACAGCGCTGGATGGAAAACTGGATTGGTCAGCCCGTGTGTTGATGGTGGTCCGAATGATGATGGTGTCTAACACAATCGTTGGCTGTGTGCTTGTGTGAAAGGTAATGGGAACGGTAAAAAAGAAAAAAAAAACGGTGACACGAAAAAGTGAGCTCCCATCAGCCAAAATTTCTGCATTGACCTTAGTACGCATTATGTGCTGGTGCACGGTGACCAATGGTGGAAGGTCTCCTTTTTGTTTGTGACCAACCCCCCCTCCCCCCACCCCTCATCCCCCAGTAAAGAATGTGGTGAATATTTTTCGTCAATCGCGACAGGATGTGCACCCTTGGCACAGAGTGGAGCTGTAAAATGGTGGGCAAATTCCGTGAAACAAAAGCGGAAAATCTGGTTTCACCAGGGTCCGCTTGATTGCGGTAATCGTACCAAAGGAAGGAGAGAAGAGAAGGAAAAAAAATGAGCAGAACAAGAAAGAAACGAACAATCCAAGTAGCAGTTTACGTGTGCGTGTCCATGTGTGTGTGTGTGTGGAGCAGAAAGTGAAGGACCATCGGTCGTTACGTGAAGCGGGAAGCGAGATAAAGCGCGTTTGGGAGCGCGAGAGTGAAAATGAGCCTTACGACGTACTGATGACACAGGAAGCCGAAAGGATACTACGATTTTCCCACCAAGAGCGCCAAGCTGGAGTGAGCGAAAGAGCGAGCGAGAGAGAGCGAAAGAGATTGTGTGTGTGTGTGTGTGTGTGTGTGTGTGTGTGTGTGTGTGTGTGTGTGTGTGTGTGTGTGCTAACGCGTTCGAAAATGGGAGCGAGGTGTCCCTCGAATGTCCCGGTCCACGATCGGAGCTCCTCTCGATATGCTCCTGGGGTCGGTTTACTCGCTTAACCGTGCAGTGCGCAGGACCGCTGCTTTTAGTGTTCTTCAGCAAACACCTCTCCCCCCCCCCCTCCCCACACAACCCCGCGCTTTCCCATGCAGTGAGATGCCGGAGTGGATGGGACTTGGGAGGGTTGGCTGGGTGGAGAGTGCGAGAAAGAGAGGGGGAGAGAGAGAGAGAGAGAGAGAGAGGGATGAAGTGAAAATGCCGAACGCGTTTTGTCCTAGACCGAAATGGAAATGGACGTGAACTCGCTGACACAACACGGCCGACACACAACATTCGCTTGCGAGCTGTACCACGCGCACAATGGTGGTTGTTGTGTGACAGGTGCGGAGTTTCTGTTTTTTCGGCAAACCAAAACCATGTACCATGGGCAAATATTGTTTCTCGCGTCGTCCGTTGTCCGTCTGTGAAGTGAGTGCGTGATTGACTGCCTTTTCCGGAGGGGGCGAGAGGGGGGGAGGGTTTCCTGCTGCTTCTCATTTTCACGACGCTTCTGTAGCCCTCTCCTCCCTCATCAACCCAAAATCCCTTCCCCCATCCCACCCCCCCCCCCCCCCCTCTTCAAACTACCACTCGAGGGTAGTGGAGGTTTCTCTGGCTCATGGTGTTTTCCTCTCGCGCGGCGAAACGAGCGCATAAATCCTGATCCGCCAAGCGAATGGGAGTTATGCGCGATACCCCAGTGCCCAACGCGGCTGGTTTTTGCGATTATATAGGAATGGTTCTATTTTAGTTTTAATTATTTCTTTTTTCTCCCTTGTGTTTCCCACCCATGCCCCCTGCGCTTGTAGTGCTTGCTTATCGGATATGCCGTATTCGGGCGGAAAGCTTTTCGCTTCCTATATGTTGCCATCGTCCTTCCAGCAGCGCCTGCTGCACTACGGTAATCAGGCAATAAATTACGAAACAAAAGCTAAACCATTCCGAAACGGGCCGACTCCATCCAAGTAGCTCACATCGGTGTACAGCGATGTTACAGCGCTAAACCAACCGAATATCCGTGTGCCTTGTTTCATCCGGGTGTGAGTGTGTGTGTGTTTGTATATGTGTGTGTCACACGCTATCGGACGCGAAAACGATTGCTAAAAGAAACGACAGCACGGGTCTAGAATGTGCGTTGTATCTCATTGATAAAGTGGAGATACACACTGCAAGTGAGCAGAATAAACGAACGACGGTACTAAAATAAAGCAACAGCAAGCGCTGGTTCCCAAAACCGTCGGAGAAATGCCGTGAAGTTGTTTTGTGGAAAGTACGTATCGAGCACTGTGATCAAAACTGGCAAAAGTTTAGCACTAAAGCATATGAGGAGGTTTTGCATTATGTAAAAGGCATAAGTATTTTGCCGCACATCCCTGCATTTAAAGACAGCCGTACAGAGCCTGCCGAAGGTGTTGCTGCAACACCACCATTGAAACGAAATGCCCTTTCGTGTTCCGCACGTTCTATCCGCACGGTGTGTGGTTGCGTGAGCACGTGTTTGGTAATATGAGTGTGGTGACCATCGGGCATGTATCCTTTACTGCGTGTGTCGCTATGTGCGCCTGACACTGGCTTATGTATATGTGCACTAGCTTTCGTTTTTTTTCTTCTTCTTTCGCTGGAAGCTTTGTTGCGCGGGACCATTACACAAACACACCACGCTAATGTTATAAACACATCCCGTTCAAAACTATCGCGACAACACCATTTGTTTTCGCATTTTATCGTTTTATTTGTTTGTCCGGTCTGCATCGTGTGTGTGTGTGTAATCATCGTGGGCACGGCATGGGATAATTATGTGCGAGCATTGTGCAGGATGGACACCTTCCCGGTTGCATACCGTGGTTTGGTTTAATCCACCAAAGAATTAACCGTGTGGAAGAATGTGTTTTACGTCCGACAAAAGTAATAAATATCTCTTTTAAGCCACCGTGAATGATCCAGGAAACGGTAACAACTCATACTAAGCGAATGCGCCAACACGGTGTTATGCATGCTTGTTTGTGGTGTGAAATGATCAATACACACAGTCCATTAGTGTGTCCATTAAATCCAATTTGTACGATTGAATTCGGGCGTTCCACCACATTACTGCGGGGACAAGAATATCACGCACCGCAACACGGCAAACGGCCAGTATTGATTAAAGTAGGCAAGTGGGCATGTGTTGGCAAGCATAATCGTTTCGGCACATTCGGGGCAGCTCTCTAATGGGGCGAATGGAATGGGCCGTAAAGGAAAGATATCAATGAGTTCGAAGGGGGATGGGGAGGGGTAGGGTGAGAGGATGATGGAGAGATGGAAGGAGGGGATATAGTTTTTAAAATAGTTCTTAAAATCGAAGCAACGAAGCTATAATAGGGCGGCGCACAAATTGCTTAGTGTGATATGGCGCACGGCCAAGAAAAGTTTGGACAGGTGCAATATTTCTTAAATAATGGTGACCAACGGCAATGATCAGTATTATTAATCGTTTATTTATATAGGACTGTTAACTCCTCTTGTTTTTTTTTGCTTCTCCTGCATAGTACTACCGAATATCACGAAATGCATTTCCTCATTGATGATCACTAACGTTGTCGCCTTGTTCTACCAATCCCCTTTTTTTCTCTACAGCGTCACCAAACTCGGTAGGGCAAAAGAAGAATTTATAAATGTACGACAGGACTGAATTCCAAGACGATCAAACCAAAGCAAGAAGAAATCGTGGCGGGTTTTCGAAACTATAGCACCTCGGAATTCTGTAATGCACGCAAATGTGCATACAGATCGGGCCGGGGGCGGCGGAGGATCGTGGCGCCTGCCGCCAGATGAAACATTGCAGGTGGCCGATCCGAAACAGAAGGAAGAACAGGTACGGTGGGCGAGCGGGAGAGGGAAAGAGAGAGAGAGAGAGAGAGTATGCGATTTTGGACGGTAATGATGTTTCCTTTTCTCTTCCTCCGTTTCGATAATAATGCTCGGTTATCTTCACCCTTGATCAGGATTTATTTCCTGCCGAAGGACACAATTGGAGAAGCATTGTGTTTTCGCTGCTAGTGATAGGATTTGTCATAACCGGTATAATAACGGCGATATATCTGCTTGGGTAAGGCACCTGCCACCGTCCTGTTAGTGACCGAGTAAGCAAGCATGTAATGCTGTTTTGCCTTTTCCATCCAATAGCTATGTTGACGAACTACTCTACTGGTCCGGTAGGCGGATGAAGTTGGACGAGTTTCTGCAGAAAGATATAACTCCTCAGAGGCTACCTTCGGTGTGGATCAACAATCAGAAATTTGTATTCCAGGCGGATGATGGAGGCCTTGCTGTTTTCGACACTGCCACCAACAGTGTAGCCACGCTAGTAACAAATCATACTTTGGTAAGTGGCACAGTGGCAGCACTCGCTAATGCCGGCGAGAATATTAGTTTATTCCGTTTCTATTTCGCTCACCTTCTTTCTCTATTCGCAGCGACAAATTAACGTTAAAGGCTACCACTGTTCTCATGATTTGAAGTACGTTTTGTTTAAGCACAATGTAAAGAAGGTACGGTTTGTAGATAACTGACGTCACTGACGATTTCTAGTTTTCATAATGTATATTTGTAATGAAATATTCGTGTTTTACTTGCAGCATCATAGGTTATCTTTCACGGCTTTGTATACTGTGTATGACGTATCGAATGAGTAAGTATCTCGTGTCTTTTTTTTTCTACGCTATATCTCCTTTCTTGCTCGATTTTCTTTATTCATACTCATTATCAACTTGTGCTGAAGTTTCTGAAATTTTGTAATAATTAACATCACTAGCACGCTGTAATATCTGCAAAAACGAAATGTCCTTGCAGTCCTAAACGCTAGCATAAAAAAACAAACGCTTAACCCGCATACTTCACTTTCACTGATTGAAGTTGCTCAGAATGGATGATAATAAGTGCCTCTCAACAAAAACCGTTCTTATTTTCAATTTCGTTTTCCCCCGACTCCATCCCCCCCCCCTCCCCCTCAATTCCCATCTTCCCTCTACTCTCCTGGCCGAGCGGCTGATGTTTGAAAGAATGAATTGAATTGATGTTATCATGTCACATCTTGCAGCCATCATATGCCGGTACGATTGAAGGAATCCCCCAAGGTACAACGTGCCCGCCTTCAGCATGCGTCCTGGGCCGGCAATACTACCGCTATGATAATAGTGGCCGAGAACGATATATACTTGAGACAATCACCATCAGACGAAGAGGTTTATCGCTTAACTTTCACCGGAGAAGAGAACAGAGTCTATAATGGTGTACCTGACTGGTTATATCAAGGTAATGCGTGCGAAGAGGAACTTCCCATGAACTTTCCCATACCCATGGTACACGAATCTCGTGTAGTCCAGCGTCACAAACTTCAATCGTGTTTCATTACATTTGTATTAATCTTTCCCTCCTTCGTTTACAACTCTTTTTCTCGCGCTCACTCCATTGGTACAGAGGAGATTTTTGAGTCTTTTAGTGCTTTATGGACCTCAGTAGATGGCACGCACCTCATGTACGCCACGTTCAACGACTCGCGAGTTGGCATGATGACTTTTCCTTGGTTCACGTCGAACACCGTCATTGCGGCTAGTGGCGAAGGCAACCGTGAGCTTTTCCCCGTGTCGAAAACGATACGCTACCCAACGCCGGGCTCGGTCAATCCAGATGTATCGCTGTGGGTGATGGATATAAGTAATGTAAGCAATATACGAAAATGGGAAGTAATCCGTCCAGCTGCTCTCGAAGGACAGTAAGTACGGGGTTTTGTGGTTGGTACCGGCCCACTGCAAATTGACACTGTTCCAACAGCGCATTCATATACGCTTGATGTTTGTGTGTTTTTTTTTGTGTGATCTTTTCTTTCCCCCATGCGCTCCTCGCCGCATCGCAGAGAACACTATCTTATATCAGCTAGCTGGGTAGGCAACGTGAACGAACACGTGTCGGTGGTGTGGATGACACGGTCACAGAACATTACGGTCGTTTCGTCCTGCTACAGCCCCACGTGGAAGTGTGTCGAGGTATGTGAATGGCAAAGAGAGAGAGAGAGAAAAATAGAGAGAGAGAGAAAGAGCGAGAGAAGAGCTGAGGAAGATGTTTCAGCCATTGGAGTTGAATCAAGCAATTATATGGTATCTTAACGTTGACGCGTTTGTTTCCTGTGCATTCCAAATAGCATCATTCGGAGCGGGCACCGGAAAACGAATGGCTGGATATATTACCTCATCCAATATTCTCACCCGATGGGGACAGCTTTCTGTTTATGGCGGGTATTCAGGAGACGGGTACGGAACATTTCACCCACATCAAGCACATCACAATCACACAGCAGCGAATGGCTGTGATTTCCCACGGTCGCTACGAGGTACGCCCGGAATGGAACGCTATTTTTGTTGGTGGAGTGGCGTTACGCAGATTGGTGGATGTATTTTAAACGATTATATCCATCCTTCTCCCATCCATCTAGGTGATCCGCATTCTTGCCTGGGATACGGTTAACCATCTGGTCTATTATTTGGGCACGCACGAGAAAAAGCCCGGCCAGCAGCATCTGTACGTGGTGAAGGATCCCGTCAGTGAGGAAGTGCGAAGGTATTGGTCCATAATGCGTTTACCGAAAACAAAAAAATCTAGTAAATGATCGATTGTATGTCCCTCTTCCAGAACGGAACCGACCTGCATCACGTGCGATCTCAGTGATGTGCTGTGGGGTAGCCGATACTATTACAGCAACTGCTCGTACTTCGATGCGTTCGTCAGCTCGCAGCCGTACGTTTCGCAACATGTCGGGATATCCTTTTACATTCTCGAATGTAAAGGTCCTGGTCTTCCGCTGGCTGGTGAGCAGATTTACGCTAATTGTTGCCATTGAATATCTCACGATGTTTGTGTTTGTACCTCCGTCTTGCAGTGGTACACGCCGCCCATAATCACAAGCTGATGCGTGTCCTGTACGATACGAGACCGTTCTTTGCGAGCAAGCTACAGGAGTTGGCATTACCATCGCAACGGTCGTTCGAGATACCGCTACCACACGGTACGAGAGCTGCCGTTCAGCTGCTACTGCCACCGAGCTGGCGAGAAGAGCTACGGGATGCCGCTTTCCCTGTGCTGGTAGAGGTGTAAGTATACGTGTGACTCGTTTGTATTTAGATATGATACACTATCTTAAATAATACATCTTGTTCGTGTGTTAATGCAACAACAGTAATGGTAAGCCCGGCTCGACGTCCGTGTCGGAAGAGTTCAAAATCGACTGGGGTACGTACATGTCCAGCCACAACGACGTAGTGTACATACGGTTGGATGTGCGTGGTGCTCGTGGACAAGGCAAACAAGCGCTGTACCGCCATCTTGGTGGTGTTGAGGTACAGGATCAGATCGCCGTACTGCGGTAAGTAACACCACACTGGGAGACATTGAAGGACAGTGTGAGATGTTGATGACTCGCTCTAAAACGTTGGCACAGGTATCTCTTGGACACGCTCAAATTTCTCGATGAAACGCGTGTCGGAGTTTGGGGATGGGGTTACGGCGGCTATGTGACAGCGATGATACTCGGTTCACAGCAACACGTCTTCAAGTGTGGCATCTCGGTATCGCCCATTACCGACTGGTTGTACTACAGTAAGTATCGTGCAACACACCATTGTACCGATCTGTTGTATATTTTCGTATACTAATCGGCATGCCATTGTTCTTTCCACCTTTTTTTTTTTTTTGCAGATTCCATATTTACCGAGCGCATTCTCGGTGTGCCGGCCGAAAACTATAAAGCGTACGTCGAGGCGGACGCAACGCAAAAGGGACGTCAAATTCCGTCGTACTCGTACTTCCTTATTCACGGCCTAGCCGACGTTACTGCACCGTACCAGCACGGTATCCAGCTGGCACGTTCCCTGTCCGAGTCCGGGACGATATTTCGATATCTGGTAAGTGTATACGCGGTGTGATGGACCGGTTTGCAGCGGACCATTTGCGCTGTCCGGCCATGATTGGGACTACTGTAAATCGCTTACCACAAAGAACCAAATATGACCGAATGTAAAAACCGAGCTTTCGTACGGCTATAGCGCACAAATATTGACCGAGCTTCTGTGTGCAATGCCACATTGCCATTCTACATCGTATCGGGGCTTCTCTTGCGTAATGCGTGCGTAACTGGCGCCGAAATTTAATGCCTGGCAAGGACATCGTATGTCATGTGTTCCCGATTTCTGGTTGCAGGTGAAAAACATACTGATTGCATAGATTTTGTTATCCTTATGAAAGCCTTAGTCCAATACGTAAAACAATGATAACATTTCTACAAAAACAAAAAAAAAAAACAGAACAGTTAGCGTTAGCTAGATGATTGGCCAAACCATTTTTTGTTTTCATTCACTAGTACGATGAACATAGTTCGCTCTCAAAAAGGCTCACCATGCAGCTGTTCGACTGATTATACGTTATAGTGGCCGTTGTTTTATTTATCCGATAAGTTTTAGCAACTGCCTTTGCCCGCCCCAAACAACACATCCATCTCTTTACTGCCACTTACATTTCGATCACTAAATTGTATGTGTGTGTTTGTGCGTTTTTGGTTTTGTTATTTTCTCTTCCAATTCCAAGTAGTGGCATTTTGTGTAGATTCTGTTCTCTTTTTTTTCTCCTTCCGGTAGCGATCCGTTTTCATTCTGATAGTTTACATTTTTTAGTGCATTCTTCGATTTTGCGTTTGTTGCGCTTTCCTTCGCTTCTCTAGTTTGAATGAGTTTGCTTTAGCAAGTTTAGTTTACTTTTCTCGATCATAGGTTAACATTTAGCCCACATTGCGTTTGTACGTCCAAGAGAAGGACCACTGATGAGAGATGTGTAGAACAAACATGGTTGCAGTTTGGGTCTTTTGTTGCAGTAAACACCACTAACATCTGTCTCAATCTCAATGAATTCATTGCTTTCGACTGCGAGGAATACGAATATTGATGAATAGTGTCATGTAAATCGTTTGGTATATTTAAACTTTAAACAGGTCCCATCAAAGGTCAATAGTTCTTCTTGTAAGAACCCTCAAGGTGTTACATTTTTATATACCTTTTTTATGTCCTCTTGCACAAAAGAGGCCCAGTCCAAACGTACCGGATGAGCATGTTTTAATATTTATACTCAATTTACCGACACTCGTACAACACCATAGCCATAGTATTTTGTTGAATATTGTTCAACTCACAAACAACAACAAAACAAAAACCAAACTAGTTTGATAATTTCGTTTTTCTTTTGCATCTTGTGCAGCCTTTAATTCAGTTAGATTTTTCTCCAGTTAATGAGAAACTTTACATCGACAGTGTCGACTAACAGTGATCGGCTTTATTGTCACCTTCTTCCTTTCAGAGCTACGCCGACGAGGGTCACGATCTTACCGGCGTAATTGAGCACGTGTACCGGTCGATGGAGGACTTCCTGCGCAACTGTCTGTCGCTCGATTCCGACGAAGACAAACCAAGCGAATCAAACGTGCCCAATGAGTAAGGAGCGAAAAAGAGAGAATGAGAGAAGAAAATGGAAAGAGAGAGAGAGAGAGAGAGAAAGAGAGAGAGAGAGAGAAGCTAGAGAAACCAACAAAAAAAAAACAAACAAACCGGGGCAAAAATTAATATAAATGTTGTGTGAGACTTGTTTACACTCTGCGTTAGGTAACGAAATTGTTGTGTTTGTGTTGTATAGTTTAGTTGTAACGCGCTAGCCGAATTTTGCAAACAAAAACCCAAAAAAAAAATCAAAGAACAACAACTTTATTGCTAGCTACGACTTCGATTGCCGTGTCTCTCACCACATTATAGATGGACGTACAGTAACTGATAGGTTCTAAACACATAGACATATCAGAGAAATATGGTAAAATAGTCAAACAAATGAGCAAAACGAGAACGCATACAAAATTGCACGGTTACACTGGAAGCAACACAGCAGCAGGCCCGAACACGGCCCGAATACATCACAGGAAATGGTCAAACAACTGCAATAACAGAACAAAACATCGGCAAGGTGATGATAACGGTGGTAGCACGAAATACTCTCTATTTTAATAGCTGTGTGCGTAGGCGTATGCATCGAATGATATGAACGTTGTGAACATCTAAGTAAAAAGCAAAAGGCAATCGTAAATGCGGACATGATACTACTGTACGACGTATACACGTTTAAGGAGCTTTGCGGAACAGGACAATGAATGGACGCACCGATGCGTGTGTTGCAGCAACAAAACAAAGACATACAGACGTCACATAGAGCGACAAGGATATAAACGGAAACTAAAGCCATCCAATGGCACACTGGGTATATGCAGGAATGGTTAAATAAGTGGAAATGATGGCAGAAGCAGAAGCGATGAGGCGATTGGAATTTAAGAAAAAAAAAACAAAGCAAAGAGACAAGCAAAACCAAACACAAAATCAAATGAATTGATTAACGAAAACTGAAAACAGTCCTATACTTACAATAACGAAACTGATGAGTGAGTTTTTTCGTCTCCTTTAACCGTCTATTTAAGTGTAATGGTAGCAAAATCAAACAAACAAACAAACAAACAAACAATGAAAATCGAAAACTAAAACAGCGAATCAAAAACAACCACACAACATGGCACCACCAAAATGCAAACAAAAATAGCAAAAGAGCAAAAGCAGCATACAACAATACTTTACATATACCACTTAAACTTTACATAGGCTCTTAGTGTGCGTAGCCACGCAGCCAACTGTGTCTGCAGTGATGCGATGGAACGCGCTAGGATTTAGTTACGTTATTCTCGCTAAGTATAATGGTATAACACGAAACGAAACAGTGCAGCTGTGTGCAACAAAAAAAAAAAAACATGGAGGACTATCGTTTAAGGCTACTGTGGCCATCCAACGTGCGCAACTCACCTATACATATGAATCAGAATCTCAGTACGCAAACGCAAGGAAAACCCATTCTTCACATGGCAAAGGAGACCTTCTTCCAAGATTGTTATTCCCGCTTATTAGCATGTAATAAGCGACATTGTGGCCGGGCATTGCTGGAGGGGCCCGCATTCAACAACTGCAATTAAGAACTCAGATGGTTAGAACAAGCAACGTGTAACACGCAACAATGTAACAAAATGTACCAGCAACGTACACAATTAGTGGTGGTGGTGATGTGAATGGATGGGTGCGCCGTTGTGCGTTTTGTTGTGAAAAGGATGCATTGCCCCGTTTTGGTTGTGGGGGGGGGGGGAGTGGACAGAACAGAAAAGAAATAAAAACGCAAACTAGGCAAACTGTAGCGCGAGGATGCGAGTGGGTGCATCAAAATCGAGGAATTTTCATAGTTATTTCACGTCATAGTTGTTAGTATTACAGAAGAGCAATCCAGCAGTAAAAACAATGAAATTAAACCAGAAGATAACAACGTTAAATAAGCAATTATGTCGAAAGGAAGTTGGAGGAGCAAGCAAATGCATACAATGTGGCAGCCATAGAGCAAAGCAAAACGAAACGTGGTGAGGTGCCGAACCGTGGCCCGAAAACTGTGGCCATTTGCTACGTGCAATGGCCGGCAGCAGCAGCAGTAGCAGTGTGCAAATTGTGCAGCTTACACGTGTAAAATATATTCATCGAAACGACTTCTTCTAGTGCAGTAAAAGTCATAACTGTTTTCGTCCACGGTGCAAACAAAACAAAAACGCAAAGCAAAAGCAAAGCAAAGGAAGCAACACACAACAAACAAACAAAACCGATATATATATATATAAAAACACACGGCGACGAACGCCGCCTCCTGACGCCGCTGAAATGTATGGTGTAGCTTAGGGTGACGATACTGAAATCGATACGCGTTCTGGGTGAGCGCCAACGTGAGTGACGTTCTCGCCGCTCGCTAAGGCTTCCGGTCATATTCTATGTACGCTCTTTGGTTTGTGCTAGTACGGGGTCGTGAAGCGGATGTTGGGTTTAGTTTGTCTGTAGCTTGCACTGGTTACAGCATGACATAGCTCAAGTCTCAAGAAGTCTTCGCAAGNCGCCTCCTGACGCCGCTGAAATGTATGGTGTAGCTTAGGGTGACGATACTGAAATCGATACGCGTTCTGGGTGAGCGCCAACGTGAGTGACGTTCTCGCCGCTCGCTAAGGCTTCCGGTCATATTCTATGTACGCTCTTTGGTTTGTGCTAGTACGGGGTCGTGAAGCGGATGTTGGGTTTAGTTTGTCTGTAGCTTGCACTGGTTACAGCATGACATAGCTCAAGTCTCAAGAAGTCTTCGCAAGGGTGTGCAACCAATTCTTCCTCGGTGCTTTCCAATTTCAATCGTTAAATTTTGCACTTCGAACACCCAGATTAGAAAGTGAAACCAAATTTGCGTCTTATCCAATTGCGCATAATTCTTGTGCGTCTTCCTTCAGTGTGTATGTGTTTATTTATTAATTGTTTTACATTTTTACCACGATTAGAAAGTGCTGCTTTTGGATTTAGTTTAAACTTAAACCGAACGGCGCAATCCACAGTACGATCACGAAGGTAGAGGTAGAAACGCTTCTCGATATACTAATAAATGGTGTGATTAAAATTTCCACACACACACCCACATACACACACACAACACACGCAATAGTAAAAACAGCAACATCACCAGCGAATAAGTAGACATAAACGATAGGATGAGCGAGAATACACAAAAACACAAGTACACAAACACGCAGACAAATAGGAAATGAAAATAATTGTTGTGCCATTCTATTGTAAAACATGAGTAACACAAAGCTAGAAATTTAAACACGTCAGTAAAAAAAAAGAAAACACACTTTAAATCGAAACACCGAAATGAGAAGAAACAAAACGAAACACAACTCGATATTACAATGCTAAAAAAGAGAAAGAGAAAGCGAGAGGGAGAGAGAGAGAGCGGAAGAAAAAAAACACACACACAGAAAAAAAAGGAATAAGATAATCATAATTTATGCTTCCCAGCAAGTTTTCATTACATAATGGTTGTGAAATTGAGAATAGAAGAAAATAAAAATCGTGGAATAAAAGAAGCTAGCAGCGGCAAAATCTAAAAAAAGGAAAAAAAACGTGAAGAAGAAATTCTGCAACAAAAATTACAACAAAAAAACAACAACAACAACTAATATTTGTAAATAAACGTTAATATATTTATAGTCCAAAGTGAAAAAAAAGGGAAGAAACAACTAAAAACGAAGGAAAACAGAACCGCGGTGAAATGTGTTCGCTAAATAAATAGACAGTACGAATCGTCAAATATATATATATTATTCGTTTTGCATCCTGATGCACTTCTTGTTGTATTAACGAATCGATGCGGTAAGTTTATTGCGGTTCAAACAAGCGGTTCATTGTAGTTATGAATCCTGTGTGCGAAATGAACGATGAACGAGAGAAGAAAGCCTTTTTTTNGTACACAAACACGCAGACAAATAGGAAATGAAAATAATTGTTGTGCCATTCTATTGTAAAACATGAGTAACACAAAGCTAGAAATTTAAACACGTCAGTCAAAAAAAAAAAAGAAAACACACTTTAAATCGAAACACCGAAATGAGAAGAAACAAAACGAAACACAACTCGATATTACAATGCTAAAAAAGAGAAAGAGAAAGCGAGAGGGAGAGAGAGAGAGAGCGGAAGAAAAAAAAACACACACACACAGAAAAAAAAAGGAATAAGATAATCATAATTTATGCTTCCCAGCAAGTTTTCATTACATAATGGTTGTGAAATTGAGAATAGAAGAAAATAAAAATCGTGGAATAAAAGAAGCTAGCAGCGGCAAAATCTAAAAAAAGGAAAAAAAACGTGAAGAAGAAATTCTGCAACAAAAATTACAACAAAAAAACAACAACAACAACTAATATTTGTAAATAAACGTTAATATATTTATAGTCCAAAGTGAAAAAAAAGGGAAGAAACAACTAAAAACGAAGGAAAACAGAACCGCGGTGAAATGTGTTCGCTAAATAAATAGACAGTACGAATCGTCAAATATATATATATTATTCGTTTTGCATCCTGATGCACTTCTTGTTGTATTAACGAATCGATGCGGTAAGTTTATTGCGGTTCAAACAAGCGGTTCATTGTAGTTATGAATCCTGTGTGCGAAATGAACGATGAACGAGAGAAGAAAGCCTTTTTTTTATTTCCATCCTGTTCTAAAACCCGAATGATCAATTCACTCGGCTTAGTAACAGGAGAGTATGTAAACAGACAGGTAATCGTATCCTGTCTCGGCATGGCAGCGCAGCTCATTCGAAACGTTGTTTGCTGTTTTAAGTACCAGGCGAGTGTCAAATATGAAGGTATCATTGATTAAATGACCCATCCCAGTGTGTGAAAGAGATATAGCTGTCTCAAGTGTACTAAGTGCGGCTATTAAACTGGTGCAGGGTTTTTCGCCATAGTCATCTGAAATATTTCAATATTAGAAGAGTTTCTAGTGAAATATTTCAAACTGACTGCGCAAACTCGCTAATAGATTGAAAAATATGAACCAATAAACACTTTTGGTAAAATACTAGTACAACTAGTAGAAATTTCCTTTTTTCATGTACAGTGTCTTACTTACAATCGTACAGGGAATTAGACTCACCAGGCTACGGTCAGCTGATCATGTCATTAGAATGACACCGGACGACCCAGCCCGTAAAGTCGTTTTAGAGGCGGGGTAGGCCCAAATTGTGATGGTGTGATGGGTCCGCCAAAAAGGCCGAGATAATGAATTTCCGCTGGACCGCGATCAGTTTAGAGGACTTCTGCAGCAGGCATCAACACATCATCGATCGATCGATCACGTTGGTATCATCATCGAAGAATTGACAGCCAAAGAGTTTTCAACGGAGTAATTGTACTTTTGTTTATATACCACCGATCCAAAAAGAAAATGTAAAAGTGTTTATTCAGTGGCTAGTCATGCCATTTTAAGGACGCCATATGGTCCAGTTTGTAAAGTTTTCTTTTAAGACATTCAACATAAACAACGTTTGTGATTGCGCACGACACGATCGTAATTCAACGATAATTTGGTGCATCACACCAAACCAGCTAAATTAATTGTGTTAGTAGTGTTAAATACTGTTAAATGAGCACAGGTAAAAAACCAAAATATACGTTTGAAATTACTTACCTAATATCTGATGAATACCAGCACTTCATTCCATTGGAATGGGGTTCCAAAGAGGACCCTCTTGCGTTCGAATGAATTTAACACCATCTCAAATCAGGCAAATGGTTTTACTAACTGCCTGCATTTCGAAATGCATTTGTAAGCGAAAATTAAAATAAAATATTTTAATTATTAATGCATTGGTTACTTGTATTTGCTGTTTTCTGCTGTGTTTTTTTTTGAATTGGGTATTTTTTTACATTACGAATTTTATCGCACACTTTCGTCTTTCAGGTGTGGTACGCTAACAAACTATATGTACGCAAATATTCGAACAAATTAAAACATAGCTAGAATAGTGCAGCTGCGTAGCAGCATAGCAGTAAGAGCTGCAGCCTAATATAGCATGTGAGGCGCTTTAACTAACGTACGGATTATTAGGAAATTGAATAATGATTGAATAATGAGATAATTTCAAAAATTATCAACTGAAGCATTAAAACCTGGTACCGCAAAACAAGGGCGACTATCGGTATGTCTCGCACATACGTATGTGTGGTTTTAAAATTATCTAACTTGTATTCATTATCGCCACTTTCCTTACGATCGTTGTTGACTCTGATGTGTTAAAAACCATTTCCTAACTGATCGACTGATGTTAGACTGAACCTAAGTTAAAAACAAAAAACAATAAAACAATCTTAAAAATATAACACCATTAAAATGACTAAACATACATTACACAGGTGAAAACGACTTATTCCGGGGAGACTTAGACTTAGAAATTAAACACAACTCATAGTATAACATTGTAATATATACACAATTAAAACATGGGCGCACTTTTCTATGAAAGGGAAAGCAAATTTGCTGACATTGTGTTAGCATAGTTGCTAGTCTTTTTTTAAGTATAGCACAAGCTGTGCAATCTTTTCCGTATGTTTGGAAGTGTGTATGTGTGTGCGAGGGGGGGATTGGGAAGGTTTGCTATTATGTCACCCGATTTTATATTCGCACCGATCATTTAGCTCGCCATACTACTACGTTTGTGATAAATATTAATGGTATTGTTACGCATAATACAAAATAACCATCGCACACAATTTTGCTCATAATAATAGTATATGTGAATAGCGCTTGTCCAACTGTTTAAATGTATCTTCCTTTCCAAAGTCTCGAAAGGGGCGCAAACGGTTTGCTAAACTTATTCTTTGGCGTGTTCGGGAAGGACAGGGAAATAGGGAATTATTGGTTTACCGTAGGTACGTTCCGTTCGTTCACACTAACTTAACCTCATGTTTGCTAATACAATTTGTTAAACGCCACAACAAATCCACTATCGAAAAACCTGCTCCACAGCCCCTAGCTCTGGTGCCGGGCCCTGACTGGGACGTTGGTTGGTTGGTACATAAAATGTTTGATTAAACAAGTGTTCGCGTTTAAAGTTTCATCTATACGTTTGTGGGTAGGGTAGCTCTAGTACAGTAATATTTTATGCAAAATGAACTGACACTACACAACGCGTTAAAAAGAACAACCGGCCACAAACCCGGAACAACACTAGGCAATACTTGTATCATCATCGTTCTACTACCGTACCTCGGACACGGCCCATTAGCTGGATGATTTGCTGTGTGTATGTATGTAGCTTTTGCTTGCCTTTCATCATGCAGCAAATTGTGGCTTCCAGTGTATCTAGTACAAGAAGTAAGTAAATTTGTTCTTGCCTTCAAGGGTTATGCGTAGAAAGCCTAAAGTAAAGCCATGATTATAGCTGGATGAGCACAAATGTTTGCACCAAGTCCGGTTCTACGACATCTACCTAACGATTGCTGACTTTCCACACGATAATGTAGCTTTTTTCATTGCGATTCTCTATCGTTTGGTTCGGTTCGAGTTCAACACTGGCCTCCATGTCACCGTCACCTGGGAAGAAAAAGCCGGAAAATGAGAATGAAATAACGGTACTTTATCCGTGATGTGCGTACACACACACACGCACACACAACGATAAAAACTTCACGTTGCATTATATTACACAGAGATAATGATCAGATGCTATCAACTGGCTAAGGCTTTTTGGGAAGGAAACAACTGTAAGTTATATAAACTTTTTACACTTTTTTTTTACAAACCCGATAATGAACAATAGCGAGACAAAAGAGGTAGAAAAAAGGTAAAGAAGCGAGTCTAGTTGAAACATATTGAAAAAGAAGAATAACGATTGGAAAATTTTCCCAACTAATGAAAACATAAGTTGTAAATAAAACACATAAAAAGAACAAATTATTAAATCAAAATTTTTAAAACATAATTCCAACAATTCTAAACCATCCGCATCATTTTTTTTTCTAAACATATTACGCTACTACCATTGCAAACTCATCGATGAATAGAAAATATCACTAACTTGAAATTATGTTAATTTAAAAAACAAATCTTGAAAATATATCCAAAAGTAAAGTAACAATATTAATATATGCTACAACAGCCGGCTAATTTTGCACGCGTATATTTGAAGATCAAAAACAAAAACCAAAACCATATGAATTTTACTTCCTTCTTTTTTAGAAGGAACCAATACAATAATATACTACAATAATACGCTAACTTTAACCAGCGAAAACTCAGTAGGACTAAATTTCTGTACCAAAAACAAAACCTCCGTACCTTTTCAACCGATTTAAAAAGCATATATACAACAAACAAAAATTGCTGTTTTTCAAAGCAAAAGCGTAAATATACAATAATCCGAAGCAAATCAAGTGTAGCTAATTTTAGACCCATTATTCCGGCATATAACGATATACACAAAATGAGTGGAAGAAACCGATAAAGCAAACGAGAAAAAACAACAAGAACAACATTATCAAAAAGAATAAAAAACAAACTAAAAGCAACATACCTTTTGCAAATATGTTCGTGAATTATAGGGGTGGATACTTGTGTTTTTGTTTCGTAATTGGGGTTTCATGGACCATTTGGAACGGTTGCGTTTNTTCCCAACTAATGAAAACATAAATTGTAAATAAAACACATAAAAAGAACAAATTATTAAATCAAATTTTTTAAAACATAATTCCAACAATTCTAAGCCATCCGCATCATTTTTTTCTAAACATATTACTCTACTACCATTGCAAACTCATCAATGAACGATAATATCACCAACTTGAAACTATATTAATTTAAAAACAAATGTTGAAAATATATTCAAAAGTAAAGTAACAATATTAATATATGCTACAACAGCCGGCTAATTTTGCACGCGTATATTTGAAGATCAAAAACAAAAACCAAAACCATATGATTTTTTTCCTTTCTTTTAGAAGGAACCAATACAATAATATACTACAATAATACGCTAACTTTAACCAGCGAAAACTCAGTAGGACTAAATTTCTGTACCAAAAACAAAACCTCCGTACCTTTTCAACCGATTTAAAAAGCATATATACAACAAACAAAAATTGCTGTTTTTCAAAGCAAAAGCGTAAATATACAATAATCCGAAGCAAATCAAGTGTAGCTAATTTTAGACCCATTATTCCGGCATATAACGATATACACAAAATGAGTGGAAGAAACCGATAAAGCAAACGAGAAAAAACAACAAGAACAACATTATCAAAAAGAATAAAAAACAAACTAAAAGCAACATACCTTTTGCAAATATGTTCGTGAATTATAGGGGTGGATACTTGTGTTTTTGTTTCGTAATTGGGGTTTCATGGACCATTTGGAACGGTTGCGTTTTTTTTTTATATATATTTTTTTCACTATACTTTCGTCTATGGAAAATATATATGTAGGCAAATCTTAGCTACAAACAGATAAATCATCATCATACGATGAACTAACACGCCAAACTAATAAGTGTGTTGCGGCATCGCATACATCTTCTACTATTTCTTCTAGAAGAGAGAGAAAAAAGAGAGGAAAAAAAAGAGAAAAGGGAAGAAAGAACAATAATGTGACGGAGTGGCGAACTAAAGCGTACATTTCACGATTGCAATATTATCTAGGACACGAATGGGGACTATTTGTTCAGTCTACAATACAACGGCAAACACATTCAGATCATTATTCAACATTATTCATCAGCAACACATAATTGAAAAAGAATACCATCTTAAAATGTATTATGGCACTTAATGTTAAAATGATTGGAAAGGACAACATAATTATACGAATTATAAGCGGGAGCAAATGATTACTCTCTTAACGCTTAACAATTAATTCACGTTCATGCAACTAGCCGCGAATTTGTAAAGCAATAATATAACTTATAGTAGAACATTTAGCATAATAAGATTTTAATCCTTCTGTAGTTCAACGAGCATGAAAGTCGTACGCATGCGATCGACCGATGATTATTCAGAACGATGTCTAGCGATTCTAGCAAACTTGCAGCTCAGCAGTAAAAGTGACAAAAAAAGTTGACCGAATGTCATGCATATCAAACAACATTTAATCTAAACGATCTAAAAGCATAAAAGCGGCACACCAGATGGTACTTACCTAACCGAAAATCGATGTATCCTTCACCGCCGGATATAACCAGCATATCCTTCGAAGTGGTTGGTAACCCTTGGTTGGGTGGGTTCATCGGTACGGACACGAAAAACTTCACTGCATCGCGGTGCCCATGGAACGAAAGTTGAGCATTTGCGAACCGCGGGGAGTACGGTGTATTGGAAGCCCCGCTAGCGTCAGTCAGTGGAACGGAAATCACTACACCGTTGCCGGTACCTACAATCAAGCACAATATGCGGAATGAAGGAGTCATGAAGATGAGGCAGCATGTGCGATTCGCAGGACTAGAACTTACCTATCCACAGCCTGTTGCACGATACCAGTAGAGCGGTAATACGTACAAAGGAAAAGCCGAGTTTGCCAGTTCCGAGCATTTTCGACACGTACGGATCGATGTCGATATCTTCTAAATGATCGTACGTTTCCGCCGAAAACAGCCTTAACGTGGAGTCCAATCTAATAGAGAATGAAAAATCATACATTATACTCTATATCACTCGCCGTTTCTTCACACACGTCCATTCCATTTCTTACCTTATCGATACCCACACACCCAGCCCCGTAGTTGCCATTTGGCGGATTTGGCTTTCCTTGCGTGGATGCGCCTCGAACGATTTCAGAATGCACAGCGTGATTGGATCGATCACGTGGATCTTGTTGCGATGTGCCGCCCAAACCTTATCGCCCACGATCGTAAGACAGCGCACAGAATATTTCGGCGAACCGAGCGTTAACAGGTGATAGCTGTTAAGATCCCATTCGCCGTTTACCTGCCGCCGAAATACAGCCAACGTTCCGTTCGCCAGCGCAACGATTACGCGCGATTCTACATGCACGATCGATAGGACCGAGTCGGGCAGTTTAATTTTGTGCAAACACACGTTCCATCTTGCGACGGAACTGTGCACATAGAGCATACCATTCTGCGCACCAAGCCACATCGTTGGTCCGATCGAGGAAATTGATTCTTCGATCGCAGCCGCCGACTGTTGTTGCCTGCTGGGCGAAGAGGTAGCCTCACCGATCGTATTATCGTTACCATCGACCGCGATCGCAATGTCTTTTGTGTCTACGCTCATGTTATCCGGAGTGTCATTGCAGGGCTACAAAAAAAAGAAAAGAAATTGGATGAACATTAACATTAGATCAAGTAGAAACGATCATATGTGCAACAGTAGCCACCCATTCATTACCTTACTGTTATGATTAAGATCACGATCGTTACTAGCTTCCGTAGCTTGTTCCGGGCCCGTGTCCGATGGTGGTACCACTTCTTGTGCTTGCTCCGTAATTTTGCCCTCATCAGACGATGTCGTACCGGACTCGGCATGCGTGCGTACAACCCTTTCGTACGCAACCTTACCGATATCATCAGGAGATTCGCCGGGTTTTTCAAGCATTTTACCTACAGGCAAATCATTCGATTTTAATAAAAAAAAAACACACATCTTGCATCAAGTTGGTTGGTAGTGAAAAGCTTACCCGATTTGGTAACTTCGCTGTTTTCTAGCATTGCGTAGTCCATTTCCAGCGCACCACGAACGGTACAGATGCACAGTAAGTGGTTCTGGCACACCGGAAACGAATCCAACACTTCGGAAGGATTTTTAGCATCAATCACCGTTACGGTACTGGCCGAATGGGTGCTAGTACAGATCCACACGTACGAACTTAGCTCGCTGTCCGCATCGAGCGAAGTTGGACCGCCAAGTGCGAGCAGTTTCCTTTCTAACAGTTCACCCAAATCTTTCGGTTCTACCGTTGCCTCATCGGCGGTAAGTTCAGTGATCTGCGCACCACCACCACCACCGGTTGTGTCTTTCGCATAAAATATGCTGGCTGCACCGACAATACAGCCACCATCCTTCGTGTAACCGCCCTGCAGATTAACGCCACTGGCACACCACACCTTCATATGCGGACTAGCTTCTGCGAGCGGGCGACAGTATACGGGGACCGGTACCGGCACACCGCTACCGGTAGGACGTCCTATACCTCCGATACCGCCGCCACCAACCCCACCATTCGCGCCCGTAGCGTTCGATGGTTTTAGACTAGGTAAACTCCAACCGTACGCTTGCAGCCGACCATCCTCCTTCTGTACGTGTGCCCGCACCTGCCGGTACTGGTCCCTGCGCCGTTGCATTGCACGCTCCGATTGCGTTAGCTCCGGTTCCTTCGATAGCACCAGTATGTTGCTTGCATGGCCACTGCGTAAGAGGGCAGTCGAGGTGCCGGCACCTACCAGCCCACCGATACCGGCACTGCCACCACCACCGCCACTATTGCCTGCCCCAATGAGCATTCGTCCCTCGGGCATGGCAGGCAGCAGCGAGGCGGCACCGTGCGTTTGCGCACTTACGCCACCATAGCGCTGATGAAGTCGCCCGGGGGACTCATTCGTTGGCCTATCGTTGGAGCTAAAGAGATTACTAAAAAACTTCCAAATGCCTTGCTTTGATTTCTTGTCCAGGTTTTCTACCCGTGAGGCACGCATCATCTCCGTCCAGCGTACAGCGTCCTGAAGCTCCATGAAACGCTCCTTGTACTGGTTGCGCTCCATAAGAACGCGCGCCATTTCGACGCGTGTGAAGCGTTTGCGCTGCGCCATCGGTACATCACCCTCTTCCTCTTGGTCGGTCGCTGACGATGATGCTTGTTTCACTTGGGCTTTCGTTTTCTTCAGTTCTTCTTCTAGCTCGGTAACCTTCGCTTTCAGCTTGTTTCGTGCCAANACCGTTGCCTCATCGGCGGTAAGTTCAGTGATCTGCGCACCACCACCACCACCGGTTGTGTCTTTCGCATAAAATATGCTGGCCGCACCGACAATACAGCCACCGTCCTTCGTGTAACCGCCCTGCAGATTAACGCCACTGGCACACCACACCTTCATATGCGGACTAGCTTCTGCGAGCGGGCGACAGTATACGGGGACCGGTACCGGCACACCGCTACCGGTAGGACGTCCTATACCTCCGATACCGCCGCCACCAACCCCACCATTCGCGCCCGTAGCGGTCGATGGTTTTAGACTAGGTAAACTCCAACCGTACGCTTGCAGCCGACCATCCTCCTTCTGTACGTGTGCCCGCACCTGTCGGTACTGGTCTCTGCGCCGTTGCATTGCACGCTCCGATTGCGTTAGCTCCGGTTCCTTCGATAGCACCAGTATGTTGCTTGCATGGCCACTGCGTAAGAGGGCAGTCGAGGTGCCGGCACCTACCAGCCCACCGATACCGGCACTGCCACCACCACCGCCACTATTGCCTGCCCCAATGAGCATTCGTCCCTCGGGCATGGCAGGCAGCAGCGAGGCGGCACCGTGCGTTTGCGCACTTACGCCACCATAGCGCTGATGAAGTCGCCCGGGGGACTCATTCGTTGGCCTATCGTTGGAGCTAAAGAGATTACTAAAAAACTTCCAAATGCCTTGCTTTGATTTCTTGTCCAGGTTTTCTACCCGTGAGGCACGCATCATCTCCGTCCAGCGTACAGCGTCCTGAAGCTCCATGAAACGCTCCTTGTACTGGTTGCGCTCCATAAGAACGCGCGCCATTTCGACGCGTGTGAAGCGTTTGCGCTGCGCCATCGGTACATCACCCTCTTCCTCTTGGTCGGTCGCTGACGATGATGCTTGTTTCACTTGGGCTTTCGTTTTCTTCAGTTCTTCTTCTAGCTCGGTAACCTTCGCTTTCAGCTTGTTTCGTGCCAATATTACCGCGTTTAACTCTTCTCTGAGAATTTCGATTTCCCCCGTCAGCTCGTCCACTTTCACTATTAGATCGTCCTTCACGATGTTCAGTGCGTTCCTAGTGGAATTGATGATATTTTTTTTTATAATTAAAGCATTATTTTGAAGAAACAGTACGTAACAACGATACTTACTTGGTCGCTAGCAGCTCATTGTTTTCCATTATCAAGTTTTCAACCTCTTTACCCATGCCTTAAAGAACAAAAACAAAAGAGAACGATGTTTTACAAAAAGATGTCGAAAGATGATCTCTAACGATACAATTTAAATTAGTATTAGTATACAGCAACATAAACAAAACTACACTAAATAAGGTGTAACGTATTACTTACCGAAAAAGTTATCGTTAGCTGCAAGGAAGAAGAAGAAAAGCGTATGGAAAAGAAGGAGCAATTAGTAAAAAAGCGTTAAGATGTTTTGCGACATGCCATACGGATCAACGATCGATGTGCGTGTGTAATCAATGAATGTATGTACGATCGTAATAATATGAGCCTGATTCCACCCCATGTAAAGGATTATTCATTATTGATGGAAAACAAATAATTTGATACTAAACTAATCGCATTCATCTTGATGGTTAACACATTTGATTGTGAATGGTTTTAGTTAAAATGATTTGCATTCTATCTTTTTGAATAAGTGACACAATTTAACATAAAAATGATCGTATTTTAGTTAAAATCTAAATTCCCATATACAAATCGTTATTATTAAAAAAAATCATGTGGTTGAACTGTGATCAATGCACGTGAATAAAACAAATGCACAAAAAGAAAATTGAGACAAAAGAAATAGCATTGAAGTTGTGGCAACCCATGCTTAACGCCCATTGCATGGCTTGCTACAAAAGATGTTTCATTAATGGTGTTGTGTAGCACATGGTTATGGTGAATGTATCACGCTTCCATGCCAAAACCCTCGTACAACTCTTACCAGATGATGCATAATCTCCGGGATGTACCCAGGCACCGGTAATTTCGTTCTCTTCGCTCTCCAAATTATCGTCTTGAAACGAAAGCTCCTGATAAAGTGTGTTGGCTGAACGTTGCTCCTTCTTGGTGGTTGTTTTGCCCGATACACCGCCCGTGGTGGGGCTCTGGAGTACTTTCGCGGTTGAGCTCGTTGCCATCCCATCTCCCGGTGTCGTCGTGGCCGAATCAACTTCCTCCACCTTTTCGGTGGCTTTCGTTTCGATTTCGTTCTGCAGCGAGGGCGGTCCAGAATCTGGCCCGCTGTCCTCCTCGCTGCATAGCGTTTCCGTATCGAGCATGGTGGAATTTTCTAGCGAAGCAAATCCATACGAAACTGGACCGGTTGAGCGCATCATCGGCATTAAACGGGAACGTGAAACATCTAACCGTTCAGAGGCGGAACCAGCTTGCGAATGGGTTGAATTACCCATCATCAGCTTCGTACGTTCCATGTAGTCTACGTGTGTTTTGAACAGCTCCGTGTACCGTTCGTGTAACTTGCTGTATTCCTTCTTGAGTTCCGATTCGCGCTCCTCCAGTCGGCTTGCATGGTCCATACTGTTCTTGTGCTTTAGCTCTAACATGCGTACGATACTTTCCAACGACTCGAGACGGCTGGCCAGCTCCTTGTTCTCCTGCTCGGCCAGATCTTCCGTCTCGAGTAGCTTCTGCTCGGATTGTTTGCGGGCATTCTTCTCACGCTCGTACTGTGTGACGAGTTGCTCATTGTCCTCCCGTAGCAGCTCCAGCTCTACATCTTGCTCCTGATTCGTTTGGTACGCCGAATCGAGACATTCGAGCACGTTCACCAGCAGGGGCATCAGTGTTTTTACGACATCTTCATCGTACCGTTGAATCATACGTTCGAATTCCTGATAAATACTCCCGGCCAGAGATTGCACCTGTAACAAACAAAACGTAAACAAAGATTAGTGTTCATTCGTAATCATTTTTCCATTGGAACGGTTCAATGAGGGTTTAAACGTAGCAAGACTTGTTACATAAAATCAATTTTGCGGTCCATATTGTACGCGTTTGGGACCTTTCAAAACCATACTTATCGTTCTCAAATACAGATTTAAAGCTATTTATGGACGTCATTTCGCGTCTCAAACAATGAAACGGCGGTGTCCAATTACAATCTTTACACGTTCGGCCTCATGATGTTCGGTGCCAGATTGCAATGAAAAGTCAACCGACCGAGCATATGCACGGTGTAGCTAATTAGATTTAGAGTCTACACTTTCCCATAGCCGTTGCTTCAAGCGGAACTGCTGGACACCCAAACCGGAACGCATAATCGGTCATTCTCATTTGCTTGCCAGGAGGGCGATTGTGCTTTTGGTTGTGTACACGAGCAATCTGATAACGCGGGAGGCCTTGAAGTGAGTACGACGGTTGCTAGACGACTGCTTAACCAACGCACACTATGTGCATATGATTTAGGCAGGCATCGTCTAGTTCTTTGCGTTATTCCCTTGGTTTCATCTTACCTTTTCTGACATCACCATTGCGGAGTCTTCGTGCGTGCCGTACACGACCTCCGACGATTCGCCCGGATTGTTCTCCATCCTGACTGCGTTATGCGTTTTTGCCACTTGCCCTTGTCACCTCCCCCTTAGCTACTTCGCTAAGCATAAACACGAAAAGATTGTGCACGATGATTACGCACAAAGCTGCATCCTTAATGAGCAAAACATGTCGGGGAATTTGATGCGGGAATCGATCGCTGTTGTCCGACCAGTTCCGTGATGGATTTCGACGCCTTTGTCATTGTTGTCGTCACTTCGAGACCACAATTATGCCAAACTGACCATTCACAAACACAACAGCCCAAATACACTGATTCTAGGAACAAAGCTTTGCAGCATAATACGAACAAATCGTACGCATAGCAAATGTGTGACGCAGTCGCGAACTGAATACAAAGGAAGGGGGACACTTATGGATTCATCTAAACTAGCGGACCACACTTCCTAATGGTAACACAATTCAACGATACAAGCACGACACTTTTGCACACGCAGATTTTATTCCGTAATTCGTTTTTCGTTTTCACAACACCCTCGTTATTATCATCGTCATCCTTGAAGAAAACACACACACACGCAAACACACACGTATCGTGAAATGACATATGTGGA
>CM032178.1:22045297-22134304 GCA_018908115.1 Anopheles rivulorum
CTAACGATGATGCAGGATGCGAGAAATTTGATGATTTTTTCTCTGGCCGGATGAAGGGAAATAAATAGAGCATGAAATGAGGCTCATAAGATAGCAGAGAGCTACAGGATCGCCGTGATCGTACGGTTGATCGTCAAATTCACAAAGTAACTCGCGTATTTGATGCTAAATGTATGTAAACGTAATTTACAATCGAAGCAAGCGTTTGTGTCGTCCTTCCCCTGTTGAACTACGCCTCTTTTCGATTGGATGTACAGCGCACCAATAGGAACGCCTACTGAACGAGCGTACCGCAAACGGTGCCATGTTGAATGAACCACCGAACATGTGCACAGTCCCTTCGAATGAACTACCATCAACAGTATGATGCATGGAGTGGAATTGATGCCGGTTGCTATGATGCAAATAGGAGTGATAGGGTGGAAAATGTCGTCTTCCATCTCGACTGTGGCAAGTTATCTACAATGTTGGGGTAGATGTCGAATCGCGTCAAATATCCAGCTCGTAGCTGCTGCCATTTAATGTAGCCATTCAGTTCATTTTAACCACCGAACAGTGTATACGTCTACGTCAACTGAGCAGTGGCGTGTTGGTGTATTTGCAGGAACTTTTCAATTCAACTTCGATTGAGTGTATTGCGAAGCGTTACAACACGCGATCAATGTGCATTCGTGTAGTCAGTGCAGTGCGTAGATAATGCTTACCTTTACATGCAACGATTGATTGTAAACCATAACAGTGTACGTTGTGATAGAGACGGTGTGGTATTGATAAATCTAGTTCTGTCTTGTGAACACGGTTGAGTTAGTTGTGGTGGAACAACAAAATTATACGATACAGTGGCTTAGAAGCAACGCGGCATGAGCAACGCTGAACAGCAACAACTGTACAATATGGCCGACACGGATAACGCTGATGCTGGAAACGGACGCTTAGTGGATAGTGGTGAGATTAGTGCCGCGGTGTCCAATGTGGAGGTAGCGACGGGATCTGATGTTGTGTGTCGAACAACAAAAACCAGTAGCAATGCAAACTCGTTCCGTATTGAGGCACTATTAGCCAGCAAAGAGCATGAAAACAATACCGGTGCAGGTGTCGAATTATCACCGACCCGTTCCAAGGCGAACAATGTGGATCTGATTGGTGATGGGTTTAATGCGAGCGAAGATCGTCATTCAAGGTAAGCTATAATTAAACAGATATCAGTTATCAATCAAACTCGTCTAATATTGCAAAACACATGCAAAATTTAACAAAAAACGACTCATAAATCCAGATTATAAATGTGAATTATCATTACCATTAAATATTTTAACCCTAGATAGTTAATACAACTACCAAAAGGATACAGTAACGTTGCTCTGAAAGAATGAAATTAATAATAAAAAAAGTTGGCAATCGAAAAGAACCTCAAAATGGGTCCACTGGTTACCACTTCACGGCAAAATGGCCACTTCTCGGTCCAACGAAATTGTTCCACCAGATGGACGCGATGTCCCGAAAGAGAAGTTATGGAGATGAAAAAGTTATTTCTATTAGAGAATGTAATTACAATTTTCCTTATTCTTGCATTGTCTCTCACCGGAATTCAAAAATAACAAAGACAAAGTGATACGGAGTAGCAATAAGATAAAAAAAAATATATAAGAGAGCACGGTCTGATCGATCGGTAAGAATGGGGGAGGGAGGTGGTGGGTATAAAAGGGAAGCGAAAATACGAGAATCGCTAGGTGGAAAATGAAAGCAAATGGCACGCTTAGCTGTTTGGCACTAATTGGTGATTAGAGCTTTTCGCTTGGTAGTAAATAATGAGCTGGGGAGCTAGTAGACCGTGCGTCCGGTTCCGCCGCACAAAATGGCTGCTATTTACGGGTGTTTCGGTAGCCATGGTTTTATGAGCTGTTTGCAAATGGGAAGATTACGACCATACTTGAAGCAGTTGTGGAATGTCAGCATGGAATGAATGAACTTTTGTGGCTTTTGAAATGAAATTTGTTTATTTTATGAAGTTTCATTTACCTTCGCTTGTTTTATTTAGTGCTTTGGGGATGTATGGATCGAATCGAAATTTCCCTTAGTAAGCATTGATTGATAATGATGGTGCGAAGAGCAATGCCCAAGCTGTTGTTGGCATGACAACTAATTAAACTAAATAAACTACTTTACCTAAATTGTTCTGTGTTTATAAACATTCAATTTTTCTAGATTATTTTCATTTTTTTTTTCTAGCAATCGAATCCATTCAAAGGGAAGATAATTTCATTTTAAGATAATATACGCAAATAACACTGTACAGTTTTTGTTGTTGTCGTTCTTAAAATTTAACGATTTAATTACGAAGGGTTTTTAACCCTTGCAAATAAAATTTTTCTTCTGTTTCGATTTAAATGTCTCTTTTAAACGAAAAAGCGTTTGGTCTTAAATCTAATACATAATTATTCTTTTTTTGCTCTATTATCGCAGTAGGCATTTTACAACAATATAACATTATTGTCAGAAAACTTGGAGAACGTTTAAAATCATTTTAACCATTTCAATACATTCGATACATGGAAATAATATCCTGACATTAATTTGAATTCGTAATGATGGAATATAAAACGTTAAAAATACTATTCGTTAACTTTAAATATACTATATTATACACTTGTAAGCAAAATGCCAACCTTAATTAGTTTAGTTCCATTTCATCAACTGCAACTGTTTGAATGCTACTGATAAGCGTCTGATTGCAGCACAAATTGCAAAATCTTCGCCTTTGATAGGTATGACCTCTGTTCAAACACCATTACTGGACGTAAGCACATCGATGATAAACATGATAGTCAAATGAATTTAATTTAATTTAGCTTCATTTCGTTATTTGTAACGCTTTTAATTAAGTAGATTAGAATTGAACGTTACCGAAAGTCACGCGAACCCGTATCGACCTGTTAAGGTGTGTTTACCTCAGCAGCAAGCAAAATTCCTACTCATAACGATATCATTATCATCCAGGTCCTCCGTATTGGCACTTGGGGTACAACCGTAACATAAAGTGTATATATATATATATATGTATGTGTGTGTGTATGTGTGTAGTGTATTTGTTCTTATCATCGAATCAAATCGGAAACAGCATGAATGTTATTGCTGGAGCCGTTTAATTACCGTACAGATAACCGGCTATCGCACAGATTAATCATCGTACAGCGGGCGACAGTAGCAATCACTTACATGACAATTCCAAATTAATTTCCTTACCACACGTTGATTATGTGGCGCACACGTCAATCACGGCGCTGTTTAGTGTGCTGTGTGCGGCCAATACCATGTTTCGGCTGGCGAAACATGGCCATGTGAGCAGGAATGGTGGATAGTTTTGATTGGCTTATTATTTCCACATGGACGCCCGATATGCACCATGTACAGCACAGGTTAAGCTAATTAATGAGTCTATTTGATAAGAGCGTACATGTGTGTGTGTGTGTGTGTGTATGTGTGACACTAATTGATGGTGACGTGAATCGGGTGCTGCTTATCATACACGTTCACCAGTGTGAGATGAAAGGTGTGATTTGTGTGCACAATTATCGATACGATGATGCATGCTGTTTAATTGTATGGAAAAGGCAAACACGTTCACACTATCAACAGATACAAATTTATGTAAAATTATGTACGATAGTTTATTAATCTAGGTGTACGAGGTGATTTTATAATGTAAATTATTGTGCCAAATAAGATTTTTCACATCAATTTACGTGTAGCTTGTTCTGGTGAGAATATATATAATTGAATGAAATATTATCCCCATTATGGGGATAAGAGTTCAACTGTGTCTTTTTATATTTTTTTCTTTTATTTACCAAACATTAAATGGTTTATCTTCACAATTCCGGATCAAAATTATGTATTTTTTATCCATCCATCCAGTTGAGGAAACACAGCTTTTTGTAGGTTTTTTATTTATATTTCATAAACGTGTGATTAAACATTCTTTATCTTTATCTTATGGAAACTGTTTGAAAGCATATGAAAGCGAATGATAATATAGTGCGAGTTGATAATATAGTGTGTAACATAATCACACGCACACTAGTATTTTCATTTCCCACTAGAGAACAGTTGAATGACTTTATCATTGAAGCATAATGGATATTGCTATGACTCTTCTTTCAATAAAGTTATCAAAAAAGAATGCCTTAAATACGATAGCTGTTAACCGGTCAATATTTTTTGATAAATGCAGTGTAATAAAGCACTATTAAAACTTAGAGAAAGTCTTGTTTTTACTATGTTAAAACTAAATAAACTTACCTTTATTATTAATTATATTGAACACTGAAACATTAAGAACATTTTCAACAAAAATATCTTGTCTTTTGTCAAAAAAAGAACAAAAACTTCCACAAAAATATGGTTGAACTAAGTAAAGTAAATCGTGTAAGATAAACGAACAACGGTTACAGAAATAGAACAGAAATTTCAATCGAATGAACCTTTTTTTTTCTCTCAAAAATGTCGTTAAAAATTAACTAGAAAGTAGAGCTCATAAAGAGTGTTTAAGCTTAAAGACCTTACAGTACCTTAGAAAAGCTTGTCGTAACAACACATAATTTAAAGTACCATTGCAACATGGTTTAAATATTATTAGTTTAAATACATTATATGCATTACATTAAACATTATATGCCTTTAATTGCATTCTATTGGCATCCCCAAACAGAAGTTTTAGAAAGAACACAAATTTATATTGACAAAAATTCTTTCTTAGCTCCTAATTTTGCATATCTCTCCCCAACCTTTCAGTTATTTTTGCAACAGTTTTATTCATTTTTAAGTAGTTGTTCGTTTATATAGTCCACAATTTAATCTTTAAACGTGTTATTGCACTTTTCCAACCAATAAACTATCTTGTTAAGTTGTTAAACGTTATGCTAAATCGCTCATTGCCCTTTTTGCCAGTTGACATCCGCCGTGCAGAAAGGCAAAGTCGGTGGCGTTTAATCTGGCCTTAGTGTGGCGTTTGGTATATCTTTTCCGTTCGATTTCCTGCCTGTCTGTCATGTCAACAAATTTATGTTGTATGGTAGTCATTTGGGCCATCCTCAGGATGATGCTAACCAAATCCTAACAAAATCAGTACAAGCGAAACCAAGTATTCGCACACAAAACAAAAACCCTCCATTCGCCATGCAATTTGCTACCAAAGCGTACCAATCGGGCTCAGTTTCAGTCTGAGGCCAGTTGGAAAGGATGTCCCTCTCGGGAACATTTGTGGAATGGATCGAACAAGGAAAATTCAACCGAGTCCAACAAATCATTGCGCAATAAACGATACATGCGCATTGTGATTGTATGCTTTGATGCTTGATTGCGATTTTTTTTTGTTTGGGGGATGACGGGTGAGGATAGTTGAAGCGAAGGGATGAAGGGTAGGAGCCATTTGGCAGGGTGGAACCATTTGCTGGAAGCTTTCGTGCAGCCAGAACAGGCCGCAGTCGAAGAAACAGACAATGGGGACCATTTTATGTACGTGCGTAGGCGTATATGTTGTGAAGCGTCTGGCAGATGGATACGCCATCCAATACGAGCTCACCGTACGAAGATGTACGCTTGCCAGTGCGATGCCGCACGAATCCAATTCCGGGGGCACATAAGATAAATATGTTGCCGGTTGCAATGATCGTTCGTTCGTTTTTCGGGCTCGAATTTCTCAAACATCGGCAAGACGCCAATATTGTTCCGGGCTTTGGTGGGAAGGCACTGTGTGTCTGTGTGCCTTTCTATATTCCATTTGCCAATCAACAATTGTTTTCCGCTACCATTTTTCGAGAAAGCACCCTCATGTGGTGACATGTTGACGGGGTGACTCATGGCGGAGGGGGTATTGTATCGATGGTAATTGGATCCAATGTGTTATGTTTATGTGTACTGTGAGCTCTCCACCCGTGCTAGTGGGGCGAATGAGACAAACGAACCATCTTCGGAAGGATAAATCTGATTTCGAGCTTTTTGCTAATGTGTTTTTGCTTTAAACTTTTTGGGCCGTTCAGAAGTTTTGAGGATGTGCCGCTGGTTTGGGAAATGGCAATCAGAAGTGCTGGTCGTGATTTGTTTGTGCAGCTTATTAGCGTAAATACGTAAAGATCTTTGTTTTTGACTTGCTAGTGGAAAATGTATGTGCCGACTTGGAGGGTAAATTCTATTTAATCTGTTTTTGTACGGCTGTATCAGGAGAAAAGCTCTTGTTTGTGGCAAGTAATTGTAGTCATCTTTCAAGTACTATAATAAAGCATTTTGATCTTTTTACTTAAAATTAAATAACATTGTTGTAGTAATAATAGTTTAGTGATTACCAACCATACGTATAGAATACGATTGAAATACCCTATTTAAACACCGAAGTATCTTGATATTTGCTCTACTTAATCAATTAAATCGACACTGTTGGTAAGGACAGAGATTTTATGATAATAAGATAATAAACGACCTCGTAGAAGAAGATTATAAATATTTACTATAAACTTTTGATCGAATACAAGCTATATAATTTGTCACATCTTAAAAACCAATACAAAGATCAAAAATTACAAAACTTAAAACAAGAAACTAATAAATTGTCTATTCCAACACTTACAACCCTTTACAATACATTTACTTTTTGCTATTACGCCTTTTACAACATGTAATTCGTTTCGTTGCTTTGAGGGCATCGTGGGGATCAACAGACATTGAACTCAATACGCCATACGGGACAGAACTCAATTCTATCCCCCGGGTTGATAGGAATGTCAACCGCGTATCAGTAGTGTTTCTACAACACGCGACCAGTACAAATAAAGCAAAGCGATTGAGTTGTTATCGTAGAACGCTATCTATTTGCTACCACCTAGCACCAACCACCAACAGCTGGATGGTAGGTCTACCTCCAAAATGTGAGGCGTGTTAATGTTGTTGGGTGCTATCACAGTGCCATAATTGTGTCATCGATCGGATGACCAGATTTGATTTGATTGACCCACACAGCAACTAATTTGGTACATCGGTTCGTTTTTTGCTGTTGTAAAGTACACCATCAGTCCACAACAAATCAGACAACCATTGAAGGGAGAGAGTGAGAGGGAGAGAGAGAGAGAGAGAGAGAGAGGGAGAAAGATTGAAATGATTTATTTATTTTTTAAACTGGAATGCATTCCTCGTGAAATAGAATAGAAATGAAATCAAAATCACAAACAATCTGATGATTTATTTATTTATTAAACTGGAAAGCATTCCTCGTGAAATAGAATAGAAATGAAATCAAAATCACAAACAACCTTTTGTTATCTATTATTGTTAACTACTTATTACTTAACGAAAAGTATTTAAAACATTCCATTAATATTTTTAGGATATTCAACTAATGGACGTTTTGGAACGGGTTAAGCAGGTTCGATCCGTTCCGCAATCGGAACGACCCAAAACACGAGTCGATGTTTTTAATCAGATATAGAAAACTAACGAAACTTAAACGGAAAGAGTCAAAAAGTACAAAATTAAGTAATAAAAAATAATAATAAACGAAATTGAAAAGAAACTGAAGGAAAATAATAAAAAGAGTTCAATGGAACTCAATGGAAGAAAAAGAAAAGGAATTGAAAGGAAAAGAACGAATGGGGAATAAACGAGAAAGAAAAAATGCCTACTACGTTTCTTTCCAATTTGCCTCTTTTTTTTAACCTATCGTGCCCATCACTATGACAGTTTAAAACCACAAACGAAGATCATTTTTATCTTCGTCCACAATTAGCGACACACCGATTGCCATCCCTTCTAATAATGCCGTCGTTTTTTTTTCCTTTTCTTATACCGTTCCAGGTCTGAATCCACCTTCTCGTCTGACTCATGCTCATCGATCAATCCTGGCAGTGTGGAACCGCAAGACATAGACGACTGTGCAATGAATCAAATGGCAAAATCGGCCTCCCCAAACCAGCACGACTATCTGCCGTTCTACAATCTCTGCCCATCGCAGGTGATCTTCACCTCGAACGCATCCACCTTCGACACACATCCGGCCGTGTGTAACAAAAGCATACCGGTAGGTGAAATGAAATAGAAAAACGAAAACAACCTTCCACTCAAAAGGCGCGAGAAAATTATGCAAATCGCACCACATACATATATGCATAAGCGCATTATGATAATTTAATGTATGGAAACCGATGGAAGGGAAACGAAAGATGTTAAGCATGTATGTACGAGCTGCTTTTCTTTATCATTGCTTTCCACAGGTTGACGCTGGGAATCGGTTCCATTTCATGCAGCTACCTCAGCTAGAGCTTCTAAGGCACCACAACATCTACTATCCACGAATCACGGAGCTTACAGGTACGATAATAAAATGTTAATACGGAGCTGCAGCAGTAGCTTCTACGCTACTTCTCACCTTGACCATTGACATTGCTGTGCTGTCTGCTCTATATATTGTTGTTGTAAGATTTTATGCGCCAGCAGGGTTATGATTGTTACATCTCATAAAGGACGGTTTGATTTGGAAAATCGTTGCACAGATTTTGTGAATTATTTACACTTTTTTAAGGAAGGAAGGAACAAAACTACAGCATATGTAAGTCCCGGCTGAGCCATAAATCTGTTTCAACAGTGTTTTGCATACAGACGAACATATCGTTTGTAAATATTGCTAGGCACATTTTGGCACAGATACTCAGGTGCTCCCAGTAGATCATTGCAACATTATTTTATGCATTTATGTATGTTTAAGTTTACTTTTATAGTTTACTACAGAGCACAGTTTCGACAGTGATACAGCCTAGGATTTAGGGATCCAGAATAGAACTTTTAGACTTTTTTAAATAAAGTTTTCCTTCCAGATTTTATTCAGCATAGTAATGGTATTTAGAGGAGTTATGTTAATCCATTTTTTATATTTCCCAACTCGATTGGACCTACTGTAACTCCCTTTGGTTTATTTTATTGAATCAATTATTAATTAAAAAAAAGAACAAATATTTATGATTTAATCTCCATTATTATTTAATTGTCTTACATCTATGACCGCCACTGTATGTCGTCGTAGCCTTTTTGAACGTTTGCGCCCCCTTTCAAAATAGCATAATTTATTGCAAAATATCATCATATCAAACCGAACCCGTTTATCAGCCAGCGGGAGCGTATTGTTTTGATTTGTAATTCCTACCAGCATTCCCCTGTGCACCCGCCGTCTCGTGCATCCTTCCCGATCGCTTTAACCTCCCGCAGCTAATCGCCGTAACGCAATCAGGCCGCGTCTGTAACGAAACAACGAAGCGCGTTGATAGTATTTGCACTGCCGATTTTTCCGGTATGATTTTTGCCAACAACCCATCCATCGAACCTCGACTGGGAGGGAGATTATTTTTTTTTGTTTTTCCTTGTTTTTTTTTTGTTTTTTGTACGCTCACACTTCTCTAGTAGCTGGTAAAGTTGAGTGATTGATTTTACACTGTGTTGAGGGAAAAGAAATCGAGTTATCTCCGAATTTGTTAGCATGATTCCAAACAACCCGCCTACGCAAACAGTGTGCCACACGCTGGAGGAATTGATATTCCTGCTGTCGTTGACACCAGGCTACTTCGATGCCCCCCACCCACCCGGCGGCATGGGAGGCATCGTTGTTGACATGAATGGTGTGTTTCTTTCGTTCTTTCTGCTTTTTTGCTTTATTTGTAGTTTCTCGAAGATCGATGACGCGTGAGCGAGCTGTGCGAGCAGGGTGGAAAATCGCTATTCCCGCAGCCTACTACAATCAAGCTAGTGGGTCGGAAAAAAGACGGTTTCCATGGTGCGCCTTTTTTTTTGCTTTTGTTGTTCTTATTTTCAACCCCCATTTGTAAAAACGAAACGATCGGGCGGAGTGGGGTGGTGCTTGGGGAATCTTCCTGTTGTCGTCTGGGCGGCACGTAATGTTGTGATTGCAAATTTGATGCCAGCTCATTGGTATGCTTGTGCAAAGCGATTGCCGCCGTTGTGTGTTTGAAACAATGCGGCTGCGAAATATGTGTGGTAATGGTGTAATTTTTGTTTCGATCATGGCTTTCCATTCATTATCGATGTATCTACTTGTTTGTTTGTTTGCTTGTTTGTTGTTTTTTCGTGGCGCTCTGTAAAGTTCTTGTTTTTTCCCCTTTATGATTGCAGTCGTAATTGCTGTGTTGAGGGCCCATTTGAAAATCGAACAAGGTTTATTAACAAGAATTATTATTAACCCCTTAGTTTCTATTTGCAGATTAGTTCAAAGTCGAAGTCGATTACAGTAAAACGACCAATAAATAAAAAATTGCTTTAATTATTAATTTTTTCGATGAACTTCGAAAATACTATGCTTGATATTAACTAGTATTGTTTTAAGTGTTAAAATGATTTAACACATCAAGCAATTCAAATGATAAGAATAGTGCTATAAGGCTAGAAATACCAACCATACTTGGATCGTTTTTCATAGTTCGTAGTTTAATAAACAATGTCTAAATGCTGGATCATATCTTATGTCTTATTTTTTGAGTTAGTTTAAATGATATTGTTGTTTAACTCTTTCTCATCATAAATTAAGCTGAAGAATTTTGAAGCCCTTTTGTTAGTAAACGTATTTAAAAAGAATTCGAATACGATTATACGAATCGAACAAATATTTTCCTAAAGTGTCGGAATAGTTTTATATTACGATTTGTATAAAAATGCAAATCCATGCAAAAAAGAATATTTTTGTAATGCTTATAACTTTATAGAACATTATTGTCATTTATCAATTATGCTCGAAAAATGGATTATATGGTACGGAATTATGGAAACCTTTTCTTGGTGTAAATGGCAAATATTTCACCAAAATGTATGCATTTCCCAAGCACATCTGTACACCAAGCAGCCACACATGTCGGGATTTGGAATTTATTTTTTCATTCCCGTAATTCACACTAATTGATTTCGATTAATCGCACCCTACAAAATCCCACAAATTGGGCTGCTAGATCCAGTCTCCAGGCTGTACCCTTGCCGCAAGAGCAACAAAAAAAGGAAAGCAAAACAAATACAAACAAAAACTATAAACACTATTGCAGCGTTAGCCCTACGCAACGCGCTAGACGACGCCTCACGACGAGTGTGCGCAAGTGAAAAGTGAAAAGGCAGGTTTGCGTGAAAATCATCGCCAACTAGATTATCACGCAGTGCCCAAACAAACATCCTGCCGCTAATCACCATTCGCAAGGTGGCTGCAAAATTTCAACCATAAGGTGCCGCGATCTTTGCGGTATGGTGCGCGTATTATCGATTCAGCATGGGGTGAACGGCGAAAACTGCAACCCCTAACGAAACAGGCGACCGTTGAACAATGATGTACCAGCTAGACGGCGATGCACATCTTCTTCGGTATTTTCATCTTTTTTTTTACTTACGGTGGAAACCTATAGGAAATAGGGAGAAAAACACCGAAACCCATCGGGAAAGGATGATAATTCGGGGCGCAAAGCTAAGCAAGTGTGGTGCCAAAACCTGTCCTTCCTGGTGGATGATGCCCTAAAGGACCGCTTCTTTAGTGGCCGGGGGTGATTTTTTTGTTGTTGTTGCTGTTGTCGTCGTTGCCTGCTGATCCCTCGTTGACAATCCCCAACAATCAGGGGAAGCTTAAACGACCACTTGGTCTTTTATTGCCGTCCATTTAGCATCATCGTTTGTGTCGTCAGCAAGCTGTGTTAATGCGGTGGGGTGGATTGATAAGTTTGTAGCACCGAAATCAATCAGGTATCAAATAAGAAATTTTCAATTTTGGGAAAATAAGACGTAAAAATGAGGGTTTTTTATGTGTTTATTTGTAATTCTTATATTAAACATATTTTAAAATTTGATCCAAAATGTGTCAACTAAGTTTAAAAACTCTCACCAAAACTCCACTTTTACGACTCGTATTTTAATTAATGTTTTAAATTTCCTATTCCGGAAACTTTCACGTTTCGTGTATCGGTTCCCTAATGCACAATCGAGTCCCTATAGTACGGGGGGAAGAAAAAAATCGGTTCCTACCGGAGATTCTACCAACCAAACCAGAGCGTATTGGGCAAGGGCACAAAGTAAATACTTTCGGTTTCAATAATTTGATTGCAGTTAACTAGGGTCACTAATCTTTCCCGGTAAAATGCCGGGGCTGTAACTTTTTTTTTTTCACTTCTCCTCTTGCTGCCAGTGCTCATTTAAGAGCCACACACAGCGCCACACAGTTCTTTGATTGCACAACGCGCACCAACACATGCACAGAAACATTCCGAAGGGAAAAGACTCGCGCGGCAGGAAAACCCGGGGTAAAAGGTATCACCGTAGCCGTTTAACGCCCTTCCTATTAGGGACGATAGCAATCAAATTAAACAAATTAACTTTGTACAATGACATCTGTTCTATTTACTCTGCACGCTGATAGCGTTTCGGGTAGCTCGCTCTCGCTTTCTCTCTCCTTCTCTCAAGCGTACTTGCTCTGTAGCTCTCGCTCTCTCTCTTTCTCTCTCTCTCTCTCTGTCGCTGTTGCTCTCCCTTTCTAAACCGTGCTGTAACGCATTGGTACGCACCGCGTAGCCGTTCGTTGGTTTGTGATTTATGCCGTTTTACCGCTGCCTAACGATATCCTCTGCTGCTACACCCTGTACCCTGATCGGAGCAACCCATGGATTTGGCAGCGTTTCGATGAGCGCGTAGCTTCAAAAATTGCTCGCATATGTGCTAACAGACAAATTACTGATCATCTGATTAGGTACTAATTGAATTATATTCATGGGTTCGGTGTGCGGCGAACGAGCGCCAGCAGCTCCCTCTTTTTCTCACTCTCCCTCTCTCTTGCTCTCTCTTGCTCTCTCTTTCTCTCTCCGTCTGTTGCTATATAGAACCCCTTTTTGGACCAGTATTCCACTACCATACTATCGCTATCGCACATCGGTGTTAGCCTTTCCCTTTTCTGCACATCCTTATCGGCAAAAACCCATCGCATGCTGCAAATTGTCTGCGCCAATTAACAGCAGGGGCTAAGTGTTTACAATCAATTTGATAATTTGATAAATAAAACCGGTCCTTCGGGAAACATCTACCACCTAGGAGGGTTAGGAAGAAAAACCGAGTGTGGAAGGGAATGGCGGGGGGGAGGGGGTGGTATGTGCGGAGGAAAAAGCTAACCATTTTACGACGATGATGGGGATGTGCGTGTTGAGGGAAGGCGACGAAGGCGCAAGCGGAAGGAACTAAATTGTTGGAAAACAGTTCCACCGACTGTGCACTTTACCAATGATGGTGCAGTTGCACGGTGCACATACACACACACACACACACACACACTAGCGAACACACATTCATGGCAAGATCAAGTGTTTGCCAGCGAATCGATTAGTGTTCGATATGGTGTGTAATAGTTCGTTAGAGTTGGCATGCAGTTGCGCGTAGTATCATTTAACACTTCATGCGATGAATTAATTAGACTTCCGCATTGCAAAGCAAAAGGGGGAAAACCACATATTTAGATAGAAATATGTGGAATAATTAATGAAAATGATTTAACGTAAAAGATATGATATTATGTTTACCTTAAATTAAGCGCTGAAGAATGTTGATTGGGAAATTAACTTCAAGTTGTTAAAATGTTACTTAAAAGCTTAAAATAAAACTCTTGACCAAATTATCAATCTAAATATGGCGATTATGATTGTTTTAGTTTTTAAAATTTCTTCTAAAGGAAGGACTTACGATCCTTATGCTAAGGTTAATAGAAATGATGATTAACAATAATATATGATTTTTTTGTAAAATATAATTTAATTTAATAAGAGAAACGGTTTGTTTCGATGGATTAAAATTCGATACAATAAAATCCCTATTTAAACATCACGTTCAGTCTACACTATCCACAATATATTAAATAGAACAACAAGCTCTTTAAAGGTTATTCCACTTTGGGTAATTCAAGATAAAGAAAATCATCTGGAAGGTAAACCAGGACACAAGTTGCGTAGAACCAAACAAAACGAAGAAAAAGAGATTAAACTGATGTTGATAAATGAAGATTTATTACTTATGAAAGATGTAAAAGATAAAAAAAACAGAGATACTTTTCTTTATATTCTGTCGTTGTTTTTTGGCTTTAATTTATTAATGTCGTCACTTACCAAACAATTAAAAATATTGTTAACAAAACTCTAGCCTAACTCCTGCTGAGATTCTAGCTACAGTCTTCAGTGGGTATATGGGATGCCACTGCATATTTCAGATTTAATAGTTGATATAAATTTAATTTATAACACTCAGTGCCGTCGGATGTTGGAAAGCTTAAATAAAGAAAATAGTTGCAAAATTTAACGAAAATTAGGACTTTATTCTTAAAACAGGCTACACTTTGAAGAATATAATAGAATAATAAAATGGTTGCTATTAATGGCATTAAAACAGCTATAATTGACAATTTAGAATAATTAAGGTTGATAAAAACTGTTTAAAAAAAATGTTTTTATTGTTAAGCAATACAAGTTAAATGATCAAACATCGTATTCTCAGCTCTTTTGCATTACCGTTCGCTCTTACGAGTAGATTAAAAAATGTATCAAAAATTAACATAGGTATATTAATGCTATATGCTTCGAACAACAATCTTCCGGGCGCAAAAGATAAAAAGCATACACCAGCAACACACCAAAACGCATATTCTTTATGTACTGCACATGCACAAGCGCAGTCTCAATGGATCGGGTATCATTTCAATTGTCTTCATCACAAATGAAGTGGGTGTGGCCGAAATGAACTTTCTATGGCGCAATCTCGAAACTGCATCACAGTGAACGGTTGCTTCGCTTTGTTCACGCGCGATTCTAAAGACGATTGTTGATGGGATAGTAATTTATAGCAAATCATATATTATTACCATGTTTTGCACATTAATCGTACTAAGTAGGAGGTTGGAAATTTCATACAGAACTTTGTTTAAGTTATCACTTTACTTTGCCTTTATTTTATATTTAAAATGCTCCAAAAAGCTAAAAATCAACAAATATACCCAACTTCCACAAAAAAAAAACCCACGAATACTGTAAACAAAAAGCACTTTGGCTTAGTACGCAATTAACATTTGATTCCGTTGCGCTGTTAGTAAAGTCCATTTAAGCTACTATTTCCACTCCAACCATATAGCATTATAAAGTGATTATCGTTCAAATTAAACACTACAGATTAACAGTGCATTAGCGTTTGAAACGTACCGTTCCAAATTCGACAAACACACGGCCACACAACTGCCTGCTGTGCCCGTCGGTGCGCTCGGAACGGCCATTTTAGTGTGTAAACAAAATTAGTCCAAAGTGCTAGCAACGTAGCGTTTTGGGGAGTTTGCTAAATATAAGAAAGAAAAAAAAACCTCCCGGCAACTAAATGCACGCCGCCAATACGTAAACGTTTTGCAGTTCTGTTGATGTTTTCGCTATTTGCTTTCCTTTTCTCGACTGTTTGCTGTAGGACAAAATTCAGTATACGGAAAAGCGCGACGACCGCGGACCGCGTTCACCTCCCAGCAGCTGCTCGAGCTGGAAAAGCAGTTTAAAGTCAGCAAATATTTGTCACGACCGAAGCGGTACGAGGTGGCCAACAATTTACTGCTCTCCGAAACGCAGGTAAAAAGCATTTTCACCGAGCGCTGGTATCGGTTGGGAAAAGTAGCGAATTTATTTAATTGTATGTATTGTTTTTTTTTTCTTGCACGTTATTCAGGTTAAAATTTGGTTTCAAAATCGCCGCATGAAGTGGAAACGATCGCGGAAGGTGAACGAGTCAAAAAAGTATAACAGCAGTGCCGGCAGTGGCACCAACCAAAACACCACCGCAAACAGTAGCAGTAACAGCAGCAGTAACAGCAGCACCAGTAGTAACAGCAACATTAGTAACCATAGTAACACGGGTGCGCTCGGATCGAGCAACGTTACCACTAGCAACGGGTCACAAAATGGTGCCAATGTCAGTGGTGGTTCGCTGTTGCTCGCAGGTGGCAATAAAACATCCACCGACCATCACGATGGTCGTCCGTGCAACCGAACCGCCGGCGACCCGGGACGGGGTGACAACGGTCCGAATGGTGGAATGGTGAGTAAATTGTCCTGCATTTTGGATCATCCGAAGGATAAGCGTGACAGCAACGGCTCCGGCAAGCAGCACGCGACGGCCCTCTTTGTCAATCAGCAGCAGTTTCAGACGGTCGGTGGTGGCGGTGCGGCCAGCCCAAACGATCTCGTCGGCGTCGGGGCTGCTTTGTTTGCATGTGATCCACCGAATGGTTTAAGTTTTCGGCCTTATGTAACGTAAGCGAAGGACGGTCATAACGGAAAACAACAGAATAAAACAGTATAAAACTCCCAACAGATGAACGCTATTATCCTTTGGGTGGTTAGGCATTAGGATGCAAAAGATGGTAGAATGAGAACTCATACACATACACACAACTCAAAAGAAACCCTTTCGGATCGGAGGATTAAGTTAGAGGTGGATAAATAAAATAATGATTGGAAACCACTTACGTGTAGTCGTTCTGTTCGGTGGATTTAGCGAAACCGAAACGATCCGATCGGACATAATCTGCTGCTAGATGTAGTGGCTGCAGCTTTGAAATGGTAAGTACCAATATCTCTTCTTTAAATAAACTGGATTACTTAGGCAATATCTTTTTGAAACGTGTCCACATGAAATTAGTGGCGGTTCAATCGGTTTGTAGAATAGCCGACCGCTTATGACCCCATCACCTAGAGGACCCCAGCAATAGCCAATTCTGAGTCATTCTGCGACAAGACGGTTCAATACATCTATAGTATTTTTTTTGTTGAAAGCGATACAAGCCTTACACAGCGGCAACAGAATGTTAGAAGGCAATTATTTTAGCATTTTATTTTTATTTTATCCAGCTGGCCGCCTTTCAGCAGATAACATATTTATGACATGATCTTGTTTTGATGATTGGAAATGTAACTAGATTACTTTCTTTCGTACTCAAGTACACTGACACACCCACGTACTGAATTCACTGACGGTTTATCATGCCGATGGACTAACTCACGATATTTGTCCCGATATTCGTCCAAAATTCAGCCCCTTCAGTATTGCCTTTTGTCTTAATTGAATTTTACTTACTATGCTATTCTTATAAAAGGATTTTTATGCATATGTTTGATTTTAGATGAATCTTGCGCACGACACACGTTTTGAGTTGGAATTGGTTGAATAGCTTAGCGCCATCTATTGCCTGGAACCAGAACTTTTAGAGAACGCGACCTGAAGGCTACACGATCTAAAATAAACAATATATGGATGTGAATAGTGATAAAGTAGTACACCACTTGCTGGGAGGGAAATATTACAGTGTAGTTTAGCAATACAGGAAAAAGCAACATTTGATACTGCAGCATTTACAGGATAGCGCGGTACAAATGACGTACGTGTAATAGCTGCTTAAGGACTGAAAATTAATTGTGACCAGGTATTTCCAATGTTTCGCCCACTGTGCACATTGCATGAATTTGACGTTTGGCCTGTGCTTTTGTCATTTGCATTGTTACCAGAAGGAAAAATAAATTTCAACAACAGTAAAAAAAACTTGGCATTAACGCATATTGATACGAGTTTGTCGTATTGTTTGCAAAGAATCGTGCTGTTATTAACAAATCGCAAACAGCACACTATCATCAGACAGCAAAATGAATGCAGCAGAAAAGTTAACCGTGGTGGATGTGTACGATTTGGCACTGGAAATCGGCAAAGAGTTTGAAACAATAATCGATGCGAATGGAGTGAACGCAGTGTCTGGGTTGATTACGAAAGTGGTCAATGCGTTGGAGTTGATGGAAACGTTGACCTGCCAAAATGAAAACGAAAATGCCACCTTGCAGGAGCTGCAGGAAAAGATCGCCCAGCTGGAAGCGGAAAAGGAACAGAAGGCTGCATCTCGATCCCGTTACGAGAAGGTAAGTTCCATGGGGTGTAACAAAGGAATGCCATATATCTAACCCAGACAGCTCGCTTTTCTTTTTCGTCCAACCCACGCAGGAGCTTGAGGCGATTGAAGATCAGTGGCGCACTGAAGCGAAAGAGCTGTTCAACGTGATTGATAAACTGCAGGAAGAGAATCGAAAACTGCAGCGAGGAATTGCACAGTCGGCAAGCGAAAGCACTAATCAATCCGACGAGCGTTCACGGAACGGTGGCACGAACGATGACTTTCCCAATGGGTCTAACATGCTAGAGCCGGAGTCGGGTGTGATGAAAAAATCCGAGTACAAAATCCAACTTTCGCAGGTAGAGGAAAAGTTGAAGCGCAAAGAGATGGAGCTGTGCGAGAAGATGGCAGAAATAGAAAGTTTGTCTAGCCAGAACGATCGCTTGAAGAAGGTGGTAAGTGAAAGCCGCAGGCGGCAAAAGCTTTCGCACAATCAAATCATCACGCTCTGCGAGGAGCGGGCCGATTTTCTGGCCCAAATACAGGACCAGCATCACGAAATTAAGGCACTCCGTATGCAGCTCGGTTTGGCCGAAAAGGAAAACGAAGATTTGGCAAACCGCGTGAACGAGGATGAGCGACCACGGTTCTCTACCGTCGAGCTGAAAGAGATGCTTACCGATCGCAATGAGCTGAAAGCTCGCGTTAGCGATCTGGAGCAAGAGTTGATGACGTGCCAAGCAATTGGAACTGGAGCGGACAATGATAACAAATCGAACGTGTTCGCGAAAGAACCTAGCAATGAGGTGCCCTCGGTAGATTTCAGCGAGCTGCCCGTACAAGGCCCACTACCGTACGAGCCGGATGACGCACCATGGAAAAAGAGCAACGAAAGTGGCATAAGAAAGTTGTAAGTATCACCCGCAATAAGCACGAATCCGCACGTGCACCAATGGTCACATATATTTTTGTTTTTAGCTTTCGCAAATTGTTCAACGAAACCTCGTCCGATTGTTCGAGCTTTTCGCAGCGTTCGCTGTCGACGCTCTCGAAAATGGCACTGTCGTCGGGACCACATAGTGATATACCCATTTAAACGGTAAGAGAAAGGCACTGTGAACAGAATGGAAACGATCATACAACGATACGGCCGATTGAAATGGATTGAAATCATGCGTACACCTAACACGTCTACAGCTTTACACGGCTTGACGGTTTTATCGATTAGATTTACCATGTTTTGATAAACACAGTCACACGGTGAAACGCGTGCATAAGAATAACGTTTATTGCCATAGTGCATATTGTTAGCAAAGAGGAGGAAGAAGTAGAGCGTCTTGTTTTGCAACACAATTTATCCAATTCGTAGCCATGTTTACAAAACTGTTGTGTTTACGGTTAGCGGTGCTGTTTTCATCCCGATCATCGGTGCAACAGTCAACCATAGTTACAGTGGACCATTAAAACCACGAATTCTTCCACCCGATCTTTCTACCGTAGTGCATGCATACAGTACAGTTATCTTCGCGTAGTATTAACAATGGTCATTGTTTTATGGCAAAAGATATTTTACTCGAAACCAGAGGGGCGAATAACAACACTATAAGACTTTTGGAAAGGGTAGCACGTTCGATTGACACGTAGCACAGCTGTATGGATTCGTATTTTCAAACTCTTCCATTACTATTAGCATTTTAAGAACCATCAGCATTAGTGCAGCATGAGAGAGGAAATGATGGAGTAAATGTTTAACTGGTTCTAGTCATCTTCCACCAAGCGTTAGTAGCAAGCCAAGTTGTTAGTTGTTAGCCAAGAAGCATACATTCCGTTAGCCCTGGGTTGAGTAGTAATACAGGCTGGTGTCTAGCGCAGCTCGAACTCGCTATACTTTAGTTGCTCTTCTTCGTCAAGACTGTGGACTACGTTGAGTTTGAAACTCTGCATTACCAGAAGGGTGCAATTAATCATAACATACGTTGGGAACAGGCAAGCATTAGGTCTGCTAATGCAAACAAATGGAATGGAACGTTTAGGGTATTTTTAAATCTTAGATCAACACTATTACTTTATTTACAAAAATGGTAGAAAACAGATGGAACAGACATCAAGTATTAAGTCAAGACAATATGATCAATTAATGGTGATTTCACTTTCTACTGACTTCTCTACATATATCCCCCAATTCCCCTCTTCCCTTCCGCCCCACTCAAACACATGACTGAACATGAGTTGTATGCCACAGTTCTATGTGATGCGTGTCGTAGGCGTTTTGTCGACACAATGACCGTACAAGCCTCATGGCTACTGGCTCCCATATCTAGTGAGGAATATATCTCAAATAGAACAAACTAATAAATACCATTATATTCGTAGGTGAGGCGTATAAAGCAGTGAAAGTGGTTCGATGTTGTAAGTTAATCTTATTAAACCTTTTAGCCAATCTACTACTATCATCAACTGCAGTAAAGCAAGCATATGTAGAGAGATGATTCGTACGTGTTTTCTGTCCCAATAGCAGCATGCAAGCGAAAGAAACCTCCCATCCCAACGCGTTCTGGTAAGGTGTTTGAAGCAGCCTCTAATTGGCTGCCCAGTATGGGGCCCGTACCCGTTCGTCAAAAATGACGTAAACAGAGCAATATCAATTAATAGAAACGATCCCCACCAGGGCGCGCAGTACCGGCCATGCAGTCAGCCACTAATTGCAATTACCTCATTTTTTTCATAACTGTTTGCGATGCAATTGTGTCATATCGTGGTATTGTACAACCTTGGTTTTTCTGACGTTTCTCCCCTTGGACTGCACTTTCCCCTTTTTCAAACAATCCGTCCAACCAGCAGCGTCAAACCACCGGTGTGCATAAAGTGCACTCGTGAAAATCGCTTCGTCATTTCCACAGAGGGTGCTAATTTAACTCCAATAATGTTCTATCTACGTTTATCTTTGCCTATGGTGGAAAGTTATTTTACACTCCCAAGGAACGGCGAAACCAAAAGTCGTAAAACATTTCCCCGGCCAATGTGTGTTTGACAGTCCTGTCGGTTGTGTATTGTGTGGCGATGTGTGCGTGTAATTTGCTTGTGCAATCGTAAAACGCAAGCGACGCGTGTAAGAAGAGGGCAAGTGTTAAATGTGTGTGTTGTGTTTAATGGTGCCAGATAGAGATAGCAGCAAAGTGGGAGGCGGACGGTTATCGGAAATGGTTTATTTATTTTTCGTGTGACTTTTAGCAAACTTCTTCGTTCTGCTGCTGCTGCTCCTGCTGATAAGGTGTGTTATGTTGAGTTGGTGTGTAGTGCAATGGGCAAAAAACAGCACTCTCCCCGTAGTGTATAATGTACGTGCGATTTGCGATTAAGGTTAACTACAGACGCTACGCTGGACACACATTACGCAAAGTAAAGGTAAGCCTGGAAGCCTCTCACTAGCCCACTAGGGTTGGCCGTGATTTATTGATTTACCATGCATAATAATTACCTAACCGATGCGTTTGCTGGTGCTATTCGCAGAATTTGTCCACCTACAGCGAGTGTGAAAATGTCTGACGATGACGCTCCACGTACAGCCGTGTCCCCGCCATTAAACTGCGCAAAAATTGAGGCCGCATCATCACCCGTCGAGTTCCCAGAACGTGAACACCCTTTCGTAAAGGGGGAAAACGATGAGGTCGGTGTGAAAGTGAAACCCGAAACAGAACCACCGGAATCGAACGATACGAGTTTAGTGCAGCACGTATCGAATGACCATGAAGCGTCAAAAGTCAAGCAACGAAAATGCGTACAATTCACAACAACAACAACAACAACAACAACAACACCAACAACGACCACACCGCCCGGCACTGCAGATGACACGCTGCGCAAGTTTATCGAAGGTGAGGAAATTTTGGACAAAAGGAACCCGTTCAAAACCGATGACCAGTGTTGCGATACGGAACAGTATGTGTTTCGTCGAGTGTCGCACACTGCCACCGTGTGCGATAGACACGTTTCCGACGTGGACGCGGCCACGGCCACGATCCTTATCGAACCCGATGGCGGTGAGAACGAGGCGGACGATTCCGACACCGATCTGGACGATAACGTTTTTATAACGAAAGAAGAAATATTGCGACAGTCAAAGTATGTGAAAACCTACATAAAAAATCCTGATAAGCAACTCAATTATGATAAAAGTGTAATCCAGCAAATGGACGCACTTAAAGCGAAAGGTCGTCCAGTGCGCGATGTGGTAGTGGTTGAAAGTACACCTTTGCCCGCGGTTGTAAGACCACCGATACCGGCACCGCGGGCCATTCATCGTCCGAGCGATCAAAACAACAACAATCGAAGGCGAACCTTCTCACCGCAAATGGAACACCGCGGTGGCACACGTAAACCGATACCGCGAGCGAGACGGGACTATGCTGAGGTGAAGGTGCGGACCGGTTCGGCCGAAGCCGAAGAATCGCTGTACGATTCGAACGAGGTGGTACAGAATGCGCTGAAGTTTGACAGTCGGTTCAGGAAGGTGGAATTTGGTTCGCAAGATGATATCGATACGATCGCGGAAAGGACGGAAGATGGAACGGACCAACCGGTGGTTGCTGCTGTTACGGTAGAGCCCGAAAATCGTACAGTTGTGAGGGAAAAGAAAGAAGCCATCTCCCCGAGCAAGGACAAGCCCGATGGACGCAAGTCAACCTTTGCCTTTGAAGATGTGAAGAAATCGCTCTCCAACACAGTGAAAAGTGCCGACTTTCGCAGGTATCTGCAAAGCAAAGGACTCTCCCTGGTGCCGGCAAAACCGAAAGCGATCGAGCCAACGCAACGGGAGCGCAGTAAGCATGAGACGGATTCCCTCAACAGGGCCCATCGGTTATCGGTAAACTCTCTCAGCAGCACACCAGGAACGGCACGTAACCAGCTGACGGCCAAGCCTTCGATGCTAACGCGCTTCTTTCAAAATGGCCTATTCTCACCAAAAACTCCAAACGATCCCGCATACTCGCCGGTGATAGCGCGATCTTCCACACCGGTTCTTCTTGGCACGCAATCGCGCCTTACCCGGCCACAGCTACCAGTACGGTTCGGTAGCTTTAACAGCTCGCTCAACAAACGATCCGCCGCAACGGTGGATGTTAAACCAAAGGTTAATTTTAGACAGTTGGTAGATGGACGGAACGAAATGATTATGCCCCCCGTTAGGCGTCCTGCTTCGGTAAATGATTTCGAACGACCGAAATTGCGCCCACAGCTTGCCAACCGATCCGTCTCCTCGGTGGACTCTTTAAAGCGCCCAATGAAAAATGCTGGCGTGCAAGTGAACCTAGCGACGCACGGTACGAACAATGGACAAATGGTGCGTAACAATCAATTGGTTTCGGTGCAGCAACGGTACACTACCTCGCAACTGCCGGGCGGTGGTCTACCACTCAAAGACCCTGTTATGGGACAGATGCATCAGCATCCGCTCGCTTATCACTCGCTACGACAGCGACCGGATGCTCGTTTTTATGGTGGATCAACGCACACGGTAGCACCACTCTACTCGGAACCGCTACGCGAACCACCAACGATGATACCGGACGAAACGGATTCCGGGTTCCGATCGACACTGGACAACGGTTACCACATCTACGAACAAACGCCGGACAATTTGAGACGCAGCGAGATGGTGTACGGTAAAATCGGTTACCTGAGCNCCTGTTATGGGACAGATGCATCAGCATCCGCTCGCTTATCACTCGCTACGACAGCGACCGGATGCTCGTTTTTATGGTGGATCAACGCACACGGTAGCACCACTCTACTCGGAACCGCTACGCGAACCACCAACGATGATACCGGACGAAACGGATTCCGGGTTCCGATCGACACTGGACAACGGTTACCACATCTACGAACAAACGCCGGACAATTTGAGACGCAGCGAAATGGTGTACGGTAAAATCGGTTACCTGAGCAACTCGCAGTTAAACCAATGGCAGCCACAGGATCGCCGATCGTACAGCAGCATGCAGGAAGGTGTAACTGCAATGAACGGTGGAACGTACGGTCGTTTGCGTCCACTCTACGTTTCCTCTCCATTGTCCACCCAATCGACACCGGTACGGCGCGTCTCGGACACACTGAACCGGGAGCAAATTCTCCATCGCATCTACGACTTCTGTCGCCGATCGATACGAAACAGCAGCAAAACGAGCGTACACTCGAACCAAACGGAACCGACCTACCAGACCGGCAGCAACGTTTACGGTACGAAAATGATCCCCAGCGGATCGTTTCCCGTCGAACGGCAGCGGGTACAACGAGTACAAAGTCTAAATACTACCCGACCGATGCCAGCGCGCCACGGTGCGTTAAATTATACCAGAGCGGTAGCAATTCCCACATCGGCTAACCAGCCGAGAATCGTAACCGTGCCACAAAACCAGCACGAGCGTAATATTGAGAATATCTACGCCTTCGTGAACAAAAAGATGGTCCAGATGAATGTGGGCGAGAGCGATCATCGTAATGGCGGCGTACGATCGATGCAAACATCCGCCCCATCCACCCTACGCAGGGTAACATTTTCGAGCAATGGTGCTGGGCATGACGGCCTGACGGATGGGCTCGATGAAGCCGATTACGTCAACATTCGTGGTGCTCCAGATGGTAAGCAAACGCTTTTATGAACGCTTCTGTGTATCGATAGCTCTTATCTTTGATCCGCGTGACACGGTGAAGTAAACAAAAATGGGATACCTTACCCACTAAACACACACACACACATACTTCCTGTTGTAGTTTATGTATATGTCCCACTGTTGGTAATGGTACTTCTTTCTTTATTGCAGGGCTACTAACATACGGAATTGGTTCACTTTGAATATGCTTTACCAATGCCTGGAGCGCTTGTTTGTTTGTTTCCTTTTTTTTTAGCAGCAGAAGTAAGCTTGTGTCAGTCGCCGGGTGTGTGTGTGTGTACACTGGGTGCTGATCATCACACTGGTCTCATTTAGTCTCGCCTCGTGCACTTGTCGTCTTCATGCTTTGTTGTGTATTGTTTGTTCATAACCTACCTCACATTTTGTATAGCTTTTTTTTTGCTTTGTTTTCAAACACGGGTTCTTTACTTGCTTTTATTTACAATAGGACATTTAATTATTTATTTATTTATTACATCAACTGTGGCAGCGTTATAGCTCATGCTTTTTTTATGCTTTATGATACACTTTTTTCCTTTGTTTCGGTGATGCGAACTGTTGGATAACCAAAGAAAACCATTGATTACTGTCGAGATGATCCTTTAACTGCATTTTTGGATTGATCGTTCTTTGGTTTGTTTTAATTTATTTTTGTGTTAGTTTCTCTTCAATTTTTCTGCCTTTCTGTATTCTGCTTTTTGCTGTTCTTAAGAGGAAGTTTTGTGTTCCACTACACAAAGGAACATAAAGCCGACCGCCATCAGAAATGATTTTGTTTTCTTTTTTTCTTCGCACATTTATCCCCCCATGTATCTGACCCGTTCGTCCGTTTTCGCAGGTATCCAGTACAGAACTACACAATGCTGAGAGATTTCACATGGTGCCACACGTGCCCGATACCTTCGTAAGAAGTTCGTGATAGCAGAGCAAAAGCAATACAGTATTCTAAAGAAGAGAAGAAGAAGAAAAAACCCTAAAACCCGCTAAACGATATGACGTATATTAATAGCTCTACGCAAATATGCTAGCAAACAGCAACAACAAACAAAACAAAACATGCAAACAAAAACACATTTTGAATCCTATTAGAAACTATAACGGAGCATAGATTTGCTAAAACCATTTTTTAATATTGCGCGCATTATACCTACGATTATATCATAATACATTCATACAAAATAATATATATACACATATGGAAAAAAAAACAACAAACATTTATACACATCTATTTTTGTATATTTGAAAATAAACTATTGTGACATCCATTGGAGAATTGCTTGAAATCGCTTGTTTGTTTTTTGAATATCTGTAGACACCCGCTGGTTGTGTTTAGGTACAGTTGAGAAGTGTAGATATCATGTGTTTTCACAGTTTTCTTTCTTTTTCCTATATATATGGCACAGGACTGGGAGTGTTATTCGGGGGGAGGGGTGTGTGTGTGTTTTTGTTTCATTTTCCTTGTGACTTTTATGCACACGTGTAACTAATATTCAGTTGACTAAAACCATGTTCACCAAACTAACGTTGTACGCCAGTTATGCTAGTATGGCCACGCTGTAGCGGTTTCAGTTGCTAACAGTAAAAGATTTGCAAATTTGAACAAGTTTTATTTTTCAATAAATGATTAAATAGTACGATTTAATGAACAAATTGGAAAGCTTCATAAATGGGTAATTTATCTCAAGTATTTTGTGTGTTTTGAAGTCCTTCTTCGCACGATCACAGTTATTAGTGCCTGTTGGAAGTGATGAGCATTTTATGGTCGTTTGCGAAATGGTTTCTCCCGCAAATGGCTCTCTCGGTGTGTCACGTTCAGATACGTACGTACGTGTGTGGTATCCTGGCAGGCGATGCAGCGAGCCACACGCGCTCCGACACCGCTCCGGCAAAACACACATCACTCTGGCGCACGCGCACATGCAGGACGTTCCGTACCGTACCGTGCGGTCTCGTCGGATACGCTCTGGCGAAGAGAAACTGTATTGAGTTGGTATTGGAGGCTATCGCATATCGGCAAAAGCGCACGGCGAGAAAAAGAGTGTACCACAGGAAGCAGAAAAGGAAAAGAAAAAAAAGGAAACCTAGGGCTTCGAACAAGGGTGGAACTTTTCACCGAACGGTCGTTCCCTGCTTGTGGTGTGCTGCTGTGGTTGCGTTGCAGAACGCGCATTTTACGGACAGCAGCAGCGGCACAGCGAACGAAAGTGCTAAAAAGCAGTGACAAAACCAAAGCAACCGTAGTGTAGCTTCGTCAGCCAGCTTTTGGATACAGAATCAGATCCCAGTAGGCGGTGGGAGCATAGAAACAATTTGACGGAATATAAAAAAGAAAGCCATCGACAAGACACAACCCACAAAGTTGCCTCGCACACACTCCGTGGGATAGAAGGAAAGAACGAAAGATTGTCCGAAACGGGGCGAGGGGGAAGAAGAAAAAAAACTTCCTCCCTGGTCTTTGTGCGTGTGTGTGTGTGTGTGCATGTGTTTGCTGGTGTACCAAGCAGGCAAGAACCAAGAAAGCCAGATCGAAAGCGGAAACCGCAAGGTGTATCCGATCACCATCCGGACTAGTTCGTGGCTGATGAGAGGTTGACGTCGCCTAGAGCATGCAGGAACATGTGTACCGTCACATGTGTGAAGCTGCCTGCTGAGACAAGTCGTGCAAGTCTCTATCCCCAAGTGCTATCTCAAATTCGGGCGGCCTGATACTTGCCACCCGTAGCCTAACATAGCTGACGGGCAATAGTGAGTTACTCGGGCCGTGGTGAATGCTGTGCTCCACAGCGCCCACCGTGAAACAGGGAGAGACCGGTCACTGCTCCGGTCATACATATAGGTGTGGGACATCCTGTCGATGCGCTGTGTACGCAAGCCATACAGGAAGGAAGCGAACACCTTGACCAAACGGGTTGGCCAAGGAAGAAGTGTGCAAAAGTTGTGCTAAAACCGAAAAAGAAAAACAACAACGGGCTGCTTCTTCCCGTATCGGGCACGAAGGCGGGGTGCCTTTCACGTGTTATCATCGTCAAATCAAGCGAGTGTCGTCTACCATTGCAAGGGGTGGTATATTCGTCCTCACNGTGGGTGGGTGTGAATTTCGCCAGCATGAAGCGAAAAATCGGTTTGTCCAGTTTTGGTTGCGTCGGTCGTGCGTCTTCGCTCGCTCGCTCGCTCGTAGGGTGGGGTTTATGCTACGCCGCAACATACGACGACACGACACTGTACAAACCGAACCGTCCTACCAACCGCCCATTTGCAAGCCTACCATATACATTATTACACACGAAAAGCCCGAGTTGCCAACCCGGGGGCAGCACAGGAAGATGCATAATTTATAGCCAACAAACGGACGAACGCAAACGGTGTTTCTTTCCCATCGGTCCGGGCGGTTGCTTCGTCGGCTGACGACACTGCGTTGTCGTCTGCTAGAAGCGAGATGAACCACTAAAACATAATCTTTACGCTTTTTTGGCAGGCGGTGGCGTCATAAGTATGCCATTTCAGCCTTCCCAACCTTCGTCGGACACGGACGAACTTCACACACACACACACACACACATACACACTCACACAAACAGCAATTATGTACCGGGCCGCGGGCGTGAGCCGCACCTTTTTGACAACTTTAGACCGAAATTGATTGATGTTTCGCCAATGTCGGAACAGGCTTCCCTATTGTACGACTGTGTTGTGGGGAGGGTGGTGGGATAGGTTTGGAGACGTGGTGTTTTACTAATTTCATCTCACACCGTGTGTTTCCCTGTTGGTGTGGCGACCGGAATTGTTTCATTTGCTCCTTCGTTAACCCTAATCAAATCTAGCCGAAGTGATGTGATTCGTTCGGCTAAGAAAAACCATTAAATGGGTTAAAAAGTTTGCGCTACTGCCTACATGCTAACAGGCGCGGGCAGGCAGATGGCATAATAATCTTTTACCGAAGTGTAAGACAAGAAGTGGTTCAGTAAGGCACAGTTTTGTTTTTTCATTTTGAGTGATCATTCATTAAAAAACATACGCTCTGGCACGTTCCTGCCGAGCAAAACATATAAATTGAAAAGCATACTTTTAATCGAGCTTGAAGGAAAAGGATGATTATCATTGATTAGCTCCATATTCCCTAAAAAGCGTCCGTCCCATTTTCTTACTAAACTTTTCGCCCCCCGGTTCACTGGTTCAGCGGGCAGCAGTGGGAGCGATAATCATAAGGATGCTTCTGCTTCTTTCACAGCGCTGGATTATAGCTTGAGCTTGCTAGAGGGCAGCTTGTTTAAATTTTTAATGTGTCGATTAAGTTTTAATCATGCCAATATTTATTCACCGGAATTGTGAGATTTGGTGGCTGTCAATTTTAGTTTCGTACCTTAATGGAATTACCTGGGCTCATCTGTTTTCGCCTATGTGTGGGACATAAGCTGAAGCTAAATTATGTTTAGATTTATTGTTTTAGCTGAGTAAGTAAGTGCTATAAAACAGAGCAAAAGCATTATCAAACGATGTATTAACCGGTAGGCTAGTGTACTTTAGTGCAATTTGAGAGTTACAAAATGCTTCCCAGCGATAGTTTCCAGGTTGTGATTTTTGCAAAGCCTGTTTGTTGACCAGCTGTTGTAGAAAAAAAAAGGATTAAAATGATAGGCAATTGATTTGATTGCTCTATAATCTAATCTTGGCCAGGACGCAAACGCCCTTCGCCCAACGTTAATTGCACTTCTTCGATCAATCTTCATCAGCACACACCCACCCCGGGGTTGCGTTTGCATAACGCAGCCAATCCAATACATCCTGGCCTTGTTTTGTGCTTGTTGCTGTCGTGAGTGACTGGCACGACGAACCGCAGCGGGCCCTGAGACCCAGCAAAGAACACTCGTAGTAGTAGCACCACTCTAAAGCATCCGTTTCTTGTTCTTTTGTTTTGTTTTATTCGTTTGCAACCAAATCGATTCGCAGAGGATGACTGGCAAAATGATAAAAGCAACAGGAACCAGCCGACCGATCAAGGTAAGTTCGATAGCTAAATGAGCGAGTTTTTTGTTTTCGCGAACACGTGTACATTCGCTTGTACTAACCGTGCCTTTTGTACTGTCTTGTGCCTCGTGACAATCACCATTCACCGGCAGCAGCGATCGATGACAGGCGACGATCGGCCCGCAGCAGGGAGGATCCCCGGCGACATACGCTCGGGGGCGATATGCTACAGTACCAGGCCCAAACGCAACCTCCAAACATTCAACGATCGCTGGATTTTGAGGTAAGCAGCAATCAGCAGCGACCTTTTCCAACAAGGGTCTTCAAGGCAAACGCATGCAATGATGCGGACTTTTCCGTTTTCCTTCTGCTGTACTCACTGCAGACCCCGCAGATGCGCGTATATACGCCGACGAATCAAGGTCCACTGTTTGACGATGATCCTGGCATCATGTCGGAGGCCGAAACGGCCAGCACCGGGTTTCGGCGGGGTGGCAAACAGCGATCGTCTCTGCCCGTCGTAAGAACGCCGTCGAAAACACTGGAACGGCCGCTCGGGTTGGTATTTTTGCAGTATCGCTCGGAAACGAAACGTGCGCTGCTACCGAACGAGATCACGTCCATCGATACGGTACGGGCACTGTTTGTCCGATCCTTCCCGCGTCAGCTAACCATGCAGTACCTCGAGGGGCCGAACGTGAAGATATACATTCACGATTCGAGCAAGGACATGTTCTACGAGCTCGAGGATGTTAGGTAAGAGTTGTGTGTGTCTTTCTTTTTTGAACAGGGCTGAATCTTAAGCTACCCTTTCTTATGCTCCGTAGGTCGCATCTGCGAGAAATTCGTGATCGTTCCGTGCTACGGCTGTTCGAGTCAAACGAAGTGAGCGCACCTCAGGTACTGCCCGGTGGACAAAATATTCCACAGCCACTGCAACCGGCAGCAATTCCAAATCAATGGGATCAAGAGCAGGTATTTATAATGGTTTATTTGTAATATTAATCTCTTTATTGATTTCATTTACTGTTTGAAAGACCCAGAAAGCGATTATCGCTATCGATACTGGTGCCGTGACCAGGATCAATAGTGAGCCCTCGAGAAGGTTTCTACTTAATAAAAGGCCCGTAAGAAAGTTGCTAGATGCAAATCGACGGTCTAACTCGTCACCGTTTTGGTCGATTTTATTAATATCTGTTGATTTTGAACGAATGATAGTGAAGCCTTTCAAATGCTAAAGTCAGTAATGCATGACTTCACAACACGTCCGATATGTGGTTACGCTGAACTGAATTTTCGGCTACAGCCCTCGGGCAATTCAAATGCCCGCCCAATGAAACTTTTTCGAAGAGTCTCCGAAAGCTAATGCATCTTTGCAGATTAGAAAAACATCAATCACGTCCCCAACAATTCATGATTTTAGTCATTTTTATGTTCTGGCTTCTGCAATAATACTTTACAATATAAATGACTTTGTATGTATAGATTTCTGCATCTACAGATACCAATATCCTTTGAGATTTTTGAATCTTGAATGATTCACGAACAGAGATTCAAATTCATTCGGTATCAAGGATTTTTGAAGCTGAATTAGATTCACCCAACAATTCAAATAAGATATAACGATAGACGAATAGCGCGCCCTCAAGATCGACAATCGTTTTGTAGAGACAAATGTAAAGAATGAATCAAAATGTAAACCAATTCGAACATATTAACTAGAACTCAAACCTAATATTGTATTCCTTTGTTCTTCCCAATCGCAGAGCTACTTCAGTGAGCCAGAATTCGACTCGGAGTATCAACATCAGCACATCCACAAAAGCAAGGTAGGCACAACACGGTGGTCGATATGGTATAATACATTTATTACGCTTTCATGCATACATCACTTGTGCACCGCTCACACTTGGGCTATGGCTTCATAAAAAATACACTAATTATGTACGGTTTGAGGTATTTAAATATTCCATACTGTTAACGTTACGTACTGCGAGCGTTTCATCTCGGCCAACGTTCCCACCTGGTGCGGGGAACCCATTTGGTTCGCCGCAAAACCTAGAAATGGCCACAGTGAGATGACGCCTTCGCCGACAGTGCACCGCCCAATTCCGTCGTCGCATCCTTCCAGGCGAACACGAGCGCCTTGGCGAACGGTTCCGGTGCACACTTGGAGCAGATGTTCATGACAGCACGCACCTCCTCCTCGGCCGGTTCCTTATCGTGTTCGCGAATTTCGTCCTCGATGTCCGTTTCGCGACCGACCTTATTTTTGAAGTCGGGCAAACCGAACTCGGCCAGCCCGTCGAAGATGTACTCGGAACTCTGCAGCAGTGAACCGTCCTGCAGCTGGATCAAATCCCGCTTGGTTTTCGTTTCCGATGCGGCACCGGCTGTGTCAGCCTTCGCCGCTGCCGTTTGACGCTTGAAAAGCTTCCGCGGGCTGGTGTCGGTGGGAAGTTGAACGATCGAGTATGCACCGCCGGTGGATGATGATGATGATGATGGACCCGCCAGCAACTCGCTGCTACTATCCGGGAACGTAAACGTGCTGGACGAACCGACCGAACCGCTTGTCCGTGGGAACTGACCGATCACGTTGTTTGATACGAGCTGCTCCTGCAGGAAGCGCACACCGGTGCTAAACTGTCCGTTGACAAAGTTGGTCGTAACGGTGGGACTGTTGCCGGTGGACGGGCTGAAACCACCAACGAGCTGGGACGGTAAACCCTTGGTAGGAATGCCCAGTGTGCCACTGTTCTGTTGGGGGCCATTCGCAGCCAGATTGATCTTAACGCGCGTGGGTATCTGTCCGTTCGCTAGCAGCGGATTCGTCGGTTGGGGTGAAGGCTAACAACCATCGCAAAAAGAACGATTGCAAGAAGGTTTAATTAGTGTCCGAAATTGGATGACGCACGCACTGGTCTGGTACGGGTGTAGCAGAATGAAGCAATGTGCGCGTACATAGCAAACAAAAAAAAAAGGAAGCAAACAACTTACCGCCACCTGGGTCCGCGGTGTGGTGGACGAAACCTCACCACCGTTGTGGTCGAAATGGTGCACATGGTGATGTTTGTGGTCGCGGTGTGCCTTTCCCGCGCTCAGCGCCACCTTGTACATCTGGACCGCCGTCAGCTCGAAGTGCAGCCCGACATCAGTCAGTCCGGTAATGGATGGACCACCGGAGAACAGCGTACCGTAGGGTTTGATTTCGTAACTTACCAGCTGCCAGTAGAGGGAAGGGAGGGAAGGGCAAAACGACGGTGGTCAGGGAAGTCGGCCGATTTCCATGCGCCGGCATCAATTGCGCATTTTGGTCGGAGAAAAGAAGCAGAGATTGTGTTTATCGTTTCGAGCCAGAACGCTCCCGAACCGCGCGAGTCTCTTGTGCATGTGTGCGCGCACGCGCGCACTCGTACGTCACGTCGAAAGTGTCTCAAGGCCCCCTATGGCTGCTGTGTTGCACTTACCCGGTTGTNCTTACCAGCTGCCAGTAGAGGGAAGGGAGGGAAGGGCAAAACGACGGTGGTCAGGGAAGTCGGCCGATTTCCATGCGCCGGCATCAATTGCGCATTTTGGTCGGAGAAAAGAAGCAGAGATTGTGTTTATCGTTTCGAGCCAGAACGCTCCCGAACCGCGCGAGTCTCTTGTGCATGTGTGCGCGCACGCGCGCACTCGTACGTCACGTCGAAAGTGTCTCAAGGCCCCCTATGGCTGCTGTGTTGCACTTACCCGGTTGTGGAATCCGCGTCCGACGCGTTCCGATTTGATCCACAGTTGCCATTCGCCGGTCTTGCCGTTCCACGACGCACAAGCGTGGTGCCACTTTCGCATTTTGAAAGGATAGTTTAACCTGTTTCAACGAAGGAGTGAGATAATATTCGCTGTCTGTGAGTGTTCCAACGAGAGAGTTTTTTTTTCTGGAGGTCGGTTATACTGGAGCGTTTACGGGTAGGATTACATAAAATTACATTGTTCGAAGATTTGGGGATGTTTTTTTGTTGTTCGCTGTTGCTTTGCCAGTTTTGCCTTTCTAGCAAACACTTCACTCCACGCACACCTACCTGAAGAGTGACTGGCCATGAACGGCCAAGCTAATGAAGCTCATGCCCATGTTGTTGGAAATCCAGAGTTGTATTTCGCGCGGTTCATCTTCCACTGGTGTTCGCGTATGCGCGAGCGAAAGGACCATCGATGAAGGATTTTGCATGGAACGCAGAGATAGAACAAGATAAAGCAGATCAACGTTAAGGTGGTGTGGTGCGTAAAAGTCTGTCGCTAGTTCGTAGTGAAACATTATTATGTGCAACGCAAACGACGTGACGTGCAACTTGCTTCTGTTGCAAGCGTATGGTGCGTTTCGACGTATCACGTTGCGTTTTACGTCGAAATACCGCGATCACGAATCGCAGTAAATTCCGCTCCGGTTATGCGTAAGCCGATCGAAACCAGTGGATGGCTACGATGCGAGCGGCTGCGTACATTCACCGTCGATGGAATGTGACGCAGTCTGGTGAACGAAATGATTCCGGAGCGCCTAAGGGGCCATTTCGCCCAGCCGCGCGCAATGTGTCATAACGAGAGCAAAGTGTAAGCTGTGCGCCACTTATTATGCAGCCCAGAGGACACCCATGGCAGCCTACTTTAAGCATGGCGATGCACTTTGGCTCTGCATTCAAATCAATCACGGCTGTGGCTCCCGATAGGCGCTTGATCGTTGCGTTGCTCGCTTAGTAGATGGATCAGGTTACTCGATCTCCGTGTAGCCGGATACTTACCGGAGTAGGTGAGGATTGTGTGATCGCCGGTGTGGTTGGTGAATCGCATCCACATGCAGAGCGTGAACTGGGAAAGGGCTGGCAGTTTGTTGCCGTATTTGACTGTACCGTCGTGATCGAACGCATATTTCTCGAAGCTGCAGGTATCCTGCATGATGAAGTAGTGAAGAAGTGGAGAATTGTTATTATGAAATTTGTAGAAAATTAATTGTAAGACTCATACAATTATAAATATGCTAGTAAAAAATGCAAATTTTTAATGTAAAAAATACAAAACTAAGATTAGCCATTTGACTTGTTAAAAAATATAAGGAAAAAAACATGTGTTAATGAGCCATTTGAAAAAAAAAACCAACCAAGGGCAAAGACTAAAACTGTAAACATGTTTTGACTAATCGATCTGTGTTAGTATAGCAGCGATGCGAAAGATTACGTCATGATCGAAAACCCCATGAACTACAGCTTCATACAATCCTTTGATAGAGGAAAAAAACACACACACACACACACACACACGCTTTTGCTATGCATATGGTGTTATGTGAAGGTCATGTGTTGGTGTTGTTCCTCATTAGCGGAACTTTCGAGAGAGAGGAAAGCTTTCCTGACCACACGCAACATCTTGCGCAGACGGACAGGCACACGAGCGAGCTAGTGAATCTATGTTCGTTCATTGCTGTTTCGCTGCCGTTGTTCGCTGTTTTTTTTTCACGCACACACCCACTAACGATACGCGATCGCTGTAGCAGATGGAAAAGCGTGTCCTTCAATGGAGGGCCAGTGGTTTTGCCAGAAGAAATTCACCACCCATGCTGTGTTATTTGGAGAACCTTCAAAAATGTTTCCGTTGCAAAAGGGAAACAAAATCTTAAGAAACCACAAAACCTAATCAGTGCTACTGTGGCCAGCTTAGAATAGTGCGTTGTGTTGCAAAACTGTTGCAAACCCGATTGTGACGTTGTGTTACACTGATTGAACTTTGGTAAATGACACAAGCGGTAAGCTTGTTTTCGCCTTGCCTTTTATATGTGGGACGGCTAGAAATGTTTAGTCATACGGATCTTGCTCATGCAGAAAACGAATGCAAATCTTTTGTAATGCAATCTGGTTTGAAATCTGGTGCGGTTGGGTGGGTAGAAAAATAGAATATGCCGCTATAAGTGTTCAGATCGCGGCATACTTTGCGTACGCAATCGTGAGAAAATATTAACGGAACAGCTTCGTCAACTGTCTGCAAGTCCGGGTTGGTATTCGCGGTAGTGGGTTTGTCTCCGCGTGGCCCACGGCTCTCAAGGATATGTGGCCTTTTTTTGCCTTTCCTTTGTGTCGGATTTATGGTTGCCAGTGAGTTCTTATTATCAACCAAACCCGATATGAAGGTTAAGCGCACGGACCCGGTGCCGTCGTCCTTGAGTAGTTTCTAGTGTCCAGCTTTAAAGGCTGCTTTTGTGCTTGTTTCTGGCACAGGTAGGTCTAGATAGTGGGAAAAAGGTAGATTAAATGTTGCTTGCTGCAGTGCTGATAGGCTGGGGAGAGCTAACAGCAAACGAGTTCCAATGACTTGACGGAATCAACAGATTGATCTGTTGATCAGTTTACCAGCGTGTGTTTTTTTTCAGTTTGTAGAAGTGAATGTACCAGCGAGAAGTGTACGTAAAATTACTGAAATGCCTTTTAATGTCTGGAAGATCTTTTTTTTTTCGATGTTAGATCATGTATCATTGCGTCAACGGGGGGGTTTATGTACTTTTCCGTTACAATCGATTAGACACTAATCAATCAAATAAGACAAAAAAAGGGAAAGGGAAAGATACAAGCATGGTTGGGAAAATAAAATTTTCCAAACAGAAATAATATATAGCAAGAGAGAGAGAGAGAGAAACAGAGTGCACCGAACGATGTAATGAAGGCAATTTCTATTCGCAAGTGTAAGTGGAAAGTTTACAAAATCATGATCATTTCTACGGGTTTTTTTTTTGTTTTCGCCTTTTCCCGAGCCCAATCCAACCATTACGCCGAATTAATTACAAATCAGTGTCGGACGCACAGAAGAAATAATAAAAAAACAAAACGTATCGAAAAATTACGATTCAATTTGGCTACGGATTTAGCATTTCATCAATCTTGAATTGGTGGCTTCGTTCAGGCAGCAGGCAGCAAGTTGGGAAACGGCAAGTTGGGAAAAATATTTCCGTAAAAAAATAATAATTCCATACCATCCAAACGCGTGCTCTATTAATTTTTCGCACGTGTGTATCGTTCAGCCGATGGTTGCGCAGCCTTGCGCAGGCATCGGTGCGACATGCGATGCGCCCGCGCGCTGTCCCTTGCGACATCCATTTAATGCTACACTGCGAGCCACTCAGGTTTTGATTTGCGCGTACGCAGCCGCATGCTTGGGGACGCTGAATCGCAGATTGCAGCGCCCCACATTACAAAACTGTGCTTGCAACTCCCAGACGGGGATCCGTGCGGTAGCCCGCCGACCGGGCAGCATGTATGTCGCGCGCGCACTAGCATTACATCATTGTTTTTACGGCGTTATTTTGCATTACTGTGTCACACACGAGTCGTGGCTCTTTCTTTTTCTCCAGCGATCGTTCATCACCGCAGATTAATCGGTGCGGCAAGGTGCGCGGGTTGTTTTGCTTTTGCCTACCATTGGCATAGGCGGATATGTGCCAAGCTGTGACTTTTACTGGGAAGCTAAGGTGTACTAGCCGCGCACGACAAGGAACTCGCCCCCTGACGGCGTTTTAAGGCGGCACGCTTAATTCATTCGCAAGCGTAACGCGTAACGGCTCTAATGTGTATGCGGTTAAACAGTATCGATTTGATCGTTTGAAACATCATAATAAGAAAATTGCGAGGCGAGTCCGAAGCATTCGGGTACTTACATGACCGCTGGCAGAAAACGAAGCCAAGAAATCGTCCGATCCGCCAAGAATGCGTTCGTCGGACGCGCTAGAATCGGGAAGGAGCAGCTTCGGTGTGCTTCCCACAACCGATGTCCCCAGTGAAGGGTATAAGTTGCCGTGGTACGTGGTCACCGTCTGCTGCGGAAGTGCAGCAGCGAGCGTGAACAGTGTGCAGGATGCCACCGCTACACACAACCCGAGCGAAACCATACGAGCAGCCATCACGTTATTCAAATCGCTAGGTCCCCCCGGTCCAGTCCAGGACAGTAAGCGCACAAAACAAACAAAACAGCAAAACACAGCACACAAAATGTAACTTTCAATTGGCTACGCACTACCGCAAACACTGAGAAACAACGTCCGAATCAAACAGCGGTCGGAAAAAAACTGGAGCCTGGACGGTTCAACACCCGTGCGCTGTACGAGCACGCGGCAATAGGCGCCGGTTCACAAATTGCCGATCGGAACACCTTACAATACCGAGCCACGAACAGCAACTGACGCCCGACGGTGGACAGTTCAGCGCACGAGGCTTTTGCGCACGCGGGCGCTCGCGCACATCGGCTCCCCTACTGCTGCGGATTTTATGCTTTTGTTGCCGTACTTCTTCTGCTGGCTGTGCGCGCCCGTGTGGGGAAGTGGAAACCCTGCCGGTACCCGTTGGCCAAAAATCGTCGATCAACAAACATATTCCTGCTTGCAGCGATTAACCCTTCCCAGCCAGTTCGCGCGGAGTTCGGTTGGGTCTGTTTTGGGATGCCGATTTTTTTTTCTTTGTGTTTGCTGTTTACGCCAAGCTGTGCTGTGTTGTGTTTGTGGTTTGCTCTAATGACCGCCATGTAATAATGCCGGCCCAAAAACGGACGGAGCCGATAGTGTGTGGCGGGCAGGCAAGTCAACCTCTCTATGCCGCCGCGTTTTGTACAAAGAAATGGTCTCTTCAGCCGGTGCCAAGTTTTCCTTCCTTTTGTTTTACTGGACTGGACAGCAGCAGAGACAGCAGTAGCGAGGCAGCCGGCAATTAAATGGTACTATAGACACGTTTGGGTTTTGTTGTACATAGACACACTTTAGCACCGGTCGGTGGTGTAACACTCGCCTGGCCGTGCGAATTTTTGCATAAGATTGGCCGTACGGCCAGGTAAAGCACGGGGGTTGTTTGATTTTTTTTTTAATATGCTTAGTATCATTGATTTGCGCCCTCCGGTCCATAATGAAATGTGAACAATTTATTTATGGCAATCAAAATGGGCTGGTAACTCTGGCTGCGGTCCGCGCCGCGTAATCCGTTCTTGCTTTGCGCAATAATGTACCATTTTTCGTTGGTGGGCATGCGTTATTGTGATTTTTTGGTAAAGATTTAATAAAACATTTTTCCACCGGCAATAGCTTACACCGGCACACGCGGACAGCTGGCTGAAGAATGCCCTTGACTTCCTTTACGTGATCATTTGCAAGGTGACCTCGGTCAAAGTATTATTTCGTAGCTGAAATCACTATGCAACATATCCGTTTGCATCGAGTGTGGTTCTTTGCTTAATGCAATCGAAAGCAGCTTCTTTCCCATTAGGCGCTTGAAACGCTGTCTTATAATAGCCGCCCAAGGGACGAACCCGCAAGCTATCATAAAATAATTATCAATATTTCAATTTCATGACGGCATTGAGGAGGAGGCGTGATCAGAAGAAGAAAAAAATCAATCACCGTCTAATACGTACAGCTGCAGCTGATCGGGAGGGCGAGTGAATCACTTAGTCATACCTTTGATCATCGATGTCGATCGTGCCCGGATTAAAGCTACCCGCTCGGCAGCACCTGGCAGCGCTTAACAAATGTTCACTAACACCACCCGAACGTGCGACGGCACCCCACCGGCACGTTCCGATCGATCCCGATCCCCAAACGCCGGGTTGCGTTCGTTAGGACTTTGCGAGAAATGATACATAACAGCGTTACTAACGGACAGCGCCAACAAGCGATCACCTACCCTGCATAGCAAAACATAGTGTCTCGGCAAACCGCACCCCGTGCGGAGGGGGTGAAATTGGCCGATTGAGTTTGGATGTCCGACACAATCGAGCATCGTGCCACGATTGGAAGAATTGGCCGGTAAAAGGCAATAACGGAGTGCCGCTGGGCTGGGCGCTCGCCTGCATGCACGAGATGTACCGATGAAAGACACCTAAAAAAAAACTATTATGCAATCGGCATAACACACACACACAGAGGTCCAACAACATCGGTCGTCGCCATCGAATGCATCCGGCAACTGCCACTTATGCACCGGCCGAAGACCGAGCGCGTTGAAGAGAGCGCAGCGCAAATATTGGATCCGAAAAATTGGTAATTTCGTCGAGAGCTTATGATCTCCGTGGGCCGGTTCGGCTTCGGCACTGGGATGGTCGGCGGATTGAAGCTAACGAGCCGGAAGCGGCTGATGAAGCGATGGAAGAAATGTGGCGTTTTGTGGCGTGGCCCGCAGAAGCAGATTAACATCTTACCAGCTGTTTGTGTTGCATGATGATGAAGCACGTCTCGTTGTCTAGCGCTTCCCGTAGGCGCAAGGCAAAGCTTTTGTTTGTTGCGCTCCGGTGATACATAAACTTGATAATGCACTTTTGTTTCAACGGGGGGATTTGTTTTTTTTTTTTTGTTTTGTGCCATGCATTGAATGCAAGTGTACCGAAAATCGAATGTTCCACAAATGCGCGACCTGAATTTGGGTCAAGCATAGAAGCGCGCCCTTCTACTACGATGCAAGGGCTGTTGTCTTTTCTCATGTAACATGTTGCGGCTTCAAATCAAACCACGCACCATCGCAGCGACACTCGACCGGAACGGTCATTCCATCGTTTATATGGACGCGTAAAATGGGTAGGAGACGATGCCGATCGTAAACTTGTCGCGCTCGCACGCATTTCACTTTTCATCTGTTGATCGGTTTTGCACCCGGCTGCGCTTACTATCAGCACTGTTGGACATCGGTTGCCCTATCGTTTTCGCCCGGCCCAGTTGGACGGTTTCGGTTGATGGGATTTCCAAAAAACACTTGCGAAATAAACTGATGGCCTAATTTTCGGATCAAAGATTTTACTTTCTTCGGCCCAGCCACGCAGTACACGCGATGCTGCCACACCACCGGGGGTGGGCGCTCTGGTCTGCTCTGACGACCTGTTCCCTAATTCAACGCGTTTGCCCGCTAAATGTGCAAAGTTCAGTTCGGAGCAATTAATACTGGCCTTCGGTGGGTAAAAGGCCGCATTAAGAAATAAAAATAAGAGAGACAAAACAAAAAAAAAAAAATTGCAATCTATCACCGGAGCGGATTTCGTCACGGTGCTCGGCTATAGGCACACGAAGGGGGATGTTTATTGTCGAACCCCGGGACGCTCCATTTTCCGCCGCGGTGAGTTCCTTCGGATGAAAGTCTTTAGCCCAACCGGTGTGTAAAGGCGGCGAGAGAACGTGAAAGGACTATTGAGCGGTGTGCACGTACGTAATAGCCCCATAAGTGGTTCGTAAAGCATGATGCATACTATCTTACTTGCTGGCTGGCGCAAGTTGCAGTACATCCATCTGCTGTTGCTCATGAAACTGTGACCATCACACGCAGGCTGGTCGCATTTTGTCATATCCATGGTCCGTTGCATTGTTTAACTTGTTTAACATCACTCAGCAAGCATAAACGAAGTATAAAAAAAAACTTATCTGAAATTGTACAAGTCAAACGGAATATTCTCGGAAAAATATTCTACGATCGTTATTATAAAATGATTTTTCTGATAAACTTACCCAACTTTAAGTCAAACCTTACAGCTCATTCAAATAACTGGATTTAATGCATCATGGAATGACAGCATAATTAAAGACATCTACTTCGCCTTCTCTCTTTTCAGCAACCTACAAAAACTCCATACTATGTTGGTACAACTCAAACGTTACCTAGAGGTATGTACTCGGATAGAAACAAGGGAGCAATAGGTAAGCGCTGAACGATTCATAGAAGCATCGCTCGATGACGCAACGCTATCGTTTTTATTTTCCTTTTTGCCCACAGGAGTAGCATCGAAGCCGATTCGATCGTACGGTTCACGGGGCAACATTGCGGGTCCGATGCCGTACACTACGGAGCAGCTGTACAACATCCCAGGTATCGATGAGTTCTTATAGTGATAAACTTTCATAATTCAGCATGTTTTCATCGTGCGGTTTGCACGATCTTCATCTCCACCAGATGGATACATGAGTTCCCCGGAACGTAGTGGAGCATCTCGAGGTGCGTACGAAGAGCCTTACTACAGCCAATACGGTACACGTTCCACGACCGTAACGCCGATTATCGATGAAGAGCAAGGGTAGGAATTATAAATATTTTTAACATTTTCCACTTCATTTATTGCGATGTACATAAACTAAACATTATTCTTGCTTGCAGGGATATATCGATCGCGGATGATCAGTATGCCATGTATGGCGTGAAAAATGTTGGACGAATTCCACGAGTGCCACCAAACCAGATGTACGATCATACCAGGTAAGTAGTGAAGCGTTACGATCATCCCAGAAGCATCTTCACCCGAACTGCATTGGCTCAGCTTCCGGACCCTTTTACATACCCTTCGGCAAATGCAACGAGCATCTGATGCAGTTGATTCGCATCATACGCATCCAAGGGCGTTATGTAGGTCAGATCTCGCTTGCGGCGCATGAATGGTTTACGCTTTTTGATCGCCGACGTTAGCGTGGCCGTTCCAGTGATCGTGGGATGGTAGTAGGTCGTACCTAAACATGGACAAAACTTGTTAGTGGTAGCTACAGCAGAGAGAGAAAGGAATAAAAGCTTCGCCTCAAGCACCTTTGCTCTTGATGGCCTGTACGATCATGCACAGCAGGTAACCAGCAAACGCCAGAAATGCTAGGCCCGTAATGCTAATTTGAAATATTTTTTGAACCTTGGATGGTTTTGTGTTCCACGGCTCTACGGAGGACCTCCTGTGGCACAATGTAGAAGATAAAAGCGCTTTAAATTGCGATACTAAATTCCATCTTCACATAATCCCCTAAAAAAATCGTTTGGGGGTTAGATGTGCAGTAAAACAAATGTGTTGATATTACCTGTCCACGGTGCTTTGCATCTTTAGCGGCGATGCAAACACCGTATGGCGACGATCGTTTTTGCCTGTGAGATCATCACCCTCGGGCATTTCGCGTGTTTCGGCCTCCGGCTCATCGGTGGCGTTGAAAAAGAAACTATTTCTCAGCTCACCGACTTTCCGCTGCAGTAGAAGTAATTGTTCCAGCGGCAGACCTTCCAAGTAGCGATAATCGTTCCACTTCAAATGGTCATCGTACAGTATGCCGCTATCGGTGACGTTATCGTTGCGTGCGGAAACTATTTCACTCACAGTAAGCGCAATCATCACTAGGTGCCATGTAGTAACAAAACCCAATCTTTGACCGTACCGACGGACAAACGAAGAGGCCATTAAAAAAGATATTCTGTGTAGCACGAGGGGTCAGCCTTTTTTTTCCTCGTTCCTTGCGGAAAGTTTGTCGCTCAAACCGAGGTCTTCGTTGCCGCGACGCTAGTAATGAAATGCAGCAGTGCAGCAGTAGCAGCTTTGCCATCGTTGCGCTTTGGCTATAGTTTCACTGTCATTGTAACGCGTTCCGCTGCGACTGTCTCAAAAGTAGGATGTTATGTGAGGAACTGGAGCGTAGCTCGAACGAAAATTTCCTCATCGCTAAACATTGAAACATAGCACCAGAGCAAAGCGTATTTTTGAATGAATAAATCTTAGTACAAATGTGGCGTCTGTGGTGTTTTGATGTCAGATGGCGCCACCATATGATAGTTTATTCTGACAGCATTGAAGATGATACTGTGTAAATGGTGGGACCATTAGGATGAAGTCTATCACGAACTGCAGCTATGAAACGAAAAGAACACAGAGGAGATCAACTGAAGATAGTTGACACGTTAGTCCCGAATATTGCTAAAAAAGATTAGAACACAAGGCCAAACACGATATAGCAAATATAAGGCATAACCATTCTGGGCCACAATTGTTTACACTATTTAATTCCTTCCGAGTTAGAAGACGCATCTAAACGATGATGATTGTTTTTTCATCCAATTTCAGATCGGAAGATCTCCATAGAATACGTGTCGAGCATATGGAGCGACAGTTGGCCAACCTTACCGGACTGGTTCAGAAAGCACTCACGCAAAATCCTCAACTACCGCTAGTTAACAACAGCCCAAATATTCTAAACATCCCTGGACAATATCGTAATGGTATGTAGCAGTAGTAATTCGCTGTGTGAAAGTGTCGTTTGCCTTCGGTCTGTCGGTGCGAATCATGTCTTTTCTTTTTGAATCAATCGTTACATTTCCAATTTTTGCAGTCTACGTTATTATTGCTGCGTTGACAGCGATTTCGTGGGTTTCTCCCCGTAGCTTTGCGTTTGTTACATACTTTGGCAATAATGTTGGTTAAACTCTATAAAACAATATGTTTTTTTTATAATACTTATGCTTGTACGTGTGTTTGGACCAGTTTTGCATACATAAATAGCTTTGGCATTTGGTTTACTTGGTTTGATTTTATTTTATGGTTTATTGGTTGTATGGTTGTGAGTTTGGTGGCATTTGAATTGGTTTCGGAGTTTTTTTAGGTTGTAATGATTTGTATCTTCTTTTTTCATATCAATTGGCTAGTCATTAATACATCAACTAGAGTGTCCAAGTAATATTCTTCACTTTATTTTTAATGATGTTCTTTTGAATGGATTGGATAGTTTTGGTATGACAGAAACGTATAGATTGGATTTTTAATATTTAAAAACAATGCATCGAAACGACCAAATCAATCAGCAAATATTGCTGTGAAAAGAAATTCAGTATTAACGTAGCCATATTTATCAATTATTTAAAACATCATTGTACAGATCATTTTGAAAGTAAAAACTAAAGTTACACTTTGCTGTGTTGCCATTGATTGATAAGAATGGTGTATAATTTCTCAACTGCTTCTCTCATGTTATCATTCATCCAGATGCGCATACGAACGTTGTGAAAGCTCATGAATCAAATATTCTCTTTATGCAGTTTCATTCGCTCATCAGCATATGTATTTACGTATATGTATTTTACTTTCCAAACAATCCTCATTCCGTCACACAATCACACAATGACTAACACACACTGATCATTTAGCTGAAGCTACTGGAGATGGTACAATTTGCACGCGCGAAAAACCACCAAAATTGGGAAAATCAACATGTCGTAAGTTCAGTTATATCGAAAATATGCCCATGTTTCCTGACAAACAAAAAGTTCCTCTCGTTCGATCCACCTCCACCCATGTTCCAGGCCGTCCGGAAAACGTGTACAATAATACATTTCCTGTTTTTGTAATAATCACCTGTTTCCGTCCTGTTTCCATTAACCCATACATAATTCATTTATTTACTGCGCTCAGTATATGATGTCGTTCGGCTTTTTTTTCATTCTTACCATTTGAAGCGAATAGAGTAGATAAATGTGTAATGTTTTTGTTTAATTTTCTTTATAGAGCATTAGATCTTAGTTCCATATCTTTGACTCGGTGTTAGTTTTTAAGCGAATGTACAAAACATTAACATTTATTGCAAATTGTAAAAGTAAAACATTCATGCATCGTACGTTTGATGGAAAGGTAGTGGTAACGGGCAATCGGTATGTTAGTGAAGCAGATTGGCGCGCTTTATAGGAAATTGGTATGATGTATTTGCTCTCATCCAAAACAAGCATAATATCCATTTGTTTTAGTTCTAACATGCTTAGCAGTAAAAAATGCATATAGCAGTAGCAGTGGGGAGTAACAACTATGCCTAGTGTAATATAGTACATAACACGAAAGCTTTTGTAAATAGCTGTTGTTCGCAATTTACTTACTCTTTACGATGAGAATGTTATTGATTATTAATTCCGAACGTTACATTTTGCTAAACATTTAAACCGTGATTTAATTTTTATTGTTTTGAACTGATTTTTATGGCATGGTTTATGCAACAAAAGCTGCGGTTTACAAAATACGATTGTCTATTAAATTTTCAAACTGTTCTTCAAATTATGAACTTACGATACACTCCTACCATTCGCAAAAAAGTAAAATTAAGTAAATTTAAAGTCATCGGCCCACATCTTTTATTCCAGTTAGCAGCAGATGCCTAGCAAAAGTTACCTTTTTCTCTCTATCTTTTGATCTCCCTCTGTCAATGTTTGCCGTAACATTCCGATGGTAATTTTCTACCGTGTTTTATTGCTTTTTTTCCACAGACAAATCGGTTTCATTTGAAAAATCTGTTTCCTTCAGTGACGACATTCAGGGTGTGCCGAAATCTCACAGCCCGCAACATTCCGGTGCGTACTGCGTACAAGAAGTTCTAAAGTAGTCCTAAAATACGTATTCGAAAAAAAACAAAGCTTCAAACAATAATGCACCTTCCTTTTATTCCGTTTGCAGCAGACACAAAACCTCCTAAACCGGCGATTAAATCATCCACTTTACCTAGAACCTCATCACAGGGTATGGGTAGATATACTGTTACTGGTTGGATTGCGTTTCTCTACCATGTTTTTTTTTTTATTTTAGAACGCGATCGACTAAAACCACCACCACCTCCAAAGCCTCTGGTAATGATTGCGGGAAATCAGTACCGCACCGATCTAACACTCGCGCCGGAAGTGTATAATCAACTGCGTGGCTTACAAAAGAAAGCTATGGATCTGCGAACGGAGGTCCGTACACTGCGCCGGTTAACGCAAACACAGGCTGTCGCTGTGCGGGAAGACATTAAGGACACGTTCATGAGAATACGCGCCACCTTGTTGTCCAACTCTGGCTTTGTCTGGGGCCAAGGAGACAAGGAAAGGGTAAGTAGAAAAATGTGGCTCACAATCATAAATTGGCGGGAATTATTATAACGTAGAAAAGTGCAAATTATTTGAACCAATATAACAATTAGCAATTAAGTATATGTTCGTACAGACCAACACTCGTCAAGAGAAACCAAAACAGAATTGCTAAATCATTCTTGACTATCTTAAAATTCAACGCATAATTCCTGATGAACTGTGTGTATTTTACAGACAAATCTTACTAGAGAAGAAGAAATCTATAAACAAGAAGTGATCCGATTGGAAAAAGATTTAGCCGATTTGGAATCATCGGTTGAAGGTCTAAGAGGTGAAGTAATCAACAGAAGAACCCGCGTCAACATGGTGGCCGTCGAAGACATGGCGCTAGTGCTCAGTCGTGCAAGGTAATGCTGACGAGTCAATCGAAACGATCAAGCCTTCGTTTTTCCCACCATATTCTATAACTTTACTTTTCCTCCGTAGTAAAACTGTTGCTGAGCTGAAAATGCGTTTCCCAGTGTTGCAGCAAGGGTTAAGAAATCTAATTTCCAACGAAATGGAGCATGTGTGTCGCGAGGAAGCATTCCTCAAAGATGAACCCGATCGGCTAGAAAATGCTCTAAGGCGATGTAAAAAATTAACCGGCACGCTCGTGACGCTCAAAAGGTATTTGTTCGCCCAATACCTATCACTACTACCAGCTGTTAGTTACAGCCATTAATGTCAGAATGTTTCGCCTACGTGTCGGGATCTTTTTACGTGTTGTGTTTTCCTTTCTTTTCCCTTCGCATAAGACTCGCGAGTGTACAGGAGCAACGATTACCCATACCGGACACTACGGGCACGGATGAAACGATCAAACCTCCGGAAACACACAACAATGTGAATAAGGTAAACTTTCTGACCCTGTTACTGTTTCTCTACTTACTAGCAACACTTCTATCCCTTATCTTAAACAACTAAATACAGCAACAATAGCCAATAAAAACCAAGTCTAGTTAATACCATTCGAAGCCGTCCTTTGCTATTGGTTTCGATTTGTTTGGTTCATCTTTTCGTTTCCACCTTTACTCTATTTTCTACGTTTGCCTTTCGTTCGCTTTACTCTCATACTCGCTCTGCTTAGTATGGTAATTTTGACAAATCCTCCTAAATTAGTCCTACTTGCTATCCCTTATCTCACCTTATGCTCTGCCTGCCTGTCTGTTTATCTCTGTCTCAGTTTGTCGCAGATTTAGTCCTGCTAATTTCTAACAATTCAGCTGAGTTAATAACGTTTGCTCTATGAATTCCAGTGAGGGGTAAAATGTTTTCCATAGTGATAGATAGGTGAAATTTTTTGTCAGGTTTTTTGGTTTTTGGAATGTATAAAATTTTGTAATAATTGTACTATTATGATCGTTGAATACACACCAATGCGATAGTGACAAAACCTGATTGTTTGCATCCTGGAACCAACTCTAATTGCTGTGTAGGTGTCTTTTTTCAAGCAGATTATTTCGCTTTATTGGGAATAATTGACAGAGTGTTAAAAAGTTTGACTAAATTTTTTAATGCATGAGACAAATATTGATTTGATCAATCATTCAATAATAAGTACTAGAACATAACGTATATCTGTTGATTTACGCAGGGTAAAAGAGACGAACCTATCTAAATCTGTAATCAATGCTTTAGCTTAATATATTTGCCTATACATTATTGGTGCGTTCAGTTAAATGTACGTAAAGTTGTTCGTGAAGAATAGTTTTTCGATACTTGTTGATTTTGAAATGTCGTACAAAACCATTCTCCGTACATAGTTGTGTCGGTGCCGCGCTATCCTTTTAATTGCAATTTTAAATCACGCATTCTCAACTGCTGCTACCACTACCACCACTACTACCACTGCTTTGCTAATTCCTTAGTATAATAAAGTATGTGTATTCCCATGTACACACAAAAATTTACTGTTTGTTTGCTACACTGCTTTAAAAAAATACTAATAATTCGCCGTATTTAAGCGTGTTTAACACATTGGTGGTATTATGTTGCATATTTTAGAAGTTTTAAAATTTGGCCACAATTATGTTTTGCTTAGAATCAATTGAAGGTCGGTAATGATCCACTTACTATTCTAAAAGAAAAAAGAATATTACATGATTTTGGCAATATTTTCAGCCGGTAAGACTCAACACGTTATGCACGCTAAGGTTCGGTATGTTTATCGTATTGAAAATTTTACAAATAATTTCAATCGGTACAGTACGGTAGCAAAATCAGCGCTCTGCTGCATTGTTGGACATTGGCATAATGATCTTACTGCGTTCAGTAATTGATATTTACTACCACTATTGATTTAAACTTGTGTATGTGTAGTTTTGGTTTGAAATTGATTTATCGTCCTTTATCTTGTGATTAGGCAAATAAAATAAATTAAAAAATCCAAACTGTAGCAGCTTCCAGAGGGCAATCTATGTATCGCTTGCCCAGTGTCCTGTGATACAATTGTTCATAGGAGCAAAAAATAAGATATAGCATTAATACCGACCGGTTGATTGTGCCGATTGCATTGACTGGTAGTTATTATAAAATTCCATCAATCCCTATCGTAAAATGCTATTCCTCTATTACCAATAACCTTCTTTGTGTGTGTGTTTTGTTAATTTTGTCATTAATTTTACATATATCCCAGATAATTAGGTACGTTTCTAGTGCCTAACCGAATGAGGTTGAATTTGTGCTAAAATATTGGCCTTAACTTTCGGTTTGTTATTTTTGTTTTTTTGTAGATTGTAATTAATGTTTTTCCTGCTTTAATTTACATTTATAGTACATGAGTTTGGTTTTGTTTTGGTATGATTTATAAATATCATACATGTAATAATAAAAAAAAACAGTAAATTCATCATAACCAACAGCTGCTTCTAATAGAACATAACTGAGTATTCAAAGGAAAAGTGCATGATTATTGTGTGGACCCAAGGATAGAAAAATCGACATACATCTTGTGCAGATTTTGTTATCCGGACGTTTTTTTTACGTTCTTTATCTTCCATATCTCACAGTTTCACCTTTTTACTCATATATTTCTGGCACAACTTATTCGAAATGTAAATTTGATCATCTTTCCTTTTACCACCTGTGTTTTACGATACGTTTGTTTGTTCGTTCGTTTGTTGTTTTTTTTCTTTTTTTCTATTCGTCTCAATTTAATGCAATTTATACTTTCCATACAAAAATAATCAGCAATAACTAATTCGAAACGTATAAAATAGAAAACTGTTTAAACTCCGTGCTAAAACTCACTAGCATATATACCATTTGGAAAATCGAAACCTACCCACCCATTTTCTTCCTCCGCATAATCGGCAAACCTTGAAACAGCTCTCTTCTGTCATCATGTTACCATTAACACCAACTAATTTGATTCTTCAGGCGGTTATTCTCCTATCTTGACTCCCGTTAAACTGACCCCTTTCCGTGCAAGTCTCGTACACTGTCTTTTTCTCCTTCATTTTGTGTATGACACTGTACAAAGCATCCCGTTTTACGTCCGACATCCCAACACCGGAGCAATATACCAGCGTCTGATCGTATCTAACCCGAGCGAGCAATCAAGTTGTTGTAAAACAAATTACGTCCCCATCCACCCCATTCACCTGAATAAACCAAAATTCGCCCATCACCTTCGACCTCCACCCTTTCCACTGCCACACATTTTCCCCCTCTATAAATTCAACGAACCCACATCACAGTTTGAGAGAAGAATCGATGCTAAAATGTGCATTCATATAATTTTGTGTTTTATAGTTCAACTGGCGATGGAGTTCTAACTTCAAAGAGGCGATCACTGAGTAAATTATGCTCCTACTTAAATAATCAACAACCAAAAAAAAAAACAATAGTTTCTTCCTTTTTGTTCTTTCGACGCATATTACTTTCTACTCCTCTTGTTTGTTTTTGTTTTTGTACTCCTCAACGTTTGTTTCACGAATGTCCTGTATGATGCAGAGCAAAAGCAAACAAAATTTGCATATCAAAATCTTCTCACAAAATCAAATCGTTCTCTACTTCTCTACCACCACCACACAGATTTTGCCTATTTCTACTATTGCCACGTCTCTCTCTCTCTCTCTATATATAAATATATATATATTGGTCTCCTCATATATTCTATGTTTGTAATGATTCTGCTGCAGTACACACAAGCACACCTGCATTCAAAAGATATTTGTTCACCAATTCACTCCAATACATGCTCTGAAACGTACACTCTGCAACACATTAAAATTGCCCAAATGGTTTAGTTTTGTTCCTTTTTTTTATTACATATTTTTATCCATTTTTACATTCCTTACACACTTTTTCTTTTCGTTGGTTTAAATTTGAACCCAAGAAAGCTTGCTTATGCAAGTACGTTCTTTCAATTGTTTTAAGTTGTTCAACAACCTTTCATTTCACAGAATCTTCACTACTACAGCATAAATTTAATCGCTCTCTACGCATTCTTTTCTCTACGCTCTGTGTTCTGTACCATTTGGTCTTTGATTATCCTCAACCACTCATCACCACTTATACTTATACTACAATCTTCTTCATCGCACAAAAATAAACCACAGATTGTCGCAAGTGCAATCCCACAAAAGCAACATTCGCAACAATCGTAACAAATGCTTTACGCAACAATATTCCTAAATACACTGTGAGGAGATGTGAGTGTTTTGTTGTGTGTGTGTGTGTGCTGTTTGTATGTGGGGATGCGTGTATGTGTTTGTTTGTGTAATTGTATGAAAGCTGGTGGATGTTTTTATTTTCTTTATTTATGTACCGGGTTTTCTTACAATCACCACGAAATTTCCGTCTCGTTGTCCATTCGTCTACTTCCATTTACCATCGCTGTTTGTCTGTTTCCCACCCAACAATCCCTGCAAAAAAAAAACCCTCCCCCGGCTCAGTATTGTCCGGAATAATAATGTTCCAGCAAACAAACAAACCAAGAAAAAAAGCCTACACCATAATAAATTGTACTAAAAAGCAAACCTTCGAACCGTTTAACTAAAGCAAATGTAACCAACCAAAAACCTTTCTTGTTTCCTATCGCATCCGTTTTTTTGTTGCGTTGGCATCTATCTATAAAAGTGAACCTTCCTTACTTAATGTGATCGTTCTATTACTGTATGAATAGTTTGCTGACTGTGTATCACCAAGACTGTTTCGTTTCACTACTCGTTTGGTTGTCACTGTCAGTACTCTTGGTACGTTAGTATGTTATTGTTATGGCACACTAACTGTCCTACAGTCGCGTACAGAAGTACGGTTTTAAAACTTGTTTTTTCTTAAATCCTTGTTTCTGTTCCGCTATTTCACACGTTCGCATTCGCTCACGGACCCTTGCAAAACACATCGTAGTGTGAACCTGTAGATAAATTATGCATGACACTTAACTCACAAAACACAGTATTACTCAGTAAAGTATCTCACTATCGATATCACGTTGTTTTCCTCCAAACCCCACCAAAATCGATCAACGGCAACCATCACCATAATCGTTGTGCTGTTAAGCTTTTAAGCTGTTCCAATTGATTGTTTCTTGTGTTTTTTTTATCTCATAGAAATAATCCTAAAATTAACAACGCACATTACTGTCCATTCTGGAGTGGTTTTATATGTTGTATGAAGTTTTTAATCTAAAGAAAAATTATAGTTTCGTTTTTAGAGATTTAACGTACATTGATTAAATGATTTGGAAATTTGATTTGATTTAAATTTGGTTTAAGCAGATGATCAATCTGTTATTTCAATTGAGAAAAAAGTAGGATTATACATTGAGCTTTAGAGAAATAGTAATGAAATGTTATACATTTCACTGCAGTCCCACGTTGTGTAGTAGTACACTGTTTTAGTAAGCAGTACAAACAATTCATTTCAAAACATATTTTTACCTTAGGCATATCATCGTTACATTTTCATGGTTAGTCATTACGTTGATTCAAGGATACAATATTTTACATTCATATTTTTATGCTTTAAAGGAACATAACGCTTGAATGATTCAAAGTACAAACAAACCTTATTGATTGCCTCGGAGACACCAGATGGAATTATTATCTGGAACACTATGTCTGCTTATATTGAACGAATGAACGAATATTTATACAAATTCACTAGCGAGCAAGCGAACTTCACCTATTTGTACACACAGGACTCAATCTAGCTGAATACAAACTACAACATCTGGATTAGTATTGCTGGCTTTAGTTTACAACCTACCAACAATCACTGTTGAATACTAAACATCAAATTGGCAATATCGCTACTACCTGCTATGTACCGTTTTCAAATGAGGCAAATACAAATTTGGACATCAATTTCGATAAACAAACAAACCAAAAAAAGGTCAAACAGTTAAACCTTTCCCTCCTGATTGGCAGCTCCATCCACGATTTGTTTCGGTTTCGTTTTATCCTTATTAATGTATAGCTGAGTAGCGTTGTACACAAGAGATATAAGTGTTTTCTTTCTGATGCAATTCCGAATATGTTCGCTTACTAAGTGACTACGTAACGCTAATCCGCTGATTGGACGTAGAGTAACTCGATTGGCCACCACGGTATACGGTTAGAAAGTTTCCTACCAACTGACTAGCAGTGTGAAGCAGAAATGCGTTATTCAAATTTCCATCAAACTGAAAGTTTGAAAACAATCGTTACCGTTACGTTGAACGTAATATTTTTGTTTACATTTTACATGTTTCGTTATATTATTTCAATTTTGAGTTCTTTTTTTCGTCGTATAATTTGTTTTATTAGCTAGCGCTGTTTTCTTCCCTTTTTATATATGGCTGTGTGAGAAGCACTGTGTCTATATTTATTCCAATCGAATTGTATAAAACTTAAAGAAACATATTTTCTCTTTATCTCTTCCATTTTTGTGCCTTTCTTTCTGTCTCTCTCTCTCTCTCTCTCTCTTTTCTATCTTTCTCTCTACTGAAAATACTATTTTTTCAACATTTCAAATCAATCCAAATCCGTACAAACTACTATGCACTGTGTTCGCGTTATATCTCCGCTCGTTCGTTCGTTCGCTCGCTCATATCGCGCTCGACACTTGCTACGGTACCATCTACAACCCTCTAATCTCGTGCTGTGTTGACCGACCGTACGAACGCAGCCAATCCCAAGTCCCCGTCTGGGGACAGTCGTTACCAGTGGAGGAATCGCCCCAGAAAACGCACTCGATGCTTTGCTAGATGAGCTGCAAACCTTTGCCAAACCGCCGAACGGTGTTAACGAGGTAAAGCAACATTGGATGTGTGTGGTTTTGGTTCACACACGATCTACATGTATCACTGTTTGGTGTATTTTTATGTTCTGCCAAATAATGTTTATTTTTCTATTGTTCGATATTTGTTGGTATGTTTATCTATTGATTTCGTTCTCCTCTTTATTCCTGTTTGTACTATTTATTCCTATTTTTTGTTGATCGTTTCACTCTTTTCATTCATTCTTCTCGCTTGTGTTTGTACATGATATTACTTTTCCTTTGTTGTTCTGTGGTAAAAAGAGTTATTTAATGTTTCAAGATATCAAAATGCAACAAACACTTTTTACCTTTCCCTGCATTATCAGCACCGGCCGGATGACTCCACATCGGACGATAGTTCCCAAACGCTGCAAAACAGTATCACGACTAAAATCTCCCAGTCGCAACTATACCCCTCCGAGCCTGTATCCTCCAATGTCGGTCTCCGGCGGCTTCATTCGTATCCGAGCGGTTCGGATACGGACACGAGTCCACCGCAACCGACCCGTCCGACTACCGGCAAACCGCCCGTGCCGGAACGCAACGCCGAGTTGCTCTCGAAGGTCAACAATAAGCGTGTACCACCGCCGCCACCACCGCGCACCAGCTCCCGCAGTCCGCTGGCCAGCCCTACAAGTCCACATGTACCGCAGCATCACCGTGGCCAGCAGCCGGTGGTGACGCTGTCCGACTGTGAGCAGCAGCAGCGCACATCCGAGGGCACCGATTCCGGCAGTGAATCCGTCTGTTCGGACAATTCGCAGCGTCAACTCGCGCTCGAGCTGCGCCACCAGGAGCTGCTGAAGAAGCAGCGTCAGCTGCAAGAGCAGTATCAACGGCTGCAGCAGATGAGCAAAAATGCCGTACCGCTGGCACCGACAACGATGAACCACGATATCAAGAAGACGGGCAGCGAGTCCAATCTGCCAGTGAAGATGGGCTACAATATGACCGTGAGTGGATCGATGAAAAATCTCTGTGGCGGTGGAGACGGCAACGTGTCGTTCGATTCGGCGGCGCCTACGATGAACAACGTCGAGCATCAAGATGGCAGCGACAGCTCTACCGGTGGTCCCAATTCGATGGACGGTGTTATCGGTGCGAATGGAAACATCGGTTCCTTGCCACCGCACCTAACCAAAACAACTAACAAAGTTTACGAAACCGACATACTGTAAACAGACCTATCGCATCCCTCACTATACCCCAATCCCAGTATGCAGAACATCTGAAACAGTAAGAAAAACCCGGTAGAATTAGTATTTGTTTTGCATGTTTTGCCTGACATGAGAAATCTAGAAAAATGCTTCACAGCTCAATTCTTTCCAAGTTTTGCTCCGCATTTCCTAATCGGGCACCGCAAAGCGAATGCAAAAAAAAGTTTTTGTTTTGTAATTTATTCATATATTTATTATTTCGTAGTTGATCTCATTGTGTCGCAAAGCGTAATAGCGTAAAAGCCATAGAAAGTTTATGTACTAGTACATTAGCCAATCGATACACCGATCGTTTATAGCAGTACCTGGTACCGTATAGAAAAGGAAACCCCGTATCGATTATTTATTAGTTACAATAGGTTTCAAACAAAATATTGTTTTTTGCTTTTCCCTTATTTCGGTTTCAAGATGACTTAACTCAAGATTTAGTAATTATTAGATTATTTTCTTATGGATAGTTTCCCCCTTTATTATTATGGTTCCGCGAACGTAGAAGCGCGAACGTTTTTTTCTCTTCTTTTCGTTGCAAACAGTTTCCCTTATAGCCCTTACATGACTAAAACTAATGCAAGCCTATTAAAGGTACACTATCAAACTATTCCTAAAACCGAACGATAAAATATCTACCGCTTGTACGTGTGATGTATCGGCATACAACTAGAGATTGTGAAAGGTGACTGTGCCCAAACACGCCAGTATTGCACAATAATGCACATGTGTGTTCATCATTGGATGTTTGCACAAACGAAACGAAATGGCCGCAACTAGAAACTACACATTCCTCCTAGCTCACGGAAACTTCATTAACCATTTATCCCTGTCCACATTATAACGCTTGAACCAGACGCAAAGGAATGCTTGAAACCGAAACTAGATTATTAACCGACCGATCCGAAGTAGTAGCCAACAAGTACTAACAGTCTGCGGAAACACTTTAGTCTATGTGCCCAATGTTTAGGACGCGTGTGTCATACTAGAGAGAGAGAGAGAGAGAGAGAGAGAGAGAGAGAGAGAGAGAGAGAGAGAAAGAGAAGATAAACTAACAAAAGGCATCTGTTAGCGGAATGTTATTACTTTTTCATTTGTATAAGGATAATCACACCGGTATGACCGATTGAGATGCAGCAAGGACAAAGGAAAATGGAGCATATAGAAAATTACAAGTTCATCACAGACAGTCACACACACGCATTAAACAAGGAAAAAAAGTCACCATTCACCAAGATATGCTACAACCAAAATGCACCGAAAATATCGCAACAACTGCAATATTGGTGTCGCGCGCACTTCATTGCACGAAAAAAAGGAACACCGATGCAAAAAAAAATGGTAATCATAGAATGTTTGTTAAATCGATCACAAAGCAAAGGTATTGCCATTTGCCTAGCTGGCCACTGATATGTGTATTGCTGGTTAGTAGCTTAAATTAACGGTACAATAGACAATGGAGTTGATCTTCACCGTCACAAGAGTGAAACGTGCAATGCAATAGTGTACTACCACTACTACCGACTACTACTAATGGGGAGTAGTGTTAGAAGCAACTATTTTCGTTTCGATATATGGTACAAGCAGTGGCAACCGACAAGGGTGTCAGCTAGTTTGTTAAAATTTAACTACTTGTGATCCAATTGGGGTAAGAATAGTCAAAAACACACGATGCTGGAAATTTTGCAAAACTCACGATTGATTATTTAAAAAAAAAATCATTCATACCAGTTAATGTTTTGAGCTGTAAGGTGAGCGCAAAAAATCGTCTATAATAAAACATACACTACCGTACACACAATTATCCTATTGTGCACGTGTCGCTCGTGTAGTATCGAGCAACTCTTGATCGAGTACGTTCATCCCAAAACAATGCAGTTTGGATGCAAATTAAGTACACCCAACACGTTCCCTACGTTTGGACGGATTGTGACAAATAAAATATGTGTCTAAAATCAGGTACACTTACACAGATCCGATCACAATGTGGTCGCACATTCACCTTTTTTTTTTAGAATGACACTCACGTATCCAATGCAAAATCAACGTTAAAGAGTAGTTAAAAGTAAAATCAACAAACACAACAGCAACAACAGGCTTCAAAATCGTTTACTCATCGATCGTCACCAAGTTCCACGGTACGAAGGCGACGTTCGTACATTAAAATATAGCTTAACGAAATCATCAACCACACACACACACACATACACACATATTACGCGAAAAAATCACGCAATTGTGCATGAATGTTGATTAGGTTTATAGTGTGTAAGCTTCCCTTTTTGATAGCTGTTTGCGATCACCTAATGCACTGTGTCCCTATTGAAATATGGTCGATCCAATAAGATCCTACACGCTCTTGTCAAAAAGATGTGGTTTCGGCATATCGGTCAAGTGGCGGAAAGAGTTGTTAAACACGAATATATAGAGGGCTGCTGGAAACAATACAAAACGATTACGCAATAGCCAGAAACTAGGTTTTACATTAAAAATCCCATGTTAATCTGCAGCAGAAAAATCAAGCCAGTGTAGGGAAATGGTGATGAAAGCAGGACAGAGAATATCGGTTGATGCATATAAGAAAAAGAACGGCCCCGAATCAAATGGTAAAAACGGTTTTAATTGAACAAAGAGGAAAGAAACACATATACTATAATATTCACAATCCCACGTTCACTAGGAGCAGCCAGCAAATGCGATAGTGAGTGCCAAGGATATACATTAGCCAAACATGTTTGATAATGATAACGAAAACCAACGATTCCATGAGTAAAACCTTGTAGCGAATGGCTATTAAGCGAGGAGCGATAGTTTAGCGAGCATAATGCGCTAAAAGTTGTTTCATTTTAACTTTTTTCTTCGCTCGGTTCGTTACTTAGCTTTTGTACGTCAAACAAATCAAACACGAACTGAACGAAGGATCAAAGCAGAAAGGCTTGTGGCCCAGCTACTAGCTAGCACAACAGCGTGTAGGCAAGATGAATGAAATGAGAAGTTGTTTATCAATCAAGTTTACTACACGAGAAATCGATATCATATTCTCACTGTAGGAAAATGAAGTGCAGTCAACGTTATTCATAAAAGCAAAGCAAAACGCGTGAAAATCGTATTGAAACAGCAGAACAAAACGGAAGAAATGTACGAAGGGGCAAAGATTTGCGCACGTTGAAGAGAATAACCAAGAAGCAAAACACAAAGAATAAACTTGCGATTAGTTAGTCGACTATGATGAAACACAACCATTAACAAGACCACACTCAATCACTCACGCGTACAACCACTCACCAACACACATACACATTCACACTCACACACACTCATGTTTGTGTCACTGGATCATTGTGTCAGTCAGTATGCAATATAGAATGTTGGATTTTTTCTACAAGAGAAACATTATAGACTTATTATCCATTTTTATTATAAAATAATAAAGGATCTTCCACATAAAACAATTCGGGGATAATTTGTTTTATTTATTTTTTCTTGAAACAGTAACCGACTATTTACACAATAGTTAGCAGGATCGCTGCTTGTAGTGGATCGTAAGCAGCAATGAAGTTCCAGCAGCTTTTAAGCAGCACTCATTGCTATGAATGATTTAAATAACTTATTAATGATTATTGATTCATTTGCTGATTTCTTTGCTGTTAATATAACAAAACTGTGATTTCTTTAGTAGTTTAAATTGCGTAACTATACTTTTAATACTTTTTTTACACTTTCAAACTAGTATACATACGAGATTTCCATTATACCAACCCGAAGCTTTATGCGAGCTTTTGCTCCGAAAATTGCCGAAGTTTGACAGCGTCTCAAAGAATAAAACACACAAATATTGCATTTGTTTACATGTTGCGGGTAAGTGTGGAACGGTTTGAATTTAAGAGACCAGATTCAAAGGTAATTATATGTATTTTCCCGCATTTCTTCCGTAGCTCTGTTGTTGATAAATATCGGCACCATTTACGTTCTCCGTGGTGGTAGCATTGCACCCAAACTGGCTATAAAATGAGTGGTAAACAACAGCCAAAAATTCTGTTAAAATCCCGACCCACGGATGATTCGGCTGCTGGACCTTCGACGGCAACACCAAGAAGAACGCCAACAATACTAGGCAATGCCGCTCCACAAATCGCTGGTACGTCCACGAGTGTCGATTCCAGACATGGTGCACCAACGAAATCACTCCCGGCATCAACCGCACCCGACCCGTACAGCTACACGCCTATGGATGCGGCTCTAGTGTTGTTAAAGAATCATAATGCGATCAACTACCGTACGCTAGATTTTCTTCACGAAACCAACCAAGATTACGTCGTGATTGGAACGATAGGCATGCCAGGTGTTGGAAAGTCCACGGTACTCAATTTGCTAAACACAAATCTTTACTCGCCCGACCAGACCGACAACAAAGGAGATTGTATTTTTCCCGTACATGGCGCAATCAACATTTCTGGTGAAAATGAAGGTACGATGCATGATGAGTCGCAAACTACAGATGTTTTGCTTTCGTATTAACGCTTTACTTTCGCCCCAACAGTTCGAATGCACATCACTGAAGATCGTTTGATTCTGCTAGACTGTTGCGAGCCTGTGTTTGGTCATGCTAGAAAAGATTTCATACAGCACGAACAGGATGAGCTGAAAAAGTTGATGCTTCTGCTGCGAATTTGTCACGTAATTTTCGTGGTGCAGGAAGAATACTATAACATCCGGCTAATGCGTACACTTATGTGGGCGGAAATGATGACGCAAGTGCACTCGAAGCTTCCGACGAAGCTGATATTCGTCCGGAATAAAGTTGTCCCACACAGCGGATGTCACGATCTGCGGGAAAGGATGATCAAATTGTACAAACAAATGTTTCTCAACACATCGTCCTTCTCTGTGATGAGCACTTGTTTCGGAGGGGATTCCGGAATGCAGGAGGAGGAAATTTTCAATTACATCGAATTTCCCGTGCTGGAAAAAGGTAATAACTTTCCACCCTTTTTCTGTTGCGAAACGTTTTAAACGAACGCCAATTAATTTGAAGCTCTACTACTTTTTCAGGTTGTGACAGCGTCGTCATTACGGAACATTTAAAAGAAACGATATTGCTGTTGCGGCAAATGGTGTACGCAGGCCGGAATACCATTATGGCGCACAATTGCTCGGAAAAGGCATGGGGCCAAGCATTGGTTAAGCTAGTCGATTGTCCAGAGAGCAACTTTTTCGTGGACAAGTATGAAAAGCTGAAAGAAAAATACAACCTTCACAATCACGTTAAAATTGTGGAACATTCCTACCGCGATTCAACGGGGCTACATTTTGTGGAATAAAATGCAGGAAGAAGCATGTAGACCGGACGTTCTACCTCTATCTGTACAATCTGTAAAATATTGGGTTGAGTAGTTAAATTTTTAAAAATAACTGATACACATTTCATGAGAACAGTCGTTGAAATTCATATTGCAAAGAAAAAAACAACATTTTTTTTCTTCATTTGTTTCAGTTCAAGATGATTGCAGCGCAGGGTTGCTATAGCACACCTTGCATACACAACCACCTTGATCAAGCTGTCAACGTTCTTTCAAAATCGAACGCGATGCCTGCGTTTCGCGCTTCCCCTTCTGACCCGTTGTCTTGAAAAAAACAACCCAAAGCAAAGCTAAAAATGACGGCAAAACATTTTACTCGGTAACACACGCTTTCCGTACGAGGGGTACGTTTTCGCAGCCGCAATCCGGTCGATAAAGCGCACCTCGCGTACATCTACTGGTGATTTTTGGTGTGAATCAGTCATCATTCCAGTAACCATTATCGCAACACAGTAAATGAAAAAATGGATCAAAAGGAATCGCCCCCAGCCGGCGGCGGTGGCGATAGTAGCGAGATGGTTTGTAGTAACAACGCGAAAAAGTCCCTACACACCCAACGAATGCTGTCGGCGTTCGGTATGGTGGGGTTTGTGAAGCAAGCCCAACGACTCAGCGCTGCCGTGGCATCGGACTCCTCCAGCGACGATGAGCAAAATCAATATTCCGGCTCGTCGGACGATTCGGAAGAGTTTGGCAGCAAGTTCTACCATCAAGCTGCAGCTCGCTCCTGTAAGTACGCAAGCACTCCCAAGCTCCGCGTCGGTGTATACTGATGGTACCATTTCGGCCCTGTTTTGTAGATCGCGAACGGATGTTTGACTTCAGTACCGTCGGGTCCGAACGCATGTGGTTGAAAAATTTACTACTCTCCGAAACGGACACCGAAAGCGAGATCTCGGACGTGGAGGAGTACATCCAGCAAATGCTGAAGGATCATCTGCGAGAGAAACAGATCCGCGAAAGATACAACGATTCTGCAAAAGTAAGTTGCATTCGTTGGCTAGGCGACCAGAAACGATTCGATTCTGGCAAGGCAAGATGTGATCGCTAGCAGACCACCCGACCAACCTTGTCGGTGCAGTGATTTTCACGATCATCTCATTCATAGCACCCATCATTTATTTTCTCATTGCAAAGATCTCGCAGTACGGCTACTACAGTGCCGGCTTGTTGTCGGATAACGATCTGTTCCCCGAACATCGGCGTACCGCGGCTGGGAAGCGAAAGTGCAAAATCGATCATGGTACTGGCAAAACGAAAGGTGTGAGGAAAAAGATGAAACATGCCAAAAAGCGAAGCGGTGTCGAGGGGAACAGCTACTCCGCCGATGGAAGCAGTTCCTCCAACCGTGGCCCAATGTTTGGGGACAAGAAAAGCCAAAAATTGTTGCACCTTCAACGTGGCCGACCGGTATCATCGAAGCTTTCTGATGGCGACAGTTTTGATCACCTGGCTGACCAGGACGGTTCGTCGGTGGGAAGCAAACGTGGACGCAAAATGCGTCTAAAAACGCCCGAAGCGTTGAATATTCGGCGGCGCAAGATGTGGCAACTGATGGCCAAGAAAGAGGTTGGCAAATTGCAACGCGCCAAGGCGAACAATCACAAAGACACCATTACGAACTGTCGACGTGTGGCGGCGCTGTGCATGCGAGTCGCCCGCCAAAAGGCAATGCAATCCCAGAAGCTGATGAAGGATACGGTATGGCGGGCGAAACGGTTGACGCGCGAGATGCAGGTATACTGGAAGCGGTACGATAAGGTCGAGCGGGAAACCAAGCGCCGCATGGAGCGGGAAGCCGAGGAACAGCGAAAGATCGATGTGGAGATCGTGGAAGCTAAGCGGCAGCAACGGAAGCTTAACTTTCTCATCACACAAACGGAGCTGTACGCTCATTTCATGTCGCGCAAGCTGGGAAACGTGTCGGCGGAGGAGCAGCTTAAGATTCTGTCGCAGCTGGACGAGGAAAGTAACCCACGGTTAGCTGCCATCGACAATTACGACTGCGAGCGCATGAAGCAGCTGGCGCAGAAGAATGCGACGGAAGCGTTCCGCAGTGAGCGGGCACGAACGAATCAGTTCGATGTGGTGCATCAAACGGATACGACGTTACCACCATCGAATGAGTCAGCTGCTGCATCATTGGAAGAGCCCAAAGTTAAGGCATCGGATGAAGTTGCCGTGATCAAAACCGAACCGAGCACTGGAATCGCTGAACTACCGCAGCCTTCAATGTTCCGCGGACGGTTAAAAGGCTACCAGCTGAAGGGTGTGGCTTGGCTTGCGAATTTGTACGACCAAGGCATCAGTGGCATACTGGCCGACGAGATGGGGCTTGGCAAGACGGTTCAATCGATCGCGTTTCTATGCCACATTGCCGAACATTATGGTGTTTGGGGTCCGTTTTTGGTCATTTCGCCTGCGTCCACGCTGCACAACTGGCAGCAGGAGATGGAGCGATTTGTGCCAGAGTTTAACGTCGTACCGTACTGGGGNAAAAGGCTACCAGCTGAAGGGTGTGGCTTGGCTTGCGAATTTGTACGACCAAGGCATCAGTGGCATACTGGCCGACGAGATGGGGCTTGGCAAGACGGTTCAATCGATCGCGTTTCTATGCCACATTGCCGAACATTATGGTGTTTGGGGTCCGTTTTTGGTCATTTCGCCTGCGTCCACGCTGCACAACTGGCAGCAGGAGATGGAGCGATTTGTGCCAGAGTTTAACGTCGTACCGTACTGGGGTTCACCGAACGAGCGAAAAATTCTACGCCAGTTCTGGGAACAGAAGCATCTGCACACAAAGGATGCCAGCTTTCACGTGGTGATCACCAGCTACCAGCTGGTGGTGACCGACTACAAGTACTTCAACCGCATCAAGTGGCAGTATATGGTACTCGATGAGGCGCAGGCAATCAAAAGCTCCAGCTCAATGCGCTGGAAGCTGCTGCTCGGGTTTAACTGTCGCAACCGACTGCTACTGAGCGGAACGCCGATACAGAACAGCATGGCTGAGCTGTGGGCACTGCTGCATTTCATCATGCCGACACTGTTCGATTCGCACGAAGAGTTTAACGAATGGTTTTCGAAGGACATCGAAAGCCATGCCGAGAACAAGACGGGTATAGACGAAAGTAGGTATACGGTGTGGTGCGCAAGATACTCGATCGTTGCTAAAGATCGCAACACTTTCTTTATTACTTCCAGAGCAAATATCAAGGCTGCACATGATCCTGAAACCGTTCATGTTGCGGCGCATTAAAAAAGACGTCGAAAACGAGCTGTCGGACAAGATCGAAATCATGGTGTATTGTCCACTGACGACACGTCAGAAGCTATTGTACGTTGCGCTAAAGAAGGAAATTTGCATCGAAGATCTGCTGCATCTCACCACGGTTGGTGGTGGTGGCGGCGGTGATGGACAATCTATCGATCGTAACTTTACCTCGAATCTGATGAACCTTGTGATGCAATTTCGCAAAGTCTGCAATCATCCGGAGCTGTTCGAGCGGCGCGACGTGCGCAGTCCATTCTGTATGAAGTGGAGCTACGAGCTGTCCGAGCGACCCATCTTTCGAAGGCAGCTTTTGATGGAGTACACCGTACCGAGTAAGCGCCATTGGCTGCACAACAGATGCTACCTGTTCAATGCTTTGATTGTGCAAAATCGTATGACGGAGGCAGATAGCACCACCTCCAGTGTACCTGTTGAAAAGAGTCGATCAAAGACGCGGCGAACGCTACCGAAGGCAACGCTTTACGACGATTGGTGCGCACCGTTCAGCTGTGCTAGACTAGCGGGAGGTTTATCGCCGAAGGAAATAGAACAAATTGCACGAAGAAATGTGTTCTGGCTGATGTAAGACGCGCTAATGGTTTATTTGTTCCCTGCAAGGACACATTCACTAAAGATGGCTTTTCTTCTTAGATATCAACTGATCGAAGAATGGGTTCATTGGCAAACAGTGTTGCATTTTCGCTGGGTTTGGAGAGAAGATAAATCAGCCGCTTGGACAGATCCGCGCTACATGCTGCTAGAACCATCGGCTGAACGATGGACGACACGGTGCTTCCCTTGGGTAACGATGGAGCGGCTATTGTTCACGTGTACTATTCACACTGCATCCATTCCGGTTTACACACATCGCGATCACGTGCTGCATTTTATGTCGGAAACGCTAGACCATCGCATAATGCGCAGCCGAAAGCAACAAATTCCGGGACAACCGTTAAACTTACTGCCCGAGGTCCCGTACGTTCCCAACCGGAGACCATCCACCGTGATGCCAGACGAACCGACATCTATGCCAAAGTTCCTCTGTCGCCACTATACCAAGGTACTCAACACTGCCGGCTGCACTGGATCAGCGTTACGGGCTATGTACGCCCATCGTTTGTCGCACTCGAATGGGCGGTGGAAAGTGAATGAAACCGTTGCGGCAGCAGAACGGCAGCTTAAAGAGCAGGTCCATGCATCTTATCCACCGCACGGATGGTCGAAGATTATCATTCCCGACAAACAGACGCTCGTGTCTGACGCAGGCAAACTGGCCGTATTGGATTCCTTGTTGGCACGGCTGAAGGAGCAAGGGCATCGGGTGCTAATTTACTCACAAATGACGAAAATGATCGATTTGCTAGAGGTAAGGAACCCGTTGAAGACAGGGTGTTTAGTGCGATTTGTACTATTTTATACTAACAATCCCCCCCTGGCTGTAGGAATACATGTGGCACAGAAAACATCGTTACATGCGGTTAGACGGTTCGAGCAAAATTTCCGAGCGACGCGACATGGTTGCAGACTTTCAGAATCGGGCCGACATTTTTGTCTTTCTTCTTTCTACGCGGGCCGGTGGTTTAGGCATCAATTTAACCGCAGCAGATACTGTAAGTGAATAGGTAGGCCCGTTCGATTCTTGGTGACATTCTCACTCATCACCCGTTTTTTTCTTCTTTTTTGTAGGTGATTTTTTACGACTCCGATTGGAATCCGACGGTCGATCAGCAAGCAATGGATCGAGCGCATCGATTAGGCCAGACAAAGCAGGTCACCGTCTATCGGCTTATTTGCAAGGGCACGATAGAGGAAAGGATATTGCAACGGGCGCGTGAAAAAAGCGAAGTAAGCGTCATGTTACGGCTTGGTAGTGCGCAAAATCGGAGATCACGATCATGGGGGATTTACATTATCATTCTCGTTTCTAGATTCAACGAATGGTTATCAATGGGGATAATTTTAAACCCGATACGCTCAAACCAAAAGAAGTGGTATCCCTATTGCTTGACGATGAAGAAATTGAATTGAAATGTAAGTGCGCTCTCACTGCTTGCTATCTGCTATCTATGGTGTGCTAAAATGTGTGCATTTCTGTTACCCAATTAGATCGCCAAAAAACGGAGGAACGCCGATTGATGGAGGATCCTGTAGCGAAATCGTCGAAGGAACGGGACCGCAAACAGAAGCAACCGCCCGGCAAGGAACCGGTGGGAAAAGATCGCAAACGAACGATGGAACTGGGTGCTGGCGTATCGTACGATGAGCAGGGTAGTTTCGGTGATTCCGCTGCACCCAGTCCTGCCCAAAGCGAACGTTCGAATCTCAGCGATAACACGAACAAAGCGCTAGATGCGCTGGACGATTCAAGCAATGAAGGTAACCGACGATTCTAGCAATGAAGGTACAATTTCGTTCAGTAGATGTAAAGTATTGTTTCCCTTTCTTTTGCACAGCATCTTCCATGTCATTCGACATGCACCGTGAACAGCGGGACAGTAAAGCTCGGCCAGTCAAACGTGGCGCCAGTAAACGTGGAAGACCTCGTGGGTCTAGGAGAGGAGGTGGTACAGGTAGTACCAGACCCGTACCAACGGAACAACAAGCTGTCCCGGATAAAGGTAAGTCGGATGGAGAGTAATACTCGGTTTTGTTAAATTACTAACCGAATTGAATTGGAACTTCATTCTTTACCATGCAGACAACAGTTCTTCATCGGGTGTAGTACCGCTGGCTGCACCCGTTGCAACCGTTGCTCAGGTGAGGCGTGGTCCGGGACGACCACGATTAAAAACAAACGGACCCAGCAATCAGGGCACACGGGGACCACACGTACGACAAACGATTCGGATACGAAAACCTATCGGTCCGCTTGTGGTACCGCTGGGTGGTCAAACAGCAACCGCCACGGGTGGTGGAACTAATCGATTGCTAACGTCGTCCAGCACAACGACAAAATCTGCCACTCCGCCGTCCAATCCTTCCTTCCCTTATGGAGCATCATCGCAACCACCATTCAATGCAACAGCATCCAAACCGTCGGCACGGACGAGTACTGTAAATTCGGCCAAAAGTATCACCCCATCCGTCCCTTCCATGGACAATGCGACAAATCGACAGCAATCGATACCACCGGTGGATAACGATAGTGGTACAGAGTAAACGACATTTTGTGGCGGTGTGTTACCATTCTTCGATCACGAACAATGTATCAGTTGTAGAACTCACAAAATAGCTACAAAGAAAAGTATTCTCCACATGAGCTCATTGGAGAAGAGTGTACAGTTTTCAAATATTCCATTGTAAATTTAATATTTAGTTTATATGTATGATATTGAGAAAAATGGCCTTTATTGTGTATGTGAGTATTGAAGCTTTACATAACGAAGAGGTCACTGCAAAGTGCATTGGTGCGGTAGTCTACGTCAAGAGCATGGCACCGGTCATGATGAAAATCGTATGTGCTCTCTAGTTTACCCACAAGAGCAGTGGAGAAAGATTGGAAGCCAGACCAAGATTCTTGCATTTTTCATGCGATATTCATTCATTTGCGTGGTAAGTGACCAATCTTAGACCCATTAGGTACTTCTGTTCCAGGAAGATAGACCCTTTACCCCATGGCAACGGGACAGTGTGTGTCCCGAAGACTGGTAGACCGTTACCCTATCAGTGATACTCAAAAGAAACAATTCGTTCTTCAAGATTCTGTGTTAAAAGTGTAGGATAGAACACTTTATTTCTTTAAAGACTTCATTCCCTACCGACTAACTTTGGATATGGATATTAAAAACATTTATCAGAGTTCAAATATTTTAAAGATAATTTCATCTTACTTGTGCTCGGATAGACGGGTGGGACTAATCATCATATCATAAAGGGTAAGTAAAGCCCTGTTCAGGCAAGTACAAGCAGAATAATAATTTTTAATTAGAGCATTATGTACTTAGAATAGTTTCGTTAGTACAAGTTGTTATTATATCGCTTATCGGATTGGTGTAACGCATCCGGCAGTTTCTTTTCAATTCATTGTAGGTTTATTTAATTTTTGATTTAATTTTAATTTAATTTTCCTTACAGCTAAGCTTCACATTGCACAATTGCTTAAGCAGCTTCACCAAGCTGGAGTGTAGAATAAATAAAATAAATGGCCTAAAAGGACACATGTTACAAACTCAGCAAAGCTTAAAATTCAACTCGCAAGAAGAAAAAAAAACAACACACACCGGAAGATAAGAAACATTGCCCGAGCGGAGCACCATTGCAAGAAGCACAAACACAACACAGTGTGTGGGGAAAAATGAGAATCATTTCCCAAGCCCGTGACGCTCACGCGCCGAGCAACGCCGGGAACAATGCCGAACAACCTCCCCCGTTGTGGTTGCTGATAAGAAAGCTGCTGCAGCTAGGGGAGGGTTTCGAAAAAGCTCGCTCTACGCTAACAAATCGGCACGCTCGGCGCTGCTCGGTTGTGTTGTGTAAGGATACGGATCAAAACACGGGAGAAACCCCATATCCTGTGGCCGCCGACTGTGACAGAGAGAGAGAGAGAGAGAGAGAACGATGGTGATGGGTACGCTGCGTGAGCACATTGCTATACGGCACCCGATATCAGTGCCAGTGATAAGAAAATGCACTGCAGAATCGTCGTCAATCGAACACGGCCGCCAGCCGAAGACGGATGGCAAAACGGTGAAAGGCGATCCTGTGCGCGTCTGGTAGGAAATAAGAGAGAGAAAAAAAAGCTCACCCTGCACAAAAAAGGAAGTTTCTTGTTTGAAAACGCAAGTATTTGTCTAGTTTGAAACAGCTAAAGCGAACCAGTAAAACGTTTATCAGTAAAACCCCGACGCAGTGGAGCGGATGGTACGAGGTTAAAATATACACACACATACGCGCAGGCAATAGAAAAGAGTGAAAAGCTAGTGCTACCGCGTTCGCCCACTCCCATCCCCGTTGCTCCGGGGTGTGCTCGTGGAGGGTTGTGCTTATCACTTTGTCTAATTAGGGGGCGGGTGGGAGGACCAGTGATAATGGACTTTGGTGGTATGAAAATGGTGCAAAATGGTTGGAAAGCATCAGCATAAAACAAATGGCCAACAGGCTTTCCGTTTTAAAACGGTGTAAGATATTCAAAAATTCAAAGTGTTATCAGTTGCCTGCCGATAAGATGCCTAACTGCTGCTCGGGAATCCTGAGTGGCGAGAACTGGGCAACACGGGCATAGATACGGCGGTGAATAGTAGCGGTGGTGTGGCGGTAGGGTCTAACGGAGAAAAAACACGGAACACTGTTTTTTTTTTCCTCAATATTATTTTTGGGGGGGGTGGGTAGTGAGAATTGTGCAGACCGGGGTGTACTGTTACTAATGGACCAAAAGCTTGCTACTACCGTGAGCGAACGAGCAACCGAACAGCGACCGAAAGGGATCGCCGCCGAACCGAAACCCATCACAGGACATGCGCCCGGTGGAGTCTTTCGCGCGCTCGCGGCAATAAGAGATGATACCGTAAACTCGGCTCCTATCGACGGTGTGTGTTGATGTTTCGAGTCAAATGATGCACGAACATTACAAAACCCGGTACTGCAACCGTCCGTTAATGCATTGGAAGCATTGTTGTACAGGCGAATGATCGCCTAATCAATCAGCGGCATCATCATAAGGAAGGCAACAGTGTGCAATAAACCATTTCCGGACTGTAAGCTTATAAAGTTATGAAGGCAGGGCCAGGGCAATAGGTGAAGTGAGCTAAGCAACCGTTAACAACAATAAGCAATAGATGTACGGCAGAACAGGACGATACAGGACTGGTCCAGGCGATTGGGATGTGTAACTATGTGTCCATGTCGCTCGTTTATCAGCTACCGCGCTCGCTCGCTCTCGTGCAAACGGAACCCGCCGTCAGGATACAAGCTGCTACGCTTGCAACGCAATGCAACTGATAACGTGTAATGAGTGTGTTGTGCCTGCGCGCTCTCCGTAAAAGCTCTCTCGGTCGCGTACGCTCACTAGTTCGGTCGCGGCGATAAGGAAGCGTTATCCTTGGCATATGCTTATCACCAACACGTGCGTACGGCCGAAAGAGGGAGCGTTTTATCATCCTGTGTAAGTAGAACCCCCCCCCCCGTACTTGGTGTAAAGAGTTGTGCCTGCAAATTTATATGTACATTCATGGCTTGGGGGTGAAATGATAAGAAGCACACAAACAAGCAATACAACAACAACACAAACGAGAGCATCCTTTTGTCCAACGAGCTGCTATAGTGGCAAAACAGTGAAACACTACCGCTCTGCTCTAGGTGCCCGATGATAAGGAGACCGATGTTTATTTTATCAAACGCATGCATGTGTGTTGGTGCGCTGCCGTCTTATGTATATATATATATATAGATGTGTGTGTGTATATATATATATATACGGCTTATTTGTAGCTTTCGTGCTGCGTCATGAACATTGATATGATAGTATTGTGTTTACCACATCGCAGTATGCGTAGGTGAGAAAGCTCGCATCCTTTACTATCTTGCAATCTTTTTACTACCGCGCACGACGTTTCCACACTCCCCGCTACCCACCCCCCACTCCCCCTTCCCCGTCTGCCATCCCTTCCGCCCTGTGAAATGAAGAGCTTGTATCAATTTGGTTTCTTATCAAACAGCCCGACAGGCGTACGATTGGGGATTTGGGTTGATATGTGTGTGAAAATCTCGCCACTTTTGGTCGCCTTGGGTGCGCTTGTTGTGTGAGCATATTTCTCTAACGGTGATTACATATTGTTGTGTAGTTTGAGCGTTACATGTATCCATATGCTACCAATAACAGTGGATGCGCATTTGGTAGAGTAATCGAATGATTATCACACATATTTAAAAAAAAACAACATGCATGTACTTTGGCGAAAAAACCAACAAAGTAACCTACTATGTTGAATATTTGAATGTCTTCAATTAAGACGGGTATTGCATTTCCTTCCGTTGCTACGTTGCTATCCGTAATGAATTATGCTGTATATTTACTCTGGAAACATTCCTTTTATTTTGCAGATTCCCGTAGTAACAATTTCAACTAAACAAAGGCAATGTTTGGCAGAACAGCACTTAAAATGACCAACATGATGTGTCTCGTCGGCACGGTTGTAATTATTTGCTTTATTGAGCTGATCGTATCGCGGGACGTGTACGATCACTACGAGCACAGCCTGCTAAGACGCAGTCACCGGGGCTTTCATCAGCAACAGCAGGAGCAGCAGGAGCAGCACCATCAGTACAACAATATTAACCATAATAGCAAGCACCATGGCAATAGCAATTACCGTCAAACTTACTGCGGTCGGCAGGTGAAATTTTACGAAAAATCACACCATACCAAACATACCGGCCATCATCAGCCGCGCGTGGAAACGATCGCGATGAAGCACAAGCGCCACTACGGCAGCCAGCATCAACGGAACAATTCGTCCACGTCCATCAACGGACAGCAGCAGCACTATCCTGCCTGGATCGACCCATCTGCCGACGGTCACGAACAAACGCTCCTAATGCTGCAGGATGACGAGGAACAGCATGGTGGCGCGACCGCAGGATTGAAGCAACCGAAACATGGCATCTCTGTGTGGCCGGTCAAGCGGGAAGCGGTCGTCGAAGGTGATCTCATACTCGGCGGGCTCATGATGGTACATTCGCGGGAAGATTCAGTTACGTGTGGACCGATCATGCCGCAGGGTGGCATACAGGCGCTGGAAACGATGCTCTACACGCTGGACAAGATTAACGAGCAGGGCCTGGTGCCGAACGTTACGATCGGGGCACACATCCTGGACGACTGTGACAAGGATACGTACGGGCTGGAGATGGCGGTCGATTTTATCAAGGGCTCCATTAGCAATATAGACGATATCAACGATTACGATAACTGCAGCAAAGGGCACAAGAAGAAAATAATTTCCGGCGTTGTTGGGGCCGCTTCGTCCGTAACTTCAATACAGGTAGCGAATTTGCTGCGATTATTTAAAATACCTCAGGTAAGCCACTAACAGGGAGAGAGATATCTTCAATCTTATGCCAAAAAAGAACTCCGAATCACACACGGTGTGTTTTGTTATTTTTAGGTTTCCTTTTTTTCTACAAGTCCAGAGCTGAGCAATAAACAACGATTCGAATACTTTTCACGAACTATTCCATCGGATCATTATCAGGTGAAGGCTATAGTGGACATAGTGCAGAAGCTGGGCTGGAGCTACATTTCCATTATTTACGAAGAGAGTAACTATGGCATTAAGGTAGGCATTATGTCGCCGTTGTGTTTGTTCTGTAAATAATGTTTTATAATTACTTCCCCTTTACGCAAACAGGCATTCGAAGAGTTAGACGATTTGCTATCCAAGCATAGCATTTGCATAGCTGTTAAGGAGAAACTAGTAAAAGATTCTGGTGTTGCTGATACGATTGCATATGATAACATAGTACTTAAACTGTTAACCAAGCCACGTGCTAAAGGTACATTGTTTTCCGAACGTTACGGCACAGCTTTTTTCGATTCAACCGTTACCCATGCGTATTCTTTTACACTCCTACCAGGTGTTATTATATTTGGATCGGACCAAGAGGTGGCCGAAGTGATGAAGGCAGTCCGTCGGCAAAATGTTACAGGGTTATTTTCGTGGATCGGATCCGACGGTTGGAGCGCACGCAATTTGGTGTCGGATGGCAATGAGGCCGAGGTGGAAGGTACACTGTCCGTTCAACCGCAGGCAAATCCAGTGATTGGGTTCGAAGACTATTTTCTCAACCTGACCGTTATTAATAATAAGCGTAATCCTTGGTTTGTAGGTAGGTGGAACAGGAGTGGGAGATCGTTCATGAAAAAAAAAACCAAAACAGATCACTTATTGCTGTCCCTTGTTATTTGCAGAGTTTTGGGAAAACAATTTCCAATGTAAATATCCACACTCACCGTACACGCCGTACAATAAGGACTATAAGAATGTGTGCTCGACAACGGAGAAGCTCGCGAAAGGCGATCTAGACTTTGAAGATCAGTTACAGTTCGTAAGCGATGCGGTCATGGCTTTTGGTTACGCATTCAAGTATGCTTCCACCCGATAGTAAAGTGTTTTTTTTAATGTCCAAACATCTAATTTTTTCACGTTTAAACTGTACCGCTACAGAAACATGCATCAGGAACTGTGTAGAGGCAAACCGGGTCTTTGCGATGCGATGAACCCTACCAAGGGTTCGGAGCTGTTGAAGTACCTCCGGAAGGCGGATTTTATCGGGCTTAGCGGCGATAGGTTTAACTTCGATGTGAACGGTGACGGACCGGCTCGTTACAACATTATCCACTTCAAACAGGTAGCACCGGAACGGTACAAATGGATAAAGGTTGGCGAATACTATCAGGGCGAGCTGCGTTTGAATATGCAAGGTATGGAACGCTTCGGCATTTCCTGATTCAACAATTGACCAATTAACTGTAACACGATTTGCTCCACCTCGTAGATATTCAATTCCGCACCAAAGATTCGATGCCACCGGAATCAGTATGCAGCAGACCATGTGAACGGGGCCAAGCGAAAAAGTACGTCGAAGGTGAAGGATGCTGTTGGCATTGTTTTAACTGCACACAATATCAGGTAACTAAAGCGGGGGAAAAGTGTTTAAAATAGTATTTAAACACAAAGGTGAAACAGTGTCGGTACAATCTAATTTATTTTCCACCTCCAAAATAGATACGAAGTCCAAATGATGAAACACACTGCGTCAACTGTCCAAGGGGAACGCTACCAGACGTGTATCATGAGGAGTGTCAGCAGATTCCGGAATCCTACCTAAGGCCGGAATCATTTCTCGCTATTGGCGCAATGACGTTCAGCTCGTTCGGCATATTGATTACATTTTTCGTTATCGGTGTATTTTTGAAGTATGGAACGCTCTCGCTAGAGCATTCGGTAAGATGTACTAATTCGGAATTATTTGAATTTCTGTTTTCGTAGACATAACGATACACCGATCGTTAGAGCATCCGGACGGGAGTTGAGTTATGTGCTGCTCAGTGGTATATTACTCTGCTTCGGCGTTACCTACACGTTAGTTATCAAACCAAATGATATAGTTTGTGGTGTGCAAAGGTAAAAAGAGATGCGGTAGGCAATCAGTATCAGATCCATAACCTTCACCATCTTTATCCTTTCCTTTTGAACTGTAGATTTTGGTCCGGCTTTTCGTTCACCGTTGTCTATGCCGCATTGCTAACGAAAACTAATCGTATTGCGCGCATCTTCAATGCGAGCACTAAATCAGCAAAACGTCCGTCTTTCATAAGTCCGCATTCTCAGCTGGTCATTTGCGGAATACTGGTATCCTTCCAGGTACGTGCGTATACGCATAAACCATTAGACTGTGCGTCAGTACATTTCTAACCCAAATTTTTATTTTGTTTTCTTGTAGATTTTAATCAATGCAGTATGGATGATCGTGTCACCGGCACATGCGATGCACTACTATCCCACGCGGGAAGACAACCTACTGGTTTGCAACTCCTATACCGACGCATCCTACATGATTGCATTCTTTTATCCTATTTTTCTGATAGTCATTTGTACCGTATACGCCGTGCTGACACGGAAGACACCCGAAGCTTTTAACGAATCTAAGTATATTGGTGAGTGAATTTGTGGCGTTATTTGGATTTGTGTTGGTATGATTAAAACACCAAACACCACCCGTTCGCTGTATTGCAGGTTTTACAATGTATACAACTTGCGTTATTTGGCTTGCATTTATACCACTGTACTTTGGTACGGCCAATAATGTTCAGCTTAGAATATTTACAATGTCCATGACGATTAGCCTGTCGGCCACTGTGACGCTGGTATGCTTATTCTCACCAAAGGTAAGCGTAACCGCCTGTCTGTAATGTCATTGCAATTTATTTAATAACTAAACCTTCCACTTTCCTTTGGTACAGCTTTACATCATATTGATTCGTCCGGAACGAAACATACGACAAAGTATGATGCCCATCCGTTATAGCACAATAAACAAAACTACCGGTTCGGCGCAATCGTCCGTCATGGCGGCAGTCATCGTAACGGCGGCCACGTGCAACGAAAATGAGAAGGTTATCAAGAGCGCATCGAACGAAAACATACCGGCTGCGTACTGATATACAAACAAGGTGAAGCTAAAAAGAGTAGGCAACGCTTCAAAACCACAACACAACACAGCAACAGCTAAAAACGCATCATGAGCTCCTATGGTGGCCGCTATTGAAGTTAGTTTTTAACGACCAATCAATTTGTGTGCGATGTGAGGGAGGAATAGTTCGATTTTAATTTTGTAGTCATGTTTGGAACTCAGTTCGCATTGTGTGCTAAATGAGAGCATTTACGAGAGATTTGAATGATGGTGGCAGAGGAATAAGAAAAAAAAAACAAATATATATATATAGTATCCGTTCAAATTGTGTTGCGCTTTGTTTTTGTTCTGCGATATTTTATTTAAATGTAACTTAAAATAATCCTGGTGTGCCAAATTTAAAACCTGACCAATTGCGGATTTGCCGTATCAGCATTTCCGCAATTACGAGAATACGATTAAATTTAAGATGTTCTTTCCAAGAATAATCGACATTGAACAGAATTTGATCACACAGAATGTAACGTTGCGCAGATTTAAATATTTGAATTAGTTATTATTTATGTAGTATTTTCATCGGGCCATCAATGTTTGCAAAACAAGCTTGTCCCACCTCATGTCTATATACACGTTGTGCGCGATGACAGATTGTACCGTAATTTCTTTTCATTTGTTGTTTAGTGCTAACATGTGCGCGCTGATGCCCGGCTCCTTCTGGTGAACGGTTTCGTGCCTGGTGTTTCTTTTTGTGCGAATAATCGGCCTAATTAGTGGACAGAATGAAAAACAAACCGCAGAAGCATAAAGCTTCTAACGTGTTTCACTTTAAATCGTTTCGCGAACGTATCGATGAAATCGATGTGCGACGTGGAGCACTGTATCGTGTGGAGACAGATTATGAGCTACCGGAAACCGAGGACGGTACCTTCTTCCAGCAGTCGCTGGGGAAGTGGTCCGTGCAAAACCTAACCGACGAGTACATTGCCTATCAGCGAGGTTTCAAAGAGACGGCCACGCTACCGCTGCTGCTATTCAACAAGGAGGCAATCGTTAAGCATCTAACCAACTGTCTAACCAAAGCCACCGACGATGCTTTGCAACCGTTGCTGGAGCTGGTGGTGGCACTGGCGAAGGATATGCGGAAAGAGTTTCGACCGTACTTTACCGGTTTGTTCGAGGTGGTGGTACAGTTTCTATACTCGGACAGTGCGGATCGCGTCGAGTGGACGCTGCTGTGCTTGGCACATTTGTTTAAAATTTTGCGCAGTTTCCTGCGAAGTGATTTTTCACTCACCTTTCACCGCCTGCTACCATTGCTGGATGAAAAGAACAGTCCACAGCACGCCACAGACTTTGCAACGGAATGTCTCGGCTACTTGGTGCGTGACCTCAAGGATAAAGGACCGTTCGTAAGCCTGATGCTCAAATGCCAAATGCGAAACGAAGCGTACACGTTCGCCTGTGGAAGATTACTGTTCGAGGTGTTACGCGGCGTGCAGGAGCAGTTCCACACGTCGGCCAAACAAACGTTGCTACAGCTGTACGGCATTCTGCAACAGCTGGAGGAAACGGAAGCGGATCATCTGCAGGACATACTAACACAAACGATTACCGATATTGTGCAACGTATTCAGCCGGCGGATATTCACATCTTCTGGGAAACGATACGCGTTACGGTTGATGGATGTTTGGCCTCAGTGGATGCGCAAAGCGAAGATGCGAAGGTAGAAAAAGATGAAGACCGGACGGTGAAATATTTGACCCGCCTGTTGCAGCTGAGTGGAATTGTGTTGGAACATAAGTATGGTCAATTGCTCGGTGACGCACTGTCGGTTACCGTATCACAGCTGATCCGTTTGCTGACTTCGTTCTCTTCGCCTACGATTGAGTTTAAGGAAACGATTGTCAACCACATCATTATCATACTTCGCTCGAGACATCTTCCCCTTACACAGCTTGAAGCGAGTCGGTTAACGATGAATGTGCTGCTGCAGGATCATCGTCCGCTTTATGATCGATTCATCGATTCCACCGCACACAGTCCAATGTTCGAAGCGCTCATATGGCCTAATTTCGTGAAACGGCTTGAACAGGAGCTGGATGATGCTAGAATGACCTTTTTAGCTGGGTTGCTGTTGAAAAAATCACCTCTCTGCGGTAATGGGTTGAAGCTGGAAGATTGGAAACCGTTTCCGGTGAACGTGGTGCCAAACGGGAACCTGGAGAAGTACATGAAACAATTGTTGATAAACAGTACCGCAAGCCGCGTCCCGGACAACTGTGATCTTTATCTGAGCGCTTTGATCGTTCTACCGCACTTGGGTAACTTTCGAGAGAAAGCAGCCGCCAGCAATGCTGTAGGCGATTTTATTAAACACGCAGTACAATCCCTTCAGGATGGTACAATCGCCACATCGAAACAACCGGAGCTGGGTGAACAAATGGTCAAACTAATCGCCATATCCGTGGAAACGCTTGTGCACCTGCAGGCAATGGATGGCAAGGCTTACTTCGATCTGTTGGAATGTTTGCTCCCGGTTGTTACCGCGCACGAGTGCTTGCTGCTGAACAGTGTTCACCTTCTTATCGTACACATTGCCAATCAGCGCAAAAATACAATTACTTTCGAGCGGTTTAAACGTATCCAACGGTTCATAGAACCGCTCATGTCATCTTACGATAGCACCGTGCGACGGCTAGCCTGTGCCGTTATGGCAATCTTCGCGGAACTTCCAGAGTTGGCCAGTGGTATGGGTCCACTGTACGGCACGCTGGCGAAAATCGAATGTGTCGAGCCGTTGATACACACCTACCGCCAGCAAGTGATGCTCTTCCAGAACCTGAACTTTGACGGTCAACTTTGTCAACAGGCGGCCGATGTTGCACGCAACGAATGGACGGAAACGGTACTGCGCTACATGCTGTCGGTGTTTGCCATCAATTTCAAGCTTCTGTGGGAACCGGCAGGAACGGTCGTGCAAACGTATGCCGACAATATGGTGAAAAGTGATGAAGAGATTTTTTGGACCGTGTTCGACATGATGCTAGGTATGGCGGAAGATCAGACGCCTCATGCAGACGTGCAGCCGTTGACTTCATCCGAAGACTTAAACGAACGGGAAGCTGCGAGTGATACATCCACAGCTTCCGATGCTGATGATGCGGAGATTGATGAAACTGAAATGGACGTAAGCGAGATGACCACGGAATCCCTCTTTTCCGCAGTGATGGAATATTTTCCAAAGAAAATCAAAATTGACTATATGAACGTGCGAATACAGCAGCTTCGAATGCTGCACCGTTGTAGCAACTTTTGCCGCTCCAAGGGTGACCGTATCGTGGAACGTTTCTTTGCCTTTCTAGAGCAGGACAAATCAACCTCAACCACGACCGAAACGGAAGCGAACGAAGATACACCAGCACCACAGAAAGTGGACAGAGAAATAAAGCGCAAAAGTAGCAAATCGGCTGGACCCGGTACACATCAGGTGTTGCTTAGCTATCTAAGAATAAGTACCGAACTGCCAACGAAAACGGTGCGCAAACATGCGGATCGTTTGTACGCCACGTACGAAACGCTCGTTAGCAGCCGCAACGAAGAAATACAAAAGGTAGCACTGAACGGTATATTTGCGCTGGGTGGATCACAGCTAACGCCGTACAAAGATTTCATCAATCGTTTAACGAACGAAAAAACGCTTAAACAAGCGCTACTGTCCGTGTTCGTCCCATCGGAGGAGGCCGATGAGCCAGCTGAGGATGGTGTTGCTGGGTACACTAGTGCCAGCGGACGGACGAAAGTGGCCGAAGAACATCGGCCGAAAGTGTTGCAACTGGTACTGAAAGTATTGGATGGAAAAATTAAACAAAATCTTGGAACGGAAGGTGGACAGCATAAAGCTACCATTCTTACGTTCATTGGTCGTCTGCGGGTAGAAGAGCTAGAGTTGTTGCTCGTCCGTTGGTTTGCAGTTTACTTGCAGCTGTTAAAAGACACTCCTTTGGCAACGGTACGTCACCTTACGGAAGCCATGGACGAGGGGATTGACGTAGTGCCCACACCTACACCGTTAAAGGTGAAAACATCGCTTAACTTTCTGGCCGCACTGCAAACGGAAATTGCTCCACTAAAAACGGCTGCGTTTGCTGGCAAACTTATGCATTTAAAAATTTGCTTCGACACACTGCTGATGCGAATGGATCACTCCATCTATAAGAGGTACAAAAATCAGGCACTGTTGGCGTTGGTGGACCTGTTCGATCAATATGACTCCAGCTATCAGTGGACGAACGAAGAGTTGGATGCGATCATGGAAATCCACGTCTGGCCACAGCTGGAGCTGCTTCCGAGCGATAGTATCCATTCGCCAACGCCACTGCTCAAGCTGCTGCTTAGCTGGAGCCAGAGCGAACGATTCTATGTCCTGCTGGAGCGTCAGCACGTTGCTGATGCTGGTACCATTGAAGCAGAAGAAAGTGAACTCGCCAAGAGCGATCTGCCCACAACACCGCTCGATGCAATAATCAGTTTATTGCGTGGTTCGCGAACGAGTGGATCAGTTTGTTCGAAAATTTTCATCGCACTCGCAGCCATGCTGGAGGGTGACGAACGGAACAAGCAACACACGGGCGACGACGATGAACCAAAACAAGGGCGTGATATAGCAGCAACGGCACAGCTAACCGGTCGCAGTCGATTGCTGATACCGTACGTAAAGGATTTGCTCCAGTACATACGACAAGCGGTCAAAGGGAAGAAAATGATCTCGAGTGATCTGCTGCTTATACTGACCCGTCTAGCAGAATCGGGTATGATCGGTTGCGATCAAAAGGACGAAACAATGATCGAGAATGATCGGGTGTCGTTGCTAAATTTGCTATTCCCGATACTAACCCGTAAGGTGCACGAGATCGGTGGTGATGATCATCAGCAGGCGTGTGAGGATATAAGACGGTTGCATATTATTATTGCACGGCTTTTGAACGACGTACACGATCCGCTGCGATATTTGAAGCAGCTGGCGTCATCACTTCAGAATATAAAAGAGCGCGGTAAGTGAGCAATCTTTATCCACAGCTATAGCAAAACCAAAAATGGTGACAAAAACATTCCACTTTTGCATATTTGCAGGTGCACGCAAAATTGTGCTACAGATATTCGACAACCTGGCACACCATTCGGTGGAAATGCAACTGATCAACACGCTTGTCCGTGGTCTAAACGCGACGGACAAGCGGTGGGTTGAACAGCCGGATCATACCGCCCGTACGGCAGCTTTTAGGTCGATCGATCGACTGATTGCCGCGGAAGCTCCGGACGATGCGCGAATGACCGGTAACGTCGCGATCGTGTTTCTTTCCCAAGCGTTCCATGTGCTGCAGTACGAGAAGGATTTTTCGGCCCGCCAGAATGCGTCCGAGTACGTGTGCAAGGTGGTGCTGTATCTTGCATCGGCGAACGATTGGTCCGCCGAGTTGCGCTACTGTCTGGAACATATCGTCCTGCAGGGTATCGTCGACGGGTTTAAGGTGAAGCGTACGGCCAGCGAACGGCGCAACGAGTCGATACAACTGCTCGGAGAGCTTAGTCGGATCGTGGGCAAACCGGGTGTAACGACGGATCCGAATTGCCGAGTGTTTGCCGAACTGTGGCATTTCACGGCACCGGGTGACGGTGCTGAGCGAGATTTCTTTGAGAACATCACACACCTCCAGCCGTACAAACACCGGAAGGCAATGAAGCGACTTGCCGTGAAGTTAGCAATAATGGCCGAAGGAAAAATTGGGGACGAGATGAGCGATGCGATTGGTGCCGGTGGTCCATCGTCACGTACCACGGTAAACTATCTGCTGCCTATAGTGTCTCACTACATCTGCCACGATGAGTACAAGATGCAAACGAACCTGGTCGAGGAAGCCGGCAACTGTATCATCAATCTGTGCCGTCTACTACCGTGGCGTGGGTACCACATGGTACTACAGCTGTACTTGCGCAAGCTGAAATACTCTTGGGAGTACCAGAAGCAGCTGTTGCGCATTGTGATCGGCATAATGGATGCGTTTCATTTCGATCTTTCCGCAGCAGTATCGGCACCGGTGGACGAGGACACCAAGTTATCGAAAGGCGCGAACGCTTTAATGAATAAGAAACTTACGCTAAAGGATGTGTCGGAAGAAATGGAAGCCAATAAGGACGAAGCAACTGCTGAGGAACGGGACAAACAGCGGGACGATAATGGAAGCGAAGAAAAGGGTGAAGAAAATGGTCAGGAACCGAAGGAAGATGTGGATGAAGAAGCTATGATCGTTGATGATGGTGATAACGAACCAATGGTTTGCGATCCCGCCGAAAAGTTGCGTGTGGCACGTAACATTGTGCACGACATCTCTAGGACGATCATTCCGAACCTGCTGTCATCGTTTCATTTCGCCACCGAATCACCCGTGACGGTTGGCAGCAGTGGTCAGATGGATAAGAAAGCGCGCTTTGCAAAGCAACGGACAGAAATGCTGAAGCTTCCGATAGCTATCGCGATAGTGAAACTGTTCATGAAGTTGCCACGCAAAGAGATCGAGCTAAATCTGCCCAAACTGATCATAAAGGTGATAACGTTCCTTAAGTCGCGGCTAAAGTTGGCCCGTGTGCAAGCGAGAAACACGCTCGCGCACATTACCCTCGAGCTCGGACCATCGTACATTTCCTTCGTGTTGCAAAATCTATTGGCTATGCTAACGCGCGGCTTTCAGCGCCACGTGCTAACGTTCACGGTGCACACGATTATAGAACGCGCGCAGAAACATCTAGCCGGTGGGTCGGTACTGGAGAACATACTGCAAACCGTGCTGCACATCTGTACGGAGGACATTTTCGGTCAGCTGATAGGGCTTATGAACGGAACTACCATCGAAACCGGTTCGTTGAAGAAGAATTCCATGCCGGAATCGAAATCGAGCCGCAAACCGTACCAAACGCTGTACATTCTGGCAAAGAATGTGCAGGAGCGCATGCTGGTGGATCTGTTCGCACCGTTCCGTGCGATCCTGAGCCGGTACCGCACGCATCAGACGGTGACCAAGGTAAACGATGCACTGCACCAGATAGCAGAGGGTATCGTAGCGAACGAATCCGTCAGCCACGAATCGTTGCTCGTGTTCGTGTACGGTATGGTGACGGGGAAAATCTACAATCAGTGTGCAACAGGGGAGCAACAGGAGCAGGATCAGCTGCAAACGGATGCTGAGAAGAAACAAACAGCGAAGAAGTTGCTAGGGAACGTACCCAAACCGGGCAGCATTTATCTCATACCGGAGGAACCGAAACGGTATGGATCCGTAGCGGGAACGGCAACAGTGGACCACCTTCTTACAAAAGCCGAAGGTAATGATCCCGCATTTCTCGAGTGCGGGCTGGAGATACTGCTAAGCTTCATCAGGCGCAAACAGCTTGGCGCTCGGATTGACATGGATCAGGAAGAACTCTTGCAACAGCTTATCGATCCGATCGTACCGACGTTGGTAGAATCGCTCGATTCCAAACATTCGAAAATTATTTGCCATTCGATTAACTGCTTCAGTGCGCTCTGGTCCACACAGTGGCCGCTGAAAAGTTTCCAGCAACCCGAAACGATAAACACGATCGTGAAGGCGATCTTCGCTATACTGCACCGTTACAATACAGTAGCGCTTGACGTTAACAATCCCAATTTTGGTATGGTCCGCGCTAGCTTTAGGGCCATTGTTGCCGTTCTGAAACCCGGCAAAGAAACGTACGAATTCTCGGACGAACAGTTGCGCCTGTTGGTGATGTACATTGAGCAGGATTTAGCGGTTGGTGGTGGTCGCCAAACGACCGCATTCACACTGTTACGATCGCTGCTCGCACGTCGTTTTACGTTCCAAGAGCTGCATGTACTAATGAGCAAGGTGTTTGAGATTTGCGTGCGTTCGGAAAGTGAGAATGTTCGGTAAGTACATGGAGCTATGGATAATTAATCTTTTTAAACACATTCTTTTGTATTTTAACTCACTCACTGCATTTGCGTTTTGTTACAACAGGTCGGAATGTCGGCAGAACATAGTGGAGTATATCATGAACTTCCCGATGAGCAAAAAAGTGCCGACACATTTGTGGTATTTTGCTACCCAGCTGCAGTATGAGGTGTCGTCCGGTCGGGAGTCGGCCTGTTTGCTGCTAAAAACATTGTTCCAAAAGCTACCGAAGGTAAAGTTGTTTTTTTTTTTTTCGTGTACGCATTATTCTTCCTGCGTTATATTTAATATATATTTTTTTTATTCATTTTTGCTTTTTGCTCCAGGCAACGGTAGTGAAAAATCATGTCTCCATCTTCTTTGTGCTGGGTCTCCAGCTGGCCAATGATGATACGGTCGAAATCCGTACGCTTGCGGCCGACTGTATCGAAACGCTGCTGAAGCGTCTCGATTCCAAGGATAAAATCGCACTGGTGGATATTATTCGAGAGATGCTGTGCGCACCATCACTCAAACATCGCGAACTCGCCTCACAGCTCTTGCTGCGCATTATTAACAGTGAACCAACGGAACCATTTATCTGTAGCTGGTTGGAAACGGTGTTATCATCGTTGTTACAGAATTTGGTCCCACTACCCAATGGTGAAACGGTGGGTACATTTGTGAAACTTGCACCAACCACGACACTGCTAACCGCCGATCCGTGGGTCGATCATTTGATCATACAAACGCTGAACGTTTTTGAAGCGTTGCTTCGGCTGAATCCGACCATGCTAACGTCGGTGAAGCACAACGATACGATCGATTCGCTAGCGTATACCGCACAATCTCTACTGAACAGTGGTCACCAGTGGGTGCGAATAGGCGCCCTTAAGCTGCTGTATCAAATAATGAACGAACTGGACTTTGACGCCATCCACGACCGCATCAGGTACGTTCGGAAGCATCGAAAAACGGAACAGTGCCGTGAGAATGGTGAGGAAGAGATGGAACTAGACGTCGATCAGGATAGCGAGGATGCGCCAGCAAGCACCACTGGCAAACAATTCTTCCACCAGAACCCATTGCGTGACTGTAAAACGCTTACGCTAGACCTGTGTGCCCAGCTGTCCCCGAACAGTGCGATGGTGAATGAAAATGACGATGAGGCTGCAGCTCTCGTTACGCAGCTACTGTTCCTGATAGCGAACGTGCTGCGCGCCGTCCCATTGGAGGATGAACAAAAGTCATCGAAAAAGATTAATCTGTACTGGCTGGTGCGTAGGGTGCGCTACATAATGCAGAATGAAATTGTAAAAACGCCGCACATTTTCACGCTGGTAGGTATTGTTGTGGAACGAATGCCGAACACTTTCTGTTATTTAATTTCTTTGACCTTTTATAGCGAAAACACGCATTGCACTGGATATCATCGGTGGTAGCGATTGTGGAGCAGGATATGCTGGAACAGTTGGCACCATCACTGCTTATACCGGCCGTACGTGAACTTACCGCCCAAGACATTTCCGGCAGCCACACGGCGAACGATCCGTCAAAGGTTACACTCCGTAAGGTAGCATCCAAGGTGGGAAGGGAAATTAGCACGCGCCTTGGTACGGAGAAGTACGATAAGATTCGAAACGCAATCGAGACATCGTTACGCAGCAAACGTGCGGGTCGTAGGGTGAAGCTGGCACAGGAAAAGATAAACCAACCGATCCTGGCAGCAAGGCGTAAGGAGGCCAAAAAGACGCGCACCAAGGAAGCAAGAAAGCGAATGATGCAAACCCGCGACGATCCGTTCGATCTCGATGCAGCGAGCAATGGTGGTGTAATCCCGGGCATGAAACGCCGTGCTAAGTCAAGGACACGGCCGGTAGTTACCAAGAAACGGCGAAATATGGAAGCAATGTTTAGGGATTGAATAACGATCGTTTTAAAACATCCACCAAATGTTATGAATCAATGAATAAACCTATCTGCTAATGCAATAAATCGTCAAAAGAAGATAATCGTAACGTAACGAAAGAGAAATTTCATTTTTATTTGATTCCCCCCGATTTAAGATGTGGTTGGTAATGATGAAACCCTTTTAGAGTAAAACAAAAACGTTACATACACACAGTATTTTCGATGGTCAATTAATTACGCTTTATTTGTTCTTATCGAGGGCACTCGAATCCGTCGTGTCTTGCATCATGTGCAGATCGTTTCACACACAGTGCGCTTAGCGTTCACGTTCGAGCTACTCTAGTATGAGATTGTTTACAGTTTATAAGAACATGCTGAATGATAGTTGGAATAAGGGTTTCACATCCAAAATCAGCCTAAATAAGGTATCCTACAAACGAAAAGGTCCCAAACAACATACCAAGCAAAAACAGAAAATCCACATTAATTCCACATAATTTAAATTAACTATTCGTTCGTTTAATGCAAACAAAATAGGATCTTAGGTATAAATCAAACCTAGAAATGCCACACAACAATAAGTGAAAACGATCATTTAAATGCAACCTGAAAATGCGCACGTACTATTCGTATGGGTTTTTGTTTTGCTTTAGAATCATTTACTTAAACTAGAGCCGCCTTTCCTTTGGTGCTGAGTGAATGGTGCCTAAAAAAAACTCGTATTCAAATTGCTTTACCGTTACTGTGTTGCGTTCTTTCTCCTTTCAAGATCCGATTTCTAACGAAAACTAAACCCAAACCACTATACACATTCTGTTCTGTAAATGTAACTAACTCAAAAAGCATTGGATAAATATGATTTGCCTTCGATCGTTTCAAATTCATTTTTTTTTGGTTCAAATTCAAATGAGCCCGATAGCGATACCGTATCTTGACTGGGCCGGTTATTATAAGCAGCAAGAGCAAACGATCATTAAACTGCAGACAAGAATGAAACTTGTTTGAATAAATTCTACAACTGTATTATTAGTTTGAATTGAATGTTGGAAATGATGATTGAACGTGTAGCCTGAATGAACATAAACCATAACCAGCAAATACATGCTGAGGAGAGGACAGATCGTATGAAATTATGCTAAAGCTTTTTTCATTCAGTTTTACGGATTATTTCGGATCTGCCTTGTTGCTTCTATCCCACAAACTACTACTACCTCACCGAAACGGTTCAAAAGTTATTGTTCTACCAACCCCCCCTTCCAGTTAGCATGCGCCTAATCTCTGCGAGCTTTTCTTTTCTTAAGGCCTTCTGCTCCGTCCGGATTTTTACTATCTACTGGTACATCGCTTGACGATGCATCCTCCTCACCAGCTGCACCCATGTTCTGAGTTTCTTCCTCCTCCTGTGCTTCATTTTCTTCTTCGTCACCTTCGGCTTCATCGCCATCCTGTTCGTCCTCATCTTCGCCGTAAGCTTCACCGGCACTACTAGCGGACCGTGATCCGGAGGACCCGGTTGTGGCAGCATTCAGCTTTGTTTTGCTCGAACGCCCGTCCTCTCCCATTTCGCCGGTGGCACCCATATCGTCTTGCTCGTCTTCCGGTGCTGGATAATCGTCATTCTTCTTCTTACGTCCAATTTCCGCCTTAGTGTCAGCCTTCACACGTACAGGGAAAAACGGAAATCATTAGACATTTTCATGGAACAACCGGTAAGCAGTAAAATCACACCGTGAGCGTAATGAATTACCTTAGCAAAGCACATGAAGTAGATCATAATGGCAACTGGCAAACCTACGACTACTACCAGCACGGCCCACATCCAGGGGTTGCTGTTGCAATACTTAAGCACACGCGAAACCAAGGTTTCCTGTGGAACGGGGAATTCAGATAAGGAAAAGTGGAGGAGTTTACTCACTAGCAATTAACTACTGTCTAGCATGGTGACAAGAAAGGACATTCCGGTGCGTAGGATGGACTTGAAGCAAGAACGATAAGGGGTATATGGCTATTTTTACCAACTAGCACGAGCTCATCATACTGCGCCATAAGTTAAACAAAAGATTAAACAACAACCTCTGTATCTCGTCGCGACCAAAGGAACCATATGTAAGCGATCAACGGAATGGAACAGTAAACGAAATATGCTCCCCAATAGCCTGGTTTGTAGTTTATATATCTCATCGCTCTGTCCCAGAGTGTTTGCTGCAGTGATTTGATTAGTTTTCCGTATCGAAGGGTGTAGAGAAAACATTAGTCATTATCATTGCGGTACTACACTTGCAGCAAAATGTATTACAGTAACGTCGGATTGACACACAATGTACTAAGATGCAACAAGTGTTCGCACTGCACACTTTCGCAGAAACGCATGATCGATAATTTAAACGTACTCTCAAATACATAAGAATATTTTTGAAATAATGTTCAAAATCACCACATAATCAAATCTTCCAAGCCCGCATATTTTACTGATATTTTGTTCCAAAGAAAAACTTACCGCTTGCCGATCGAGTGTTTTAACCTTAAGATCGAACGTTTGTGCTGCCCATTCGTCTGCGACGGCTTCATCATCACAGATTACAACATTGTCGAACAGAATGTCACTAGACATGGACCAAATTTCGAAGCCCACCGCAGCCTAAAATACACAAACAAAAGTATAAACACATATGACTCCTAAAAAAACCTGATTCGATATGCAACAAATGATTTCCTCCACTTACAATTGGGGTCATTCGGAATGGTGTCAAGTCTTCGAAAAAGTCCGGGTTCGGTATCTTACGTGGTGCCCATTTGCCCTGATAGTTAACGTTAGCGATTAGCGGTGGACGCCATTTGCCCTTGTAATTTGGATTCGCCACCATCGGTGGTTTCCACAAACCGCAACCGACTGCCTTTTCGCACAGTGGGTTCGGTATCAGGGGCGGTTCCCATTCGCCATCCATATCATTGTCCCAATCTGCCGGCTTGACGGCGGTACTGTCCGGTACCATTTCCTCCACATCATCCAACCATCCGGACGGTTTGGTGGCTTTCGGATCGGCAATTTGTGCCGGTTCGTCTTCATTCCAATCGTCCGGCTTTGTTGCCTCCGGATCGGGAATCTTTTCGCGATCATCCCAGTTTTCGGGCTTACGGTCTTCCGGATCATCAATTTCGGCGGCCGGATTTACGGCCGGTGTGAAGTTTGTGAGTAGCGAACCTTCGTTGATCGTTTTGTGATCAACTCGAATGGTGTATGTATTGTCCGGACGAATAATCAGCTGATACAGATGGGGACGTTTGTCCTTAAAGGGATCATCTAACCTATCTCTGAAGAAACACGGGCAGAAAGGAAATGTAACTTCAAAATACTCTACGGGCAATCATCATCCGAAACTTACTTTTGCTTGTTACAGTGCTTCTCGGTTATGGAACCATTGACAGGGTTGACGTGTCGGAAAATGAAGTGGAGTTTTACATCATTGCCACACTTGTCCGGACCGAACATAATCGTGTACGGCGTTTTATCATGAAACTAAAAAGAAAAAATCGCATTGATGTTGCGACTCAAAACGCTGCAAATTACGAAATAAAAAGTGATAAACGTACCTGTTTCAAATCCTTCGTTCCATCACCGACAGACAGTAGCTTGATGTAGGATCCGCCACATTCCTGACCTTCCTGTAAATTTACTTCATACTGCACCACCAGCGGTTTGTCGTCGAACACAAATGGTCGATTCAGCAGCAAATGCGATGCAATCGCAGCATGCTTTGCTTTCGATTTCAGCACCAATCCGTAGTCATTTGCTAGGATTGGTCGCTGCGGTTGCTCGACTGCCCATTCGCCATCATACTTGGCCACCTCCTCGGCCGCATCGTCTTTCTTTGCTTTTGATTTTACCCAGCGCTTTTCGATGTCATCTTCGTTGTAAAGATCATCGAAATGCTCTGCAAAATACATGCGTTTGGAGTCTATCTTTGGAGTTTCGTACAGCTCAGCATTCTCAGCCGGCTTAGCAGACCATACAGAAAAGGAGAGAAACAAAACAAACAATCGATTACACGGGCACATGTTACGGCACAAACGTTTGATTGTGCTAAGGATGTTAGTTAATTTTACCATCTCATTACCACACGAAACAACTTACCTGGGATTCGGTGGCAATTTCATCATTTCCGTGCACTACGGGGTTATGAAATAGCACCACGGCGCACAGTAAAGTAATCCGCCACAAAAGCGGCGACCACCGGGGTCTGTTCAATTTCATCATGCTCTAGTTCCCTCGTGCAACACTTATCCCTTACTGTCCTCGGTCCGTGCACCGTAACAACAGCTCGACAAACCCCTCAAAAACGGCACCTTACTTTAATGGTCACACAAATTCGATTAGTACACGTATGACAAAACTATGAGCGCATGATCTCCACTACCACCGCTCCGTGTCTGTCTGCCGGCTAACTCGTGATGCCAGATTGCCGTGTGTTCTAGGGGTGCAAATGCGTTTGTTTCGTCTGCCTTCCTGCACTTCAACGAACTGTGTGAGTAAAGCGAATACAACCCCAGCGCTTTTCAGCGGGACCACATCACACTTTGCAGGCTTCGTTTGGAGGATAATCAAATTAAAACTCCCTAAAATGATGCAAACACAGCACTTACACCAATTTTTCACACACTCACTGTGCAATGCCAATCAC
>CM032178.1:22134335-22179277 GCA_018908115.1 Anopheles rivulorum
GATCTCCACTACCACCGCTCCGTGTCTGTCTGCCGGCTAACTCGTGATGCCAGATTGCCGTGTGTTCTAGGGGTGCAAATGCGTTTGTTTCGTCTGCCTTCCTGCACTTCAACGAACGGTGTGAGTAGAGCGAATACAACCCCAGCGCTTTTCAGCGGTACCACATCACACTTTGCAGGCTTCGTTTGGAGGATAATCAAATTAAAACTCCCTAAAATGATGCAAACACAGCACTTACACCAATTTTTCACACACTCACTGTGCAATGCCAATCACGGCACTGTCGCTAAACAAATGAAAGAGTTTTTGGTGCTATATGCCCATCAAAGCAAGCTTCACGTTTTATCTCAATCTGATCCACTTCTGCCGCCAGAGCGTATTTATCGAACGGTTTTCAAGGAAAGAATGTAAATAAGATAACCAGTAAACTCTCGTTTATTCGTTCAAGGAACTCCCGGATATTGGAGCAGCACGAATTACCGAAACGATTGATAAAAAACGACAATGGACGCGTTGACGTTCAAATACCAAGGTATTTAATGCAACCTTCGTGGGGAATTCGGTTTTTGAATCCTGTATTCACCACCGGTCCTAACGGCGCATGTCAATAGATTTTCATTTTCAGTTGTTCGTAGTTATCAAGTTCCTTTCCAAAAAAGTGATACCTCTACAGGTTTCATGTTCTCTTTTATAACATATTTTCGCAAACATCAGGAAATAATGTATCGCTGTAAATGTTTGAAAATAACGGTCGAAAAATTTCCTCCTCTTGGAATAGCACCGCGGTCCATGTTTGCGCGTAATGAAGCAATGAGCTAACCTGGTATTTTATCGTTCCTCGATCTTTTCGCAGCTGTCAACTGTCAGTTTGGTGGGTTTGCGTGTGCGTGTTGGATGTAATTGTTCTCTTCTTGTGCGAGAGGTTCACTACATTTTTGTGTTATTTATGTTTTAAACAATTATTTGTACCACATGCCACTGGTTTTCCGTACTCCGAATCGATGTAACTTCGAAGAAAGCTTCTGTCGCGTATGCACATTCCACTACAGCAGTCAGTAGAAGATGAGAAAGACGCGGCAAGCCGCCGAATTTTCAGAGCTCAAGGTATGTTCATATCCTGCCAAATAGATATCGCAAGCTTCTTCGTCGCACTTGCAAGGAATGTAGACAATATACAAGCATCGAAGCAATCTACAAGGCGTTTCATGCCGACCACGAAAGAATCGAAATTTCCATTTTCCTTTTACATTAGCATCCACAGGCACACTTGCTAATGCGAAAGTGCAAGTTTTGCCATTGTGATGGTTGAAGCGTTATGGCCTGAGCATCTGAAAAATTGGATCAAGAGTGGTTCATGAACTAATAATACACAATGTTACGGTGTGTTAAAAGTAACCGTACCATCAACAAAATTACATGCTTTGGGCTTCAAAGCCTATGATGCAGGCTAATTTCGAACCGGCAAAATTGTAACTAAGCTATTGCAAAAAAAAAAAACTTTCGTTTGGCTTGCGTTTGGGAACATCCTGCGACATTGTTTTTTTTTTCTTTTTACTTCAACATAAGAGAAATCAAACCACACTTTTAACCAAGTGTGCAAATCAGGCGGCAGAAGTATGCATTGTGTATGTGTGCGTGTTACGCGTAAAAAATATATCCCTGTTTAGTAGTATGCGTACAAGTCGCTTCTGGTTGTGTGCTATGTATACCGTGGGACCATGTTTCGGTCTCGAGGTTGAGCATTCATAGAATGTCAGTTCTGTTTTGTGGTATGAAAGCTAAAAACTCACTCCCGATCGAATCGTTCGAATGCTTTTCGGGTGCATCGCTGTGATAACGGCACACAGTTTAACGAAAAGTATTGTATAAATTGTCCCATTGGATAAATCAAGGGGTATGTATCTTCCCGTTCTAGGAATGTGAGTGTGTATACCTCGATCTAGGAAAGCCTAGGCCAAATGCAACAACCATTCTTTCCACGCCGGGTGTGCTCGACAGAGGAAGCGTGTCGGATGTATGAAATAAACAAAAATGGCGCAACAACAAGAGTTTTTACTAACGGTTTATGCGAAATGTGGTCTTCCGAACTCTCGCCTTGACGTACTCAGTTAGAATCTGTTTCCTTTAATTTTGTTTCAAAGAGGTCATGTGTGTGTTTGCTTTATCTTTCTTATTCGTAGGAACTGGTACATCAACTACGAGTCTGCGATTTACAACAGTTGCTTGGCGAAAATAACATTAGTCGAAGCGGTCGAAAATCTGATCTAGTAGATCGCGTGCTGAGTTTAGTTCGACAAAACGTTGCTGTTCTGAAGCATCGAGTGCGCGAGCTTCATCGAAAGGCGTATGTTTGTTTTCTGTGGAAATTAAATTCCATACTACAATAGCTAACTTGAGTGAACCTACGTTCTTTCTTTTCCACAATAACTATTTTCAGTCAGCAAGAGGCACAAGAACTTTTAACTTCGTCGGCTAATCCAGCAGGAGGCAGTTCAGTGAACCAGTCCTTACTGCCACAGGTCGTGCTGCAGTCGGTCGAGAGTAACGCCCTAGCGGTTCAGTCGCTTCTCGCTTCCGGTGGACACATCAATATCAACAGTGGTACTGGCGGCATCGGCAACAACGGTACCGTCGTGACGAACACCAACAGTAACAACGTTCACAGTGTCAATAACGCGCGTACGACAGCGGGAATGTACCAGCAGCAGTATGCGAATACGGTGCAAAGTGACAACCGGGTCGGACAGCAGGTGCATGCCAACGGTATCGGTGTGCCAGGGTTCAGCGATTACCCTATATATCCTGACGTACAACTGAAAAAGCTGGCCTTTTTCGATGTCATGGCAACACTGCTGAAGCCGGCTACTTTGGTTCCTAGCAACACAACGCAACGTGTGCAAGAAGGTTCCTTTTACTTTCATCTAACACCACAGCAGGCGAATGAAATCGCGCTTAACCGCGACATCAGCAATCCCAACAAAATGGAACACGTCGTACAGGTTCAGCTCAGATTTTGTCTACTGGAAACCACCTGCGAGCAGGAGGATTATTTCCCGCCCAACATAGTAGTGAAAGTGAACAACAAGTTGTGTCCATTGCCGGTAAGAAACGAACCGTAAGCTACACTGTAGCTGCATTCATTTTTATTTTCGACTCACTTAATTTTGTTTGCTGTTTGCAGAATCCTATACCAACAAACAAACCCGGCGTAGAACCAAAGAGACCTCCGCGACCGGTGAACATTACACCGCAAGTGAAGCTTTCTCCGACTGTCGCAAATCACATTGCCGTTTCATGGTGTACCGAGTATAACCGCGGATATGCTGCGTCGTGCTACTTGGTCCGCAAGTTGACGTCGGCTCAACTCCTTCAAAGGCTGAAAACAAAAGGTGTAAAAGCAGCAGATTACACGCGAGCATTAAGTAAGTATTGTTTGATTCGTAGCAATGCGCAAAGGGTATTAATACAACTCGTTGGTTATGTTTATTTGTTTGCAGTCAAAGAAAAACTGAAGGAAGATGCTGATTGTGAAATTGCAACAACGATGCTAAAAGTATCATTAATTTGTCCACTGGGAAAGATGCGCATGAGCACCCCTTGTCGGTTAGTTGAAGGTTCCGGTTAATTTCGTTAAAGCTGAACTATTTCTGAGGAATCTACATTGGTTTTCGTTTATGTTTTTCGCGTTTCAGTTCATCTACCTGTTCCCACTTGCAGTGCTTTGATGCGTCACTATATCTTCAGATGAACGAACGTAAACCTACATGGAACTGTCCGGTTTGTGACAAACCAGCGGTATACAACAATCTAGTAATAGACGGGTACGTAATGATGGAAATTATAATGTTTTTGCTTTATTTAACGTGTGGTCTTTCTTCTTGAAGGTACTTCCAAGAGGTTCTGGCTTCACATAAGCTTTCGAGCGAAGATACAGAAATTCAGCTTCACAATGACGGTTCGTGGAGTACACGTGTGAAACAAAATGATTCTGACGATGGGTCGCCTAGCAAAGTTGTGCAAAAGGTCGAAGTAATATCAGATGATGTTGGTAAGTATGCAAATGTGACGAGACATTGGATCATGATCATTCAATCCTACCTTATCGACAAACTCTCCCTTTTCCTTCCTTCCTTCCTATGACAGTATTCCCTACTTAACTACTATTTCTTCAGTACATTTAGTTCCTAATATATATGTAAATATTTATATTTAAAATTTCACTACATTACCTTGCCACGTTTTGTTTCGTCTTTGCAGAAGTTATAACCACGGATCCACCAAAACCGAGTATTGTCTCGCAGACTTCAGTTATCTCAACTAATGAACCAACTTCAACTACTACCTCCAGTGAAACGGTAAATATCGCAAACAATCTTGGATCAAACAAGAGCAATGCTTCAGTTTTATTAAAAAAATTTTCATTGCTTTCATGAAAGGTTGATTTGACTCTGAGCGACTCCGATGACGAAGTTCCTTCAAAGCGTAAGAAAACCAATAACCGCACAAACGGAGCTGGCAGTTCGAACAATCCTACATCGTCTGCTTCCTCCACATCTGCTGCAACCGGAAGCTCGTCGGCTAGTGCGGGAGCAGTAGTAACTCGTTCCAAAATTAACGGTATGTACACTATTACAAATATATTACTATCCTAACACAAGTACAAACACTATCAATATGCCTTCATTAAATGTAATGTAAATCGATTTACCATTTCATGCTAAATTAAGAAAGATTGTTTGAAAATTTGCTATTATTTTTGCTGCAAACAATTGTAGTCTACAAAAACAACGTAGTCTACAAACAATTAGTGAGTAATTTTGTCCAAAGAAAATATAGAGTTTACNCTCGTTCCAAAATTAACGGTATGTACACTATTACAAATATATTACTATCCTAACACAAGTACAAACACTATCAATATGCCTTCATTAAATGTAATGTAAATCGATTTACCATTTCATGCTAAATTAAGAAAGATTGTTTGAAAATTTGCTATTATTTTTGCTGCAAACAATTGTAGTCTACAAAAACAACGTAGTCTACAAACAATTAGTGAGTAATTTTGTCCAAAGAAAATATAGAGTTTACGTTAAATCTAATTGCATTTGCGAAGCTACACCGCTAGCTAAATAGTTGAAACTAATTCACTGGTTGCGTATTGTTTTGCGTTGAGTTTGGGATACATAATTGCTCAATATGTTTTGAGAATTTAAGGTTACATTGTTGAAATCCTTATTCTATCATGCAAATGGATTCTAACTCCTAAAAGTTGCTTTCCGTTGAAGGGTTTTCTTGCTTGGTGCATAGCATATTCGTCTGAATGCCAAATATATATATTTATCGACCTAATATATACCTAGTACATGTTTTGAAGTAATATATTTTTGGTAATTTCAAATGCATCTTATTATTGGGATTTCCATACGGTCCGTCTTAGATTTCGAAATGATTTATCTTGTTCGTTCCTTCGTCCGTATACATAAAAGCGCCAAACGGTAAAAGCTTCGTTAGCTTTTGTGATACATATTGTTGTATAATACTCCCTTTGAATTATGAAGGCAAATGTCTGTTGTAAGGTTGATCAGTACTGCTCCATAATGTTTTTTTAATGGCTACATTTACATAAAATTTGGTTACATGCGAAGTTGTTACCATATTCAGTGGGTGGTCTTGATAGAAGGAAAATTATATTATTTTTTTGTAAATGTGTTGAATCGGATGCAAACCCACATTCTGCAAAAGGTGGCCAGTTCTAATTGTCGCGATGTCCATTCTGTTGTTCCTAATTTAGCTGTTTTAATTATGTTTCGTCTCTATCTACACACAAACTCACCCACACACAATATTAAAAATTTGCCCTTCTAGTGACAAAATTGCATTTGTCTAATTGTGGATTATTTCTTCATCTTTCTCTCTTTCTCCTTTGCTTTCCTTTGCCACCGCTCTCTCTGAAACTCAGACAAACAACATCCCGTGGAAAGTGAGAGTGTTGTCATCAGCGAAGAAATACTAGATAATGATGAAGATAATTAACAAAACAGGGACATTAATAACAAACCATAAGCACAGCAGTTATCCTTCCGATGTGTATAGAAATTATTCACCCCAAGGGTGAGACAGAAGAGCGGTTCGTCAAAAAGAGATCGTGAAATGAATGAAACTCACTTAGAAAGTGAAACTTAAATGAACGAAGTTGAAATTGTTGGACGCGTAAAAAAAAACTCACTTTACATATGAAACATTGTACAGAACATTGGTGAAAATAGATTTTTGATCATACCAATATTGCAATGTGACGCGATTGTGTATATGTGTGATATTGTCATGGATCATTCATTAAACAAGATATAATAATAAATTTAACCACTCTTGTAACCTTTTGTAACATGCAATTAAATTATATCACTCGAGTTCCATTATCTTTAAAATCTTTTAACGTATGAGTTAATTTATTTTTCACGCAAACACTTTATTTTTATTTAGACGAAATGAATTTCAATGTGCAATAGTGTTGCACAAATAAGTTTTTTTTTTATTTTTATATGCTGCAATACAGATTGATATTACTTTCGTTACATATTAGTTGCTCTCACCATATAATGGACTGTACGATTTTTTTCTTATAAATTCGAATGGGTAGTTATTATTTTTTTTAATTTGAGGAACACTACTCAATGGTTTGCAGTTGTGACAAAGCGATCGTGTGTTTGTTAGTATTAAACCTTCTTCTATAGAGTTATCATCCGCTATCTATTACCTCTTTACACATAATTAATTGTTAGTGGTGATTAAATTCCAACATACGCTCTAATACGACCATCCCATAATTGGAAATCATTAAGTTATTATTATTAAGTTATAATTTTCTATTCATTTTACATTAGCTAAATTATTCCGTTTACATAGGAATGTAGGTTGAAGAAATACGTTTGGTTCAATGGTGTACGGCGAGAATATTATATTGTACAAATCAAATTTCATTTTTATGTAGGATGCTTTCAAAACAATGAACATAGGCTGTTGATTCAATAAAGTATATTTTCTTTTTCTCTTTTCGCGTACATTGCAGAAGATCCTTCATCGTCAGTAATATCGCTCGATTCCCCGTCGCCACCATCGACACCTAACCCAACGCACAATGGAAGTAACGGTATGATATGATAGATTCAAGTATAATATATTGTTTCAGAAGAAAAATGTATTTATTAGTATAAAAAATAACTTTTTTCGAACTATAAATTAGATTTACACAACGGACATCATAAAAATGATCCATTGTGTTTAAAAAAGCGTTTTGGGGAGATATGTAAAATAGTGAGGAACCATTTATCCGACACTGAGTGTTGGAGTGCTTTACAATTTAACGAAAATTCATTTTGTTGTTGATCGATCTTTTCAACACGTGGTGCAGTAGATGAACAAATATTGTTTAACATTGATATCAAAAACACGTTTATAAGCCAGGTAGTTGTAGAAATATGGAGAATGCTATAGGGTATAGACATGACTAACATCATGAAGGACATCGTAAAGAATAACATTTCAATTATGTACTATACAATCGCAAAATATCGCTATCATGAAGCAAAAACGAACGTTATGAACATAATATGTACAAAATTGCTGGAACCGAGTTTCATAATCTGACAGAGCTGAAGGAATTTGACAAAGAATTTTCATGGAATAAATTGAAAGGAATGTTAAATTTATGTTTTGTCTACCCTTAACGTTCTCATGCAACCGTTCAAAATGAAGTACGACTAACAAATACGCCCCGTTTGATTTACAATCAGGACTGGATCATATACAGCATCCTCTTTACGACTTAATAATTCGGCTATGGTAAATACTAATCACAGAAAGCTAACCCCATACATGAGACATGGATTAGACGAAGACCAATAAAGGATATATAAATGAAGGCAACAAACGCTTCGAAATTGCAGATAGTCCGTGATAATAACATCGATCAAATAACCCAACACGACGATGGTAGAATCATTCTACCTATGGTTAAACTGTGTTTAACCGCTGCTTAACAGTAGCGTTGACATTTTTTTTTAGAAACAGACATACCAGACCACATTTATAGTCAAATCTTTGAATTACATGCTGAATATAAGAAATGACAGTGACGCAAATTAAAGTACGAGGGACAAATATGTTTGATGAAGATGCCACTTTTATTGTTTGTAGAAATAAAATGATCAATAGAATCAACCCGAAACTTCCCAAGACGATATACTATTACCAAATTGATACAATAGATGAAACATGTTAATGTTGGCCCTCTATTGTTTTCTTGTTTCATTATTGAATTGAATGATATTATTTGATCGTTTATAGATGTGTCATCGACTACCACTCCATCTTTGCCGGCTTATCACTATCATCATCAGCAAGAATCTCCTGGTGGAAACGGTGGATCCGGTGAACAAATGAGCAATTTCCAAATCAATCCGCTAGCGCTACATCGATAAGCCATAAGAAACTTTGCCCGTCCCTCCAAAAAAGCTACCACCCAGGAAGCAGCAACTATACTTTCCATTACATGAATCAACTAATATGTTTTTGTTGAACAATTTGTTCTCTAATGCACAAAATCGAAGTTGATATATTTTTTACAGGAAACGCTCCCCCTCGATACAGGATCAACTCCCGATTTTTACAAACCTTCTTTCTCAAGTGTAGAATAATGTAGCATTACAGATAATCAACCAACTAGGAATACCAGAAACCATAAAACAATTGAAGACATATAGAAGAAGAAAAAAACAATATTTTTTTCGATTCATCAACAACATTTCAGTTTCAGTTCAAACTTTTTTATTTGGCTTTATTATAAACGTAATCGATCTTGTCTGTTGGTTGGGTGTATATGACTAGATTGTACGATTTAACGTTGAATTTCCTTCGTAAAGGAGTCATGTATTAGTTGAGATTCGATTCGAGAACATTAGCTTGATAACTAAGTTTTGCAATTTGGTCCAAATTCTTTGAAATGTTTATCCATTTGCTCCTGAAGTTCATTTTCTGTATTATTCTTTAGCTGATTTTTGTTCTTCGCTGTATTTATATGTAGGAAGAGACTGTTATTCATTAAATTAGATTCTTCAGGTTCAAGTCGTTGGAATGAAAACATACCACCTTCGGAAATAAACTCTACTAGAGGTCAGAAACAAGGATGCTGTAAACATTTGTTTTAGAGAGACTTGTTACTTATGAATTAACATGACTCAATACATAGGATACCTAAGTCGGAAGAATTTACGGTTGAGGGATTGTCATCTGGAACACAGTTATTTGTATAAACACCGCAAACACATTTTAAATTTAACTGAGCCAGAGTGGGAGAGCGGAACCAGTTTCTTTAGTGGAAAAATGTAGAAAACAACTGCCTTTACAAAGGAAAGAAAAAACAAAACAAATTTAAATGTTTTGTTTATCGTTTCAACCGAATATTTCTTATTGGCAAATTATGTCATAAAGGAAGAACATTCATTACATACTGAAGTATTTTCACGGAAAAGTGAAACTTACGCACCATTTAGAACGTAGTATGCGATAGGTTTAACGGTACGAAGACTTTTAATTTATGTAACTTTTTTTCTATGAAGAAATAGCTGTCTGTGCTCTATGCAAATGCTCCTACCGAACTAGATGTATCATGTACGACTTCCGTATCTTGAACATGGAACAGTAACTCCGTACGCGAGACCGGAAACCGTCGTTTATATACATTGCCATTGAATTTACACGACATATTTCGTATGGAGTGCGACTCTCTTAATTTTATTGTTTTAATTTTTGTTCTGAAATGTTTACATGTATAGTGTAAAATTAATAATATATATATATGCATTAAATAAGAATGGAATCAGCCGAGGTTTTCTTTTTTGTTTGTATGAAAATATACTTAGGAAAGGTTCATTTTGTAGTAATACGATTTGTGCATTTGTGACAAGTAAGTATTTATTCATCAATTTTATTGAACAAATTTGGTATTTTACTGGTCCAGTGAAATCAAGGTTGAGTAATTGTTAATTAATTAAAAATGATATCCATTTAAACAAAAATGTTTTACACTTGAATGTTGTGCAGATTAACAGAGAAATACACTATTTTACCAATAATATTGGTCACTTCTGGTAACTCTATTGCATATTATACATATCGTACATTTGAAACCTTTTTCTTAGAACCTTTTTTTCATTTCCCCGCAGTGGTAGTAGCTGAAGTAGCATTTCCCCGAAATTGTACTTCAGTAGAATTGTGGATGTTATTTTGTTTATTCGTTTGTTAAGAACAAATGGTAAATGATACGAATGGTGTAGTTTATCATTAGCTCTAATCGTTTTCTGTTTTCAGAAAAAAACGTCCTACTATATTACTCTAAAGAATTCTTTTAGAAAACTGTTCAAAACATACGTGCACATATTGACCTTGCAAAACTTTTCCCGCGAAGTGTAGCGGTAACGAGAAAGCAATTTTTTGAATTAATCAAATCGCACGACAGGAAGAACTGAAACCTATCTCATAGACGCAACAGAACAATTTAACTGTCAATCACGAGATGGACCAAAGTGCAGAGAAGGATTCATTCCTCCATATTTGTATAGCCATGAGCTTAGCCGTCGGTAATTTTTCAAGCCGTAAATAAAGAGTGCAAAAATGACCGAATAAAACTGCTAAAACAATGCACTAACAACGGTAGTGGCACGGCTGTTGTGGAAATTGTCAGTGTTGTGTGCGTTGTAAGTGCTCGGGTGTATCGATTTTGCGTTCGACACCATCGAATGTATCGTCTTCGTTGGTGCACTTTTCGACCAGTGACTGCGGTAAAGGATCTGCGTATGTAAAAAAAGAAGAGGTGTTCGTAAACCGTTCCCGGAACCTTGTGCGCGAACCATTTTCCTTGCGAAAAGTGCATCTGGGGCAAGAAAATGTGTATGGCGATAGTGCTATAACGCGGCGGTTGCATATACGGTAAGGTAATTTTGCATGGATCGGTGAGCCTTCTTCCCGTGAGAAAAAGTCAACGCACAGAGAAAGAAGCAGAAAAAGTAGCCCGTCATATAATAGCTCCTGGGTGACGGCGGGAAGGGAGAGATGCAAGTGTAAAATTTCTGTGAGTGTGTGTGTGTGTGCGTGTATCTGGCTACCCGAATACGGTGTGTATGTGTATATGTGTGTACGTGCTTATACTATCTGTATGCATCGTTGATCCTGCCAGCCAGCTTCCTGCCAGTTTCGCGACCCTGCTCGCTGCCGGTTGTGCGTAGTGCGAAAAGTTCCCGTCAATCTTGCGCTAATGTCCCTGGTGTGCAATGGGAAAGTATCGAAAGCCGAATAATAATAATCTAAATCAGTGCACAGTGATTTTTACGAGGAACGTCTTCGTGTTCCATGTACTGTGGATGTGCTAGAACAGCTGCGAAATTTCATTCTGGATTAAAGTGTGGCTTTTTAAATATGTGAAATATAACCCGTAAATAAAATACTCATATCCATATTATCGAGGTAAGCGCTTAATCGTTATTACAATGGTTATAATGTGTAAATATGCAAGAATAACATATTTATAAATAAGTTGTAAATTCGAGACGTTGTATCATTGTGTGTTAATTAAATAAGATTTTGCAATATTATCATACTCAAATAAAGTATCTTCTTATTATTGTGTGTACTACAACATACCAATGGTTGCAGTGGTAATGTTCATATGAAAGGAACCTTTTCACCTTTTAACTCAATTGTCTGTTTTGAAGGCACAACAATCAAACGAATATTTTTATCGTATTGTTTTGCGCACGCTGCAGTTCTATGCACTGCTGAATGGATTGCAAGCTAACTGGAGAATTTAACGGAAAATTGATTAAAAGTAGGATATCATTTTTCGGAAATTAGCATTGACATTTTTTAGGAGTCAAGAATCAGAATTCAGTCTTCATATATATATATATATATATATGTTACAAGAAGACTGACTCGTTTCTCGCAAGCATGCTGCGATCATCACTTTTTCATCGCCAGCATCCAGAAGCATGCTGCGATCGTGAGATAATAGGCAGCGACAATATAGCGCTCAGAGCTGCAGGAAACGGTGCTTGGCGCAAAGTGATTCAACTTCTGTGTGATGTGACTTTTATACCTCACATTTCATGTGTACAATATTTCATTTTCTTGCTTGTAATTGTTCTCATTTGATGTTTTAAATTTTATCAATAATAAAAATATTTTAATTAGATACAAGATTAAATCCCGAGGGATGTCAAATGTAACAATGAGTTTCATGACACGGGTGCATTCCGGGTGTTAGGAAAAAAAGGTGTCGGAATGGAAAATCCTCCGGGGGAGTGTGAAGATGGTTAGAAGCAGCCCACAATTTATTGCCTCAAGGTTTCCTCTACGAAAGCCCTACTCTGCATGCAAAAGGATACAAGGGGTCTTTTGAGGCACCCTGTGTGCGGAAGACAATTGAGCGAGACGAATCCCCGGAGTCTCTCTGGACTTGTTTGATTTTGTGTTATTCAATCTCAATCCAAGGAGAGCGAGTGTTCAATCAGGATTGAAAAGGCGAAACTGTTCGGCGGTTCAATTCGGGGGAAGATTTTACAATAGTGAAGCGTATTTTGCGTAATGCAGAAGCACGCCCTGAATGGCAGAGTAAATAGTTTGGTAGATTTGTAGCGTCAATAGACAACTGCCAGGGCAAACAAAAAGGCGACAACGCGAGAAGCTTGTGTATAGCGCGCGGTTCGTTTCAACCCCGGCCGGCGTGAAGTATAAACTGGCGCGCGTGTGTGCGTGTGTTGGTGAGCGGGCCCGTCGTGTTTGTACAAGGAAAACAGAAACATAGAATGCTCGGGTATCCATTTTTATTACAACACAGTTTAACGCGTCACTTTGGTTGGGTACTTGTGGGCTAAGAATGAATGACTTTCGAGGCAAAAATCGTGCATGTAATGTAGCAAAACTGTAACCAAAGTGCACAGGAACCACTATCGAAACGTTTGCGAATGCTGTGCAAGGTGCGTTTGACGATTGTGTTTTAAAATACATGCTTCAATGTTGCCCCGTCGGAATATGGGTAGTGCTTCGCTTGACAGTAGAAAATCACTGCTGCCCCAAAGTGTGTGTTCGGTTGTAATTAATAAGAATGTCCGATTCTTGTGCCTGTTTTTCTTGTGGTGAAAGTATGATCGCATGCGAGCGTCTTGCGTTGATGCTGTTTAATTGAAGCAGCGATGTTAGAAAAGATGGTGTAAAGTGAATTCTAATGTTGTTTGTTTGCTACGCACAAATGGAAATTGGTTGAAAAAGTTGTCACGAGCGGAGAAGAAAGGCAGTAAGATAGACAGAGCGAGTGCGTCAAAAGAGTGAGTGAAAGAGCGAAAAAGAGATTGATAGGTGCGAGTGTTTGTGTACATCTGTAGATGTGTGTGTTGTTTTGCAGCAGCAAGCAGCTTTGGTAGTGGTGGTAGTAGTAGTATGATGCGGTATAAAACAGGCATGATGATGGGCACTGCTACGCGATAATACCGCGGGGACGGAGTAGTGTGAACCATCCGTGTCAATGTGTGTATGAGATAGCACTAGTTATGCTACGTTTTTGTATGGCCTGTATATCCTGTAAAGGGCGACCCGACGACCGCTAGCATGGAGGCATATTTTCTCTTGAAACACGAACGACGGATGCTAAATGCGCTTGGATTTTGTATTGTAAATCTGTGCATGCAGTTTTAATACGACTGCATGGAGTTTTATGATTGAATTTATTGCGTACGAGTGTACTATGTTTTTGCACAACCAATGCATTTCGGTACGGTTGCGTTTTACTTGTATGTCATACGAAGACCATAAAATCCATTTTGCTGTTCCCGGATTGCTTTGATACGATTTGCAATCCATAGAACAGTAAAAACAACATTGAAACTAATATGAAACTACTCGGAGGGTGGTAAACAATTTATAAAATGCAGCAACATATTCCCGTAATTGGTTTGTTTCGTGTTATTTTCTTATCTTACAACGTTTAGTGACGAAAATATATCCATTTACCTATGCTAGAGCGAAAACATCGACTTACTTTTAAGGAGATTAAAATGTTAATCGAAAAAGGAAAATACGTTAACCAGAAATTATAGTGTTTAGTGTCAATAAGACGGCGTGCGTTTTGGCTGTACGGCAATGGTAATCAAATGCAATTGATACGGTTATTTAATTTGTCTGGTAAGCAATTGTAAGGAAGTTATTATAATAGTTAATTTAAACGAAAAAGAAATACGAATAATTCGTAGATAAATCAAGTATCAGTATTGCGAACAGTATATTACTCGTTAATGATGGTTTTATTGTTTTTTTCTTGTTTATTTTTGATTTCAGATTAAAATGGTATTGCTGGCCCAAGGGCCGTGGCCCTTCGATACTGTTGCCCAACTGCAAAATAACTGGAAAGTTGACCAAAATATAACCGGCTACCGTAGTTGCTATCGTTACCCGTGCACTATTTCATCGGAATCATCGACCGTTACGTCCTGCACTGACTGTTCCATCAAGAAGCGTTTTAACGAAAAGCCATTCTTCCAAAGGACAACCGATTCGCCCGTTGGCGTATTACAACCTAAGTCCTGGTCTGCGTTATCATTGCCGTTTAACGTCGCCGCTAACGTGACCAGACCGAACCGGTGGCAAAGATTGTTGATGGGCCCGCTGGCGGCGGAAGCCCCGCATTCTTTCACTGCATGGATTCAATGAGTCGCAACGAGGCGAACAGCAGCAGCCACCACCAAAACAAGGTGGTCTTAATGAATCAAGGAACTGATAGCAATAACGAAGGAGCTAATAATCTAACAAGTAGCGGTAGCAGCAATAACAGCAGCGGCGGCACCAACAGCCACAGTAACAGCACACGAGGCAACAGCACTAGCAGCAGTAGCAGTAGTAGAAACAACACTATTAGTATTAGCGGTAGTAAGAGCAATAGCGGTGTCAGTGACGGTAATCCGGGAAACGTCGATACATTCAGCGGCAAAGCGAACCAACCAACGCACACTACTATTCATCAGCAACATCGTCTTCAGCAGCATTCGGTGTCGGGTGCACTCGATCATCCTGCGCCGGTTGAAGCTGACCGGGGTAGCTACAACGCACTAGTGGGTGCTGTGGGGGTGGTGCCGACTGTGGTATCTTCGTCATCATCGACGGACATCAAGGATTCGAATTTTGACGACGACAACGAGTGGGACGTTGGAATAGGAGATTTAATAATCGATTTAGACGCCGATATTGAAAAGACTGGTGCCAATCAGCATCAGCAACAGCAGCATCAGCAGAGACAGCAACTACAGCAGCAGAATCCACACGCCTCCAGCAGTAGCTGTACGACTGCCGGTGGTGGTGTGCTGCAATTCCTATCAACCAGCGGTGGTGGTGGCAGCAGTAGTAGTAGTGGTAGTAGCGTTGAGCCATCAACAGCTCCTATTTCGTCAGTTGCTACTCATAGCAATCAAGCACGTAGTAGTGGGAACGCTTCGGGGAAAAGCCGAAAATCCAGTCCAGTTAGTGTGTCGAGCGACGCTAAAGAAAAATCTGCTTCCTCAGGTACAGGAAGTGCCAGTAGTAGCTCGAAAGGACACCATCATCATCATCACCATCATCACCACCATCATCATCATCACCATCATCGTCACAAACAGCAGCAGCAGTTGAGTGGTAGTAGCAGTAGTACCAGCTCGAGTTCAGGAGAAAAAGGTGGAGAATCGCAAGGTAGTAGTAGAGTTCGTACCTCAAGTAATACATCAACGGGTGGATCAGCTAACGCATCGCACTCTGCCGAGCCAGCTTCTACGAGTGCTGTTCCGGCGTCTGCAGGTCCAGGAATAAAGTCTCATACGAGTAACGACACTCCCGATAGTGGTGGTTCGCGTGGAGATAACCACGGTGGTGGTAGTCGAGGCAAACAAAACGCACCTGGAAGCAGCAGCAGCAGCAACAGCAGTGGTGGCAATAGTAACAGCAGTACCAGCAATACCACAATGTCTTCGACTACCAGTAGCTCGGGTAGTAAGTCAACGACCAAACTGTCCGTTGACCATCAAGCAACCCTCGATAAGGGGCTGAAGATGAAGATCAAGCGTACGAAACCAGGCACAAAAACGTCCGAAGCAAAGCATGAGATAGTGAAATCGGATCAAAATGGCACCACACCTACAACGGCAACGTTGAGTTCCGGCGGTGGCACGGGTGTTAGCACGACGGGTATTGGATCGTCGGCTGCACTAACAAGTACGACTGGTGTTACGGGCATGACCACATCATCTCTGGTAGGCACAGGCACTAGCCCATTGACAGCTGGTGTTGGTGCATTAGGTGGTGGTGCACCTACCATGAGCGTTAGTAGCAGTGGAGGTGCAACGAGTGGTCACTTAACGACTGATTCCGACAGTACGGGTATGGGCGGTGGAGGAACAATCGGGGCTTCGGGTGGAGTAGTTGGAAGTGGCGTTGGAGGAGTGATGAATTCGGGACTAAATTCGGCACCGGGTGGTGGTAGCCACCCAACCAGCGGATCGGGAGTCATTGGATCGGGTGTCAATTGTGGCAATCCACTCCTCAATAGCAACACTTCCAATGGCAGTAACAGCAGTAATTTAAGCATGAATAATAGTGGTAGTGCCGCTAGCAACAGTGGCAGTGGGAGTAACATCAACACCAGCAGTATCGTACTGGGCAGCTCGGGTAAAAAGCATTCGTCACAGTCCGCCAATGTTGGTCCCATTGGAGGTAGCAACAGCAATAGTGGTAGCAGCAATACCCAGCAACAGATGAACTCCAATATGCTTACGTCGCAACAGCAGCAACAGTCCCAGCAGCATCAGCAACAACAACCGGTCCAGAGTTCAAATAAACGTGGCAGCAGCAGCCACCGGAGGGACAAGGGAAAGGATAAAACGACACACCACAATCAGCGTGATAAGAATGAGCAACAACAGCATCAAGCGTCTGGTGGTGGCACTAGCGGCCCAACGGATATTGGAATCGGTCCGGGTGGGCTAACCAACAGCCGGTCCACGAGCAGCAGCAGTAGTAGCTGCATGTGCGTGGCCAATCACGATGTACAAGTAAATGGGTTGCTCCAGCAACAACAACAACAACAACCCTGCTCCAGTGCATCCTGTATATATGCCAAGTCCGGAAGCAATAATGGTGATCATGGCAGCGGTGGCAGCATAACACTCGGCTCATCACACCGATTAGGAGCAGGAGGAATCATTCCAGGAAGCTTAAGGTACATACACAATTTAAACTTTGCCATTGAATACTGATGCTAGAGATGGACGATAAACATGGGGTTTTCTCTGCTTAAAGAAAAATTAGCTTCCTACTACGTGAGGATATTTATAGTTTTCTCTAATTCTGTAATGTTTTAGATAGAAAGATTGATTTAACCAAACTAATCTGCATATAGTATACCTTTTTTAGTGAATGATAAATAAGCGCAATAGTTGCAATGTATTTACATGTTGTGTCTTTACAGTGTCGGCACGGGTACGAACTCTGGAAGTACTACTAACGCCCCGAACGCTCCTGGTCCGCCGGTGCTTGGGAAGGACATTAATAAGGTAAAACAATCTCATATGAACCTAGAGATTTGCGTTTAACACAAATTATGTATGTTTTTCCTTCTTTTCAGCTACTAAACCTAAATGTTCCTAGCACAGGAACACATAATTCCAGTGGAACTAATACCAACAACAGCAGCAGTATCACCAGCTCCGGTAGTAGCAATATTGCGAATGCCAACAATATGCATGCCGGTGGAACCGGTGTACTAAAAGCTCAACTGCAGGCAGGCTCCATGGCTGGAACTGCTAGTGATGCTGCCGGAACGACGACAACAAACATGATGGGTAATGAATGAAACAGAACGCATCAATATAGCACGAAACAGTTTTTGGAAAGTAACATTTGTATCCTCTTTTCATACCAAAAGGTGTGGGTATGTTTGGCGGTAGTGTTGCATCCTCGCCCAATCTCTCGGCGGCTCTGTCAGCGCACGATGATAAAAGTGGTTCGAGCCCTCCACCCGCGAAACGTCACAAGAGTGAACGGAAGGAAATGGTAGATGTGTGCGTCGGTACGTCCGTTGGCACAATTACCGAGCCGGATTGTTTGGGCCCGTGTGAACCAGGCACGTCCGTCACGCTAGAGGGAATTGTTTGGCACGAAACGGAAGGTGGAGTTTTGGTGGTAAACGTCACTTGGCGAGGCAAAACCTACGTCGGAACGTTGATCGATTGCACCAAACACGATTGGGCACCTCCAAGGTAAATGGTTACCATAAACGAAATGGAATATTATACGATCGCCAACATAGGCGTAGTTTATTATTTGTGAATGGTGACATATTATGCTAATGTTATTTCTTGTTTCAGATTTTGTGATTCTCCTACCGAAGAATTAGACTCGAGGACACCAAAAGGACGGGGAAAAAGAGGACGAAGTTCAGCTTTGCTGCCATCGAACGATCTTAGCAATTTCACAGAAACGCGAAGCTCGGTAAGCATTCTTAGATGTGACAGTACGAAGAGCGAAAGTTGTAATGCGTGTGTTTGTTTTGCCTTATCTTCATCTATTGCAGATGCACAGTAAGCTAAGAAATGGTGGTTCGAAAGGACGAGGAGGCCGAGGAGGCATTATTGAGACGAATGCGGCTAGTAGTGGTGCAACCGGAGGTGCAAAACTTCCAACACTTACTGCCAGCGCAAATGTGCTTGGAGCGGGCAACAATGGTGGATCGCTGGGTGCCTCCAATACACCCTCCACATCTCCCGTAGCTTTTCTTCCGCCGAGGGCCGAAAAGCGGAAATCAAAAGATGAGTCTCCTTCTCCACTTGGTGCGGGTAGTGGTAGTAGTAGTAGCACCACTGGTGGTGGAGTTGGTAGCAACAATGGTGCACCGAACACCATGAGCAATAATGTGATAAACCCGGCGTCTGTAAATATCGGAGGCTCCGGCAGCTCCGGCAATGGAGGAAATGGTTTTAACAATGGTTCCAACACGGACGGTAGTGGCGGCCACACGTCGAACTCTTCGTCGATCGTTAATCTCGTGACGGGGTTGAACGTGCAGGTTAGCGGTAGCGGCAGCAGCAGCGGTGCAGGGCCGACCTGTAAAAAGGCGAAAAGTAGCACCGCAGCGTGTGCCATTTCACCGGTGTTACTCGAATGTCCTGAACAAGACTGTAGCAAAAAGTACAAGCACGCCAACGGGCTTAAGTACCATCAGAGTCATGCACATGCTGGCAGTGCGTCTTCGATGGATGAGGATTCACTGCAAGCACCTGAGTCGCCGCAACGGATAGCACCTTCGCCGACCACCAACAATACGGCACCGTCACCCCTGTCCATGGTCGTCGGTAGCAATACAGCTCTTCCTACAGCAGGCACCGGGGGTGGTACTAGTGGTGGGTCTTCGTCCGCGGGCAACAACAGTGAACTTGTGCTGGCCCTATCTGCCACGTCAGGTGGAACTGGTTCTAGCTCTGCCATAGCGACATCATCTGCTCCTTCACCATCACAAACAGTGTCCGGCTCTACTTCCTGTATTTCAACCGTGTCTAGTCAATTGTCACAACAAAATTTAGCATCTAAACAACAGCCTCTTGGCCCGAATGGTGCCAGCACAATCAACAATGGAACTGTTGGGGGTAGCATTAGTTCGCAAGATGCTAGCTCAGCATCGACCCATGCAACTAGTAACATTTTACATCAGTCATCATCTACCGATCAAATGCCATCATCTGCTGCATCCGCAGGCTCTCTTGGAGGCAATGAACAGCAGGATGTAGGTCATGGTACCACTGGAAGCGCTGATATTTCGGCAGATGGTGGTTCCACTTCTCTGAACGGTATGTATTGAAATGAATATTCACATTCGCATGATCGTACGGCATGATCTGACCTGTGTATCGTTTTCCCACTATAGATGAAGATCCAAGTGTAAGTGTGGCAGGAGGAATGAATGCTAATACGGTTGCGTCGGTTGCAATAGCACGATCACCGGCTGTTAACATTGGATTGTTGTCAAATCCTGCATCCGCTCCTTCTACGCCGATGGATGGTAAGCAAACCTGATGCCTTGCTTTTACATGTACACTTTTATAACGTACGTGTTACTTTCAGCTCATAAACCTCCGCATAGCTACGCTAAGCAAAAGAAAAGTCGTAAATCCCCTGGCCCATCTACCAACACCGATTATGATTCGCTCGCTTCTTCGGCGGCTAATCGCACGGAAGACGTTCAAAGTCCAGCTTACAGTGATATTAGTGACGATTCTACACCCGTTACCGATGCAACAGATCTGCCCATGGGAGCAGCAGGTAAGTGTTGAAAGAGTACTTTGTATCACAGCAATTCGTTCCATGCATGTGCTAACGATCAATCGTTACACTTTTAGAAAAAACAAAAGGATCTCATCTGACGGAAGGCACAAGGAAAACGAATGAAGCACCAGTGGAGTCTGTGAACAATGCAAGCAGCAACGCTCCTAGCACGGGTGGACCACTTGGACCATTGTCCAGCTATGGGCTTTATCCATATTACGCCGGATTACCCCATCAGCAACCACCGCCGCCGCCGCCTCCGGGCGGTCCATACTTCCCGACGGCGGCCGACCTTGGTGCGAATAAGCCGCCGCCGCCTCCACCAATCGGTTCGGTCCCATTACCTCATGGTGTAGCAGCAAACATTGCGCCTCCGTCTGTCTCCGTTAGTGGAGGACCGCTCGAGTACAGCAAAAATAAGGAGCCGCCATTGGATCTTATGAACAAACCAAACAATACAGGACCACCCCAACCGCATCCATTGCATCAATCGCAACCGCCGCCATCGGCATTGCCACCGCCACCATCTTTAGCACCAGGCGGACCACCTACAGGACCGGATGGTGTACGCACGGCTGGTGGGCTAATGCTGAATCCTTCCGTTACCGCCGGGTTGTCCCCCATGACGGGTGGTAACGATGTGAAGGATGGACCCATGCTAAACGCCGGTCCACCTCCACCGCCGGGCGGAAAAGTATTGCCACACTACTATCCTTACGGGTACGTCGGAGTGCTGTGATTGTGTAACCTGTACAAACGCATCTAATCTGAATTCTCGTTGATGTCTTTGCAGCTTTGTTCCATCCGGCTATAATTATCCTGGTCTCGATCCTGGTTATGGTCAGCTCTCGGTGATATCGGACGAAACAAAACACAGTCCGGTTGTGACAGTCAAAGAGGAAAGGTTAAAGGAGAGCCAAAGTCCTAGCGAATATAGTAAAATGGGTGCTTCGCCGGTAAGTGTAACGAGAACCATTTACTTCTTTCGACGTGTGGGGAATGTTACGATCGGACGGGTTTTGAATTTCCGGTTTCTCTGTAGCTGATGGCCTCAAAACTCATAAAATCGGAATCTACGAAAGACATAAAGACTGAACCTGGCCTAAGTGGAAGTGGCGGCGCATCATTACACGGACCCGGCATGCATCCCAAGGATTCTCAACAAGTTGGCCCAAATCAACAACCGCCTTCCCTACCGCCCCAATCCCTCGGTCCGTATGGTAGCATGTTCCGACATGGGCTGGGCGTTGGTCCACCACCCGGTGGTCCTCCACCGCCGTCCCACATCACAGCATCGAGAGAGGAAGATCTGAGAAGGTTAGTTAAACATTTACAGATTGGTGGAGAACAATTTTGCTTCATATGTTTTTTTTCTTTTTATTATCCCCTATTCTAATATTTAGAATGTTCAGCTACACCGATCAACGGCGCAACCCTCCACCATCGGGTCATCCCGGCGGTCCACCAGGTTTGCCACCCGGACTGAATCCAAAGGATGAGCCACATTCACCTTCATCGCATGGGCAATCGCAACAGCAATCAGGATTGCATGGACAATCCCTGTCAAGTCAAAGTTCGGGCAATAGTTCAAAATCTTCGGGACAAAAAAGCTCGTCGTCATCTTCCGGTGGAGGCAGTAGCAAAGGAATGGGTAAAGGTTCCGACAGTGGTAGCGGAAGCATCAAGCAGGAGGACAAAGAAAGCAGTGCCCTGAAACTGAAACAGCAACAGCAGGAGGGCCAAAAACCGACGATGGAAACGCAAGGTCCACCGCCACCGCCAACGTCACAGTACTATTCACCTTCGCTCTACATGAGCGCCTCGCCGTTTGGGTTTGATCCCAATCATCCAATGTACCGACAGATGTTGGTTTCGACTGCACCGTACTCTGCCGCGCCGTACCATTTGCAAATACCACGTTTCAACCACCCGCCCGAGGATTTGTCGCGTAATCAAAGTACGAAAGCGCTTGATCTGCTGCAGCACCATGCCAGTCAGTACTACAACTCACACAAGATACACGAGCTTAGCGAGCGCGCAATGAAAAGTCCGACCAGCAACAGCGTTAAAGTAAGCGTATCAAGTCCCAATCTCTCGCAGCAACCCGGTTGCCAAAATCCTAATCTATGCATTCCTCCACCAAACAGTAGTAGCGCAGGATTGTCTTTACAGCAACAACAGCAGCAGCAGCAACAACAATCAGTTGCTGCCGCACAACAACAATCAGCAAATTCTAGTGGTGGCGGTGGTGGTGGTGGTGGTGGTGGTGGAGTTGGGGGCGGCGGTGGTGGTGGGCCACCACCATTACAGCAATCATCGCAACCTCCTTCGTCGGGAAATCATATGCAAGGTGAGAATGGACATTTTTGTTATGTTTGCATTGCCAAGCATAGGAACAATCGCAATAATTTCGTATTACCATGAATACTTCTATAAAACCACCATCATTCTCAAGCGCAAAGATTGGAAATAACGAATGGTTAGCGGTCGGTTTTTAGAGAAAATGCAAACATTCGAAGAAAGTGTGCATTATTGTCTTTCTTTGTTCTGATTAACCCACCGGTGTAAAAATGATAACAGAAATTAATCTTTTGTTTGTTCAATTTCATTGTAGGGAATTCGGTAAATAGCAATAGCGGGAGCAGTGGTAATGTAAATAGTGGTAACAGCGGTGCCAGTGGTGGTCCTGGCGGAGCCAATAATGCTGGTGGTAACTCTGGCAGTGGCAATTCCGGTGTTGACGGCCAAGGTAAAGATCATGGTGGCGGCGGTAGTTCCGGAAATTCCCAACAACAATCTTCCTCTGGTGGGGGTGGTGGTTCCAGCAGTGGTGGAAATGCCGGAACGCGAAGTCCACCACCGCAACGTCATGTGCACACACACCATCATACCCACGTGGGACTTGGTTACCCGATGTTTCAAGCACCATACGGAGGTAAGGATATTATTAGTGAATTGTGATAAGCGTTAGAATACAAACAGTGTTGCGTCCTGTGTAATTAGTGAGCTAGCATGATCACTTAGCTCTCACCTGAGTGATCAAGCAAGCGCCGAAGAAGATGAGTCAGTTCACCGGGAGCTCTCGGTGAGCTGGCGTCTCATCATGGTGAGCTCGCCTGCTTACACTACACTAAGCGACACTAGGAACGACTTCTGCGACACTAACATTAATGCATTCCATCTTATCTTCACATTTAGCCGTACTAGCGAGTCCTCAGGCAGCGGCCGTTACTGTACTAAGTCCCTTCCAGACGGGACCACCTACCAAGTGAAGCAAGAAAAGTAATCGGCCCCCAGATAAGCAGTGACGATTGGCAGCAGCGCGTGTTCCTTTTGCAGTCGGGTTGTATATGTGCGTGTAGACGCGCGCGCGTTTGTGTGTGTATGTGTGTGTGTGTGTGATAAACATATGACTTACGATCCCAATACTCTCTTTTCCCGCAAACCTACACTCTATTATCATTACTGTTGCTACGAAGCAACAGGACAGCGGACGATAGGAAGTAATAGCAATCCTTTTCTTAGTGGTAAACAGAACGAAGCAAATCATTTACCTTGCAGACGATTGGAGTAATTTAAAGCGGACCAGTTCAGTTCAACTAGAGTATCTAATGTTGTAATCATGTAGCAAAATTCTTACGAACCCTATCATTTGAGTGGTGATATAGAGCTTACACGCAGGCAGATTTGGTTTACTCAAAACGCAAAAATCGGATCAGTAATGTACATTACCAGGCCACAATAACAAAAGATATATGATCATTGTAATGTTGCGTTTGTGTGAAAAAACGCGAGATATTTAAGGGATTATTAGGAGTTTTGTTTTTTTTTTTCTTTCGTTTGGAGCATCGAATGGGACAAAAGACGTAGAGATCCTTCCCGTCATGTAAAATGCTCAGTATCCTTTGTTGCGATCATTGAGATCTTCGTCAAGAAGATGCGACAGTTACGGGCAATAGTGCTGGATGTGCTACCTTGACATGCACATAAACTGCTTGCCAAAAAAAAGGTTCTTTGATCACACTGAAGGCCGTAGCTAACGTACTTATTGTTCCGGAACTTACCTTACTGGTGGAAGACTCTTTAAATTGATGAATTCTGTGAGCAATCGCTCATGGATTCCTTTGATTATAGGGTGCAACGTTATGCTGGGGGCAGCGGATAATATCTTCTAGGATGATATCTTCCGTCCATAGGGGTGACCATGGCATTCATGGCGATCATGGTGATCGAAACTTTGATCAGTAAATTTGTTTTGTTCTGATTCATTTTCTCGATTTGTTTCGTTGTATTTTTTTTCTCATCTGCGCAAAGTCATACTTTGTCTTCTTGTGTTGGTTGCCACTTTAAAAAATCGCTTATAAGCGAAGAAAAGCGAAATATTGTTCAAAGCGTAGCAAACCTCTAACTAAAAAGTCTAGCCTCTAGTATATGCAAAAGCACATTTCCTGGCGAATGATCAATGTTATTCGGTAGCAAAAAAAAATACAAATTGTCCCCACGCCATTGTGCAGGGTGTAAATATTGCGCGCGTACGTTGGATAAAGCAAAGAGTACTGTTTCGTGATATCAGATCAAGTATTATATTCACGATTGAAGTTGTATCGCACAGCGAACCGGTGGAAATCAATCCCGGTTGCGTATGGCAAAGATGTGTCCAGAACTTCTCGCAACCACTGTAATGGCGTTACGTTTTCGTTACGAGCATACAACACAAAAATGCCCTCGCGGAAAAGAGTTCACGATCATGATCAAATACTAGATCTTACGAATGCCAAATGGTTGGAAAAAGGGAAAAAGTTTACAAATCAACAAGATCGTTCCATACAATGTGCAAATAGTGCGATGATAAGCATGTCTATATGATGTTTTATTGTCGATCTTTTCGCAAAACAGAACAAATGATGCTGGGTAGTAGTGCAAATGTGACCTTTGTGAAGGTGTCATGTTGTTATATATATATATTCATACGTATATTTTTGTACAAAACAAAAAAAAAAGGAAGCGATTGTTTAGCGAACAGTGCGCAAACAAGCATGCGAAGATTGTCACAATTGATGAGTAGAAGGAAGGTAAGAAGGACGGACTGGGACAGTACAGCGAATACATAATACATAGCATGGCGTAAAAACACACATTAACCTTAGGTGCAGTTTATCGAGAAATGCGTACTGGCTGGCAAACCTTTGGCCCACTTTATGCGCAGCATTTTGTTGTACAATTTTGTAGAAAATATCATAAGCGATTAATGAATTAATTAGCGAGTAGTATCATATCGTATAAGCGGAAGCTCTTAATTCAGTTGAAGGGTTGAGCTGGAACTGGAACTGTAATTATGAAGTATAAACCCTTTGAACGATAGTTGGTGGAAGTGGGTGTGTGTGTGTGTGTGTATGTATGTATGCTGCGTATATGTTAGTGACGTAAAGTGCAAAAGCGGTCGAAAACGGTAGTGTATATGAACGTAGAAATGCGCTGAGTGCGTTAAGTAGCTTAAGTAACATAAGTGACAAGAGTGCGCAAGCAAACGAGAGAAACATGTTGTAAATGGGTAGCGAAACATATATAATACATATGCAAATTGCACAGATTGTATGTGCGCATATACATACAGGAAGCAGAAGGAAGGTAACACAACGCATCTTCCTCGGGTTGGGGGTTGCATTTCTTTATCTCTTCTCAATTGGATCGTTGGTGGTCTATGAACAAACCTAGATGATGATGAACACGCCAATGTGATGGGACGACGTTGCGTTGGATACTTTTGTTAACTAACCGACATGGGACGTCATGACTCTGGTACGATCGATCGGTTGTGGTTGTGGGTACCGAACCGGCAAAGTCAATCAAACAATTTTGTCGAAAACGCGCGCTTAAGCGGTTAACCTACGAGTTAGTCCACTCACAGTTACATATGTATGTATAAACAAAAACAGAGGAAACTGTTTCGAATGATGAAAACAACAGAAGCTTTTAAAAGAGGAATCGTATCGAAAGTCGTGTATTGTATGTAAATAGATACATAACTATAACGCTGAACCCGTGTTTCGATTTAGGTACGCTAAGAATACGTACGTGTGTGTGTGTAATTGTGTTACAAGAATGATTTCAGCGAAGCTTGCTGCTGCTGAACTCCGAATGCATTTCCATGGCATCACACGCGCGCGGGATAGTTTTGATTTAATGTTTTGTTTTTTCTTTTCTCTTTCGGATGCGCATTCGGGAACATACGGAATGGAACCATATTTCGTCCGTTTCAATAAGTATCTACAGAAGTAAAACTTATCATTATGTTTTGTGTTTCTTTTTGCTCTGTGATGATAAGAGCTGGCTGAGGGCGGGTAGTATTAAAACATTCTTTGTACAGACGGGGACAACACAATGTCCAAATGGCGCGCATCTTTATTCTGCTTTACTACGATGCTTTCGGGTGTTCGGCGGGGAACATTAAATCTCGTTAGATGCAGCACACTCCTCCTTCAGTCGCTGAACGTAGCAACATTTATGTAAAATATTGTTTCTGCACCAGTGCTGCTGGTCGACAAAGCTGGCGCGACACACATAATCTTCCTCTCCAAAGCGAGCAAAACACTTTTTATGATGGAAGAAATTTAAATGTTTCTCTTAAAAGTGTTTGCCTAAATTGACAATGAGTAACACTGTTTCGATCTGTAGCGAATGACGGCACGGCAATACATCCGTAACAGCGCTAAAACACACACACACGAAAATGAGCGAGAGCGAAAGTTTCACCAACTGTGAAGATATAATATGTGCTTCATACAACCGTTTATTATAAAAATGGCCACAGAAAACAAGCAGTAAGTTGAATGTGTATAAATAATAATAATAATAACAATAATAACTATTAACTAATAATAATATTGAAAGTAATTATAACTGGAATCTAGAAATAATGCAAATTACTATTACTCTCGACATTACCGAATATTTGCTTATAAATGTTCGGGCAAAATGAATATGGAAGAAAAAGGACAAACCAGACATACAAAATCTGCTAAATGTGAAAATTTGCATTCGCACATACAAAAAAAAAGAAGAAAAGAAAAACATGGTATATATATATAGAAAAGGATATATATATATATATATATATATATATATATATCAGCATATATAAATATGAATATAGCTCCTATCAAAATCATACCTACATAATATATATATATATATAGGAGGATACATTCCTTGTATTGGAGTAAATAAACAAAGTAAAAAAAAAAAAACAAACAAACAGATCAATACTGGAGAGTAAAAAAACCAGAAACAGCAAGTACACACATGGGCAAAAAAAAATTGAATAAAATCAAAAATTTAAAAACAATCAAATCTTGCACTTTCGTTTTTGATTAGTTGTGTTTATACACCAACGTTGCAACTATCATACAACAATTGTTAAACAGAGCATTTTGTTCGGTGTAAAACTATAGATCAATCGGTAGATTTATAGGTCATCGCAGACATGTTTTCCGGGTTTGAGATGAGTTTAAAACTGTATAAAGGGAGTTATGGAATTAACTCGTTATTGTAATTTACTCACTGAGTTGGTATTTACATCTACTTAATTTATTATAGGTATAAATACTAACCGTTGCGATGAACCGGCATGAACGCAACATGACTCAGTACAGGTATGTTATGGAGTTCAAGGCTTAATACCTATATAGAATAAGGAAAATCTAACCAATTTCTCATACGTAATTCAAACACCATTTTTGTTTGCTGCACATGACCACGCGCGCGCGTCAGGTTCAAATAGTTTTCTTTATTTTGAGATAATTAAAACAAAACAAAAGAAACAAAATCTCTCACGTAGTTCGGGGTACACATCATAAATTACTAGAAAAACGTATCGCATATTATTGCATAAATAGCAGCCCCACTTCTTCCACAAACGCACCTATCTTCGGTGTTTCACAACACCTGCCAAGTATTTTGTGAATGTGGGAAGAAAAAAGGGCTGACCGAAAACAGCAAAAAGTTGATTATTTGGCGGAATCAAACAAACAGTCGGCAGAAGTACAAAAATGTTTCAAAATCAATTGCATTGCATGCGCGTGTTGGTTCTCGTTGATGACCGTCGTTATGCGCTGTTGCTTGTACAAACCACGATGTGGGAAAAGGACGAACCTCTCTCTCTCTCTCTCTTTATTCTGAATGAAGAAGGATGTTGTTCGTGTTTGTGATGCGCCGACGGTTCAGCAACGTGTTTGGAATTTAAACCATTCGCTCTATTGCTCCTTGTCAGTTATCCACACGCACACACACACACACCAACGTACGCGCCTGTGTGAAAGATGATCGTTTACATGATCGTTCCGTTCATCCTCATCCATGCGAAATCTTTCCATTGTCCGGGAAATACATATGGTGGAAGTGTAGTAGTGGTAAAAGTAGTAATAATAGTAGAAGTAGTAGCTAATGTTTGCCCGCCTATTCTGAACCGGCTGTTTTGCACGAACACTCAAAATCGGATTTGTGGTTCGCACGGTAAAAAAAAAGGAAATTGTGGCTTTTTGGTTTGCTGCCAAAGGGAAACAAAGACACACGGCGACCCATGGCACTCCGTACTGCGTTGGCAAACATCAGTTCTCCGATTGAGCCGCGCCGCCTACCCAGTGCCAGTCCTTCCTGTGCTTCTTCTTGTGTTTCGGCCTCTCTGCTCGCTAGTAACCAGCTGCTTCCTTTTTTTTGTTGTTGTTGTCGTTGCTGTTCTCCTTTTCCTAAAGCAGGTTTCCTGTTGTTGTTTTATGCTTTCTGTTGCTGCAAAGATGCTGGGTGTGTATCCTTGCTTTTACTCGTCGGTTCAGTTGGCCGTTACTTCCCGGTTGGCGTTTGGTGTGGGTGTTACCGGTGCGGCTGCCGACGCTACCGGCGGGCAGCTTACTACTGCTGCTGCAGCTGGATTGTTTGGTGTTGGGGTTACAGCACCACCATTACCACCACCGGTGCCAGCCGTGTTGCTGATGGAATTGTTGAGATCGGTCGGTTCTATGCACTTCCACAGACCGTACGTCTTTCCCACGGTTGTTTGCCATAGTCGCAGTGTACCGTCCTCCGAACCGCTAGCGTACAGTTCACCATCCGGGCTGAAGCTCACCGAGTGAACCGGCCCGAAGTGGCCCTTGAATGATTCTGCAAGCAAAAGTAAGCCAAGCGGAATATATTAGCAATCACCCTTACTTCTTCTTCTCCTGCATTTCCTTCCTTCCTTACCTATCTCGTTGCCCGTAATGTAGTCGTACTTGTACATTTTGAAGTCTTCGCCACCGCACACGAAGATGTGCTTGTCCGGATGCAAGCTGGCGGAGCTGACACGCGTCGGAATGGTGATCTCTTTCAGCTGTGTCAACGTTTCCATGTCGTAAAACGCGGTACAGTTCCCGTACGTCACCGTCAGTATGTTGCCGTCCTTCGACAGCTCGAGCCCGTTCGGATGGGAGCTAAACTCGACCCGCGAAACTTCCTGGCCGGTGGTGCGGTCCCACAGCCGCATCGACTTATCGTCCGCACAGCTAATCACGCACTTTTCGTTCCGGCAGAAGAGCGCACGCTTCACTGCACCGGCATGGCCGGCATACGATTCCAGCGCTTTACCGTCCGAGTTCAGATCGAACACCCGCACCAGCTTCTCGTTGCTGCCCGTGACCAGGTACTGGCTGTCGTGGCTGAACGCGACCGTTTTGACGATGTGATTGTGCTGCAGACTGTGCACCTCCTCGCCGGTGACGGCGTTCCATATCTTGCCGGTAAAATCGGCCGCCCCGGATGCGGCAAGCGTGGCCGATTCGTTCAGTGCCACACCCCACACCGCACCCTTGTGACCCTCGAACGTTCCGACCCAATCGCCCGTATCGCCCATTCGCAGCATCGGTTTTCCATCTAATAAACGGGGAGAAACAAACAAAAAAACGTAGATTAATTAATTTGCAAAAAAAATATCTGATTTTATCTGAAAAATGATCTTTATCCTTTTTCCGGACTGCCCACGAAATAGCATTCTATCAAAGTAGCTGTATGAACCGTCAAACCAACAACATCGTCGGGAAAGATGTGAACCATTTTCCTATCATCGAAGAGCACATTGCGATTCAAGTAATGTTGATGTGTTTGATTTTTGACCATGAAATACGTTCGTATGAAAATCATCTTATTGAGATGAATATAGAACAACTTGTATGTAAAAGTTCCTCGCCATACACATTTAGTGGCCACACATTGTATAATCACCTTCCGATTATGACACCAAAAAATTATTAATTCCAGATTTTTTCGCACACACACGCACACTACAATTTACAATATTGTTGGTTAATGGTGCCCTTCAGGATATGTATGTATATATTTTTTTTTATGTTCACCACACCGGGAGAACCGGAACCGCAGCGTGTGACATTGAATGCCCAAGTTTAGAAAGGGATCGTATATTCACGCGTACACTACTTCCAGTCGTACTTCTTCCACAGATTTGCGAACCTTCGCGTGGTGGACGTGTAGAACGTAAACAAAAAGAAGAAAGAGACGGAGCAATAAACAAGAGTGAAATATCACGAGGGAAATACATAGGGCAATGAGTGAAACTAGTTTCCATCACAGGCGGCTGGGGCTATGTGAGCTGAACGCGTTAAAGGGTGGTTCAACCAAGGTGTGGGTGAGGGTGGTGGTTTGGAGGTGCGCTACCGCAGCTCAACATACACACCACACGCGCGTACTCTCATTGTCGCCTTGGATACGACGCTCTTTACTTGAATTGGTTATTGGTTGTTCCTACTTCCGCATCGTGTAACTACAACGCACGCCGATGGTTTTTGATTTATACGTGACCGGCACGCACCGATCAGGGCTGCATTGTTTCCATTGGCTTTGGGTTGGACAGAAGAGTTCCGCAGTGTCGGAGAATGCAATGCATCCAGGAAAGAAAAGAAAAAAAAAACACCAGCGATCGTACGAGAGTGATCGATCCAGCCGCCCTTAAGCTACACGCGCATCCGTTCCATTCCTGTCCCGTTCGCAGTGGGTCATGTGGCACTGTGTTTGACACTGTGAGACGCGATTTTTTTTTTCATATCGCGGAAGGACCTTGGCGTCCCAATGACACAGAGAAACAAAGGCTATCGGGCCTTGCCGCAGGTTGACGCGGCACGGGGTGTATAGAAATGGGGAGGGGAGCGGTTGGTTTAAGACGGTAGTGAAGCAGATTTGGGATTTTTGAATTGTTTTGTAGCCTTGCCCCAGCAACAGGCAAATAAGTAAGATGTATTTTAACTGCATTTCTTTTTTTAAACAAACCATGCATGAAAAACCATCAAAAATTCATTTTTAATGAACAAGTTCGAGATGAAAGTCGAGAAAGCGAGTTACTTCACGCACCGTTTTCGACCGTCTGTGTAAAAAAAAAGAAGGTGGAATAGAACGTGCTGGAAACGACGATGCAAATCCATGGTTTACTTGACTGGGTCAATTAACCTTACGTTTAGGTGGCTTCCTCGCATTTTCGGTTACTTACCTTTACAGGCCGAAATGAGAAAATATCCACATTCGGTTTGGCCACTGAAATCCAAATGCACCACGGGTCGCGTGTGGCCGGAACAGGTCAGCGGAATCTGCTTCATGACGTGCGATGAACACAAACAGCAACACAGGTACAGGGAAGATCGGTTCGACCAACAAAAAACAACAAGTTACAACTTTTCGCTACACGTACACCGCGTCAAAAGGGTACACTAATGTTTTTTTTATGCACAATTCACACACAAAAAAGACGGTGCAGCACACAGGACACTGGAAGGTAGATGAATGGAAGAGCAACGCAACAAGGGTACGCGTTCTCCTGCACGCACACGAAATGGCACAAGCGTGAAAATGGAAAGTGTTGGCGTGCTGGAGAGAATAGTACGACTTTGTTTCGGGGAATTTTCTATAAAATAAATCGCTAAATTTCGTGTACCACAAACGACAAGAGAGGAAAAAAATGTCTCTTGTTTTCACGAAACCTGCTGCTGTCAAACTTCGGCCAACTCTGGATGGTGCTGTTTCGACTCGCTGCTGCGAAACGCGATTCGAAAGTTCAGCAGTGTCGGGGGGTGCTGCGTGTGTAATGCTGGTATAATTCCCAACCACTCTATACCAGATTCAAATTTATTTGAAATACGTTATATCGCCCGAGCGTCGTTACCAAGTACAATTTTCGTTTATTTTCTCATCTCACAAGCAAGCCTTGAGTTATTGAAAAGAAAGTGAGAATTATACAAAGCAACGGAAACATACTTTATTTATGAGTTTATCAAGCAACAGCCTTACTCTATGATTTGTTCAGGTTGGAACAATTGCAACAATGCTGACATTGTTATTTGCTGTTCAGATACGTCTTGTTCGCGAGAACTGTCTGTTTCCATGGTATTTTGCTGTAGAATTTGCGGAATGTAAGCAAAAAATTGATCCAATCGCATGTGCAACGATTTAAGCCGTGCCAAGGAAGCTTTCAAAATTGTTTGATTGGCTTTTTCCTCCTCTAGGTTGACGACTACATTGTCCTGCTGGCATATCAAGCTGTTTGGAATGGTTTAAATATACAGTGATTATATGAGGATTTTTTATAAAGGTGAGACTTACTTTGGCGAGTCCAATGTACAGCCACCCCGTACATAATGTTTCGTATTTTCAATCGTTTCATCTAACTCTTTGTACACTCTTTCGTTCTCATAAATATCTTTCTCTAGTTGTAGTATTTTGTGGTTTTTAGCATCCATCCTACGATAGAGAATCAACACGAGATAATGTAAATATTGCTACTTGTTGTACACAGCCCATTGTACGTACTCTTTTAGAATTTTGGCTTCCCATACAGTAAGCGATGTGTGTTTTAAATTTTCTATCGTATTGTGTAATTTTTCTTTTTCCTTCTGTAACACATCCATACTTGGAGTAATCGAATCGTAACGCGATGGCCAACGTTTAGAATCAATCTAAAAAACAATCGATTGTTCAACATTAGTCTACGGATTACATTACCTTCTTTTGAAACGGAATTGTATTTAATACCAACCTCATCCATGCTGGCATTCGTGATAGCCGTCCGTTCTTTGGTCAAGATAGTTTTATGGTACAGCAATGATTTCATATTGTGGGCACGATCGATACTGAAACCTATTGTAGATTTCTGAAGAGAAAAATTAATTAATAATAAGTTATGTAAATGTTGAATATTCAAAATGGAGAAGTTATCTTACCTTAAGATCTTTATTCAGCCCTACCACCTTATCAATCACTGAACGTCCAATAAGCGTAGTTTTGCGTATGAGTATTTTCTGTTCCTTTATCGCTTGCTTTAACGCTGCCAACGAACGATCATTGTACAGGTTGTCCTGCGGTGATACGAAGCAATAAACGAACAATTGCATCTAATCATACACTTTCTACTGTACCTTGAGCATAAAGTTCCCAATACGACGGTAGTAATTTTGAACATTACGAGCATTTCTTATCGATGCCTCACAGCGATGCAATTGCAATGCCGCCAGTCTATATTTAACCTTTTCTTCTGTTGCTCTCGGATCGTGTGTATCAACCTGAATTCTGCAAGAAAATATTTTCATCTACAAAATGTTTCAATTAAGAGCGTTAGGTAGGATTCAATAAAACGGACAATATCAAACAACTTACCAGCAGATTGCGGTACCGTTCACGTAGTGAGTTCACCTTCAGCATCAATAGATCCAATGATTTGCGTTTGGCAATGTTCATTTCATCAAAGTCGGAAAGTATTTTCTGCAGATAAGAAACAGATTAAAATCATACAAATGTTGGTTAATCTTTCCCGTACATACCTGCATGTAGTCGGTAGAAATTTCCAAAAACCAATCCTGCTGTATGACATTGCGGATGTTCGATTCGTTAATTGTTAGCTTCCTTTTAAGCGTCTCATATAGATTGAGCAGATCTTTTTCGACCGTAGCGAAATGTTCCGCATGGCAAGCCTTCTCGTAAACGGTTTTCAAGCGCGCAAGCTCAAGATTTCTTTCTATTGAAACAAAAGAGGTTTAGCTGAGGTATTTGTGATAAATCTTTTATGAGGTGAGATACCTACCACTCAGACAAGTGTAGTTGTAATACTGTGAAATCTTATCATTCGCTGTCCAATCCATGATTTCAAATCAAAACTATGGCTCACAATGGGTGATAAATTTTCTATAACAATGATGAAGAGGAAAAACACCAACTGACATGGTTTTTCAATGTGTACTGTTGTAAAAAAAGAAATCCAACTTTCACCAAATGAAACCGTATGCAGCTTTGCTTATTCTCGTCTAATTTCATCCTAAACTCTCAACCTAACATTGTAAACACCTAAGAGCGGTCTTTGGGCCATTATTTTGCAAGCTGGGTCAGCTGACGGCAAAATGACAGTTGCGAGAGAGAGAAAAAAAATAACAAAACAAAATAAAAGCCGAACAAAAAAAATACACAACACACACGCAACGACGACCAATCCTCCAAAACCCAACCCAAAAGTGCATTTTCTTCATTTTTGGTCGTGAAAAGTGAAAATTAAGCATGAGCTGCATACGTAGTGCTGCGTTGGTGCTACTTTAGTGCATAAAGGCAGCGTGTATAGTGCTTTGTTCCTGTCCTACAAATGGATACGCAAACCATGCAATGAAACGACGCGAATGTTTTTGTACAAGTAGAGATAGAAAAACTTCAATAGTTGCCTGAATGGTGGTGAGTAATCTTATGACGCCAATATCGTTTGCGTGCCAGTGAAATAACGAAGAAAAATCACCCCCTCTGTTGGGGTTTATTAGTTTCGGGAAAAATGGAAGAAAGTTANCTCACAATGGGTGATAAATTTTCTATAACAATGATGAAGAGGAAAAACACCAACTGACATGATTTTTCAATGTGTACTGTTGTAAAAAAAGAAATCCAACTTTTACCAAATGAAACCGTATGCAGCTTTGCTTATTCTCGTCTAATTTCATCCTAAACTCTCAGCCCATCATTGTAAACACCTAAGAGCGGTCTTTGGGCCATTATTTTGCAAGCTGGGTCAGCTGACGGCAAAATGACAGTTGCGAGAGAGAGAAAAAAATAACAAAACAAAATAAAAGCCGAACAAAAAAAATACACAACACACACGCAACGACGACCAATCCTCCAAAACCCAACCCAAAAGTGCATTTTCTTCATTTTTGGTCGTGAAAAGTGAAAATTAAGCATGAGCTGCATACGTAGTGCTGCGTTGGTGCTACTTTAGTGCATAAAGGCAGCGTGTATAGTGCTTTGTTCCTGTCCTACAAATGGATACGCAAACCATGCAATGAAACGACGCGAATGTTTTTGTACAAGTAGAGATAGAAAAACTTCAATAGTTGCCTGAATGGTGGTGAGTAATCTTATGACGCCAATATCGTTTGCGTGCCAGTGAAATAACGAAGAAAAATCACCCCCTATGTTGGGGTTTATTAGTTTCGGGAAAAATGGAAGAAAGTTAATGGGCGTTGGTTGGTTGGACAAGGGCGTAGCGGTTGGGAAGCGAGACACGAGAGGTGATTATCGATGGCGTCAATGCAGCTGCTGCTGTGAATCGGCAAAAGCGGGTGGGGTGCATGTGTAAAATTATACCCACAGCTGATGATGTTGCGCAAATGTTCACACCAAACCCAAACCCACCCCAATATTTACCCGTGACCGATGAAGCTCGCTGTTATGTGAAACATTTCACATGGTAGTGTTGTCGGTGTGAGTTTTTGTTGTTGTGATTGGTGTGGTACAATTTTACAGGTACTACTGGACAGTACGCACGAACACACAGTTTCTTGATAACCCCAAAAGGTTACGATCGAAAGGCTATGGCTACTTGCGATTATTCTGTTGACAGTGTTTTGCTTACAGTTTATTTTTCTATTCTCCCGGAAGATGTTGTTATTTACTAGTTGATCGATCAGCCTGCTTGCAGGGCTACGCAAAGGGACACTCTTCCCAATAGTTTGATATGTTTCATTCATGAATAAAATTTGTTTAGCAAAAATGATCCAAGTAACCAAAACCAGGACTCTGCGTCGGAAAAAATTGACACAACGTCTTGCGTTAATAGAAATTGTACAGCGATAGTTATGTTGAGATAGTGATTGAACTGGTCGTACAAAAGTGTTGTTATCACGTTGTCGTTCGTCACAGCTAGATCGAACGTTGCGGACTTACGACGGACATGTCGAGCGGCACGAGCAAAAGGTTTAGAAGCGTGAATTTTTATCACCCCGATTCCTGCTGCCTTTTGTAAAGTAGAAAACATTGTTACTGTCCAATCAAATACACAATCTTAATTTTTCACTCGTCATAAATTGATAAATACGATTAGATTTTCGGTGCAAACCAGAAGAAAGGACGCCGGTAATAGCAGTAAGTTCTGACCAATTAGCGCCAAACGTCAGCAAAGTGAAAATTGGCTGGACAGTCTGTAACTGCTTTATTCACACGCGTTGAAGTCACCAAAAAGTGAAGCAAATTTACTCACATGTTTTTATGTTCTTTCCAGATAGTATTATCTTACCGGACACCATGAAAATGGGACTAAGCACTTCATCCATGCGCAGGCGTGGCTGCCTCTACGGTATAGTACTCGTGCTAATACCATGCACGGTACTGATCGTAGTGATCGGTACCGACTACACATCGGAACAATCGATGTCGCAACGTATGGCCGAGTTTCAAATGCGCATGCAGTACCTAGAATCCATGTACCGTACAAAGCAGGAAGATGTGGCCATTCTTTCGCAGTACCTTCGATTAGCCGCACTAAACGGTGCCAGCATATCCGGCAGCGGCGGTGGCGGTACTGGCTCGACCGATGGTGCGAACGTTTCGCTCGCCAACTTGGATCTGCTCGAAGGCTTAAGCCCGGATTCGCGATCGCTTATACGGAACGTCACATCAACGAACCGGCTGGCGGAAAGTTTGAAGCTACCGACAGCTTTCCACTTTCTGCCCCACCTGCTGGACGATTCGGCTTCCCTGCAGCCGAGCTATATCGAGAGCAAGAAGCGCCAGGGCGTATCGATCGTGCTCGGCATCCCGACGGTGAAGCGCGACAAGCAATCGTATCTGGTCGAAACGATCGACAATCTCATCGCGAACATGGACGAGGAGGAACAGAACGATACGATGATCGTTGTGTACGTGGGCGAAACGGATCTGGATTACGTAAAGCTGGTAGCGCACCAGATACGGACACGCTTTGCAAGCTACATCGATAGCGGCTTCCTGGAGATCATTGCACCGGCCACTTCGTACTACCCGAACATGAACAATCTGCGGCAAACGCTGAATGATTCGCAGGAGCGGGTCCGATGGCGCTCCAAGCAGAATCTCGACTTTGCGTTCCTGATGGCGTACGCGCAACCGAAGGGTGCCTTCTATCTGCAGCTCGAGGATGACATACTCACGAAGAAGGGCTTTGTGACGATAATGAAAAATTTTGCACTGGAAAAAACGGCAAAGAAAGAGCACACAAACTGGTTTGTGCTGGATTTTTGTCAGCTAGGTTTCATAGGTGGGACAAACTATCACGTTCGGTGGTGATCGGTGGGATGGCAGTTTAACTAAACTGATCGTTCTTTTTCATCTTTGTAGGAAAAATGTTCAAATCTGCCGATCTGCCTTGGTTAATAACATTCTTCCAGATGTTTTTCAACGATAAGCCCGTCGACTGGTTGCTGTACCACTTGATCTACACGAAGGTTTGCAGCGTAGAGAAAGATGGAGTAAGTTTGCTGCACAATACCGTACCATTATGCACGGACACGATCACTTCATTGTATGGTTTACGATTTACAGAAAAGTTGCAAGCAGGAAATGTCCAAACTGTGGATCCATTACAAACCATCACTGTTTCAACACATCGGCACACAGTCATCGCTGCGGGGCAAGGTGCAAAAGCTTAAGGATAAGCAGTTCGGGAAGATACCCAACTTTCATCCCCATCGGAATCCGCCCGCCGTTGTACGAACCGGGATACAGCCGTACAAATCGTACACGCTGCAGAAAGCATATTCGGGCGATAGTTTCTTCTGGGGTTTGATGCCACAGCCTGGTGATCTGATCGAATTCAAATTCAAGCAACCAACCACGGTGCGGAGGTAAGTGTTGGTTGGACAGTTTTGTATAATTGAAGAACAAACATTAATTTGCTGTTTATTTCTACCACCATTAGATATCTTTTCCGAAGTGGCAACTTTGAGCAACCTTCGGACCGGTTCTACAATACCACCGTGGAGGTACTTCCAGCCAGTGGTAATGGATCGGCTATTAGTGCTACCTTACCGTTTAACGTCACTAAGGATGGTTTTCTCGTGGTGGGCAGTTTCAACAATTACGGCATAGCGGATGGTGTGATCGATCCGAAAATAGGCAAATTAAAAGAGCTACGTTTGCACGTAAACAGTGACAGTCAGAATTGGGTTATATTGAGAGAGGTAATTACCTTATTTAGGCTAGCGAGGCCCCTTCTTATAAACCATTTATTAATCGAATGAATCTTTTTTTTTTTAGATCTACCTGCAAAGCAATAGCGTTCGGTGACAGAAACATTACCGAATGTTGGATCCATTCGGATCTGGTGACGTTAAAGCGCGCGCAGCTAGACTGGCATTTGCGGCAAGCACTGGCAAGCAACAGGCACGTGTTGCCGTACCGCCTAAACGTAATAGCAGCAGCAGCAGCAGCAACAGCATCAGCAATATAATGCACCTCAATCGACAGCGTCGCCGTGTTTTACCATCGAAACTGTCCCAACGGGGTGACAGTTTAATGGTCAATCTGGCACCTGCTAAACCGATCAGCCCCAGAATGACAATTCACGCAACGAGCGCAAACGTAATGTTAAAGAACTAGTTGAAAAACTACCGCCTAGCAGTCTAACCCCAAGGTCACAATTGCCACAGTTGCACTTTATTCAATGATTTTCGTTGTCGAGCTTCTTTGAGGTAGGTTTGTTTTATCGTATCGTGTTTTTTATGTTTGAACCCCCCCCCACCCCCCCCCACTTTGGAGGATCGTAGTATCGTTAGCTGCGATTAGCAACCGATCGATCGCTAAGGTATACAGCTTAGAAACGTCTCAAATTGTGATCAACGAATATATATATATATATTATTGTGTGTACTGATGGAATCGCACAGATGATAATGATATTGTGTGTAGGATTAGTTTTGCAATCGTGTCGATATATGTATGTATGTATGTATGTATGTATGTATGTATGTATAATGCAATTGAACAGTATCGTATCCCTCCCCGGCCCCATGTTTGGTAGTGGGAGCGTTTAAAAGGGTATATATATAAATAATGTTAATAAGTTGTTTTGTATCGCTGTTGCTGTGAGTGTGTGTGTGTGTGTGTACGTGTAAATGTGCATGTGCATGTGTGTGTGTGCGTGTGTATGTGTAACTTGTTTAGTGAGACTGCTAGTTTTTGTTTTGTGTACTACGGTGCGTAAACCGTGACGAAACCGATGTTGTTATAAACGTATAATGCTATTAATGCCTTTAATGAACAAGAAGCTAGAAGAAAAAAAACAAAACAAAAAGGAATGGTTTAAACTGGCCAAATGCGGAGGTTAAAGTGGCCCACTCAATGTTTGTTTGTTTTGTTTTTTTTTTTTTGCTGTATTTGGTGGCATTAAGATGTGACAAAAACATGCACAATCATATCTTAACATAAATTGCAATGAATCTCGTGGTTATAATCTCCTATTTTGTTATCTCTTATATCAGGCAAAGTTGATGGTGCTATTTCTGTTCTTATTTGTTGCTTTGTATTTCTTCTTTATATGTAATGGAAAAGCAATTTTACTCACTTTGAAGATTAAACTGTACGATTCTATGTTAGCGATTTAAGTTTACTCTTTGTATTAGCTTTTCTAATACAAATAATTTTACCCATTTGTTAACTCATCCGTCTCAATTTAGTGTTAATAGTTTCGACACAGCTTTCTGTACCTTGTGTGTTACCCATTCGTTGCATTTCGGACGAAAAACGCTAAAGCTCATATGCATATGCACAGAACACGAAACGAAGGAAGAAAAAGAGTGAGCATTTCCAAGATATTTTTTATAGTTTGTACTTTATCCGTGGTGCTATTGGCCATAACTTACCGGTAACCGAGCCCCTTTGTTAGTTAAACTAACCATTAAGTATCGTACCCGACTACACCCGAAAGATTGTTGTGGCACGCACAAAAAGTAAGAAAAAAAAACATCCATTAAAAGAAACAATGGTGTAAAGATAATCAAATGCCTTTTTTAAAAGAAAAATTTGTAAAGCAAAAGAAAAAAAACAATGCGAAAAGATATATTAACAGATAATTGAATAGAAAAGGAAAAAAAAACAAAGGGAAAAGAACAAAACAAACTGAAACACGTTTCAGTAAGACTTAATCGACAAAACCAAAACAGGTTCGGAAAGCCTTTTCCGGAACGCGCCGAACGGTGGATGGAATGTATGAAAGTTCATCCATCGCCGCCCCCGTGACGGGTTGGCCGTTGTAATGTTTGCTGTGGAAATTGAAATTGGTGTCCTTTACTGTTTGGTTTTTGTAATTCGAACGTTTTTTGCTAAAATTGTAAACCAAGTGTACTAACGTGTGTGGGGAAAAAGGGAGTGTTTGGGAATAGATATAGATAGATTGTGGCCAAGTGTTAGCAAACTAATATGCTGTGTGTGAATGTGATTGGAGGGCGTGATTTTGAATCTGCACTGCACCGCGTTCGCGTTCCTATTCGATGTAGTATAGCGAAAGCAATAGCCAATAATCAAAAGCAAATGCTCTGTTACCATCTGATAGCGTGTCGCCGTTTGTTGTGTAATGTAATCGTATGCACGACATTTTACTTAGTCGTTTTGGTGGTCGCAGCAAATTGTCAAGCTCACAGAAGGTGCGTTGTTGGTTTCGGTTTTGGTGGTAATACTTTAAGGTGCCATGTGCCCTGGTGCGAGGGACAATTTAACTGAAAGTTTTACACTTGTCGAAAGGTATCCTTCAAAAACGAAAAAGCGCTGCAGAAGATAAGCTGGCCAACATCATACTAAAGCGAAAGAATGCATGAAGCAAAGCTGTTAAATACTCTTAATTTTCCGCCAAGCGTTCGTTAGTTTTTTTTTGTCATAATAACTCACAAAAAGGCACAAAAAAAGAAAAATCAAGATAAAAATTGAATCTCATAAAACAGTTATTCTCAATCAAGCAAAAACAATGCGATACGATGATGATACTCAGCAAAAATGTTTGCAGCAAAAGCAATGAGTACACCCCTAGCTAGTATTGCGTTATATACTCACAACGGAACAAAAGGGAATGCAGTCTTTACGTATGGGTTCGGAGAATCATCATTCCACATTACCTGTGTTAGTGCGATTGAAAGGTGTGCGAAAGAGCTACTAGTTAGTACTAGAATAGTAGCATACGTTCGACAGCATACACAATCCAGCAAATGCGCATCTAAATTTACGACCGGTAAACTTAAAAAAAAACCACATACATACACACACACATACAATGGTGCATGGTGTCAAATAAAATGAGCTTCGTTTGAATAATACACGAGTGTGGTTGCTTTTGATTATTTTTACACATCCATGCCAGGTTTCAAATACCTTTTTTGATGGACTATCGTAATGTTGAAAGATGACAAAACATGGCATGATTACACAAGGATCATTCGACAATTATTTTAAAAGTCCGTGAGAAATGCTGCAAAACATCGGGGAAAACTACGAAAACCTCTCGATGGAAATGTTGGGAAAACTCACAGTAAAATTCTGGAAATTTTGAGCAAAACCTGCAAAAAAAAAAACTCACTGACGTACGTCGTTGAAAATTACGGGAGAACCAAAAAGAAGTTATGGATAACCTGTGGAACACTGCAGGAAATTCAGTCAGGCATTTGTTGGAGAACAGCTACAAGAATTGCTACAAGAAAAGCCGTGGAACACTGTCGATAAATTCCCGTGGAAAATGATTGGAAAACTCTGCCGTAGAAAGTGGAGAACATTTGTTAAAAGTAAATCGATACATACTGACATTTCTGCGGCAAATCGATGATCCTCCAGAAAGTGAACAGATCCGGAACGAGGTTTGTTGTTACTCCGTAGATGTACGATGTACTTTGGAGTAAACTGTGTAGTACGCAATACTGCAAAGCTCTGACACGGGATATTGATGGCAGTTGGGACGATTGCTACACAAGTAGCGTGTTTGGCACAAACTTATATAAAGTGATGACGTTCACGTATCTTCATTCAGATGGAGACAGGTGGGACATTCAGATGACTTCTGTAGCAGTAAAAAACCATTATGATGTTGATTTTGACCACGGTAATCTGAAATTCTTGTCCTATATTTCTACTCCATAAGAGAGCTATCAAGATCTGGTTTGATGTGATGATTTCCATTATCTCAGTATAATTTCTCACCTTATCATCAGTCCATGTTCGGATACATATCACACATTAAATCCAGTTCACATTTCGGTGTCTTTATCTAGCCAAATGTTGTTTTTTTTTGTGGTGGAACGAAAAAAAAAGACATAGTAAATGAACAACGCACGTGCATTTCTCGAAGACTTATTCCAAAATATCGTTTTATTAAACGTGACATGTAACACCATTGTTTTATCCTATAATGCGTTATGCGTTAAGAAATTCAATATCTACACCTTTAACTGGAAAGAATGGGGCAAACAGGTGGGAGACAAAAGACAAAAAAAGGATAAAACATAAACAATAAAATGAAGATAGATAAAATGAAAGCGTAAAATGTGCAACTGCAATCCATTACGAAAGAAAGATAACACACAACCCACAAGTGGTAAGAAAGGAGAAAAAAAAAACACAATGATAACCGAAAGTGGTGAAATGAAATAAAACAAAAACAAAAAACAGGGAGAAATAAATTGTGTCGTTAAATTACGGTAAAAATGTAAGATAACGTCACGCGCGCCAGAACCATCCATGTAGTGGTGCAGCTTTAACTGCAATCGTGATCACCAAAAACCCACCAGAGACCGGTCCGTCTCATGTGTGCGCTTCTTCACACCATTGCAAACGGCGATACCCGGACGAACGGAGCATTTGTCGGTGTGGGTAGCAGTAGCACCAGCATCATTCAGAAGCATGCGATCAAATGACATTCCGTTTGATGCAACTCTTGTGGCTGACGCCGCTGGTCGGTGTCGGTGTAAAACGGTACGTGCTGTGTCCCTCTGTCTGGCGCTAGAGTAAACCGTCCAGCCCGGCTGCAGTAGGTAGGAACGTTCACTGGCGTAAGCGAACGGACACGGTCGTCTGACGCCCGGCAACCGTCCCAGTCGGCTAGGTCGGCCTCACGCCAGCACCGTACGAACAGCAGCAGCACCATTAGAAATGCCAGTAACCGCAACATTTCCAAACGGTCCCGGTACGGTATCGTTGATGAGCTGCGATGCTCGTGATACATAGCCGCCGGATTATCACCTATGCGACGCAGCCGGATTGTACGAGTAAAAGTGGAAGACAAAAAACAAAAAGAAACAGAACAAATCAGTGTGATGAAAATTACATTTGGTTTTTGTTGTTGTGTTTGCACAGGAATAAAGCAAAAAAGGTGAAACAAACAAAACAAAACAAAAAACTCCAGAAAAGATGATAAAAATTAGCATTCACTTAAAGGACTTCAAGGAAAGAGTGACGTTTGAATGAGAATTAAAAGCGTGAAAAAAATAGTTCATAAAATAAAGTTAAATACATTAAAGAAAACATAACAAATCATCACCATAAAAGCTCGCGTGAAAATGACCGAGTAATTATTATGTGCGTGGGTAATTAAACTTTCCAATCACCAGATGCTGCTGCTGCTGGAGCGTTGGAAGCACTAATTGCACTGAAGCATATAATTTGCAAGCAAAATAATTTGTGTGGTTTAAGAAAAAAGTATAACAAAATATAAGTAAAAGAGAAAAAAAACGCAATACACGCATAACAGAAAGTTGCTGTAACATAAAATGGCTGACCGGAAGCGAAAGTCTGGATTGGCATTGGAATAAGCAACAAAAAAAGAGGACAAAAAAGAAGTAAAAAAAGAACACACACACACACACACACAAATGACCGGGTAACGGAAATTAAAAATGCTTCGGTGTCAAAGTTTCACCCGCCAAAGGAATCCACCAACGCCAAACGCCAATGGTCAGAGGATGTTGGGAAGGTAGATGAAGGTGATGGTGCGGATTATTATGACCACCGTGTGTCCTTTTGTGGTGTACCATTTGTGTGTGTGTGGGGGGGGTGGTTTCTTTTTTTTGTGTTAAATTTATATCCCATTGACCTACCTTTGAATATATGTACAACCACGCTGGCTGGCTGTGAATTGCTTGGAACGCAGGTGTAATTTCCCGAATGTTCCTTGCTCGCCTGACTTATCGTAAGTTCCGAATAGTGGAAATCTGTCAGAAGCAGATGAGAAAAAGTTAAACATTTGTTTCCTTTTTTGTATTGTTTTG
>CM032178.1:22220667-22247490 GCA_018908115.1 Anopheles rivulorum
AAAAAAAAAACGAAGGAAGAAAACAACAAACACACACACATACATACGACATGAGTTCATTCGTTTGGTTACGTTATGCAAAAACAGGAAGGGATGTCCCTGGTTTGTGTTTCGTTGCCTACACGACGCACGGTGGTCGGTCCGCCGGTCCGCTGGATGGACGAACCGTTCCCGGAAAATGATAAATGCGTGCTGCGACGGGTTTTATTGTTAAACGATGAACAAACTTTTACACCGATTTCTTGCATGGTTTAATTCCTACCGCCGTGTGGTCAACAGCCTGCTCTAGCCTGCCTTTGTTTGGTTTATCCGGTTGGCAACGTGTGTTTAGTTGAATTTGCGGAAATTTGTGGTTTTAGTGTGGGAGTCCCACTCTTTTTTCTTTGGTGTAAACCATTCAACCAAGCAGGCTGGCCGTTGCGATGCATGGGAAAGCTTTTTGTGGAAGCTTTTTTATTTACATGTGTAAAGTACGCGCTTTGCCATAAAATTCGACTAACATTAGTTTGAGTTTTATTACAATCCAAATAAATGGTTGCACAGCTTCTCGGTGTTAAAACAAGAGCGAAAAAAAAAGCAAAACAATCCACATTCAACCGAACTGTTTTTGTTGCACGGGAAAACAAATTACACTGCGCAGCCAGCTTCATCGTGCAATGCGCACAAAAACGCGCACCGTCACGCGGAAAACTCCGAACCGAGCGTATGTGCATGTTTATTACGGTGGCAGGAATGTGCTGGAATGTTGGATGCACGAAACAACAAAACTAGGAACAAAACAATAGATCACCTGCTGGGTGGCGGTGATAAGAAACGTGCAGCGTAAAGATGCAGCCGTTTCGCTTGCTGTGCTGTGGTTCCGGTCTGTGGTTCATACGCCACACGGGCGACACGGGCGACTCATACCGAGCCCGGCAAAGGCAATGTTGCTCTCTTTTGTGAAAGGGCTGGGATGGAAAGCTGTGACTTTGCACCCTACGGCAGCGGTGCTGTTCAACGTGTTCTGTACGCCGAGCATTGCTGCACGCGTGCGAGAACGAGTTTGAGAAAAGTTTTGCAATTACACTCGCCCAGTGAAGTGAAGTGTTTGATGAATACTCGAACAGACAAGCTTCGCTCCGAAGGTACCCAAATCGGGAACCGTCGACTGGCTCACCGACTGGCCAACGACACACAAAACAACAACCAACAGTAAACAAAAAAAAATGGACGCTCCTGGACCGATCAATGGTGCTGGGTGAAGTTGCACGTCACTGCTGCAACATGAGTTTTAGAACCGTCGCAAACCAATCCGACGAATCCGTTGCAAGCTCATGCCGTCTGCACTGTCACGTGTACGATTCGCGTGCAGATTTGCGAAAAATTTCACTCAAATACTCGTAAATCAAAGCGTCTCGTTTTTTTTTTGTTTCCCTTTCTTTGTTGGGTAGAATCGCTTTTCTGCGCCATCACACAAAACGCGTCGCTTCATCTGTCAGCATCAATACACTGGCATCGAGGCAAAAGCTTCACCGACATTCCCGGATCTTTTGTCTTTGGTCTGGATTCTGTTGAAAATGGAGCTGCGCGCACAAACAGACCGAAATCGTTACCATGTTAGCTCTTCCGTTGCATGCCCGGAATCTCGCTGTCGAATGGACACGTTTGGATGGTTTATTTATTCATCGCCATTCCGCTAACGGATCATGCGGTGCTGCAATTGCAGTTGATCGCCACACGGGCAGCGTCACTGTATTATTCTGTTTGAAGCAACAGAAACAATCAAGAGTGACTTGTGTATCGTTCGTTACTTTGCAAGGATCAAGTGCGACCCAAGGATGGGTCACGGAAAGGGATAATAATCACTGATGCGCACCGAACGTTACTTTGCGTTGATTGGGGTCTGTTAACGAGAGTATTGTGCATTGAGGAAGCTTAAATGGGTCATTGTTGTGTTGTACAATTTCCTGTTTCTTTTTTTGTACATTCAAATCTTTAAAGATATGTCTCCTTTTGAAGCTATATATATATATATATATATATATATATATTATAGGATTAAAGGATATGTAACCGTTTACGTCTAACAAAGATGAATGTTTTGGGTGTGACGTTTTTTCTCTCCTATTTTTGCACGGAAGCTACTTCGATCACATCCTTACGGGGGCTCTCATCTTCAAACCATCAACCCAAACCTCGCCCGGTAGTGAAGCTTTTCTGATGGAAATATTACCTGCGCTATAGTAGGCTATTAGCATAATAAATAGTACACCGGCGTAAGAAAAAAAAAACCATCAATCCAGCAGGCCGGATTTTCTTCCCCGTGACGCTCGACGTGATGCTCAAACGATGGCTTTAATGTCGCGCCCGTGGATCAACATGCTTTACCATTTACAGAGACCAAGACCCAACAAGGCACCGTGCCGCGTGCAGTTTCTTCACGCAAATCGATGGCACACACTTTAAACATTCATGCTTTCCCGTACCCAGACGGCTTGGTTTGGCCCGATTCGATGTACGGTGCAGCAGTACCGGCGAAACAGTGGGCAAAACGTAAATCCTAGTTTATTACACGTGCGAGAAGCGGACGTGAATTAGCATTCCGGTCACGAACCTGGCACGGCACCACCGGTCCGGCAACGGGATGTTCGGCAAATTTTATCTATCGCCTGACCAGCTTCCACTAAACTGTCTGCCGATCACAATTTCAGTAATGATCCCATTTTCGATCATTTGATGGTTGTTTGAGACTCGGACGTTGCGCTGACGATGCCTGACGAATGCCCGTTTTTGCTTCCGTGCTTTGGATCGGCTATCGGTGCAATGGTACATTTAATCCCTTGAAACGATTCCAACAGATATTGGGGCAATTTGCTGTTCCCTTTTTTTGATGCGCTTTCCAATCGTTCTCTTGAATAGTAAATGTTTGCTTATTAAATTAAGCGTTAGGATTATACATTTTTTTTTGCACAAAAAAGCGATGTTGGAATTGGGAGCAAAAGTGTTGGAAAACTATGTCTTAAATAAATTTAATTTATTAAGTATTTTAATAAAATTATTACTCATCAAATAGGATTTAGCTCAACAAGATTTACACTTTTTGTAACTTTCGTTTAACTTGCTCCTGTGATTTTAAATCGTTACCAAACGATTATTCATTGAAAATATCATTGCATAAAAGCGCTTTCAGATATATAGAGGCAATTGGAGAAGTAAAAAAATAGCTTTCTATTGTTGGCAAAGGATACTCTCATGAAGTCTCCATGAATGCAATGTAACAGCACAATTTCCTCCCTGTTGCGAAGTATCGGAATAATAATAAAAAAATGGAACGAAATTTGATTCAATAGTAAACTCTCCACCAAACCATCAAGTGCCATCCGATAGGTGTAGTGTAGTCGAGTCGAGTCGTCGCATACCCTGCCAACAGTTCTGCTTACCGCACGCTCGTGTAGCTACCGATGGCCTACCGTGGCACTACACAAACCCCGGAAATGGAACGCCATTTGTAACACGAAATCGAGCCAGTTGTGACGATCGCTTCAGGGCCGCCTCACTTACCACACCCTCGCCAATATGATGAATCCGGCAGGGCACGTGTGCCGTGCTGCCTATCTGTGACGTCACCAGCGTGTAGTTCTCGGTTCCGAACTGCATCGGCATTTTGTAGTACTTGAGCAGCTCCTCGCTGTCGCTGCCCTGCTCGAAGTAGTTCGATTGCCCCGGACCGCCGGATTCGCCACTTTCACCCCCGTTCGTACCGTCGCCGGTACTGACACTGCTGCCGCCGCCCCGATGGCCGTACGTTTGTTTATCGAGCGAGTTCGCGTTGCCGCCGGCGCCACTCTTGTCCGGTGTGTGGGGCGAAAGCAGGAAAAACGCTGTCCTGAGTATCATATCGCTGCGGTCGATCAACGATGCCATTCCTGGATGGATGGAGAAAAATAAAGTAAAAAAACAAGCGTTGAAAACAGGAGTGTAAACAGGTGCCATTATTGAAAACTGTCCCTACACACACACACACACACACACACACACACACACACACACACATACACACACATTTACATTTTTCTATCGACGAAACACTTGTATGACAAAATGCTGTTACGCGGCATGTTTGACCATGTGCGTCAGTACCAGGAACGTTTGCATACAAAATTGAACGTTAATGTGTTTGCCAATACGAATGGTACATGAAAATTGCATCCATCGATTACAGTAAATGCGAAACACAACAAAATAAAACCAATAAAAGCAACTGTGATGTTATTAAGCAATTAAGCAAAAAAAAGGTATATAAACAAATAAATATTTGAGAACCCATTTGAGGCTAATTGTGTTTTCGGAAAATTAAACAACATTTTGAAACACTAACAATAACAAACGATTTTCGATCAAAGAGCATTAATTTTGGATAAAACATCAAATAACTGAACTACAAAAAACCATCGCCAAACTCCAATATTCTGAACGACATACGAATAGGACTTAACCATTAATTAAATTTGGTTTTACAATTTACGTGTGGCAAATGTATTGCTTTGCTGTGTAAAAAAACATTCCAATTTAATCAAAAATAAACGGATTTTATAAAATTGGATTATATTTAAATAAAAAATAATCTATTAAAACCACATAATAATGGAGACGCCCAGTACTTTATACAAAATTAAAAGGTCTCACAAAAAGTAAAACATTTCTGAATAGACAAAACTCGAACTTCAAATTTCTTTCTCAATTGTAACAGATAAGATAATATTGAAAAGGAAAATAAACAAAAGATTGTCATTTTTTGAAAAGTTTTGATGAGGCAGCACAGTTTTATCCTAACAGCTTCCCACTGTGCAAGTGGCGCAGTGGGGTTGTGTGGCTTAATAAAGAAAGCAACAATAAAGGAAAATTAATACAAAAATCTTGACAATAATCGATTGTTTTAGATCTGCTGACTGAAGGAAGTAAAACAAGCCAAATGTTAACATTTGCTGCTGAAAATGTTTCTCAAAGAAATGATGGAAAAGATGTCAACGTTCCGGGTGCACGATCAATCAAACAAATGGACTTAGGAAAAAAAAATCCTGTCTACAAAAAAAAACACACACACACACACAATCATCTTACACCACGAACGAATCCGATTGCGTTTAGAATTTTACTACCATCATATTTCATACCGGAAGAATGGTTTCGCTAACTTATTTAACAAACGCTTCCTAGCCACCAATTCCATAAAATAAACCCTCACTAATGGACGCAGATTACTTTTCTACCTTGTGTGTCTGTGTCTGTGTGTGTATGCATATTCATCTTTTGTGTTTAGGTTGACAGTTTCATGACACACTAGGTAATTAGGCGCAGCAAAAATGGCCTACTGCCTAGTATGCAAAAGTACTCTTAATGGAAGTGTAAAGTAGGAGAAAACAGGCAAAATTTTCCAGTCTGTAGACGGGCATTAGCATTGCGTGAAACTAATTCATCTTCCTTTTATCCGCGTGACGAACCGACAGGGTCGGTGACGGTGATGCTCAGCCAGCAAATTGGCTAGCATTATTAACTTTTGCGAAGCTCGTTCATTTTAAGCGGATGAAAAATCACCTCTCCGTAAGCCCGGGAACGCTCTAACCGTGCTGCGTAAGAAATGGAAACCAAACCCGCCCTTTTGCACACTGGTGCGTATGCGTATGAGCGTGTGGTTCGACGTCACGCGGAACTGATCGGTGCTTGAGTATGGGTTGGGAAAATGGCGCGTTGAAGGTGATATAATTTAAGAGTGCTTTGGGGGACAAAAATGTCCTGTCCCCGAAATAGCAAGCGTGCGTACACCAGCACCGAATGGAAGGCAATCGGGCAATGAGCTTTAGTTGCACACCGTCATTGCACACCGTCATCATTGCTGATGGAGTCCGTGGACGACAACGACGGTCGGCTCCAACCGGTCCGGTGAAATGTACAGCAGCTACAATTTATTGCTTTACAGTCAATTAACTTCAAGCTGGCATTCCATACCTTTTTGTGGCACGGTTAGCATCAGCGGCTGCAAACAGCCAACCAGCACTAGCCTGGCAGTGCAAAACGCAAATGGACATATTTTCTCCCTCCTTATTGTGGTACGCGGAGGAAGCGCCTTTCTTAAGCAGCATGCATGCCTGCTTCTTGTTGGCCACAAATGGAATGTCGGAAATGCCCGTGTGTGTGTGTGTGGGCGTTTTTTTTTCTTCTTGGCTTTGTTTCACGTTCCCATGTGTCGTCTGCGGCTGAAGCACGCGTGTGTGTGTGGGGGCATGTTTTTGCCCGAACAGGGAAAACAAATATAAATTGTTGGTCGGATGTGGATCAGCGAGTTGGTATGTGAGTTATCGCTTTCGGTGTGAGCCACTAGTGTGCTGGTACTGTGCACTATACTGCTACATAGCTGCACGTCCACGGAACCCGGTTTAGGGCGGATCCTATAATCGTCTTCGTGACACCATTTTTCACATTTATCCCCGTTTTGGAGCGGGGGGAGGGAGGGGGAGGAGGAGGGGTGGATGGGTGGATAGGTGGGCGGTTCCGTACCGATCTTTGCTGCATCCGATCTGGCGCGGTTTTTGGCTTTCGTCTTTGTTCGAACCTGCGCCTGTGTGGCCCACGCAGGGTTTGAGAACCGGAAGAAAGCTTATAATTTATTCCCTGCTCGAGCAGCATAACATTTCATGCATAATATGTGTGCACGTGTGTATCGTTACGAGTTGTAACGAGGGTGGCAAAATCAGCTTTTTCTTTTCCTAATGGAGTTTGCTGCTAACCACAGCCACAGGCACCGACCGACGCAAGGATAAGGATGGATGGTGAAGCGGCACTTCACTGCGGGATGTAGAATAATTGTTGGGCAAACCATTGCAAAATCGCATATACGAGCCGGATAAACCGCATGCCACCCTTCATCGGAGTGCTGAAGTGAATGGGAACAAAAGTCAACGTGCACAGTGCCACGCAAGGCGCAATTGTACGGAGCATCCTTGTTGACTGGCAGTCGACAGACAACCACCAAACCGAACCATCCGGGACACGTGATAGCAGCTCCAACGTGCGCGTGTGTGTGTGTGTGTGGCAGCAAAATTGATACTCCCCCTCTCCCCCCCCCCCCCCCCCCCTCCCAGGACCGGGAAATGGTTGAATGCAAAGTGCGTCCTTAAAAGGGCTGCCTGACTTGCCGTGGTCCAGACACAAGGTCGGATGAATTGTTGATATTTGATAAACAAATCGCAAAAGCTCCGTTTGCGGGTGAGTGTACAGCGATCAAAAATAAATTTAATCAATACCGAGATCGAAACCTTCCTGTACCTTTCCTGTATTACGGTAGGCACACACCTCGTGCTTGGCAAACAGATCCAAATAGACTCGGATCGTCCTCCTCCCCCCCCCATCCCAGTTCGTTTGGTGCGTGGACTTCTAAGGGACCGAAGATAACCAAAGGGATGGGGTCGAACCTCCCCCCCCCCCCCCCAGAGATCGGCAAACATGTTTGTTAATGGATTGTATAATAGATGCAAACGGGTTTGCAGGTTATGCAAACTATTTCCTTGTAATTGATTTCAACGGCCGGTGCCATTTCAAGTGTGTGTTTGTTGTGTGTAATGCGGAAAACCAATCCCTAGGAAATGGGATGGCCATTTCCGTTTTATCTTGTGCTGGCATCTGGAGTATAGCATTTTTGATAGCATTCCCGGCTGAATGTCATAATACATTTGTATGCAAAAGGAATTTGTGTTATAAATATATGTGTTTACATATACTCATGAGGTACATGGGGCGTGTAATATACCCGGTTTGTGCCTTTTGCTCAACGATCGACATCGCATCACTTTTAATGCTGAATGTCTTTATGATATGTTGTTAATTTCTCAGTTTATTGTTATTGTACTACTCTTGGAACAGTCGCCTCAGAACTGCTCTGTGTACGTTCACTTTTGTACGACACTGTACTCTGTACGGGGCACTGTGCAGCACAATAAAAGGTGCTAAAAAATGTTACCACAAAGCTTTCGTGGCTTTCACAACTTTTACCATTCACCAAAGAAAAAAAAGCCCCCCGATGCCTTTGCGATCGTACAAATCAATAGATGGTTTTGAAATCACTAGATTTAGAGTTTCGTTGCGGGAAAGCTCCCGTTCGTGGATGACTGGTTTTAGCAAAACAAACCGATGGCGTCTCGCTGCAAAATCTGCCGGCGGGTTTTCATAATCTTCCTGCACCACACAATCCTTTACACGTTGACCGCGTTCATTCCCCGCAGAGCCCGCAGGATAAACGGGCGAACCGAAAGGGTTCATTCAATGCAGGGAAGAATAAAGAAGGATGATGAACAAACCGACAAATAGAAGAAAAAAAGAAAAGACTGGCAAACCATGCAATCGGTACACCTGAATCCGCACCATAATAACGTCATAGAAGCGGTGTAGCGCGTTGCTTAGAGAAAACCGGATTTGCGCTGCCGATGGCAACGCTTAAAATACCAGCAGGAATATTCAATATTTACACGGCTTTATACATTCATTTGCGCTGCTGCTGCTTTTGTTGACGCTATCCACTTGGCACTGGGTGGTTGGTGCTGGGGCGAGATGTTTGAATATTTAATCCTTTATGTAATACCGTGGCGCGGGATATGGAAAGCTTCGCAACGAAAGTAGCCACACTGTGTGTACCGTTTCGCGAAGCCGTTCGCCAAAGTATGGATATTCGATTTTGCAACGTGGCGCCATGCTAATGTTGGCCGAAAGTCAAACATCAATTAGATATTTTTACATGCTAAAGATTTTTCGCTCTTTGTTTACGTTCGCTGTGTTTTAAGTTTGCTTTTCTTTTTGAAGAAAACGGAAAAAACTGCTGACCGATAGGTAGTGAACGTTGTGCAAACATTAATTACGCCTCATGATTTTCCAACCGTCGAAGCTTTTTCTGAAAAAAAATCTGCGTTTCTGACATGTGAAAAGTTTTGATTACAATGAATTGACATTTCATGGTGATCGTGATAGGCGTCTGCTAAGCTCACATTTACTAATACAGACGCTCGATGAAAACATGACGCGTGAACGAGAATGAATCTGACGTGTCAGACACTTTTTTTTTTTCAAAACATTGTTGACATAAACCGCTGTTGACACATGACTGTGCTTTTTGGGTAGAACTAAATATGTCAAACGATAAAGTAGTGTTAGTGACTTCAACTCTGTCATTTGTTACGTAATGGAAAAATAAGAATTTTTAGAGGGAAATTAATGAAACATTGCTTTGAAGTGTGCAAACATCCACTTTTATTAACTGAAACGTTAACTTTAAACGTTAAACTTTCATCCCGAAGTTGACCACTGTTTTCCGAAAGAAAAAGTGCACAAAATGATATTGAACGATTGAAACAAAAGTCACGTAAAATTACTCGACATCTACTGGTATTTGATTCATTTCCTACTAAAAATGAGCAATTGCCATTAGTTGGGAGACACTTTTGTGTTCTCCGAACCGTGAAAGGACAGCTTAGTCCTGGTACTGTACTTGGCCCACTTTGATTGGATTGCAGTTCATTTAGTTGATGAGAATAAGGAGAAATTGACGCCAATTGCTGCAGAGGTTATTGTGCTAAATGTATCTTAAATTTTAATTACGAAAATGTTCAGAGCTATTCTATTGCTCTTTTTACAAATTGTTGGAATACCGATAGATTCGTGGTTCTAAAGGAAAATACCTATGGGAAATTCATTGAATGAAATGTTTCAAATTTTCACTGTAACGATAAGTATCATGTGGTTGATAGTATGCTATTATTTTCTTATTTTACTGAAAACCTGTAGATACATCTTAAATAGCCTTCACAAGGTCGTAATTGGAGTAAACTCAGTGAGCTTTTTCAACCAGCACAACTAACCCGTATCATCGTTGCAATTATTAGTCACACATAATTTATCGCTTCAATAGCCTTTAACATGTCTGGCGCGTGTATGTCTTCTTTTTAAAACAACTCCACTTATCAAAACAACGACGCCCAAATCCTGGCAGCTGGCAGTGTTCACACATCACCCCACCAGAGCAGCCGAATGTGAAATATCCATCAAACGGTAGCATTAGAAGGCGTGAAAAGGATCTTTGGCAAATTGCTAAACTGTCTGCCTTAGGAATGCATGAAATTGGATCCCCGGCTTCGATCCGTACCAACAAACCGTACGGCAAACCCGATGCGAGCCAGTGCGGCATGCGAAACTAGTGAAACGGTTCCAAAACCTTCGTTAATTTCGTATTCTGCGTAAGCTGCGAAACCCAAACCGATTGATTATTTATGAGGGACGCCCATCGAACGCTGGGGAAAAAACAAAAAAATAAGCACACGCACATGCATGGATAATGTTAAGCTAAAATTAAGCTTTCTAAAATTCAGCTCGACGCCTGCAAAACCGCTCTCGATCATAATATATGTGAGTGTGTGTGGAAGATCACAACGTTAAGGAGGAGTTGCAAATGATGGGTTCGCAGCACAAAATTATTTCATTTCATTACGAGCTATTGACTGCGCCCATCTCCACTGTATTTAGCATGTTCACTAAAGCAGCTAAAGTTGCTATTTTTCTTTGATTTTTTTCCCCCATAAATTTTACTACAAATCTGATCCAGCGCAGAGCTATCTGGCGCTCGAGCTTCCCACTGTTATTTTACTGCATCATTAAGCGCTGTGCCAGTCAATCCCGTCTACGCCAGCAATTAAGTTCTATAGGCAGACAGTAAATCACGATTGATGCCGCTCTTTTTGTTTTGATCTCCAAACTCCGAACAAGACAAAGCACGGACACACCAAATGACAGTGTGTTTGGCGTAGTTTTTGCGCGCAGTAAAATAGGATGGCCCCCGTAGCATAAAACTGGGGGAAAGGTGAGAGGGGGTTTGCAAAGTTCCCTTGCTCTAGTACGGGAAAGGGAGAATTTCAATATATACTCCCATCGTTAAATGCAAATGTCCCTTCGATTCCATACCATAGACTACTACTACGCTGCCCAAGAAAGATAAACCCAACCCACGGTGGTGGTCGCTTGGCACATTTGCACTTGCTTTGGTTTGGGCGCTTTCGCTCGCAAAAGTGCTTTCGATTTTGGATTTTATTTTTTCCCCGGGTTTTTGTTTTTCGCTTCTATTTGTGTCCCAGGGTGTGTGCACTTTTTGTTTAACCTCCGGATTTTCCATTGACAGTTGAGGGTAACAAAAATGGACTATCAAAAACGTCACAGTAAACCGTAAACGAGCGTAATAAACTTTTCAGACCCATCGGCTTTGTGTGTGTGTGTGTGTGTGTGTGTGTGTTTGGCACTCGATACAGAAGTAATAAAATAGGTCTGATTTTTGCTGTTTGCCTGTGCTCTCGGAAAAATGGTAACGTTTGCCCAATGGCCGATTGGTTACGTCACGTACGGTACGAGGCGTACTAGCACGACCCTGGTACACATTGCCGTAATTAAACGTACATTTGCCAAATGTCGGTCGTATTTGAACAGTCTTTGTGCACAATAAAGTGAATGTTTAATTTTAAGGCATCCCGTACTCGTTCGTTGTGTACAGATACATGCAAGTGCACGTAAACATGAAGCTATTGCTAAATAGTTTTGCTCCCACCGTACCAACCGGCTTCCGTGTGTATGTGTGTGTATGTCGCTGTCGATCGCGATTCTTCTAGCACACTTCTTCTGGCCCGGAAAGGGTGGCGAAACATTAATTAAACCGTTTTGCATTTAAATTGAAAATCTTCGGCATTTGATTAACTGCTTTCGTGGAGCGTTTTGGCCGCTAGCGACACTGATGGAAAACGGGTGATGGAAATTTAAAACCTTGCCCGAAGTGTGCTGGATTTACACGAAGCGATGTAAGTAAGCTACACTTTTGCTAGTTCTTGTGTAAAATAAATTAATTTAAAAGTAATTTGCTGATAGGCGATGCGATGCGATGCGTAACATAATTGCACGTACTTTTATTTTTGTGTGAGCATGAAGGAAAAACAATTACATCGCGTACAAGGCTTCACTGCGCTACAAGATTTTCGATTTTTTCAGCTGGGCGAAACCATTTCTCGAATCTGTTCAAGTTGAACTAGATTTCTCTTTCGAAATTTTGCTTTTGAACAAGATCTAGAAAGTGTGAAAGATTCCAAATGTAACTCGTGAGCGCTTTCTAGTTCAACTTGAACAGAGTCCAGAAATAGTTAAAACACTATCAAATAAACTCGAAATCGGCTCTGTAGTTCAAATATAATTGTAAATGAAGGTATTAAATCAGCAATAATCGTAAATATGTTGAAATAATTCAAACACATTATTATCGTATCAAAACTGAAATTTAAGAGTGTCCGTACAAAAATAACTCTAAGTTCAAACGATAATCGCATACCAGTTGTCATCAGTCGTTTAAAAAAACAGATTTACAATGCCTAATCGAGGAGTTTCCAAGCTCCTTATATTTCTGAAAGAATTTTAACTCTCTTGAACCGAATCTCAAACGCACGAGTCCTTTAAGTTATTTCCGACGAATTGCTGTAGCTTTCACATCTAAACTTAATTAAAATGGAATGTAACGAAACTTCCATTTGATGTGGATTCCTATTTTTTTTTTTGCAAAAAGCACATTAGCACTTTGTTTTAATTAGTATCAATTAAAGTGCGCTTATCTCATACCATAAAGCATCAAACCATCATCAGGATGTATGATGTACAAACATATATCGTTCGCCCGTGCAAGCACTACGGAAGATATGATACTTCGCTTGTGTGAATAAACATGTCCCGGATTATTTCTAGCACTTCCAGCCAACTTTCCTCGTACTAAATCCTTTTGCCAACACACACACACACACACACACACATATATAGAGAAGCGCAGCAGTCATTTGTCATAGAAATAACTGACTACTGGACCAACCCACCATCATAGTAGTACCGGAACCGGTACGCTAGCTGGTACGGCTGCTAAGCACAACAACATTAACTGGCGATCTGTTCCATCTTCGCCACATCTTCCATCTTCACACACGCAGGCCACTGCTAAACTGCTTCCCATGAGATAAGGCACTGGCACACTGGCACGAAACTATGAAAGCGCTCTTAGCATTTATGGAGCTAGATTCTTAGAAGTGTTCTCGGTCGCTCGGTGAAGGTTGCGTCACCGTGGACGTGGGCATTAGACCATCCGAACGCCTCGAGGCCGAACATCAATGTTATTTATTGTGAACAGTGCGTGTGAAACGGACGTCGAACTTGGCGTCGGAAAGTTGGAATTGGAGGGTTGTGGTGGGTGGGGATGGATAAAATAAAATTCTCTTCCCCGAGCATTGTAACACAGGGTTGGAAGGAAGAAGGCATCCTTCGAGCCGGAGACACAGTGGGTGAAGGATTTGGACATTCAGGGTACCGCTTACGCCGCTGCAGCAGCCGGAAAAGCTCTATTAGATGGAAATAAATGGGCATCGGTGGGCACCCGGAAAGCAAATACGACTCGCAACCACTCGCCTGGCGTCACTAAACACATAAAAGACGGCAGACGGCCCCATCCGGCTGGGACATCGGTTACGGCTGCTGTACTGCCTGCCGACTGTTGTGCGTGTATGATTCATCACGAAAACTTCAAACCCATCGCGTGTGAATGATTTCACTAACATTCGGAAAATTCATGCCTTTTTTGGTGATATGTTGACAGACAAACAATACGCGTGTGTATCTGCGAGGAACCATTTCATTACGCTGAGTTAAAAATCACACACACGCAGTATGGGTATGCGTGATGCTTCTTGGGGGCTCTTAATATGATGCAATGGCGTTCGGAGATCTGTGTGAAACATATTGGCGCTTTATTACCTAACACAAATAATATCCACCCTTTGCACGCTGCAAGCCTTGCGGCAAAAGTAACCTTTTTCAATATACCAGATTTTGTCCCTTTTTTGTTTTCAATCGAATCGAAAATAACAACCACTCCCCCCGGGGCCGGTACTGTAAGGTCGGTTCAAGTGGGTGTACAGGTTGGTGTGAAATACATTACGTTGTGCTTTCGATCAAGACGTGAGCAACCCTGCTTATATGCTGACACAGACATGCGTAGTATCGGCCACCTGACCCTTTTGGATCGATCTTTAAATCGCAAATAAAAATAACATCACTAACACGTAATCGCCCATAATCCTTGATCCCGTGCTGGTACTTTTTTGCAAGAAGTATAATAGGAAAATTAATCAAATCTAGTAGGTGGAACCGTCTAGCAGCCTTTTTCACGTGAAGCATATTGTTTGAGAATGTTTGAGTGAGATTCTTATTTGAGTCCATGTACAGTGGTGGTCATTAAAGTGAGGCCATGCGTTAACGAAATAGAAAAAATGACGCGAATGGAGGTTTAATGAGAATGAAGCAAGGTTTTTGTCGCTTTGAGGAATAGTGTGGAAATGATAATTTTTTTTTATATAGTAAGAAACCCCTACTATTGCGAATAGGACTTCAAGAATAACTGAGTCATACATCAAAAGTAAAGCTAAATATGAAAATGCATCTTAATACTGGATTCATTTCAACTCAAAGTCAAGAATAGAATGTTATATGTTATACTAAACAATTATTTTAGCCATAGTCCTTCCAAGGATCTTTTGGCTCTGTTCAAGAGGCTCTCTGTCTGATAAAATTAAAGATGCTGTATTCACTAAACATATTGAAAAATGAATATTATTGCCTGTAGGATTAATTATTTCACTTCTTTGTATTGGTATACGGTGTACAAATCGTTTGTCCCAGGGGTTGTACTATATGTACTTATAATTAAATCAAATCTCACACTTACTTTGAAAGAAACAAACAGAAATGAATAAAGACAGAGTTATAAACAATTGAATAGAAAATAGAATTTAATAGAATTAGAAAATAGAATTGTATAAATAAATAATAAAATAAATAAAAGAATAGAAAATAGAGTTGTATAAATAATTAAGGAAAAGCATAAACAACAAAATTATGAAAGACGAACTGATGAAACAAGGGAAAAAACATAATAAAGACGATAAAGATAAATAAAAATACAACCGAAAAATCTGATTTGTAAAGACACCCTATTCAAATACTCATCACTGTACGTGGTTGGGTCGTTTGCAGAAAGCTGTCGGAAAACGAATATCATATCATTATGTTGATTTGGTACGAAATCAGATTATCTTCGATTGAAAAAAAGGCCAAATCTATACGATTTTTTTCGATACGATGCCCATTTTTTCGATGCAAATGGAAGCTATTTAATACCATGTTCATGTAACGACTTTCAACAGAACTATTCGAAACCATATCCCTTTGGTACTTTGTATCACATCTCCTGAAGGGACAAAACACTAAACAATGCCTATTCTCTAGACAGCGGTAATCATTAATATAAAATAAATCCTCACACACATCCAAACACACATGCAATCTTCCACACAACAGCTTCCGGTGATAAACAAAAAAGAAAAGCATATTTTCAAGCATCTCGTAACGCATAAAATTCAATCCCTCCGCATAGTGAATTGCGCAAATGGTGCAACGTCGGTAGGAGGCGCAACGGTTTACTTCGGTCTACTTACCCGTATTAAGCTGAGGACAGCCCTGCAAAAAGTACAGCACAATAATCCACGTCCTAAACAGGCAATTCAAGTTGGTCGATATCCTCAATGGATAAACAGCGTTTATCATAATTTAGAATTTTTATGACGTTGCGCGTGTACCGCCCAGCACCGTGGGCAACAGAACGTACTGTGGGAAACTGGTTGGTGGTGGTGGTGGTCGTCTGCTGAAGCTAAAGCTGTGTGCGTGGTCAAAAAGAAACCCCTTTCGGGACCACCCCCGGGACCAAAATGTGAACGTGAAGCCGTGAAGTTTGCCGGAAGTTTGTGTTATTTTTGCGCAGGTCGCTGGTTGTATTTGCGTGCTGTAAACTGTAGTACACTCATGCTGCTATGCTATCGCTTCACTTTACTGATGTGCAAATCCCAATCCTCATCAATTTGCCCGTGCCCATATCGGCAACTCCGGCTCCTTGAAGATCGCTGCGTTGGGGCGTGGTGGATGAGACTGCCGTCTTGCCGTCTGACTCGGCATTCGTATCGTGCATCAATACCGCACGGTGAAGCGTTGTTATTTTTCGCTATCTGTTTCTCTCTTCTGGTTAATATCCTTGTATACGTTAGCCGTTAGGACGTGTGAAGATTAAAAAACATGATTATGTGCTTTGGGATTTCTGTCCCCAGCTGTACTGTATCGTAGCCAATTCTGCCAACCCCAGTCAGCACTAAACACCACAGCCAGGCGTATGGGCGTGTGCACAGGCCACCCCTTTGCTCTATCACTCTGTTGTTGTTGCTGTTGTGTTTTTTTTGTCCACTCTTCCTCCGGGAGACACAGAACAGAAAAACTGTTTGCAACTTCACACATTCACACACACTGAAACACACACTCACACACATATGCACACACTGTCCGTCGTTCACATTTCGTCCCGGGAGCTGGAACAATTGCTGACAATCAATGTGGCCACCCGTTTTGTCAGCTGCTGCTGGTGTGCGTGTGTGACGTGAGTGTTGCTGGGGCGTTGTATTATCATTTTAATTTCATATTTTCGGGCACACACATTGGTTTGTGCTTGTGTGTGTGTGTCCCCACCTTTTTCTTGGCACCAAACTCCGTATCCTTTTCACGACACACAGACACACACACACTCTCTGGAACTCTCGGTCGCTGGGACAGCTGGGGATCCGCTGTTGGGAAAGATAAGAGGATTATTTTCGCCTTTTATTATACAATTGATACTTGTGTTTCTCCGTCCATAATCTGCCGAGTTACAATCACTTTTCGCTTTTGAGTCGAAGTTTGAGCAGATCCTTGCCATACCGGGGGCTGGGGTGTGCTAAGACGAAGCCGCAAAGCGAACGGCTTAAAAAAACACCGTCATAGAATGCTTTTTCCTTTTCTTTCTTTTTTTTTTGTTGATGGAGGATGAAGGGTTCGGGAAGTGGGTGTAAAGGTGTGCTCCTCCACGGCCAGTGGAGATCTGGGTACCGGGGACAACGTTGTCCCCGAGTCAACACGCCAATGTTCGTTATCGTAGAAAAACCAGTTTCGGTGACTCCCCGTGTAAGGAGTGTGGGACGTCTTCGTTTCATTCCATTGCTTTGGTTTCAGTATTTTGAAGCGAGCAGACCGAGAACGATCGATACTTAGCAGCAGCACCCGTAGCAGCAAACGTTCTGTCGGAGAAAAATTATTTCATTCCCTGCTGCACCACTTAAATGGGGAGGGAAAATGTTGGCACAGCTCCACAGCATCGACCGCAGGACAACCAACCAAGTGCAGGGATTAAATAACATGCAGACAAATTGGTTCCGAACGGGCACGGTTGTACAAATTCGTGACCGAGCGTTTGGGAATGAAACTGGGCACGGATAACCAAACAAACGAAAAGCAAAACAGCAAAACAACAAAAACAAAAAACATCACCATACCACGGGCTGCTGTGATAGTCACCACTAATACCATCGTACAGTGCACGGGCTACTACGATAGTCACCTGTTTGCTTTGGCAGATCCACGTAATGCGCTTGTTATGAGCTTAAAGTAAACTTATGTGTACTGTAAACGTCTTTAATAAATGGGACCGCCAAAGAGGACGGATAGTCCACCAAAAAGGTCACACAAAATTGGGGTAGCTCTGATAAGATCGTGCAGTAAAACGATCAGAGTTGTTTAAAAGTGCTGTCCGAAACGAAATAATCAAACAGCAAAATGCTACATCAACTGCAGTGAGAAACTGCACCAGTTTGCATTTTGGTCGGGGCAATTTTTTTTTCACAGTGGAGATATACGTTTTTTTTTGGTCACTTCGTATCATTGTAGAAATGTTGCACAAGATCAAAACCGAATGTCTATTTCCATTCCATTTGTGTTTTTTTTTTCTGCTATTTGCCCGTCAAGGTTCATTAGCTTTCCTTTGCTTGTCCCGGTCGGTAGCTTGCTGTAAGGCACTAACCATTGCGAAGCGGTTTTTTTTTTTGGTGAAGTGCATCTATGAAGATGATGCTTCTGGGAAAAGGAGCAATATGAAGCAATAATACCAACGAAAAAAAAAAACACCCCGCAAAGGACACCAGTTCTCGAAAACGCAATGGTACGGAGTTGGAAGATCTGGCAAATGTAAGTTTTTGGGAGGAAAAAAAAGGGAATACAAGAGAACCCGAACGACCGAATGATGTTTGATGGAAATGTGAAAGAATATGTTTTGCATCACATTTGTCGAATGATTTAACGGGGGATCCTTCCCAGAATTGCTTTATAGTTAACATTATGGGAAATGTTTTTGAATGGAATACACTATTTGGAATATTTTGTTATCATTTTTTTCTCGGGTTTTTTTTTCGTCTCGGTGCTTTCATCAACCAATGAACCGATCTACGCAAAAATGCTGACAAAGCAACGTATAATGACTTTGAAACGAGATTCTCGAGGGTATTCCCTCCAAAAAAAACAAACCAAAAGAACCTGTCATTTGCAAACCGAACACGTATGCAACTCATCTATACCCTTTAATCGAGTGCTAGAGGCATTTGACACTAGCACAAACCCCTGCAAATGGTTGCTATGTTAGCAAATTTTAGCAACCGAGCGCGCAAAAACTCGTTGCACGTGTTCGTTGTGCTCCGGTACATACAGTTAATGGGTGAAAAAAAGGAAAGGATCTACAACAGAATGCCACCTTGCGTTAGTGTGTCGGATGCACTTTTGCATATAGCGTGCATATACTGCCGAAACTTTTAATCAGTTGCATTCCATAACTGAATATTTCTGCCCGGAAAAGACAGCACCGGCAAATGCGTCTGATTGCTCATGAATGTTAGGCAAGCTGCAGGTAATATAGAGCTGCACCTCTGTACCGATCCTTTTGTGGGTGTGGGTGTGGGTGTTTGAAGTTTGAACAACAACCCAGGCACATAATGTAGCATCGACGTGGTCGTCCCTTTTTACGTTGCTTACACTTACCAAAACAGTGTAGCTTAGCACAGCCTTCCGTAGGTAAATCGAAACAATAAAACCATCCAACCATATCATTTGCACCAGTATTCCACTTTCCCGCTCATCAAAACTTATCGTGAGGCTCCTTTTTTCGTGTGGGTGTGTATGTGTGTGTATGTGCCCAAAGAGCCCACAGGAGTGTAATTTACATGATGTAGTCGAGCTTTGGCGCAATCTCTCCCTAGTAATCAACGCACCAACAATCTTTCATGGGTAATTTTGGAGCGATTTTCCGGAAAGACCGGGAGATGGGGTAAGCGATGTGTGTAATGGAAGATAAATTGCCTACGGCAAAGTTTGTTTTGGTTAAATTGAAGTCTAGTGGTGGTGTTTGTTTCGCAGATGTAATGCACAATTTTAATTAATTTTCAAATTTACTAAAGGTACTTTGGGTACTTTGGGATTATTTTAAGGCAATTTCACAGTAAATTTAAAACCCAAAATCAATTTCACAATTAAGATTTAAGAAATTAAAATAATGTTTGAAGTAAACAATAATACAGTACACAAAAATTAATCAACTTTCATTTTAAAGAAAAGTAAATACACGCCATCATTACAATGTGCAACGCTGTTCAATTCTGTATTGTTACTAAAACAAACAAATGCGCCTCCTGCGATCACTTCACCCTTAAAACGTACATTCGGTTCAGCACGACGTCACAGTGGAAAAGCTTACACAGAAAAACACATACACACACACCAATACGATGCAGTGATAAACCGGAAAGCTCTCCCGGATCGCGGACCAACTACCACGCCAGTGGGACGCTATTGCTAATCTACTGCATGCATGGATGGGTTATTGTGTGTGTTTTGCCCCCTTTTTGTGACCGGTTGTTGGTCAATCGAACCCTCGAAGCACGAGCAGCGAACTGGAAACCATTCGTCCAAAGCCAAAACCATCATCATTCTTCTTCGGCACGGTTGTGTTGTAATAAAGTGCCAGGAAGCATTATAAAAGACATCAACCAGCGCGAGCGCACACGCGGAACAATCGGCCACTATAAGAACCTTCTATAAAAAGCATGAAAGAAAAGGAACCAACAAAATACAAAAAGGTTACCACAAGGTGAACGGAAGCTCCCCTCCCTTCCCGAGGGGTGGAAAGTGTGGAAAAGGTGGAAAGTAACTTAACTATCAATAAATCATCCATTGTGTTTTGGGTTTTTGGTCTGCGGTGCTGGCTGCGGCAAGCGGATATCCGGATGGCTAGTAAATTTTCGACGGATATCCGTTTCGACCGTGCACCGTGTGCATCGGTCGTTGTCGTTGAGCCGTAAACGTTACCGGGCGTTACAGCGGCACGGATCGTTTGTTTTTCGCCGAGACTTTGAGACTAACGGCGCTAAGTAATCGCTGGTTAGCGAACTCTAGTGTTCCGTTCTTTGCTGGTGCCGTGGTCCCCGGACCAGCGCTTAACGGGTTGGATTTTTGCTGACTGTTCGCAACTCCGATAAAGCTCCGGGTTGTCCGATACAAAACCGTTGGCACGCGTTCGGTACCTTGATTAGCTCGGTCAAATTACTGGTTGTGATAGCAGTGACGAGGTAGTGTACCGGCGGTATCGATAACATCGTGTTCGAACACACGCAACTGCAGCGAAGGAATATAGCTCATAGCCGGTAACGATCCGGTCAGTACACCATGTGCGCATTACACGGTACGCTGTGATTTTGGCTAATGAAGCTACTAACTTCGACATCGCATAGTTTTCCGACCAAAGAGAAGAAAAAAACAAGCCCCTAGGATAAAGGCAGGGAAAAGGAAAAACATCCACGTGCAGCGGAAGCGAACCGTTAACGAACGTGAAAATCAATACACGTGGCAATAATGTGGGCAATACAGACCCATAAGACCCATCTCGCCCCCAATTGGCTCACCATATCGAACAGCCCGACATTCGTTTCGGTTGCTGGGGACCTGGTTTGTTTGCACAGGTCTGTACTTGCACGTAAAAGTTGGTATAACTATAATTATATGCTAATGACTTGCCTCGAAGCTAGTGATCCCCGAGGATAGTGACTCCGTGCGGGAGTGTTACGTGCAGCGACAGCCAAACGGGTCTTATTTGCGCTGGAACTTACAACGCCCGTAGCTATCTTTTCGATTTTAGGATACATTAGTCTGTTGGGAGATTGAAGGGGACGTTGAGATTTTGGGAGGGGGGAGGGGGGAGGCAAACCATAAACCACCAACGAAGCGGTGGGATGAATTCTGGATTCATCGGGACGGACGCAACACTGGGCTGAACGCATGATGTGTGTCCTGTGCGTCATGTGTTCGTGTCTCATCAAGCGAGACTTCTCCCGGTTGTGTATGGCCGCAAAGGAAGCGTGTGGGACCCGCATTTACACCGCATCCCAACGCGTGATATGTGATATTTAATGATCGACTGTTATAGTGTTCATTAATGTTTGGGAAGCTGCGGCAGCTCGACCGCGCACACGGAAGGACACAAATAATGCTCCCAAACAATGCCGTAGCCAGCATCATTTACAACCGTACCACCCCCTCCCCTGGGAGGGGACAACGGGCGGATAATGGGGGAAGAGCGGGCGCAAATTTCATTACATTGATATTCGGAGCATTGGCAGAGGCAATAGGGAAGCCACACGGAATGGTCGTGTGCTGAGCGCGATGAAACGATGGCGTGCCGAGTGTGAATGCTGCAAGACAACATGTCGTCCAATGAAATTAACCATTTAATTTGTTCGCCCGCATACATTGGATCCGGGAAACGCTGGCGTGGCACTGGGCGGGCTGCTGAGTTCCTGGTCGGGAATGAAATACTCGGTTGAATTGGTGCTAGTGACACAATTCTATTAGGTTAAATTTAATTTACACATACGCACATTCGATGGTTCTAGCTTTGGGCGGGTGAGTAGACGGACAGGTTTTATCCAACCGCTTGTCTAGCCTTTTTGTTGTGACTAATTTCAGTGGGATTCCGTTTAGAATTGTAATCAATGTTCAGCTCAGTATTGCTTGCTGTAAGCGGTAATGGTTTATGATTTTAAAGGCGATTTAACTTTTGAGTTTATTTCCTAAAATTGCTACATTAATAAATGTGAAGCAAAGAAGATTTATAACAATTATTACTGGCAATTAATGTATGCATTAAAGATTTTAACTGAACCAGAAAGCGGAAAACCAATAAAGATAATGAATCAAAAGTCGATTGATTCCTCTGTTTAATAGACTTTCCACAAAAGTTTTATCTGGCCAGAACCGTGGCAAAGTTCGTTGAAAAAGTTCAATATTTTCATGCCCCCGACGATCAACAGTCTTGTGGTGTGTTCGAAGTTCTTTCAGGACATATTCCGACTGATCATTAACCGCAGAAGAATCATCTTGGTTCCCCAACGAGTGGGAGTCGTATATGTTTAATTTCATGGTATGGCTCATAGCTCTTTCGACAATGATTCATTCCTATAATGTCAAGTTGCTCTTGCCATCCAATGGGGACAAGAAGACGCACTTTGTCAGCAAGTATTTTTAGCCAGTAGCATTAACCATTTCTAGTGATTGATTGCTTGCCGTTCAAAGGTGATGAGACTGGAGTAATACTGGATTAATTCTGTACAAACATGTCCATCTTGTCCTGTATCGGCTTCTCTTTTTGACCATTATCTAAAATCTATCGGCAGTAAAGAAGGATATTTTACTCCAGATATTCATCCATATCTTCTGTGGTAACTATGTCAGCTCTCAGAGACTGCGAGATGGCATTTGGAATACCCTTTCCATAACGGATAAGGTATTCCAAATGCCAGATCGGCTTACAATATCGATGCTTTGATCTTTCTGCAGACAGCGTAAGACATTTGTAATGCGAGATCGGCTAATTCCGTTGTAAGACAAAGAGCCTCAAGATATTAAACTTCACTCTCTGCTGGAGACTAATTCCAACGTAGCTTCAAAGAGGACAACATTGTCAAATCTTACAATCATGTTTGTTTGGATAATTTTGATTTGCACCAATGTGCATCAAAGCCTAATTTGCAAGAACGCCTTTGTTACGTTGTCTGTAATCTGCCTATTGAATTACTATGAGTGACTCACGGTGATAATCCTTCACTACCGGATTATAATTTAAATAATAATATTAGTGAAAAACTGAGTGCATTTTCTTAAGCACCCTTTACACATTATTTGAATACACATTCAATATAATATACGGCAGCATATTAAAGCTGCTAACAATGTGTACTAAGTAGTATTAAATCATTGTCACATTCAAACGGATCCTTTACCACCGTGTACCATCCACGTTCGCACGGGTTCGCTTTATCGGAGAACTGCCGTAGCCCGGATTTGCAATTGCATTACGAAACGCGGAAGAGCGAAATCATGTCGCAACGGTTTTTGTGTCCTTTTTTTCGCACTCACTCACTCACTTTCGCTCTCTCTTTCTTACACACATGGGGGTAATGTGTTAAGGGGAAGCTTTTTAAAGATAAGCGGGCTTATCGTCGAACCGGATGAGTGAAGAACGTCGCTGAGAGCAAACGCTAAAGTTGAAACGATTTAGATGAAAGTTGTGAAGAGATTGTTATGGAAGATAATGTATTTTTCTTCTTGGCCCTGATTTTTAACGCTTTTTACGAAGAGGAAAAAAACAACATCTTCAATTGAAATCCCATTAGCGAAAAGTACATCAAACAACACCTTCTTTATTGTTGTGTGTGAACATTGTACCTATTTTTAAAACGCGTCTCAATTTGGAATATTTTACGGCCGAGGGAAAGAGTGAAGTTTAAGCGTACTTTGGAACATCAAAACCAACTGCCGGGAAACCCATCCCATATGGTAAATGTTGTTTTAGTTACTGAAAAGTAACACATCAAAACCACCATTCGCACCATCGAACGAGGTCCTCTCTCCCTTTCTGTGGGAAGTAGTAATCATTGGCTGCAACAAGTACAACTTATTAAATTTTCATCCTCCATTTTCCAGCCTCCAAACTGGGTCCCGGATCCGGCACCAAAAAAACAGTCACGCTAATCGTCAAACATAGGCACACGGTACCGTACCATGGATGGGTCAAGTCGTAAAAGTTAACGAGGGATTGGATCATTTGTTTAAGCACAAAAACCCCTTGCTAAGGCAGCAAGTCACGTTCCAGGTGGTGCAAATGATCATGAATTCGAACGATCTCTCTCTCTCTCTCACCCTTTCTCTTTGTTGGTTTTCGTGGTTGGTGGTGGTGCTCGAAGCCACCTCGTAGCGATAAATCCATTCGTAACATGGCAATCTACCCTTCTGCCCTTCTTTGCATTCGTTCCTTGTTCTCCGATTCGGTTTTGTTTCTTTGCTGCAGAATGTTCCCTTTCGGTGGATGAATCTGTGCGGTAGTTGGGATAAGCTGCTATTGTAGTAGCACTTTAGATTACAAGATACGCTTGTAAGAAAATCGATAGTGTGATTAGAAACTTCAACGATATGGGGGGGGGGGGTCTGTAGGAGAGAAAGTTTGCACCCAAAGTCCCATGCCAGGAAAGGTAACTTTTTACAGAACCTACAGAAGCATCTTCTTGCTAGGACTATGATCGCAAAGCCAGCCATAAGGTGCTATAGTACCGGTGTGAATAATTTTTAATGAGTCTGCAGATTTATAATTGATCGTCCATCGTTGAGGTGAGGTTGAAATTGTTGTGTTTAAGCCAAAAAGGATAACAAGGCCACTAAAACCATTTTAAAGCCAACCCCATCTTGTTTGATCTTCACACCGTCAAGGATAGTCCATTGATTTTGTTTCCCAATCTATACTCGAGTGTGTGTGTGTGTGTGTGTGTGTGAAAAGTTTTCGTTTTGTTTACTTGGAAGCAGCTTTTTTGTTGCTTCTGCTGTTTGACATTGTTCGCAGCCGAAAGTTTTCTTATAAATTTTGCTAACGACCGCTGGGACTGGTGAACACAACACAAAAGTAGCAACTCACCGGTCCCTTTTTATCGCTCATACTAATAAATCTGCGATGCGTAGACACACACACACACATACACATTTATGATTTTGATTCCTAACGTCGTTGTAGTAAATTGATTTTCCTTATCCTGTGCAAAATCTAATACGAATGGGTGCGATTTGTCTAACACCTAACTGCCCCGGGGTTTTGTTTTCAGTTCGTTATCTTTAATCCTTTTAATAGATTTGTTAAGATATTGGCCAAGAGATAGCATACGCTTGAAAGCCATCATTGTCTTATCTGTCTACTTCCTAGAAATAAAATGGGTGTGAGAAAGTCACAAGAAGAAGTTACTTTCGTGCCGTTCCGTTGGCAATTGTTTATTCATCTGTCCACTTCACAAGAATTTAAAGTTCATTTGCCGCTCTAGGTACTTTTAGGTAGAAAATAGAGTATCTTGATTGGATCGTATCATTAAGGCGTCCGTGAAACAATTTATCAAAATAGTTCCTATAACTTATTCCTCTTATCAATTACATGTAACTCATTATATTTTACATTTAAAATGAAGAATTACTAGTATTTAAATGGTGCCTTTAAACGCTCGGATACATCGAATGTCATAAATCAAATCTCATTGGCACATTCAATCTTTATCAAGCATTAAACAAAGGAATGTAAACAGATCGGACACTTGACATAATACTTCACAATTAATCGAGTTTTGAGAACACAAAATAAGTTAAATATATTAAATCCAACATTTTAAGAAAAAAATTGATCAAATTCATAAGAACTAAGATAAACGAAATAAATATAACTTAAAAAATATAAATAAATTTAATAAAACCAGTAAATAATTATTATTTTCGAAAAAGTTCAAACAGTAAGAGATAAACAGACAAAAAGTCGATATGTTATTTAATTAACATATTGTTGGATTTAACTGTTTAGTGAGAAAGTTTCAAATTTACAAATAAACAAATAATAAAATGAAAAATATCCACCCATTTTAAAAGGGTTTTAAAGTATTACTTAATTAATGGAGAAGAAAATTATAAGTAACACTGCTAAGCTATTCTATACGAGTATTTAAAAGCTTGACTTAAAATGTGTAATTAACAAACTAATTTTGAACTCAATCGTAGCAATTAACAATGCTACAAACTACATCCTTTTCTTTAATGCTTTATTAAACTCTAATTCCTTTGTACGCCTTAGCTCTCGCAAGATACGCTGCAGACATTTGTAATGCTAATTTTGTTTGAGATTTTCAAGAAATTCATTCCATGTTTCAAAAAACAAAAAAAGCAAAAACAGGATGAGAAAAAAGAATCCAACGTTCCACCGTTCCGTCCGTTGTAAAATCTTGTTAGCAAAAGTTTGGTCCTTGCCAAACAGTGCAACATGGAAGTTACTCTGCACGAAAGCAATTCAAACTGATTCCCCTTTTTCTTGCCAACGAGCCGAACTGCCGTGTACGGGTTATTTTTCCCCAAACGGCCTTTTTTGCCCGAGTAATAGCTTTTTTCCCGCGGGGCACACACTTTGCCACTGAAGTGGCCGTAAATTTCACTCTCGTACGGGCAACGAGCAAACTAGAGCTTCCAAACTTTGAAAGGATTGTAAAGCGGTAAGCGGTAGGTAGGGTGGCCAGTTTGCGGGAAGAATAAATTATGATCGGTTAGGTTAGAAGCAGCGCACTGATCAATATCGCCTATCCGTTCAATAATTACATCAGGAAGCGGATTTCTTTTCTTACTTTGCCATCACGGTCCATGGGGGACGTCTTCTTGTCTCTCTTTCTTATTTTAGGTATTAGCAACGCAACGCCTCTCGTCTCAACGCATCACCTCTCG
>CM032178.1:22254505-22266063 GCA_018908115.1 Anopheles rivulorum
TACGGAGCCATTGCGAAAAATGGCTGCACGGGAGGCAACGTGGTACTTGGCCGTGGTACGACGGTTTCGCTTTCCGCTTCCTCGATTTGTCATTCTATTGACAGACACCAAATAAAGTGCCATTTCACCAGTTTTGCTACCATTGCACCTTCTGGCTTCCCTTTGGGCGGTGATGGCGCCCGGATCGAGGGCGGGCGCTTAGGTCAACATAATTAAAAGGTAACACTCAGCGCGCCCAGATAACGACCGCAAAACCAGAAACGGATGGGAACGATTCGCTTTTTTGGGGGCGTTGGGAGCGCCGGAGGGGGAGCTGGGAACCGGGAAGGGTCGTTCAAGAATGCGTTGGTGTACCGTTCGACTGAGGGCATGAAGTGGGTGCCAGAGGTGACATGAAACTGTGATGACAGAACCCGTAACCCGTAACCGTATGTTGCACGAACTCCTCATCCGGGAACACATGGTTTTGCGGTTGTGAGAGTATTCGTGCCCGGGTCCTGGGCTGATGCTGACGCGTACTCGCATGGTCATGGTGGATGGAGCAGGAACACGGCCAGGTGGCCGGCACACGATATCAGCGATGTGTTGTAGCACCAAATCGTAACAATAATTTCACAACTACACAGCAACTAGCACGGCACTGTCTATCTTATCGGCACTTCTAAGCACATCTGATAAACTGTGCACTACGTCATACCGACCAGGGCGGGTTAGTTAGTTTAGTGTGCCACATTATCGGGGATCGGGTCATCGGGTGTGCAACATCTGCTAGTTCCGGTCATCAAAAGCTCAAGCTACCTTGCGTCAGCCATTGATGATGAGAGAGAGAGAGAGAGATAGTGGGAGAGAGCGAGAGGGAGGGAGGGAGAGGGAAAAAGGTACGAAAGGGGCGAGTTCCGGACAACCTTTGGGCGATAAGCAGAAATGCCATTGAAACGGAAGCGAAAATGAATCATGGTCGTCGGACATTTCGCCATTTGTGAAGGACCATTGTGCCTGACGATACTTGATGGGACTTCCGATTCTAATTTCACATTTCTTTCTCTCTTACTTTTTTTTTCCGTTTCACGCATTATCTCTCGACAGATTTTTCTCTTTTCCGTCGCAATCACAATGGCGCTAGTGATGGGCAACAAGGATGATGACCAGCTACGCAATCACTACGGTGTCCCGAACGTATGGGGACCGCTGATGAAGTGGAACCGTGGCCAACCGAGTGAGGCGTCGGACGGTGGCGTGGAGTACGATGGTGAGTACTACCACCAGGACATCGAACCAGAAGCCGAACAACCGATTATGGTGAAGCGATCGCAAACCCGTCAGCCCGTCTGTGAGGTACTGCTCAACCTGGTGTACGTCGGCAACGGTACCGATGGGTACGAGTATCGGCCCAGCCACTACGTCACCGAGACATGCCTTAGCTCGTACAACACCTATCAGAATAAGGTAATTAGTGCGTGCTGTTACGTGAAATTGAGACGTAGCAGATTCGGCACATTCTACCGCACAGCAACTATGATTGATTGGCGAACGTTCCGCAAACCTTACCGTCCGCAGTGTACCGAGACCGGCCTTTCCTGCACCCAGATCCGGCAGAAGGTGTACATCACGCGCCGGAAGGTGACTGGCCCGGAGACCGCAGCCGTCAACTGCTGGGAGCATGTCGCCCTCAAAGAGGTAGGCCCCGGTACCGGTGACACCGGAGCGCCACTGTTGGTGGCGGTTTTAATTAGCTTATCTCGCTGCTAACCACGTGCCGTTTCGCTTCTTCGTCAGATCGNTTGATTGGCGAACGTTCCGCAAACCTTACCGTCCGCAGTGTACCGAGACCGGCCTTTCCTGCACCCAGATCCGGCAGAAGGTGTACATCACGCGCCGGAAGGTGACTGGCCCGGAGACCGCAGCCGTCAACTGCTGGGAGCATGTCGCCCTCAAAGAGGTAGGCCCCGGTACCGGTGACACCGGAGCGCCACTGTTGGTGGCGGTTTTAATTAGCTTATCTCGCTGCTAACCACGTGCCGTTTCGCTTCTTCGTCAGATCGATGCTGGCTGTGAGTGTATGTGGCCGAAGGAGCAGATCGGTGACAAGCATTCCTACCGGTTGGGCAAATAACAGCACGGCGGTGAAGAGTTCTGGCGTGCGGCACGAACAATTATGCTACAGCCCGGCACTGGTGGACGCCGCCCACCGTCCGGATGAACCCCTCGCTGCCCTTCCCCAAACATCGCCAACCCAGGAGAAACCATTCCCACCTTCGTGATCGAGCACTGATTAAAGTGTAAAAAGGAGCCCTTTTACGTGTTTATCGGCCGTTCGATGAGTATTTGTACTGTACATACCCCAACCCCAATGGCATATGGTTGTATACGAGCTACTGCAAACAAACAAACAAACTGATCCACTCAATATTGCCACCCGACCCTCCCACTTGGAATCGGTGACGTGTGGTGTAGGGTAGATGGTTACCGAATTCTTCGTACACGCTTCTATGGTAATCGTACGCCGCTACGCGTATACGCATACGCATATCGTAATCTAGAGAAAAAAAAAACCATAAAAAAAACTATATGAATATTATTAAACACTATTATCGTACCTATTTATTGTAAGAACCAAGAATCTAAATAAACACATCAATTGGTAACAGTGCCGGTTGGTTGTCTCCTTCATGAGATTTGCCGGTAAACCCTGCACTCAAAACGGCCGTGTTGTTTCATTCGTTCCGGTACAGCATTGCCTTTGCACTGTACCACCGGGCAGGACAGCCTGGCAATGGCAATCGCTCGTAATCGCCCATAATCGACTGCATTCAGCTTATCCTTTTCGTGTTTGCGAGTGTGATACGTTTGCATATTTTATCCGAGCTTAATCGGATCGTTGCATATGACCTTGCGCTTTACCGTTGCGGCACCGTTGTTGTTAATGCGGCCAGTAATTCAATTCAACTACGCGCTACCAAAAGCACATCAATTAGAGTCGATTTCGATTTACATTTCTGCTTCTCTTTCTCTCAGTCTCTCTCTCTCTCTCTCTCTCTCTCTCCATCGAACGTACGAACATAATCAGGAGTCGTATGTTTTGGTCGATTACATATTGATGGATGCCACTGCTGTGCTTTATCCAAATTGATACACAAAGCATAATGAAATCATTACGATCATAATTGATGCTTTTTTTTCATTCTCTACTTTATGTTTGATATGATACCAATAAAAGAAAAATTTACAGCTTAATTTGAGCGCAAAATTAAATGAGCATTAAACACAAATTGCAAAACATATTTTTCGATTGCTTTGTGTCATTTGCATGGCATTCTTCTATATTTGTTATATATTTTCTGGTCAAACTAAAGTAATACAAATACAGTACGGAAGTCCTATTCATATGATTTTGTCGTTTCTGCGGTAGAATACGTGGCGCCATCTATATGACAGTAGCGTTACTAATGCAAAAATTTTCACAAAAACATGTTTTACGACGTTGGTTAAAATCAAAGTTGTTCGTTATTGAATTTGAATCCAATTTTAACCGCAGAAAATCCATACATAATCCAATACTTATGTTAAATATCACATTCAAGAACATTTTCAAAATAGCAGTGCGAGCACTGTTCCAATGCAGCATACAATTTTCACCAGGCATCTATGATGTTCTTCTCATGTGTCATAGTTTTTGCACCGGGAATCTAAACTGTTGTCAAACCCACCGTAGCCAGATTTGTTTACATACTTTCTCCTAGTTAGTTTGTCATATCTTTTTACACCCAAAATGAGCAATTTGGAAATAGAATTTCTAAAGGCACAGCTAGCAACTGCTAGGAGTGAAATTAAAAATCTAAGGTAAGTCCATACTCACTTACTGACAACGGGAAAAGCTTAACATTCCCTTCCATTGAACTGTATGTTTTAGGCAACAACTCTCCAATCTGCAGCACATGCACGTAAAAGAGCACCAACATATCTTGAAGCTGCTGAACGAGTATCGGTGCGAAGGTTGCCAGGAAAAGCAGCAACAACAAAATGGACATAGCAATAAAAAGGTTTGTATGCAGTGCTGCACGAAATTGTCCTCTGGCTAAACACTATTATCCTTTTTGTGCAGGAAAACGTACAGGAGGATGATGACGGTGCAGATGTCTGCACGTTTAAACCAATAGGTGTTATAAAAACGGTGTTCAATGAAAAGCGTGCAGTACCACGGCAAGCTAGTCTGGCATCGGCTTTGTTGAGTAGAATAGATATATCGTCCACTACATTCAACAATCCGGCACACTCCCTGGAAGGGCTGGAAAACTTTTCGCACCTCTGGATCGTTTACTACTTTCACCGGAACCCCAACCATGCAAAAGCGAAAGTTGCTCCTCCCCGATTAGGTGGTGAGCGTGTCGGTGTGTTTAGTACGAGATCACCACATCGCCCTTGCCCGATTGGTCTGTCACTGGTACAACTGGACAGGATTGAAGATTCCAAAGTGTTCTTTCTAGGAACCGATATGGTAGGACAGTTGGAACAATTACCCTTGAGCAAACTATAATTAGTGAATTCTCCTTTCGGTACAGGTTGACGGTACACCCGTACTAGACATAAAACCCTACATTCCCCAGTACGATGTACCGGTGAACATAAAGGAAGCAGAATTCCTTAACTCACGCGAAGCACCCGACGGAGAGGAAACGAATCTGCAGGACAAGAAACCGGCTGGCTCAAACAGCAACCAACCGGTGCCTGCCGTGACCGTCCCCAACTGGGTATTGAATAGTTCGAGCTTAAACGTAATTTTCAATGCAAATGCAGAATCCCAACTACAAGAGCTTCAAATAGAAAAGGTAATGAGACTCTCCTAAAAAATATGGTAATGAGGTAATGAGGGACTCCTTTTGGTAAACTGGTAAACTATAGGTCAATGCTTTTTTTTACGATTTCAGAATTCCATTGTCGACGTACTGAAGGCTGATCCTCGTTCTGTATATTTACGAACGAAGTATGGCTCGCAAATTTACACGTTTCGTTTGGGAGAACATACCGTCACGTGTAAATTTGATGATCAAAACACTACCGTAACCGTCCTGCAGATACGAGACGTTGTTAATTTTCAAGAAATGACCGGAGAATGCTCCTCCTCAGTAGAGTAAAAAATAATAACAACTATGTTGAAAAAGAATTCGTACTAAAAGTACTGAGATAACAAAAAAATGGAAGAATTGCTAGATTTTTTCATTTTTTTTTTGTTTAAAAATAAAATAAAATAAAAAAATGAATAAACAACGAATCTATTTATTATACTTATCTCATCATATTTTGCAGAATCTTTATCACTTTCGTGATTGCGGTATGCTAATTCCGGTATGGTTTAATCAATGCGATATGCCAGCATGATCGTTATCGTTAGCGTGTTAAAATAACCTAATCTAAATTACAAAACGGAATATCTAATGATCATAATTTATGACCGCGCTCTTGCTGGGCAATCATCCACTGTGGCAGGGGAAGTTTTGTGCTTCTACCCACACAGTTGACAAAAAGTTCATTTCGCTTTAAATTTTCAAAATATTACCATTATTTGTTGATAAACGTTGATTAAAGTGTTTTGTCCAGCATGTCTTACATTGAAATTCCCCGAGAATCGATACTAAAAGTGTTCCTCGCCATACTTTGAACCTCATAAAAATCCTTTCCATTATCAAGCCGCTAGTAAGGTGTTATTAAGCCGCACAGTCGAATGTATTGTCGCACGGGTCATGAAATTCATTCGAGAATGAACACCCTATCACAGCTGTGTTTTGGTGGGGGAAACAGCAAAGAAGTGACGGTTCCAAACGTCAGCCGACAAACTTTGTTTATTTTTCGTCTCCCTTTGAACGGTGCAGTACGGCCGAACGGTGCAGTGCAGCGCAGAACAGTGACCGTGGAGAAATCTCGTAGCGCCGGTGAATAAAAATAACACTTTTTTCTGCTTCCCCGCTACTGCGATAACACACCGAGCGAGCGATAATGCAACTGCGGGTGTGAAACGATTAATAACACTTCTGTGGTTTACACAAAGCAAGCGATAATGCAATCGCCACATAATACGCCACGGATGCCCCTAGAAATTGCAGTGATTTAACAACCGGTTCCGTGAAATTCCCGGGATACCATTGGCAGCTGCGTGCACGGGCTCGAGATCGCTACCTGTAATCCGCGGTACACATTCCATCCCGTGCGACGACGTTTTTCGTGCTGACCTTGCGTGTTTTTGAACCTAAAGGAAAACGGGTTCCGGTGGATCTTGCATCGATCCGTACACCGAAGGCAAAGGTAACATTTTCAAGGACATCTAGCGCCCACTGCAGAACCGGTGCGCAGAAGTGCTGTGCAGTGAAGGTTACGAAAGGTAACCAGTGAATAAAAAGATTACAGAAAAAAAAATCACATAATAGCACCATATAGCACAAGGCATCCTCAATTGTGGGGTTTTTTTTTTCTACTAATTGTCATAAACAATGGTCACGGTTTAGTGTACGTGAAGTTTTCCCACACGACAGCGAAAAACTCATCTTCCCTGCGTCCGACAGGTAGCAAAGCAACCGCTGGCAGGTGGTGAGAATTGACATTGTTTATCTCGCGAGTAAACAACCGATCGGCGTGTGTTGGTGTGTGTTGGGTGTGTAAATTTACCGTTACCACGGCCCAACTGCAAAGTGTGCGTGCGTGTAGTTTCCCGAGCTCCCACTGGTGGTGACGTATTGTTTTATCTTTGCAATCATCGATAACGTGCGACGCGGAGTGCCATCGCGGGCATTTAAGGGGCATTTTTGGGTAGCAATAAATGTACCACACTACGGACGGTTGCGCTATCAGTGAAGAAACACCGTTGACGCACGACGAACGATACCTTCGGCGACAGCAGCGCACAGCATCGTACCGACATCTTGACCCAGCAGTGATAGTGCATACCGCGGCAAGTAGTTCGAGTGATAATTCGTGCTCCAGCGACAGTAACGGTAGCAACTGCACGACGGAGCTCAGCAGCGAACAGCAGCCGATCGTAGTAAGCAGTCGTGGTGGTACAGCAAACGCCTACTCCAGCATCACCATGGACGACACGAAGAAGGTGCTGCTGAAGGTTGGCTTCGATTTTCTCATCCTTTGCTGCGGTGAGTTTCGTACAGTTGCTGCTATCACAGTGACACGGGCGTTATCGCTCCCTATAATCGTCTACGATAATCCAAAAATCGCTTGAGGGTAGAAATAGATCCGGGATACGCTAAACAAAAAAAAGGTATGAAAGCGTCGGAATATACTACGGTTGTTTCTCAAGTTCAAGGTAGAAATACTAGTACGGCAGTGACTGCTAAACGACTTTGAACAAAACGCTACAGCGTCTACCTACCGTGACCCATTTTAGGAATGTGTACAACCTTCGAACGGCACGCAGCATGGCTCGGCATTCACAACCGAACACCGTGTATATAGGCCAGCGTCATGATAATTTTTGCATTTACAATGACATCAATCTTCTCCACGGGCTTCATCATTGTCTACCGGTGTTAGTCTCACCGGAGGCCAAACAACCATTTGTCCCTCATCACATGTGGCGGATATGGATGCCAAATTAATTCAGCCTGCCACCGTAAGGTAGCGAGACTTTGGCCCGCTGATGTCATTCACGACGACACGCGACAAAATAATGGCGTCTGTTGTTGTGGTGGCTTTATTTTACACTTTTTTAAAATGTTGATTAATTTATTTGCGCTAATGGTTTATCATTCCGAATGTAATACAAGCAACAAATTCTTATATGTCAACATTTTTGTTTGATAAATCAACCGCACACGCACACACACGCACGGAGGCAATTAGTTTTGCTTTCGGTTGACCCCTTGGGAGAATGTACGATAAAAATTAAAAATAGACACCGCAACAGGTTGCGGCCATTAAATGATCTAACCACACTACTATTCTCTACCGATCCCGGGACACTCGATCAAAGTATTTTTTTTTGTTCCACCACGTTCTTTATTTTTATCAAACCCCTTTGACCGTGGGCTCCGGCTCTTATCTAACGATTTGGCGGCAAATGAGTCACGGCAACATACGAACAAAAAAAAAGATATAATATAAAGTAAACACCACACGCGGGCACACTATGTAAGGTGAACCGGTTAGGTTGAAGAGAGGGACACGTTCGAAATGTTTAAACAACCTGTACAAACCTACCCCGATTGCAGTTACGGCAACGGTTGTCGAATCGTTTCGCTCGTAAGAACCGTTTTCAACAACAAAATGTGCCGCCAGAAGCGTAATGATATCGTTTAATCACTTGTGCTGGTCGAGGACGATACTTTGTTGATGATTCCAAACGGTGTTGTTAATTATGTCATTTATTCATTTAACAGTAAGCGGTTCATATTAATTTCTTGTAGCTTAATTGGGAGAATTCGCGACAAAAAAAACCTAACGAGAAATACATTATGCATTTCAACGAGTAACATGAATATTTTAAAGCAAACTTTGGGAAAGTTTCCAATTTTTATAAAACATTTTATAATGTTCAAATCATCTTTTAATTTTCATGCTTTTAAGGCAGTTTATTCCCCTTTCCAATTGGTTTATGTTAATTACTTCATAAGAAAAGCCAAAACTGACAAAGCAAGATCATCTGATCTTGTTGTATTAAGCGCTTCTGATCTGAAGGAATCCTCTATTGATTAGGTTTTTTTAATTTGGTAAAATAATCATGATCATGACCCCAAAACCAGATAAGCTTCCTCTTGTTTGCTAAGTCAAGCGATATAAGCACGTGTCTTTTGTTGTCCAGGATGCCTTTTTTGTTAGCATATCTGACGATCTCCTTATGTTTTTCAAAAAAGCAGCCAAAAATAGGAAAATATAGATAAATCATACACGCGATAAACAACTGCCCAAGAGTGGAACATACCTCATCATCATCTTGTACTTTGCTTAAAATATAGCTCCATAAGCAAACGATCCTCGTTTTTTTTTGTAGCAAACCCCCATAATTGGCATTGCAACACTGTGCTGACGCACGCAGCATCCCGAAACTTAATATTTCGCTAGCGGTGGACAAGCGTGTGCGCACTGGTGCGGAACCGGAAACGATTCTTACCGCACATGGTCATAAGACGTCGATCACACTCGCACACCCTGCGGACGAAATGAACTTTCTCAAGCCATGGTCCAGCAGCTGAAAAAATAATCAAAACGCCACGAGCTCAACCGCAACCAGCCTGTTGTTGTTTCTTTTTTGTAAATGGCAAACAACTCCATTCCACGAGGTCCACAAAACATGCGGCTCCAATCGTACCCAACAACAACTTGCAACACGGTTGACGCTTTCTGGTGGTGAGCGTGAGTTTTTTTTTCTTGCACCGTTTGCATAGAAACGTATCAATCAATCATCAAGCAATGGCAGCTAACAACCGACGCACTTCTCAACACATGGTCACCAAACGGAACGACCATCCGTAGGGGGCAATAACTGAGCCACAAACATACACACACAACCCACACTGATGTATTGAAATAGCAAAGCTACCAGCACATGGCGCGATCGTAGTACCGGATTCACTTTCACCACCGCACACACCACGCTTGGATAAATACGACGCCACTCAGCCGCCACAATCCGGCGTTAATGTTGCAGTGTTGTGCGCGGCGGCAATCAAATGGATCATTTCCGTCGAATCAATTGCACTCACCAAAAAATGCATTTCACGCATTCGAATGCATTCGGGGCTTAAAAGAACAACCCGGTTGGAAGTCCCCTGCACGAGATGTGCAAAGTGTTTCCCTAACCCAAATATTTGGATCCCTATGGGTCTCGTGCTTCGGTGTGAGAAGCGAAGTGCACGCTTCTCTTGCAAAGCAAGCAAAGTGGTTGGATGGTACATTTTTTTTCCTCTTCATGCCTGTTTCCCTTTATGTTCGCTGTAGTGATTTAGTCGATCGTGTAGTGCGCCACTTTAACAGCAGTGTAGGCAAATTGAACGCTTTCGTGTCCCATTGATGAAGTGCAAACATGTCGAACATGCGTGGTGCTGCCTGCCTGACGACGATGCCGAAACATGGCTGCACAGTCAACTAATTTCGGTTCTGATTTGAGTGTAATTTATTGAACACAGTGTCCTGCTCTGGCCACATGCGGTCTCTGGTTTTGCTGTTTGGGGAAGTAAGCCAAAAAAAACACTTGTTCTATTAACTGTTCTAAGCTATTGCCTAGTGCCTAATCTGCAACACATGAGGGCAATAAGGGGTTTTCCCGTTTTTTTTTGTGGGGGACACACATTTTGGGCAATTATTTATGTTGTAAGACATTTGAGTAGTTTGTTGTAACTGATAATTGAATGATTTATAATTTCTACGTGTGCAATGTTCTTCTTGGAAAACTGCCAGTCTTGTATTTTTTTTTAGTTACAATTTCTCCAACTATTGAATTAAAAGTTGTTTTAAGAGGATGTAATCAACTCAAGAGAACTTGAAAAAAACGCCTTTCTAAGGAGCATTGTACCAAAAAACATGTTTCCGTTTCCCACCGGCATTTCGTTAAACCGAATACCAAAAACTATTAGTAATATTAAAGAAGATACATAAACCAAGTAATTTACAAGCCGAAGTTAAAAAATTTCAATTAAAAACGAATTCGTGAACAGTTAAAGTTGAAAAAACGAAAATTGACTAACAAAAGTTCAGTAATAAAAAAGCACAAGTTATAAAATAGATCTTGACATGAAGTGGTGAATTTTGTAACGAATATTTGATGAACATTCAAAATCAATCGGTTGCAAGGTATTCGAGAAATTCTGAGTTCAATTCCTTTCAGAAATTCCTACCACCTGAATATTCCACAAAATGCAATTAATAGTATCGATTTAACTGTGTATTTTCTCCTTAATGAAGGTATACAGCGATTCCTTCATGTCAAAACATCAACATGTAATACGTGTTGCTGCTCAATGACCTGATAATTTAATAGTTTAACATTTACGCTACCATACAAGACCAATCCAATTGTTTCTTTTCTCTGCAATGTCTTGCAAAATTATGCTATCATTTTACACGATCCCGTCCGATTAAATTGCGCAACGCTTTCCTTAATCGGATGCGAAACATATATACCCCACTCGATATAGGCTCGGGTCGAGCATAAAGCTCGTTTACATATAAATTGCAACAAGTTTCTCAACAAGGATTCAAATTAAACCACCGTTTCGGGAACTCTCGCGCACAATTACTTACGGTTCCGTTCCACGGTTGCACCCCAGCGGCAACAATCGATCCCGTATTACACCGTCGTTAACAAGCGGGTCATAACATGCAATTTCCACCTCGGTATCCCATCACCGGTACATCTCTCTCCGCGCTAGCTCTGGGGAGATGCTCGCTACGGTCGGTCATCTTGCGCGCTGCATTTATTATGCCGGGACCGGCGTCACCTTATAAGCAAATTATTGAAACCGAATTCAATTGACCCGAAGTCAACCAACAACGAGCGAACAAATCTTATCCGCGGTGTATACCATCACTGCATTGCTTTGCATACACGAAAGCCTAAAGCG
>CM032178.1:22297281-22365754 GCA_018908115.1 Anopheles rivulorum
ATCGCGAACGTGTGTACGGTTCCATGGCACCGGTGAGTGTGTAATACGTCTGTGCAGGATTCTGGACCCATGGCAATGGCCCTGGCAGCCCGTACCGAGTGCTTTGGCGGCACAAGATTTGCCTGATGGGTGCATGGGCGGATCAGACTCGTGTGTGATGTCGTCCATGTGTGTGTTGCTTTCATTCACCCGCAAACTCCAAATGGCCACATCTGTGCTTGACTGCCGCGCTTTTATATGTCAGCAAATGTTTATTGACCGTGTGGTGCTAGCCATGGTACGCCTCTGCCTTCTTGCCTGGCCGGGCGATGACGATTACAGTGACGGTTTCGGTTTTGGATCGTATAATTCATTGGAATCCGGACATCCACTCCAAACATAGAAACGGTTCTGGGGGTGGCAAAATAGAAGAGGAAGAAGAAGAAGAAGAAGAAGAAGAAGAAGAAGAGGGGAAAAACAACAACAAAAACAGCATCCGTAACACCAAACCATGATGGCAATAGTGGTGGTCCGTTAGTCTGCTTCTTCTCCATTTGCTAGAGATTATTTTGTCAAGGTTTTTGCAAGGATGCTGCTTAGAATGGAGCAGTGTTAATGGAGTTTTTGTAGGAATAATTAGTGGAAATGTATTGACAAAGTACAAAGTTGCACCATCATAATAAAGAAACCTTATTCGATGATAAGTTTTTGTTTTGACAGATGATGCTAGGTTGCACTATACTTAGAAGCTGTATTTCTCTGGTGTTTTTGTATCATGTTAAGATTTATTTCCACTTAAATTTGTGCATTTTTTATCATAATTTCTTAAAATTATTGTTATTTTCAATATTTTGATTGCCTTCAGCTCAATATTATTTATACTCTTTGCTTGTTGACCTTTTGAAGTCATTTATTTTACTACGATGAATACAAATCATCAATAGTATATTGTTTTAACAAATATGTCATAGTTGTGCTTGTTTCGTTTCTATGTTTGTCTTCTGTTCTGCTTAAATATAATTAACTTTATAAAATAAACAAAAACCCATATTCATGCCTTTTATTTGCACACTTAGATGCACTAAAAAGATCATTACTTTGATTTTTCAACGTACAACTAGCTCAATGATTGGAGGTTGAACAAAGTATTTTAAAAGAAAGTTTCCATGCTCAAGAGATACATAAAGACTATTGGCAAAACCACATAAATCGCCTTTTTTTATAAATCTTTCTTTGAAACTGAGTTGTTCCGGTTGATAATTTCATGTTAATCAAGTCCAAAAATTGTACGAGATAGTGTCGCAATAGTGATTTGCAAAAGGTTGTGTCGAGCAAACATATTTTTTTGATATATTAATTTGGATTTCGTTCCAAATATTTGTAGAACCCAAACTACACATTAAAAACAATTCAATGTATTGAAAATAGTGAGAGACTCCACCTAATCTAACCTCAATGCAATTAAATGTTGATTGTACCCTGAACTTGCCACAGACGTGGCCTTGATCACAAGTAATGAAAGCAAAACAACAATTTAATCGATTCACCTTATCGATCATGGTTTCGTAATGCGTCCGTCGACTTCCGTGCATCGTTCATGGTGCATCACACGTTCACTTGTTGGCAAATGTTTTCCAAACCTCGCCAAATACCTTCACCGTGCTCCATTCGAATGGAAACGGCTACATGGAAACAGCATACCGGCAAGCTGGTACCGCGCACTGGACGCCCATACCGTACGGTATGCGATCGTCTATGCTTCGTTTACATACAACCCCCGTGCCATCCCTCCTACGCCTTCTTTCACACACCCCGCTCCCGCTCCAATCCAAGGAGCTTCCACTATGACACGCGTGTTTCTTACGGTCGCTGCTATCGATCGATCCAGCGGATTCAATTTCAAGCCGATTCGGCGGCGTAGGTGAAAGCGATGATTCCTGTTATTTGCGTGCGCCAGCCTTTTTGTGTTTTGTGTGTTTGTGTATTTTTTTTTTCTCATTTTGGCAAATGTGCCTCAGTGCAAGATTCGATTTTATTCACCTACAAACACATCCACCCTCTGGTTTGGGGCGAACACCTTGGTACGAAGAAACCGTTGTCTTTCCACACGATTCCACACGATCCCGGGACGATCGGGGGCTCCCCCCCCAAGCTGGGCCGGGGTTGGGTTGATTAACATTTTTTTTTCCTTTTCCAACGGTCGATTAGCTCGGTCGAGAGGGGTGCTGGCCAACGACCGCACCGATCGCGTACATCAAAATGCAAACGAAAGTGAGAATGATCGAAACCTATTTTACCAAGCGATGTTCATTGATTTCTTTTTCGTAGGCCGTTTTTTTTTTACCGATTCGGTAACGCAAACGAGACCCATGTTCCATATCGTTCATTGGCAGGCATTATTTCTTCTCCCTTTTTTTCCATCATCGATCTGCGCTGCGGTGGTTGTGCAAAACAAAAAAGAGCAAAACAGATACGCGTACCACAAATTACAACCCCGGCACATCCTTTGGTGGATGATCGCGAACGATCGTTTTATTGACTTCTGTTATCGGTGTGCCCCCGTTCGCAATCGCGATTGTTGCAAAACGCCCATTATCACTGCCCAATAAAGCCTGTTTATTGCCACCATCATCATCATCATCACCATCATCTTCCACTGCCATAATATTGCAACGTTTTGCGAAGTAATTGAATCTTTCGCGCACTCTCGCGATCGGTAGATTACGGCGGGCAACATAACGCGCGAGCCACCCGTTTGGATCGTGGTTTTGTTGTTTGGTTCGCGTTTGCCACCATTTGTATTTGGTCGCGCTGGTCAATAAAAATCATCTGCGCGTAAAATGATTAATGCAGATAAACTAGTAGAGCACCAGCGTGTTTATTCTCTCCATCACTTCTTGTGCGGTTTTGGCAAAGCGTTTTCTTTTCCCATCTCTGTTGTGCAATGAACACACACACAAACACATACACACACGCCCTAATGGTAAATCATTGGTTGGATGGTTTTTCATTCATCACACCCGCAACAAACGATCGGCGTTGGTGGTGATCTCCTATCTTTTGTTTTGCTTTGTTGATGTAACTAATTTAACTGGTGCTGTTAATTTACTGTTCGATGGTGTAAGATAATTAAACTGTAAATAACTGCTGTTATTCAAACGCTAATTAAACATTAGTAAATTAGCTTTAATTGCATAAAAGGATACAAGTTTTATTTTTTTTTCAGTTAAATAAAATCTGTGTCATTCAATCGCATACAGCAAAGAAAGTTAAAGTTTTCGATTTGAGCATGACGATTTAGGAAGTAGTTTACATAATTTTACATCAAATTCTCGATCACTGGGAAGATCAACTTCGATCTGAACGTGTATCTAAATTTGTTCCTTGAGCCATGCGGTCCATTGGACGCTTTTCGGGTTCGTCGCTTATTGCAACGAAAGACTTCAAGCGTGTTGTATGCCTTTCAGCAAATCTGAAAAAAAGGCTGTTTAAGCGCTATGTGTTTTCTGTCGAGAAGGATGCGACAATTCACTTAAACTTCTAGTGTTTTGAAACAAATTATTGTAAACGTTGTAGTTGAATAGGATGAAAAGATTGGATTAAAAAAATTGGAAATGATTTGACATTTGTCAACAGATAGACAATAGAGACTCTAATAGTTCTCTACCAATAGTGCAGCTGTTTAGACATCACATTCAACAGTTAGTTTTACATTACAAAACCAAACAAAAAAAGCTTTTCCAATCGATAATTAGTTAAATATTTCAGTCTTTGGATTGATCGCATTTTGTTTTCCAACTAAGACAAGATTCCCAACCGCAAATCAAACAAATCGTATGGGATCTGTTTTGCTGGTGAGATAAATCACCCCATTATTGGCCATCGGTGTAGGTAGACCCGGCTAATAGAAGCCCATCAACACTGATCGTTTTCCCGCAGCGACATGGGAGCGACACCAAAATCCAGCCAAACTCGTTACGCTAGAGCGAAGGTGCGCACCACCTTCCAATGTGTCAAGTGATGTCCCAAAGTGAACAGCGACCAGACCTGTTAGCTAGTAGTCGGATAGGGTGTTTTTTTTTCTTTTTAAACTTTTTTGGGCCTGAGAAAGTACGTCACAAAGTCGGAAACGTGCAAACACTTCCTGTTGCTTGGACGCATCGAAACTGGAATGTGTACACAGAACCTCTAGGCCCCCTCTAGGCCCAGAAGGTGAATTGGAAGAAAGGTGTAAGGCTCGACTCGTGGAATGGCCTTCCTCGGTATTTGCGGAAGAAAGAAGGAAAAACTCTTACTTTCCGTTCCACCGATGGTCACTTTCGGCGACGAGACATACGGGCTTTTTAGGTTTTAAGCCGCCCGGTGAGGCTTAAGTATGGCACGCTAATTGAACAATAGAGAATATTGTCATACGATCGACGGTATTGACACGATCAAATCACGGTAATAGAGAAAAAATGGCCTAAACACAGTACATCCACCGCAACAAAAAAAAAAGGTTGTTGCTTACGCATCGAACAACCACGTTACTTATCGGGTTGGGAAGCAAAGTTTCCTAAGCGCGAGAGCACACCCGAGCAAACTTGGTGGTAAACTTTCTCCATTCAGCAAAACGAGTCGAACGGGGGAATGAAAGATCGTTGAGAGAAAAAGGGCCAAACAGGGAGTGATAAATTAATGCGAACATCGCACCGGTAAGATGGAGAAACCTAGAGGGAGAGAGAGAGAGAACGAAAGTGAGAGAGAAAGGCACAGAGAAAGGCACATTCCGGCCATGTTGTGGCAGTTGGGAGAATGCCGCTCGAATGAACGGATATTTACCAACAGGTTAGTGCAAGTGAGCGCAAAAAAAAACTACACACACACACACACCAAACGGAGAGCAAAAGACAGGCGCGAAGTGATCGAGGCTTCAGGTAACCCTTCGGCTGGGGGAAGGCTACCTTTGAAGATCCGGAGTACCGTCGTTTCGGATCGCGAAGCCAAGTGGTTTGGCAGCAATGGCCAGGCAAAGGCCCAGCCAGTAGTCGCGTAGCGTCATCCGAACCAGCACACACACATAGTGCTCGCATTGCACCTCCCGAGTGGAGGCACAATTGTGTACCAAGCTCCCGAAAGCTCCCGAAAGCAGCTTATTCTTGCACGCGAAACAACCCATACACGCGACCTGCTGATCGTAGAACAAGCGGCGTTGTGTCTTCCTTCTGCACAAACCCAGCCGTGGACAAAAACAAAAAAAACGAAACACAGTGTGGCCAGTGGCGTTTCGCAAGCTATCTCGGTGGCCACTGGGCGAGAAACCTCGCTACGTACTACGTACGTACGTGGTAGTGGCTTTATTTTCGCGAAGACGCACGCTTGCTCCCGGTTGCCTGCCCTACGGGAGGAAAAATGGAATCGTGGAGTGAAACGAGTTTTTCAATCATTACGTACAGCGGCAACAAGTAGCCAGGCACGAGGCGCGTACGGCGTGATTGGGCTTGTGACCGGGAAGTGACCACGAGCAGTGAGCGGGGAAGGTACGAACGCGGGGCGCAGATTCGGAAACTCGTTGGCATCATCTGTTGGTGGATGCCAACCCGATCGTCGGTCCGTGCATTACAGGAAAAAGGGGCAGAAGGAGAAGGGGAAGGGAGGGGGAGTGTTTTAGGACGAAGGCGAAGGCAAGCCGCACAGTGAGAAAGTGTACGAAAGTATCCAAACCAACAACAACAAAAAAGTATCTCCCCAAACCACATTAATCGAAAAGCAAACGGCTGGGCCCGGTGTGACACGATTTAAAGTGAAACTTTAAATTAACTTCCTTCCCAACCGATTCGCTCGCTCTCAGTCACACTGCCAGCACACCTGTTCTACTCTTGCGTTCGTGTGCCGCTTGTAGCAGTGGAGTTTTATAGTCACGGTGCACGGTTTGCGAAAACAAGCGATTCGCAAATTCCAGTCGCACCGCATCGACGCCGAAAAGCATCAACAACAAAAAAGAAAAAAAGACCACCGAAACCCGAAACTGGCTGGCAACGGAAGCAGCCATTAACTACTTGCTACTTGCGCGCCTTTATGTGGAGTAAGTGTAATGGTGATGGGCAAAAGGGAGAGAAGCAGTGTGGAGCATTCGTGAATTTTAAAATCAATTTTTAATAATCATCAAATGTTTGGTACGGAATGTGAATTTTTAGATCGTTTTGAGTGTTGTGTGAAGATCGGCACCGTTGTAAACTTAAACCACCCTGAGCACACCACAGATAGATCGTTCTACCGTATCTTGGACTCAGGAAGTTCTCCGTGTATAATAGTGCCCTCTGAGACATTCATCTCGTTTCCATCAGCTGGTCTCATTCCGAACCCATTAGCTTTCCACCGTCTACCATTCCATTCACAAAATGATGTTCCATCTCGATCGGATAGACTCGTGTACAGTCGAAAAAGGCATACCCACCAAACCAAGCAATATTACTATAATTTAGTGTGTGTGTGTGTGTGTATGTATATTCAAGGTGGCCATTTTCTACGCTGATTCGTTTCGTACGCCCATGTCTCGCTCGCTTGACAGTTGCGTTGCGATCATCAGCATCTAGCAGCCCGAACGATCGTTGTCTGTTTGGCGGTTTAGGCGGAAGGTCCATCGCTACGGTGCGGGACGGAACAAGCGAACGGGACTCGAGTGTAATCAGATTGATTCGATCCGGTCCGATCCCTGCAGCAGCAGCAGCACCACAAGCACCCAATTCCCGGCAGCACCTACACGATGACGATGCTGTGTGCGCAATGTGGCGGTGCGCAAAACAAAAAAAAAAAAAACAAAGATGCGCTCGAGTTTTCCAGAGCGTGAAAATCCTCGATGAGAGACCGTACGCGTGCCCCTGTTGTGCCATGATCGATACAGCTGCAACAACCATAACAACAACAGCGAAAGAAGATGCTTCTCTAGTCGCTTTTTTTGTTGCGCCTAGTGGTGTACAAAATTCACTTCACTCTTCTCTGCAGCGGCGACGGCCAGATTGGATAATTTACCTAAAGCAGGAGGAAAACAAAAACAACCACACCAACACTCCAATAATGGATTTGGAATAGAATCGAACACAACAGCGTGCAGTGCAGTGATGTTGTGCCTGGTGCATTGCATCGTACTTTCAGCAGCCGGTTTGTGTTAGTGCTCTGTTTGTGGTTTGTGGCTTCTCTCATGTGCATCAACGGAACTATCGGGCATTGCAATCATTTCATATTTGGCGTTTTTTTGTTATTTTTCTTCGGTGGTGGAACTTTTCTTTCCATTTCGAACCGGTTCATTATCCGGATGCGAGAAGATGTACAGTGAAAACAGAAGATCGACACGTTAGTATTACTACCTCGTGGGCAAAAAGAACAATCGAATCATCATTAATGTACGCGGACAGGTGGAAAACTGTAACACAAAAACCTCCACCCAAAAAACAAAACAAAAAAACAGCACGAACGATGGTGAAATGTTGGCCGGATTTTAATAGTTTGACGGTTCGCGAATTAGTGACCGTTTGCGATTAAAATCCCATTCGCACAAAAGGTGGCGCAAAAAGGAAACGGAGTGAAAGAGAATGGACGGTGACGATTGGAAGGAATGGTGGGGTAATAAGTTTTGTTGTTTAATTTAATTTCCTACTCGTTTTCGTTGGCCTACCGTTGGCAGTGTGCAGAGACCGTACGGTGTGTGAGTGAAACTGAACCACGATCGTGTGCATTCGAAACGCCGAAACCGAACCCGACCGGCGAATGCGTCTGGTAGACGGCTGGATGTGGGAAACAAATTTGGTGCCCCGCCGGTGTGTGTGGTGATTGCACATCCCCCCTTCAAAACAAAAAAGAGATAGTGTCAGTGAGTGCATCGAAAATAAGATCGACAAAAAAAGTGAGAAAAAAAAACAAACAAAAATACCAGTGGCAAACCACATTAGTGCGCGACGGAACTACGAAGCTACGTGGAAGAGGTGGCAAACCAAATCAACAAAGCAACAAAAAAAAAACCCATTCGAAACCGGCGTGTTCGATTAATCCATCTCCAACATCCAGAAATCAGGCAGCAGTAGCAGCAAACAGCATCATGTACCGACCGAATTTCTACGAATCAACGTGCCTACGGTGCAGCGAAATCGTTTATCAGGTGGATAGGGTGGGCCCGCTGAAAGATTTTACTTTCTTCCACTCCGGATGCTTCAAGTGCAAACGGTGCGGAACCAAGCTGACGCTCAAGACCTACTACAACAACCAGCACAATCAGGATGATAAAGAGGTAAGTCAATCGGTTGATGGATCTTACTTTCGCGCACAAAAACTCGCGCATATGTACGATTATCGGAAGTGAACGGCAAGGGTGGTGAAGGAAGGGAACAAGCGAGGGGTGAAAAGAAGATTAAAATAAGGAAATGAATTAAATGGCTACCGGGTATGAACCCATTTGCGCAGTTACCGCATTAAATGAATTCCCTAATAGCAGCAAACGGCACAGGTGAACACATCTAGCACCATATGTGCATTGCAACGTGTTGGGATATGGTAAATCTTTATGTAGGGAAAAGATTTGCCATTTTAAATATTTCATTGGAGTTTTTCTTTTAAAGTGGTAAATTTCTACTTTACTTGACAATAATATATTACTGTTGTCGAGTGGTAAAATGTTACATTTTTGTAATAAAAAAGTATTTAAATATGTTGTTGCTTAAACCGTTATCTTACATGTCGAACACATGGCTAGCGAGGTCTTTCAATTCCGGTCGTAAAGGTATATAGAAAATTTCGTCTGATATGATGAATCAGAAAGCAGATCATATGATCAGAAAAATGGGTGTGGTGATGTTCGCAAGAATATTTTTCTATGTGGCGAGCCAAAAACGAGTTTGACGTCACTGGTCTATATCAAATCTTTCTAATAAAAACCATTAGATTGTCAATATGGTGACTTCTGCAATTCGTTTTAAAATATAGAAATGTATTCAGCCCGACAGAATGGTCCAGTGATGTAGTATTTCGAAGAATCTAACTTTCGGAAATAGGCAGGGGAAGTTAGAAATGGCATGGTAAAGAATCTACTACATTTTCCAGTTGTCTAGATAGCGACTAGGCCTGTTACCATGGCTCTGATATTACCGATAATTAACCAGGTAGACTGTTGCCTAACCAAGATCATGTGATCGTCGGGTAACATAATCATCATCCAGTATGTAATGCATATCCATCGAACAGTATTTCCAAACAGATCTAAATGGCATGGACCAATACGTCAAAATGGCTACACGCATGGTAATCTAACGCTATTTAGATAAAAAGGTGCTAAACATCACACAAGCTATCCATCTTTTGACCCTAGGGAAAACTTGGAATTCCGTTTCAATGACGAAAGTTTCCTACATTTTAACACAGAATGGAAGATTTTTTGTGTGCCTTGAGCCTTGGATTTGTTATATCTATTTTCTTAAGTTACCGTTCTATAACCATAAACCTACGAAAATATGTCGTTATTTTTACAAATTATTATTTTTTATTCATTATTCTTTTTCCATCATTAATTAACAACTTGATTCTTGCATCAAATACAGTGGCTCTATACGATAAAAAAAATGTTTGAAATGAAAATCATAACGTTAAATACTCTGTCCCGTCTTTTCCGAAACGTGTTTCAAAAACAGCTTCAATACAGCATTCAAGCTAGAATAAAGCTCCATTACCTGCTTAACGAGCAGATCTATCAACACAGTAGACTGGTACAAAATTGCTAGTTGGGCGTACCTGTAATACAGAAATCCGTATCTGGATGTTTGTATCATACACTCAATAGCAAGAGAATTTAAATGCTGTAATATATTGACAATAAATTAAATCAAAATTGCTTGTGCAATTAAAACGGTAAAAAATATTGTTCACGTAAATAAAAAAAAAATATTTTCGGATTTCATAAAATTTTTGCTACTTGGGTGCTGGTGCTTGTCGGAACATGACAGGTCGGAGCGGAGTAGCTCAGTCCCAGTGGAGCGAAATTGAGACCGGAGCGTACGTCACCAAAATGGTGTGAAGAAAACAACGCAACATCAACACGGTGCGAATGATGTGAATTTTTACTGTAAAAATAGTAAAAATAGTGTAGTAATTCGTTGAAAGCACGCTGCAAACAGTTCCATACACAATATACATCGTTTGTAGCGTATTGATCGGTCGTGTTCAACATGTCGGACAGCGGTAGCGGCTCGGATGCGGACAGTGTGGCATCGAATCGTTCGCGCAAAAGTGGTGGCTCGAATCGCTCGGTGTCGCGATCGGTATCGCGGTCACCCCAGCGTTCCCGGTCACCATCGTCATCGCAATCAGACAACGAGCGGCCAAGAAAGAAACAGCGCAAGGATCGGCGTCGTCTGGATGACGAAGATGACGACGACGACGAGGAAGAGGTAGAGGACGAGCAGGAACCAGAGGGAGAGGATCTCGACTCGGAAGAGTACGATGAGGAGGAGGAAGATGAAGACGACAACCGACGTGGGGGCCGCAAGAAGAAGAAGAAATCGGACCGTTTTGGTGGTTTTATCATCGACGAAGCCGAAGTAGACGATGAGGTTGATGAGGATGACGAGTGGGAAGAAGGTGCGCAGGAGATGGGCATCGTTAGCAATGAAATCGAGGAGGTGGGACAGACGGCCCGCGAGATCGAAAATCGACGCCGCGGAACGAATCTGTGGGATTCGCACAAGGAGGATGAACTGGCCGAGTATCTGAAGCGCAAGTATGCGGATGCTTCCGTGGCACGGCGTCAGTTTGGCGATGGTGGCGAGGAAATGTCGGATGAGATCACGCAGCAAACGCTGCTGCCCGGCATCAAAGATCCGAACCTCTGGATGGTGAAATGTCGCATAGGCGAGGAAAAGGCAACCGCATTGCTGTTGATGCGCAAGTTCCTGACCTATCAGAACACGGACCAGCCGATGCAGATTAAGTCGGTGGTGGCGCCCGAAAGTGTGAAAGGTTACATCTACATCGAGGCATACAAACAGGCGCACGTTAAGTCAGCGATCAATAATGTCGGTAATCTGCGCGTCGGTATCTGGAAGCAGGAGATGGTCCCGATCAAGGACATGACGGACATTCTAAAGGTGGTCAAGGAGCAGACTGGGCTGAAGCCGAAACAGTGGGTACGGCTGAAGCGTGGCATCTACAAGGATGATATTGCCCAGGTGGACTATGTGGATCTCGCCCAAAACCAGGTCCATCTGAAGCTACTTCCGCGCATTGACTATACGCGGCTTCGGGGTGCCCTGCGCGCCACACAGACCGAGGAAAGTACGGACGCGAAGCGCAAAAAGCGTCGACCGGCGGCCAAATCGTTCGACCCGGAAGCGATCCGTGCGATCGGTGGCGAACTGACGTCGGATGGAGATTTCCTGATCTTCGAGGGCAATCGGTACTCGCGCAAAGGGTTCCTTTACAAAGCGTTCACCATGTCGGCCGTACTGGCGGACGGTGTGAAACCGACGCTTGCCGAGCTGGAACGATTTGAGGAGCAACCGGAGGANTGCCCTGCGCGCCACACAGACCGAGGAAAGTACGGACGCGAAGCGCAAAAAGCGTCGACCGGCGGCCAAATCGTTCGACCCGGAAGCGATCCGTGCGATCGGTGGCGAACTGACGTCGGATGGAGATTTCCTGATCTTCGAGGGCAATCGGTACTCGCGCAAAGGGTTCCTTTACAAAGCGTTCACCATGTCGGCCGTACTGGCGGACGGTGTGAAACCGACGCTTGCCGAGCTGGAACGATTTGAGGAGCAACCGGAGGAGATTAACATCGAGCTAGCCGTTTCCTCCAAGGAGGACCCAGTGACCGGACACTCGTTCTCCATGGGCGACAACGTGGAGGTGTGCGTGGGCGATCTGATGAATCTGCAGGCGAAGATTATCGCGATCGATGGTTCGCTGATAACGGTGATGCCAAAGCACGAGGAGTTACGCGATCCGCTCATCTTCAAGGCGGCCGAATTGCGCAAGTACTTCAAAACGGGTGACCACGTGAAGGTGCTGGCCGGTCGGTACGAAGGCGAGACCGGGCTAATTGTGCGCGTGGAACCGTCGCGCATTGTGCTGGTGTCCGATTTGACCATGCACGAGCTGGAGGTGTTGCCGCGCGATCTGCAGATCTGCACGGACATGGCGACCGGGGTGGATTCGCTCGGTATCTACCAGTGGGGTGATTTGGTGCAGCTGGACGCACAGACCGTGGGCGTGATCGTACGTTTGGAGCGCGAGAACTTCCACGTGCTGGGCATGCACGGCAAGGTGATCGAGTGTAAACCGACGGCGCTGCAGAAGCGTCGCGAAAATCGCAACACGATCGCACTGGACTGGGACCAAAATCAGATCCGGCGGAAAGATATCGTCAAGGTGATGGAAGGTCCACACACGGGGCGTGATGGTGAAATCAAGCATCTGTATCGCAACCTTGCGTTCCTGCATTCGCGCATGTACACGGAGAATGGAGGCATTTTCGTGGTGAAGACGCGCCATTTGCAGCTGGCCGGTGGTAACAAAAATCCGATGCAAAACAGCAACCCGATGATGTCACCGTTCGGTGGAATTATGTCGCCGCGCATTCACTCACCGATGCATCCGTCCGGTGGTCGAGGTGGTGGTGGTGGTGGCGGCGGTCCAAATCGTGGCGGCCGTGGAGGTGGACGTGGCGGTGCTCGCGTTTCTCGCGATCGGGAAATATTGGGCCGTACCATACGGATCACCGGTGGACCGTACAAGGGTGCGGTTGGTATTGTGAAGGATGCGACGGAAACGACGGCACGCGTTGAGCTGCATTCGTCCTGCCAGACGATCTCGGTCGACCGGAATCACATCACGGTTGTGGACGGTGGCGCTACCAAGGCGGGAAGCGTTTCGTCGTACATGCGCACACCAAGCCGCACACCGGCCAGCAGCTACGGTGCGCAAACGCCGGTGTATTCCGGCTCGAAGACACCGCTGCACGGTTCGCAGACGCCGCAGTACGATCCGGGCAGCCGTACGCCGTACGGTTCGATGACACCGTCGCACGATGGTTCGATGACACCGCGCCATGGCGCTTGGGATCCGACCGTATCGAACACGCCGGCCCGTTCGAACGATTTCGACTTCATGGAGGAACCGTCCCCATCGCCCGGTTACAATCCGAGCACGCCCGGATACCAGATCAACACACCGTACGCACCGCAAACGCCCGGCAATATGTTCAACTCGGAAAATTACAGTCCATATCAGGCCAGTCCGAGCCCTTCACCGTACCAGGTCGGTGGCTACATCGGCACACCGTCGCCGAGTGCTTATTCGCCAGCCACACCGGGTGCGCCGGCTTCCCCGTACAACCCTCAGACACCCGGTGCCGGGCTTGATCCGCAGTTGGGCGATTGGTTTACGACCGACATCGAGGTGACGATTCGCAGCCACGGTGATTCGGATCTCAGCGGCCAAACCGGTATCATCCGTACGGTGAACAATGGCGATTGTGTTGTGTTCCTGCCNTTCACCGTACCAGGTCGGTGGCTACATCGGCACACCGTCGCCGAGTGCTTATTCGCCAGCCACACCGGGTGCGCCGGCTTCCCCGTACAACCCTCAGACACCCGGTGCCGGGCTTGATCCGCAGTTGGGCGATTGGTTTACGACCGACATCGAGGTGACGATTCGCAGCCACGGTGATTCGGATCTCAGCGGCCAAACCGGTATCATCCGTACGGTGAACAATGGCGATTGTGTTGTGTTCCTGCCAGAAGAGGACCACTGCGTGACCGTGCCACTATCGAATCTGCAGCCGGTACTGCCGGAACCGGGCGAGAAGTTTAAGGTGATCGTCGGTGAGGATCGGGAAACGGTCGGCGAGTTTATCGACATGTCGGGCAGCAACGAGGCATTAGTCATGATCAACGGTCAATCGACGCTCATTCCGATGAACTATATGGCCCGTTACCGGGAGCCAACCAAGAACTAAACAGTGGGATGTGAAAGAGTTGATTTTAGCAGCTTTAGCAACGACAACAGTATGACGCGGCATTGATTCGTAGGCGAACCATATTCGAACAAAACGCAAATAGAATCGTAGGGAACAGAACCAAGAGCGCACTTTCATTTCCGTTCGGAGGGTTTTTTTTTATTATATGCTTCAAATGATGATGGTAACCGTACACATACGATACGTGCGCTGACAACGCTCTTTTTCCATCCCAAAAGTGGACATATTGCTTATCTCTAATAAAGAAAAAAATATAGTAATAAAAATATACTTTCCGAGGTTCGTGGTTAATGGACGAAAATGCCGAATATGATGATAAAAAGCGAACGATAACAATGATAATGTTGGAAATAAATAATAAATGATACTGGTTAGAACTCAACTCTCTGTCTCGATATAAGCTTTCTGTAAAAAGTTGTAAACTTTCTTTTGGTAAAGATTACGTCAGAACGCAACCTAATCTTCTGCATAAATTTAACATCAAACCTGACCGAGGATCGTACGATCAATCAGTGCGCCTGCGAAGACTGTTGCATAAATTGTATCATACTTCTTCCCTGTCCCTGGCGCACTAATTAGCTTTCCCAGTTGTTTTTAATTATTTCATAACTTCCTGTTGCTGCTGTGCGTTTCAAAACATTCTCCGCTAAGGAAAGTGCAATGACTGTGATGCATGCTAGCTAAGCTTCAAAGCGTGATGGTGTTATAGCTTTACGTGACCGGTGGGCAACCACTTCCCGGTTATGGAAGCTTGTTTAGTGCTACACCTGAACAAGGCAAGCCGGCGAGTAGGTCATATATTTTTAATGAGTTCAGTCAACGATCGTCCAGATCGTTTATCGACCGATCGTTGCATCGAACAATATTGTTCAAATTCCAATTAAAAACCCCCATTGCTTTGGTAAGAAGTTCTCTTGCTTGTGGATAAATTACTCACTATTGTTTATTTTCGTACTGTTTAGAGTAATTAGCATCTGTTGGGTGATATAGTTACTACGAACATTTGAAGTTAAATCATTTGTTTCCGTTTTCTTCCCTTCCCGCCTTAGGTTTACTGCTGTTCACATGTACCAAAAAGTGGTCCTGGTCATTTCGATCAAACATCGGTCGGCATCCGGCAAGCGCTAAACGTACCGAAAAGCACAAACTATGTGAACGAACAAATCCGAGGTCATCGAAACGATAGCATCGATGGTAAGTGTTGTTAGTGTAGTAGAGAAAAGCAACGATATGCCTTCATTCAGCAACTCATTTTAAACATGTTCAAATCAAATTCCCAAACTTGACACCCCCGAACACGCCGATCAAAGCCGATCGGAACCGCCCCGGTACCGGGTAAGCGCAGCGCGAATAACCGAACATTCCGACACACCGCAATGTGCGTGTTTAGGTTAAACTATTCAGCTGGAAAATTGCTTGAAAACGAAAGCTTTCCACCGGCTTTCGGCCGCTATGATCGCATTGCATACATTTCCCCTTGTTTTTGTTCCGAAGGTGATCGGCGATCGGTGTAGCTTTAACGCGGTTAATGTGCGCTTCCGTTCCTTGCGCTTGTTATTGACGACAGGAACATTAAAACTATGCTCAACCGATAGTCCGGAACGGAAGTGCAGCGTTGTGTGTGTGTGTGTGTGTGTTTTTGTTAATGCTTTGATGCGCCTTTTCCGTGTCTTGTTACTCACAGTTCCATTCAACTCTTTGTTCGTTTGGTTGATGCCATCCTAATAGCTTCGGAGGTAGAGCGGTGGTTAGTTGCGATCGATGCATACATACTTTCTCGTAATGCATCAAAAACTCATCAAAACGATGAAACCGATTATTGCTTTGTGCGCTGTTTCGCCGCTGTTCAATCATTCCGTTCCGGACATTCACATTAATTAAGTTTAAGAAAAAAAAAAACATGTTTACTAACTTCTGCAAAGCGATGGTGCTGGGGGGAACATCCACAGCATCCACCATTTGCAACGCCATCGGTTAATAGTTGTTGGTTTCTTTCTGTGTCTGCTCCAGGTCAACAACGACTAGGGACACCAAATGGGTACAACAACGGTGGTAGAGAAGGGAATACGCCACCACAAAATGATCCCGATTACAAGTATGGACGGTTCGATGCCAGCGCGCTCCACATAGCGCATGCCTTGAAGCAGACAGAAATTCAGAAAGCATACGACAAGCCACGCGAAAAGCCGATCGATTACTATTTGGTACGTAGTGTGTTCTATCGGACGATAAAAACGTGCATTAAGCATTCATGTCATTACTTTCACAGGCCCGCGATGAGCAAGCGAAGCTAGAAATGAAACATCGCAAAGAGGAAGATGATCTGTACAGAAAATTTGCCCGCAAAAGAGAGGAGGAAGATCGGCGAATGCAAAGCGAGATTCAGGTTTGTTGAAATCATACAATGCTTTAATCTTTCCGCTTAAATTAATTCCTTTTCGATACCTTTCCTTTCCGATCGTTCAGGATGAATGGGAACGAGAGTTGCAGCGGTTAGCGCACAAGTTTGAGAAGGAACTTACCACCAGCCGACGATCGCGCGAGGATCAAAGTATGCTAACGCTCAAGCACGAGCAGCAAAAGGAAGATCTGGAAAAGAACATGACCATCCGGAAGACGAAAAAGAAGGAAAGCCTCACGCGCAAGCTGCTCGAACACGAACGTTCCGAAACGGCGGCCCTGGTTGATCGACAGTCGAGCGAAATGTTGGAGCTGATCAGCGTGCGGCGCAGCGAATACATGCAGAGCGAAAGCATCTTCCTGGACGATGACATCAACGAAACGGTGGTGGCCATGGAGTACCCGCTGGTGGCACCGAAACCGGCCCCACCCGCCCTGAGCAAGTTCCAGGTGTACAACGATCCGGTCGAGTTTCAGGATGTGGATCAGATCGCCATCACCGTCGCGCAGGAGGATCAGAAAACGTTCACCGATCTGGTGCGGCAGCTGGTCGGCCGGTGCACTTCCGACATCGAGAAGGCACGCACCATCTTCCGGTGGATTACGGTGAAGAATCTAAACACGATGACGTTCGACGACAATCTGCGCGGGGACACACCGATGGGTTTGCTGCGCGGCATCAAGTACGGCACGGAGAGTTACCATGTGCTGTTCAAGCGGCTGTGCAGCTACGCGGGACTGCACTGTGTGNCGATCGTTCAGGATGAATGGGAACGAGAGCTGCAGCGGTTAGCGCACAAGTTTGAGAAGGAACTTACCACCAGCCGACGATCGCGCGAGGATCAAAGTATGCTAACGCTCAAGCACGAGCAGCAAAAGGAAGATCTGGAAAAGAACATGACCATCCGGAAGACGAAAAAGAAGGAAAGCCTCACGCGCAAGCTGCTCGAACACGAACGTTCCGAAACGGCGGCCCTGGTTGATCGACAGTCGAGCGAAATGTTGGAGCTGATCAGCGTGCGGCGCAGCGAATACATGCAGAGCGAAAGCATCTTCCTGGACGATGACATCAACGAAACGGTGGTGGCCATGGAGTACCCGCTGGTGGCACCGAAACCGGCCCCACCCGCCCTGAGCAAGTTCCAGGTGTACAACGATCCGGTCGAGTTTCAGGATGTGGATCAGATCGCCATCACCGTCGCGCAGGAGGATCAGAAAACGTTCACCGATCTGGTGCGGCAGCTGGTCGGCCGGTGCACTTCCGACATCGAGAAGGCACGCACCATCTTCCGGTGGATTACGGTGAAGAATCTAAACACGATGACGTTCGACGACAATCTGCGCGGGGACACACCGATGGGTTTGCTGCGCGGCATCAAGTACGGCACGGAGAGTTACCATGTGCTGTTCAAGCGGCTGTGCAGCTACGCGGGACTGCACTGTGTGGTGATTAAGGGTTACTCCAAGAGTGCCGGCTACCAGCCGGGTGTGAAGTTCCAAGATTCCAGGTAAGATTTCGAAGCGGTTCTGTTTCACCAGAGCTGTGGCGGTTTTTGCGTTCGGTGTTGGTGGTGTTGGTGCTGGTCACACGCATAACGGAGTTCCTATGACACTCTTCGTTTAATGGCAAGTTTGTTTTTTTTTCCTGGCACTTCTTCAGTCATCCGAAAAATTCCAGATTCCGCAACTCGTGGAATGCCGTTTATGTGGCCGGTGCGTGGCGCTTTGTGCAATGCAACTGGGGTGCCCGGCATCTGGTAAACGCGAAGGAAGCACCGAAGACGGGCAAGGGTAAAAATGATAGCCTGCGGTACGAATACGACGATCACTACTTCTTGACCGATCCGCGGGAATTTATCTACGAGTTCTTCCCGTTGCAAGAGGAATGGCAGCTGCTGAAGCGACCGATCACGCTGACGGAATTTGAAAATTTGCCGTTCGTACGTTCGCTATTTTTCCGCTACGGGTTACACTTTGCCGACGATGGTTACGGGGCCGTTGTTTACACGGACGACACAGGTAACCATTTTTAATTTGGAAGAAACTGAAGGTTTACTAACTAATTGTCAAACTCTAATAGGTGCAGCCACCGTACGGATAGCGATGCCGTCCGACATGCAGGGATGTTTGATTTTCCACTACAACCTCAAGTTCTACGACAGTGACGAGGATTCGTTCGATGGCGTCTCCCTGAAGCGGTTCGTTATGCAATCCGTCATCAGCAACGTGGTTGCTTTCCGAGTGCATGCACCGTGTTCCGGTGCATTTCTGCTCGACATTTTTGCCAACGCTGTTACACCTCAGGAGTATCTAACTGGGGAACCGATGAAGTTCAAAAGTGTGTGCAAGTTTAAGGTGAGTTTCACTTTACAAAATCACCCCCCATTGGGTGAACTAATTCGTTCCAAAAATTAACAACCGTTTGCTGGTTATTTTAGATTTGCTGTGAAGAGCTACAAACCGTGATGGTACCTTTGCCGGATTGTGCCAGCGGTGAATGGGGGCCAACGAAAGCGACCAGACTGTTCGGTCTTATACCGATCACTCATCCGGTAAGATTAAAAGCACCTTGATTAATAACCATTTGCTGCTCATTCCGACGATTTGATTTTGCACTGTGTTTCAGGAACCACTCATCTTTGCCGGACGATCGATCGAGTTACAATTTCGCATGTCGAGACCGCTCACGGACTTTATGGCGACACTGCACAAAAACGGTATCGAGGAAAAGAAACTCTCGAAATACGTTCAACAATCGATCATTGATGATATGATCACATTCAACATAAGGTAGGCAGGAATTGTTCGCTACCAAACTCGATTACGTTATTCATAATGGCGCCCGGTTTCTTTTGCAGCTTCCCTGAGGAAGGACAGTACGGGTTAGACATTTACACCCGTGAGGTTGGGTCGGTTTCGCACAATAACAATTCGTCCACTGAAAAGCATCTACTCACGCACTGCTGCAAATATCTGATCAACTCATCCAAGCGGAACTAAGGCTGGGAAGCAAACGACACTAACCATAATAAGCTTTCGGGATATTACCACATACGTTTAATGCTAGCGTCCTTTTTTATCCTTAACGCTAAACGAGTCTTGCGCTGTACATATTGACCTTAGTCACAAACTATCCCTTAATGTCCTTAACCTTCCCCGGAGTAAAACAAATCGCTATCGATAGAGAGAACGTTAACGAAGGAAATGTTGTATGTTTACCGTAACCTAATGCGCGTACTTTTAGTGTAATTGTGTTTTTCCTTTTAAATAATAAACTTGTTACAAATTTATCCTACCTGAATGAAGCCAGTACTTGCTGTGCAGATCGTTTATTTGGAGCAGTTTCGCTTTTTTTTTTCGAAGCCATTCATAACCGTAAATCATCGTTCACCTTGTGATCAAGACTTTTCTGATGCGCACGAATGGAATCGAACGTTTTCTTTTCATTGGCAATTTGCTGCAGTAAATGGTTTCGTCGTGCCTGCATTGCACGGTACTTTGTTCGCTTGGTTTCAATCGCATAAATTAGTTCCTACGACGATTAGGAATGAAGAAGAAAGAAAATCTTATGTTAGAGAATCGGGATTGTGTAGGAAAAAAAAACAATTAAACACTTACCTCAGTTCTTTGTTTTTGAAATTCCAGCTGATGATGGTAAAACTTTAGCGACGTTTTCAGCTTGTTTACAGTCAGCGGAAGAACCTGCTCGCTGACTGGTTTTCCAGTGGGACGCCACATTTTGTCCGTCCTTCCGGTCGCCTTACTTTTCAACGTTTCCAACATCTCTACATTGCTATCGATGTCGGTTTCATCCCACAGCCTGTTTACTTTCGATAGAAGCGCTTCCTTGAATCCGTTGCGAAATTCCTGTACCGCTAGCTCATAGTCCGTTGCGTTGGCGAAGAATGCTTTGAACTCATCGAACCGTGCTGCACTGCAGTAACAAATCAGTCGCTATCATGGTTGTTGCAAATAAATGTATTCATGCTCACCGTATTCCTTGCACCAAAACCGTATATGCATCGATAAATTGTTGTTTGGAGCTCGTTTTATTTGTTTCAGCCATTGTTTTCAATTGCACTTTGAATGCTATCCGTTTTGTAACGGCCCTTTTGACAGCACTTCGTTCACGTTTATGTTGTATAGTTCAAGAGCTACCTGCAGATGACTGTAGAAAACTGGTTGTAAATCTATTTGAGTTTTTCTTAGCATGAAAACTCCATTTTTTAGTAGATTAGCTAAATTTCTCGGTTCTCCTTGCCAAACTAGCACCAAAAACGGGTGATTTACAATTCTAAAATGTATATCAACCTTGTTGGAAATCCCCCATGATAGGTGACATTTACATGCTGACGGGTATTGTTGATGTCCGTGGACAAAAGAAAAAGAAATTTCCCTTTGGAAAGTTTGTTTGTATTATCGCAGCTGTAACACGTCCGCGATCCTCCCGGAACTCGATGTAAGGAAAATGAAAGTCCCGCTTCGACACCTGGCCCTGAAAATTGTCCCATAATGAAGCGTCAGCGGTAAGTAGTTCGCGGTAGATCAAGAGGTATCAGCGTTTCGATTCTCATCCGCTTCACGACAATTTTCAGGGTCAAAGCTGTACCGAGTAGTAATCATGTTTACGTGGAGGAACCGTACACGGCCGAGTATTCCGATTTGCCACTGGCGCAAGTTAAGTCACCACCCGCAGAAAAATGGCTAGAGGCGCAAATACTGCCAGGAGATACGTTGCAAGCTATTGCCCTTCGATTCAACTGTTCGGTACGGTTTCGTACGATCTACCCCGAAAACAGGAAAGCTTATGTTTTCATTGTCTTTTTTTGCTATATCCTTTGCAGATACCACAGTTGAAAAAGTTGAATAAAATTGACAAGGACAACGAAATTTACGCACGGAACGTGATTCGTGTACCGGTGACACCACACTCGATACTGCTGGAAACGCTTCCGCGTATACACACGAGCGGCAACAGTAGTCCGAAAAACATCACAAACACTCCACCGAACGCGATCCATCATGGTCCGGTGGCGGCAAAAGCTACGCTGGACGAGAAACTCATTCTTGCCGCCGTAAGCAACGCATCGATTCAACCGAGCAGCAGTGCTGTTACACAATTTCCTAAAAAGTCTTCCGGAAAACACAGGGACGTTAGCGTACGATCGAGTGAGATCGAGCTTGACGATTTGCACGGTGAGGCGGACTTCGATCCGGACGGGCTTTCGAGCCAACCGTTGCTGCTCAGCGGCGAATATGACGATAGTGTTCCGCAACCGCGCCAACTTCGGCTACCGGCAAACGATTTTTCCTGCAATGGGAGCGATTGTGATATTTCTTGGATTTGTTTGCTCGTCTTTATCCTAGCGCTTTGCTTTGCAATTCCACTTATTTATGTAGTGTATGTGGCGGAACACATAGACAAATACCATCACGATAGTTTTAACGTTAATCACAGCATCAAACTGTGACCAGCCGGGAAGGCGACTGTAGCAGGAGTTTTGTTGTTTTAAGTATCCCAATCCGTAAACGGTATTCTGTGCCCTGTTAGAGAGGTGTACAGGTGTGGAGCGACGATAACTATCTAAAGATTTATTGCGAGCGGTGTCAAACATCTGTAAAAAGTGTGCCTTTTGCGATTGTTGATTAGCTCTTTAAATAAAATGATATTTTCTTCAGTAAACCAATGCCATGAGACCGATTAAAAGTGGATGGATTTTCATTAGCTTTCTTTTATTGTGCGGTAAGTCCCGTTAATAAGTTAAAGTAAGGTCGGACATTTCATGTCTTATTCGACTATAATCTACCATTAGAAAAATGTTATTAAATGCAAAACTTCAGTCCATAGTTGCTTGTTGCTTATGATATAAAAGGCTCGGATTTGATTGTTATTAAATGCTGCACAGTAAATACCCGTCTCTAACCAGCGCAGGTTAGGCAGATGCGAAATGCCAATTCTACCATATTTTGTGGCGCATCTGCACGATGACATACGTACAGCTCCTTGGCTGGACTGTGGAACAACCGCCCGACAACCCAAAATTCAACTCGCTCCCCCGAGCCGTGATCTTTTGGGACGGAAAGCAACATACCCTGCTCCTTGATCGCTACCAACGATCGTTGCGTGTTTAGCTTGGTCGATTCTCGCGATAGGAGGTTGCGAAACTTTTTCGTATTTTCAAACGTGGCATGAATAAGTGTGCACGTTTTGCGGAACAGATTCATGACGATGTCATTTTTCGCGTTAGCACTATTGATCGTGGGTGCCAGAAAGTATCCATCACCTACCTCGAGCTGTACGTAGTAGAACAGTAGATTGTCCAGTCCGGTTGTAAGCTGGGTGGGAATGAGTTCCGAAAATTCTTTGCACCGATTCTCGGACAGATCACTAATGTCGAAGCTGCTGCTCCGCTGGCTACTGTCCATACTTTGGCCCCAGTCGGAATCGTCATCATCCTCCGGTTCCACATTATGTTCCTCCCGCAGGGCTTGATTCTTGATCGAACTGGAAGCGTTCGATTCTTCGTCATGGCTTCGAATTTGCTGTGCTCGATCCTCGTGTGGCGTTGCTTGATCGTTACCCGCCTGTTTGCTAACGTTCGTCGGTATGCATTGCGGGCGTCGATTTGAATCAATCCAGATGCGGATAAGATTTTCGATACCGGTCGATTTAAAGTAGCTCAACATGTCCTGTATTTCATCGACGTAACGTGAAAACGATTTGTTGTGAGTCGTATTGATTGGTACTTCGAGTACCACCACCATTAGCAGATTACCGATCGATACCAGCATAAGATAAGCATCGTTCTTCTCGTGGAAACCATCGTCACAGTACTGCTTCGGGTAAAACTTTCGCCATATGGCCATGTTTTTCACATCCGTTGTGGTAAGAATTTCAAACACGCCCAGATTTTTCAACATTGTCTCCACGTCCATCATGTACTCGCCGCTCAGATGCGTACATATCAAATGCTGCTTGTAGTACAGTGCACACCCGATCACGGTGAGCAAACAGAACAGATCGACAAAATCATCATTCCAATTGCGATAGTCCATCGCCTCCAGCTCACCGAGCGCATCGTCTATGCGCAGCTGTATCTCCTTGGGCAGTGGAACAAAGTGGGCCTGCGGGAACGTTTTCTCGAACTTATCACAATTCCTGTTCGCTTTGATCGAGTGGCGTATCATTTCGCACAACTGCATCAGCTCCGTTTGCTGCTCGATCGGTCGGTTGAAGATGGTGGGGCCGGACTGATAGAGTGCGTTCAGAAACCGACAGATCTGCTCACTTTTCTGCTTCACGGCAAACACCGACGAGTATTTGGAGCTGAAACCAAGCAGCAGTATGCCATCCTCCAGCACGGTGTACGTCGTGTAGTACAGCACGTTTTTGATCTTCAAATTCGTCATGATCGATTGCTGGCCAAACGATTGGTTGAAAATGGAGTGTAACGTCACGAAACTGCCCCGGGAGTTGAACAGATAGTTGTTCTCCCGTGTTGGGTAGCAAAACTTTACATCCAGCTCATCGTTTTGTGTGTACTCTTTCGAGATGTAGATCATGCTGAAGATGAGATCGTTATTGCTCATCGACTGTATATCTTCCTTGTCGAACAATGTTTCCTGGCTCTGGATCAAATCCATAAAGTTCGTAATCTTGATCTCGATCGCATTGCTAATGTCCGGTTCGATCATTTCAAAGAACGAAATTTTTACGATCGTTGGGATCTTTGTCGAACCTTCGAGCAGTGATTCGAAATTGTCCACCGTTACCTGTTCCGTATCGATGGATTTTATCCAATCCTTCGACTTTACCAGCTTGGCCTTGGCAAACACCGAATAATCTTTGATCTTATCCACCATCAGCTTCCGGCCATCGGGGAACAGGCTCGTTGTAAGCCCCAGTATGGTTTCCGTCAGTGGCAGCACCTCCTTGAGTGGGACGTTTTTCTTCGGCGCAATGCTGATAATAACATCCTTCTGTATACCGTTTATGTGTTCCTTTTTGCTCGTATCGATAACACTCACACGGAACAGCTTGTGTTTGCCCTTATCCTTCTGACCGAACCGCGACAGAATGCTCTCCTTTTTCCGTATCGACAACCGGCGATATTCGTTGCGGAAAAACAGATCATCGTCGAAGACGGCAGGTTTCGAGTGGCAAACGAGATCGAACTTGACAAAGAACAGGCAATTGTTCACTATGTACTGGCCCCATTCGTGCGATCGCGAGTCACAGCTACTATCGCTGCAATCGGAAGATGCGTTCGACTGATCGTCGGTCCATACTTGAGATTCTTCGTTCATTGCACCGATTCTTAGCTTATAAGTAAGCGTTTTTTTTTAAATAAAGATACTACGTTACATTTAGCAGCAGGTATGATATAAGCAAATTAACAACCCAAAACTAAGCGCTTTGCTACGTTGGACAGCGATCGGAGTTTACAAATTTGTTGATATCTCGCAGTTGTTGTTTGACGATTGGTGTCCGATGACCAAGGTGATTAAAGAAAATGTAAAACGAAAACGTTCGAAAATATAATGTTTTGTTAATTGGTCTGAAATTGACTAAAACTGGAATGTAAATTAATTATTGCTCGTAATAATCATTTTTAATGACAGAATTAGCGTAGAAAAGTTGTCTATTGGTGAAAATATTGTTTTACCGCGTGAATACTTTCTAGCAATCTTAGCATTTGCACAGCCAGCACCCATTGCAATGACACTTTGGGTTTTGATCGCACTAGCCATTTCTGTCTCGCAGCTGCCGTGCAGCGCTGTGGAAAAATGACGTCAACGGGCAGCACAACTGCTGGTGGTGGTTTGGACTGCGCTGCTGTACTTGCTCCATTTTCTTCCTTGAAATAGAAGGTAGTTCATTGTGTTTGCAAGCCACGCCAAGCTTTGCGGGAAAGTGTTATTTCTACAAAAGTATCTACCATAAACAAGCGCGCAGTGTAATCTTTGGTGCATTTCCCATCGACAAGGGTAAGTGGAAAATCATGAGCATATTGGAATATACGCTGGGCACCGCGCGTCATCTGCATGATAAGCTGAAAACGTTCCTGCCGGGACCGGGAAGGAGTGAGATTGTGTGTGTATGTGTGTGTCTACCGGGTTGTGCACGCCGTAGAACGCGGCGCACAATGAACGCGGGGAAGGGTGCAGAAATCATTTATTGTAGTGGCGCCGCAGCGATATCCTTTCGCAGCGCCAAGGAAAACGTGCACATGAAGGTCACCGGGAACCGGTTTCTTAAGCTATAGAGCGTGGAACGTGGAATGTTCCATGCACTGCTTCAAGGTCTGACCGGATGAACTGAAATGGTCGAGGTCGCGAGACGGAGCAGGTTGATCGAATTTGTCCACGTTATGCAACGTATGCCCACGGCAAGAGAAGTTGTTCTTTATTTCTCCTGCCAGGAGAAAGTTTCACTTCCGGACGCGCGGGGAACGCGTGACATGTTTGTGTGTAGTGCTTTCTCGCGATGGAAGCCATGGGAAGTAAAAATGGCGAAATGTGCGCGACTGTTTTCCACATGCGACGCACGTCCGTCCGGGGACGAACAGCATTTACTATACTGGCTAACTTGGATGTTTTCGTCGAGGGGCACACACTTCATTCATGTCAGATTTTGGGTTGCTTGGATATTTTCCCTCTTTTATAAACTTTAACGCTCCCGAGATTATGTAATGTTCCGTGCTAGAGAATTTGGACCGAGATATGGTTTTGGGTGGAACAGCATCATTCGTACAGATAATCGGGCGACGGATAGTAAGTGCGAACAACCAATAATAATTCCAAGTATGGCTAGTGTATCGGTCGGGAAGATCGTTCGTCAGCCGGCTTATAACGGTACCGGGCGTACTCCAGCCTGCGGGTGATGAGTATTTGTGTTTTTTGTCGCTTTTTAGTGGGTCAAATTTCGCCGTTTGGTAAAAAATGATCACGCATCTCACCCCACACACACACACAGTTCCGCTGTTGGACGATATGTAAATGATGATCAAATATTTACGGTGTCGACGTGCTGTCGCTGCTTGGCACCCAAAATTGCTTATGAAAGCTGTCTCACCGTTTCTCACCGGTTGATGTTGAGTATTGAATGAGAGAATTGCTGCTGCGCGCGTTAATTGAAGAAACAACTCGGGGACGGATGGAAATGCGTGTCAAAATTTTGTACTTTGTTTCAAAAAGCGAAAAGGAAAATAAACCAGCACAAAATGTGCAAAGATGCGTGTCGAAACAGTGACTCATCTAGTGAGTTTTTATGGTCGACTTCCGCAGAATGTGAGCGTATGTGAGAGTAACAGAGATGGTAAGACCAAACAGCAGGCAATTTAATCATCGTCCACAAGAGGCAGGACATGGTAGGAAGGAATTACGAATCGATTTTCTCTCCAATAAGAAGCGAAAAATTCGTACAATTGCGATGGATGGAACATTTGATCTGTTTATGGTTTTATTGGTGCGGTTTGCTTTTCTTTTTGTAGCAGCAGCAAACGAGTTAGACGAATTGACGAATTGAGACGAACGTTCAATTGGTAGACGTTTATTTTCGTTCGCTGTTTTAAAGAACGGCTGATAAGAAAGTGCCCCTCGCCGCCAACTGTGATCGAGCGGTGACGAATTTTCTATGTATGTTTGACAACTAATCGAACGTGTGGTTGTGTCAGTTTTTACTGAAAGCAGCGTATGGAACAGACCTTAAACTTCATTTGAAATCATCCCTTAATTATGGGATGTAAGTTTTTAAATTTTGACCCGAGGGACAGCAAAAATGTCCTATTGAAGATAACGCAATGTAAACAGTTGCGGATTACCTCACAATCAGTGCTTATTGTTTACCGGTGTTATCTTCTCGTCACATCTGAGTTGAGAATGGTTAGCAGTGCTCTATTGCTTTCTAATAAGCGTTACAAGCGTTAGAGCTTTTAGATCGTGGATTTTTTGCGTAAAGAATTCCGAAAGGAAGTATAACTGCAGATCGCTTCATGTGTGATGATCACATCATAGATCGCAGATCGCAAAGATGAATGAATTGTGCTTTTAACGGTGACAAGATTAAAAGCGTTAGCCTGATACAAATCGATAGCCGATTAAGAAGTGAGAATGTATGTGCACGCGTGTAATGGGTTCAGTTTTACATGACAGTTACATGGGAACGCGAATGGAAGAGAAAGAAAGAGAGGGCGTTCAACAATTGTTCCATGTATGGTACACATTTTTTTTTTCTAGCACTCTCCTGTCCAAACGCACCTCTAATGTGTCCACGACCGGAAAAATACAGAGATAACTGGCCACAAGCAATAATGGTATGGGAAGGTGGCAACAGTGCCGCGTCTATTGCATCGCCGTACAACGAAGAACACATATCGTTCGGTTCCACTCTGTATCGGTGGTATTGTTGGTGGTGGGTGGGTGGTAAAATTACGGCAAGCTGCTGCTGCGGCAAAAGCATTGTCGTCGTCGCCGCCACCATGGAAACCGATTTGTTTTGACATTGGAGGAGAAATATCAAACATTAGCCGGCGTGGTATGGAAAGTGTAAAAAAAAGATAACTACCAAACCCCCCTCACCACGTGTACGTTTTGTTGTTCTGATGGCGCTTTTGCTGCCCCTAAAGACTGTTGCGACTCGGACAGGCTGGCGGCATGTGCCCATCAATTTTGCTATTACATACATAATACACACCACCGAGAGAAGGCTCTCCTCTTTGCAATCGTTTTGACGAACGCGTAATGGTGCGTGCGAAACGAAACGTGTGGTGATGGTGGTGCGGTGGACAGGACAGGTAGTTCAGTTTTGAAGCTGTTGGTTACGTGGTGAAGGAGAGGGGTGTAGTATGCAGTTCGGTCAAGCCAGCAGGATGTTAACTTTCTTCTTATGTATTAGAACATAAATGCTGGTAAGAAGGGACGAAAGGGTGTATGGTGACCCGAGCTCCGAGGGTGGTCAGCCAGCCAGACTTCGAGTACATTATTGTAATAAGGAGGACCGGTAGAGAGGAAGATATTCTATCATTTGTCTTCGATTGATGTCCTGTGGCCGATGTAGTACTGTAAGGGGGGGAAAAAAAAGATAGTGTATTGCTTTTGCTTTATCGATGCAAATCATTCCGAAAGAGCACATATTAGCCTAATTGTGCTATACCGTAGCCTGTCCTGTGTTGGCGAGAGCAGGGAGGGTGTACGTGTACGGCATAAAGCGATTGACGAATATTAAATAATGATTATTACATAATTTCACAAAATTACAAAATATTCGATCTTCAATCAAAGTTTTTCGAAGGATTTCTATTCTGTGCAATCGTTTGGTCCACCAGAGCACACCTCTCCAGATCAAACAGATTTTGCGGGTCTTTTGGTTGCTTAAATGTTGATCTCTGGAATGCTTCTCTTTTTGTTTGCCTTTCTTAAAAAAAACTTTAAAGCAAACATGTTTCTACAAAGCAACTAAGTGATGTTATGAAATTGTCGATCGTTAAATAGTTTTACTTGGAATTGAAGACGTTACATCTGTTTTTTTTTTCATACTAAGTCGTGTTTTTTTCATTCCTTTCATGTTTTGCCCTTAAGTTAGGTGGCAAGCATGTGGCAAATTTCCGTTTGACTGCATGGCATACATTATTCACCCACGATTTGCATCGGTAACAACGATGAAACTTTGCAGCTGGCAATGCATTTTTCAATGCATTAGTAGGTTTGCAAATTGGACAACCGGACACAGTACATACCCGGCTTGATATTGATTTCTTCGTTTAAATATTGCCATTTGCAATATCTTCTGTGTTCGTAATGACATCATTCTTTGTTTCTCTTTTTGCTTTTTGATAGATAATATGTGTATGTATTAGATTTTTAATCATTGTCTAACTGTTGTTGAGTGCATATGAGATTATGTTTCTTTTTTAATAAAAGTCAGAGTATTGTAAATTGTAAGCTTTCTGCTGTAATGGAAATTAATTTAAGAGGAGATCTACACTCCAAAGATCATTTTTGTATGCGAGAAATTACACCTTATGATAATACTTTCTACAGTACTAGTGAACTGTGCAAAGAATGTTTAACGAGAATGTCAAGTCCATCGGTTCCAAGATTTTCGAAAATTTATGGAAAATTTACAATACATATAATATTTGGTTTGTGAAAACTTATGAGGATGATTTCTCTTACGGCTGTGAAGTATATTAATTCGGTATTTGATCAGATATTAAACCACCGATTTGATATTATTATCGATTAAGCAGTAATATATAATTTAAAAAAAAATGTTGCAAATATTAATATTTACACCTGTGCTGGTGCTGTTTGGTTACCTTTGGAGTTATGCAAGCAAACGCCGTTGAATTCAAAAAGATTCTAAAAGTGCTCTCAAATTAAATACTCTACCACCTAAGCTCGTTTGCCGAAGGAGATCAACATTCTTGTACCAACGAAACGAGGCTGTGCTTGGTTTTGGACGCGGGAACAACGATCATTATTATTCACCGTCTTAGTACAACCGGTGGTACGGAACACAGCAAGGTGGTAGGCGACCCTGTTGTGGTCGACCACCATTCATTCCGTTTAAGCATCAGCTGTGTGTGGCTGAAAGTGTTCGTAAAGTGCTGCGTAAGCGGCTGCTGCGACGACCTACACCTGTAGTACCGTGTGGAATTTGTGATCCCGTAGAGGGTGAAAAGTAAACGAAATCAACCCACCGCGGATCCCACCAGCTTTTGCTTTCCTCTGACGCTCCTTCGCTTCGGCTTCGTGCCGGGGAACAGCAGTTGTACACCACGTTGATCACCTACTAGCTCGACGTGGGCAGCGGTTTTACGATCTTGTTTGGTTGTTTTGTTTATTTGTCGCCCGGAGTGTACGAGGCGAACCGCGCGCAAGTATGCGACGCGACCGCGTACGACGATGATTTTTTCAGTCTGTCTCAGTGGGTCAAGTGGTGCGAATGATCACTCTCGATCGAGTTCAAAACGGAAAGTGCGGAAGCGTGGTTTTGGAAGCGGTTTCCATTTGAATTTTGTAGCAGAACGAATTTTTGCGGTCGATCGACGGAGAGGAATCGATTTTTATCGAGTAACCGTGAGACAATTCACGTGTTATCAAACTCGTTCTAAGTGTATTTGCAGAAAGGTATGAAAAGAATTTCGAAGAGAACAAATGTTGTAGTGAAAAATTTCAAACATTAACCCACTCCCGCGTGGTGTGGAGCATGTGTGGTGTTTGCTTTGTGTCCTATTTATTGCTGATGCCGTGAGCATTGGTATTGAAAAATAATATTCCCACTGCCATCGCCTGCTGCCGGCGCCTATTAGCTGTCGATGGAAGCAGTGGAAAAAAAAAGTAAAATAAATTACCAGTTTCGAAGTTGTCTACGGTGGTGTGCGGCTGGCCTGTAGCTCTATGTGGTAATAGTTTCGTGGCATGTGTAATGATTAAGTTCCGTCCGAACGGGGCAAACCGGTGGTAGTAGTATATCCTTAAACTCTTCTGCCCCGTCAACTCTGTGTCCTGTGTAAAGGGGCCGAGGGACACACCAAAAAAAAAAAAAAAAACAGGTGAGGGGAGAAGCGAAAATAGATAGATAGTTACGTGTACCAATGATGTGGCCAGGAACGGTGATGTCTAGCTAGTAAATATGTCCCTTCAATTGATACTTCTCTAGTAAATGGTGTACGAACTTCCCCTTCGTGGAACACAGAACACACAAGGCACAAGGGTTTCTGATGGTGGTCACCGCTTGCAGCAATATCTTCCGTGGGTCCAGAAAATTTTATCAATAAATATGAGTCCATTTCTACATCAATGGTCAGTCGTACATTTCCGGTGCATCTAAATGGTTCTTCGGCTCTGATCTCCTTTGAAGCCGTAGGGGTTCTGTGTTAGTTCAGAGGTTCATATCTTAGTGAAATTAACAGTCACTGTTGTATAGTGTAGTGTACTCCATGTTAAGTGTGGTTACTGAGGTGAAGAAATATCGTTTTTCGGGGATATTAGGATATCTATAGCAAGCAGAGTAGATCGTACGATCGTGTATGATTAACAATATAACAGCACTAGTCACGACGTTACATAGCGTTATGATTGAGGTACATATTTTTACCAACTTCAGTATTTTCACTGAAGTTACCTTTACCATTACGAATTTCTCAATGTTTTCAATTGTTATAAGAAGCTTGTATATATTTCTAAATTTGTGATATTTTGTTACTTCATATGTAAGAAAAAAAGATATATACAGCCGGGTTAGAAGGTGTGTACTAGCACAAGAGACATTTGCTTCAAAGACAAGTTTAAAAGCGTAGTAGATCATGTTTCCTTATAAGCTGATGTCTCTAACAGCGATTGTCCTGATGTAATCCGCAAGTGGCCTACACAATTTTAACCTACGGTTGTTCGCCTAGCATGCAGATGATGATGATGATGGTAGGGCGTTATTCATTGTGAAATTTATTTGAAATCTTAAAGATTGTTATCATCCCTCTCTGTGTGGACAAGTTTACTCCTAAGCTGTGATTGTGCATTTAATGTAACGCTTTGAGTTTGCAAAAAAAAGATTCCCATTTCATTGCCATTAGTGCGTAATGACGAGATTCGTGAAATTGATGTTTTCCCTTCTTTTTTTCCTCTCTTTTATGTCCCCATTAAAGCTGTAACATGAAGCGTGGAAACGAAGATGCCAGCGATGGTACGAATGAAGAGCAAGTGTCCGCGGATCAGGATGGTTCTAACGATGAGCAGAATGCCAAATGTAATGCTCAAGCAGAGGATTCATCCGATTCCAGCTCAAAGTCCTCAGTGAAGCGAATGCGGTCCGAAGATCAGGAGGTTCGGCTGTTGATTCCGAGCAAGGTAAGTGCAAAAATATGTTAAATGTAAATATATCAATTGCAGTGCATAAGGTGTAGGAGTAGCATTTGATAAATAATGATGAAACTAATTCACTTTTTCTATTTTCATATCTGCCTTCCGGTGTACAAACATACATCCCTCTACTAATGGCGCCTGTCTGCTGTGTGTGTGTGTTCCCAACAACAAAAATAAAAGATGGCTGGAGCAATCATCGGAAAAGGCGGCCATAATATCCAAAAGTTACGAACAGAGGTATGGTTAATGGCGTGATTATTTTGTTTATCTATCTGAAAACTAATGCATACCTAATTTGTTAAGTTTTGTTCAACTTCGGTTTTTAATTTCTTGTACTCTGCTTTCGACATCGGCACGACTATTAGTTAACCAAATCTTACTCTCTCATCTCGATCGGGGTTTTTTTTTGCTGCAGATGTAATGCAATAGTATACAAATCTTTCTGTATCTAATCGTTATGTTCTTTCCGTTTTTTTCCGGGACGGAACGAATTGAAGATACAATGGTTCAATCGTATCGATAACTGTATCGCGCTAGCTTGGTTTCTAATATTAAACTATTAACAGGAGACATGGAAGACTTGTTGAGAGTCCGTTTTGTACAAGATAGCTAAATCCTCACTGTAGATGTTATACACAATACTTACTAACCGAGGTATTACTACTTCCCTGTCATCCAGCATATTATCTTACCATAAGGTTGCAAGAGGGGCTCTCCTCACCGAATTTGGTGGTTTAAGATACCATTCCTTGGATAGCGTCTCGGTTGTGTCGAGTAAAGTTTGGTTATATGAATCGTCTTTTGTAAAGAATGTCAAATTTGGTTACATACTCCCTTAATAGCATTTTTAGTTTCCCTCGTTCGACGTTCTTCTCAGTTCTGCTCCTTTAATGATGTTTGTTTTATAATGAATAGTTGGTTGCCAACGTTTAAGCCTGTATCTAAATATGATTTTTTCTTCTTTTTCCTCTCCCCCATCTCATATGTATTCCGTAATCTATCGATTCTCGGGTGTGTGTGTTAAACTGTTGGTATCGTAATTGAAATTAAAAAAAAAAATGACTACTCATGTTCATCTCCTGCTATTACCAAAACCACCACCACACTGGCCCTCTACTACCACTACCGTAACTCGGATAAATGCAACTCACTTGAACGCGCGCTGATTAACAAATCGAATCGCTCTAAAAAAAAAATACACACACAATATCCTGAACCTGTGCGTGGTGATGTCTGGAAACCCGAAATTGATGTCCTGACGATGGCGTTACGCGGTCTGTCTCCTGGCGAAATATCTTTTGTGCACATTACACAAAAAAAAAAAAAATACCAACCCACACAAACACAAACCTTTTTTCGGGTACCAACGGGGTACCGTTCGGCAACAACGATCATCCGGCGCACACCGCAACAAATGCGTCGCATAATGTTTGTGTACCATGATCCTGTCTTGCTGGTGGTGTATTCGCTTCTGGGTGACACTCGGCAACATTCCTTATAACCTATCGGTTCCACCAACCGCTGTGTAATATCATCGTTAACGTTACGGTTCAACTGACTTACTGACCTGCCTGCCCATCGACTGCCTTGCCATCATTATTACTACCACCATCACACCGCGGGTCTGGTCTCTGACGTGTCTGTGCCCATAATCTATGCTGACCGATAACTGGGTGATGATCTCCAAACCGAACCCATTCTGATGTTGGAAAATCCGATCCGAAACGATCACACTGCGATCGTGTTTCTATTTGAATGTATACTTACCCACACTTGCTCACCTACCACAACTACCACCACCACCCATCTGGCTGAAAAAAAACCTGGCCATTTAATTGATGAACCCATGGTACCACCATATCTGACTCTATAACCACTATCGATGCCGGCAAAATGAACGCCAATTTCGCACTCCTAATCGCGCTGCTATCCTGGTTTGAAACAATGGTCAACGATCGCAACCTGAATCGTAACCATGGTGTCGAATATGTGGAACCAATCGTCGGAAACCAATCGTCGGTCTAACCTACTCCATTCTACGATCTTAATAACCATAATCGTTCATCATCGTCGTCGTCTGTCTGGACGCATCCGCACACGTGCCACTCTGGATTTGTTCCGGAATATCTGCACCATCGCGCCATACCAACCAAAAACATATATAAAAATATATATGACCGCTATTGTTACTGTTCCTACTACTACCTACCACTACTATTGCCACTGCTACTGCTACCATCACCGAAAACTGCCACCATAAATCGACCCTATTGTGTCACTTCCATATGTCCTGGCCCTGTGATGATCGCTCACCTGCGCCCGCGCCTGCCTACTCGTCTGATTGTGCCCGCCCGTGCCCGCTCACTCGTCCATCCATCCGTGCCTGACGTGACTCGGATCAACTCGTCTGGAAAATAATATAAATTTCTACTCTCTCTCTCTCTCTTCTCTCTTTCTCTCTCTCTCTCTCTCTCTCTCTCTCTCTCTCTATTTCTCTCTTTTCCAATGGTGGTTCTATGTACGTGTGTCGCCGGACACGTGTATTTTACAAAACTCGGCGCACCGCAATTTCCAACATCGTTTGATCGAAACAAAACAAAAACAAAAAATCCCAAAAACTAAACTCGAAACCAAATCAAACATACCACGTGTGTGCGTGTGTGCATTGGCCAAAAACCAATCGTGCAAACATGCAACATACTCTACGGCTCAACCATACCTCGTGTCTCTCTCGTGCGTGTGTGTTTGTGCGTGTGTGTGTGTGTGCCCTGTGTCACCTAAATCAAATCAAATTACCACATACACACACAAACAATCTTCTTCTGTGCGGCTGCGTGTCCTTTGTGCGCAAATCATCCCCCCAATGCGCAGTATCAAGCCCAAGTGAATGTAGGCGACTGTACTGGCCCCGAACGGTAAAGACCTCTTTCTTTTATTTTTCTCTTTATATATTCTCTAAGCAACAGAAACCAAAACAATATTACAATAACTTTCCCGAACCAAAAAAGAAAAAAAACCACATGATTCCACAGACATCTATTTTCCATTTTCATACCCACCAAGTGAAAAAGAGTGTGTTGTTCTTATCAATATGATTCTTTTGTTTTGTGTTTTCGTTTTGCAAATCGTTTGTAAATGTACATTTCACGCCACTTCTCTCTTCATCCACTTGTTTACAAAATGCTCATCATCCAATCAACGTTACATTTGGCGAGAAATGTTGGAAAGTTTTTACTTGTTGGAACTATCGAAACACTCACACGAAATAATAATTTAATGTATCTTGGAGAAAAGCACTGCCATACCAGGGTTGGACACAGGTGGTGTGTAAAGCAGGACGATCGAATGGTACTACACCCCACTCGTAATTAATGTTAATCGTACACGAACAGCTGCTGATAACGGTAAATCGAATGGAAAGGAAAATGAAGCAAGAACTGTCCATCAACATCAGATGTATATTAATTAGATGGAAAAAACACCTGCCACACACCTGTCGCCTTGTACGTAAGTACGGGCTGTGCTCGTCTGTATCAGGATTTCCAAATGTACCTAATTATTCCTAATTATTAAAATATTTGCTATAGAAAATTTGATATTTAAAATGTTCCTCCCTGTGTCCGATTGGTAGTGCTTACTTCGAAGCTGCAAATTCGGTTTCCATAAAGTGTAGATATGCTCTTGTTTAAGTGTCTCCGTGTGTAAGATAACAATTCTATGTCCCCTACGACTATTGGAATGGTAGAGAACAGATCTAGAGTGTATGTGTGCTGCCATCACCACCCAGTATCTAATATATTCATAATTTGTTAATCTCTGTTTGTTTTCTACGTGTTTGAAACGATTCACACCACCAACGCTCGTAGAGTTCCCTGTTACGTGAAGTAACACCATCCAAATCCCCTTCGTGCCACCCCCCCGCCCCCGCCCCCGCCGGACAGTGTCTGCCCGTCCGCCCCCAACCCACCCCCATTTTAGAAGGATTTTTTCCCCATATCGATTATCGTGCAACGGAACAGAATGCATTTGGCAAAAGAAAAAAAAAACGATTCTTGGTTCACGATATTCTTTCCACCTGTGTTTCCTTTGCGTTGTGTTGCTCATAGGCTCCAAGAAAAAAAAAACACTCCATCCCTTTCTTCTTAAACACAAAACATAATATGCTGCAATATCTTGTGCGTGTTTCTCGTTTTTGTTTCTGTTTTCCCCTTTTTGTGTGTTTGTGCTACTTTCGTTTTGTCTGCATCCTTTTACAATCACCATACTGGAAGTCGAATATCCTTGGGACCTGCCCCATCCTTCTCTGTTTGGCCGCTCTTGCTATGAGTGCATTTTGTCCGGTCACACACCTTCGTTGCCCACAGTTGCTTTTGTTTTTTTCTCGCTCTGTTTCTCTTTCTAAAACGATTGTACAATAAAATTAGCTTGTTTAACTGTATATTAAACTACCTAGAGTACATGCTAAATGACGTTCCATTCCACCAAGACTAACTAACAATTCATACACTTGCAACACAGTTTAATGTGAAATATTAATAGAGCTATAGAGTGATGAAGAGCTGAGTAGTAGTATCTTTTAGAATTCTTTTTATTTTACAGAAACAGATTTCACTGAATAAAGCAAGTAACAATCACGTCAATAATACAGCCCAACACATTAATGCTAAGATCACTAACCCACAGCAAAGGGGGTAAATAAGGTGGTTCGGTTGACGTATAACCGTGTTTGTTGTAGCGATTACACCATCAAAACACTCGTTTAATGATTTGTCTTCCGGTGTGGACATGTTATCCTTTGCAGTGATAAATATATGTGTAACTCTTTCTTGCAAGATATACAAGCTTTAAGTACATGTTTTGTTTCAAGTTAAGCACAATTTTAGTACATTTTCGGGATACGATTCGTATAAATGGATCGTGTGAGTAAAAGTCACAAGCAATAGAACCCTCCTTTTGCGCGATGCTTTACGTACCCCTTATTACCCATAATCAAATGTTGCGTACTCCATGATGTGCGTATGTCTCGGCTCCCAGCAGCCAGCAGCCAGGATCATTTGTTTATTATTTTCATACAACGACACTAATGTATTTCTACAAAAAAAAATAATAAAACTCTAAACGTAACTATTGTTGTTGTGTACAAGTTGGCTGAGTCAAAGATCCGTACCGTAATCAAAACCGATACCAAATGCCAGAATGCTAATGAATCATTTTCCCCTTTTGTCTTTCGGTCGTTGTATTTACAGTGTTCTTACCATTGGTGGCGATATGGAGACGGTGACGAAAGTTGTGAAAGACGTGATGAAGCATCTTGATCGGGTGAGTGTGTGTACTACTATTTAGTCTTACTTCTTAAACTTATTACTAAACGTTTAGAATACTGAACGGTTTGTCCTATACAAAAAAAATATCTTCTGCATGCATGAGTTGGTTATTAGTTATTTTGCAGTTTAAAGCAATAAATCCATATATTTGTTATCCTCGAGATATTAACAGGGATTTTTAGATTAGACAGTTCAGTAAGGATTTAGCACCAAGTTAGCAATAGATGGTGGGATATTGCCTACTGATATTAATGTTAATGTTTTCTTTTAAAAAATCGTTTCGAAATGCTTGAAAGCATTTAAGGAAATCGACTTGTATAACTTTCCAGTGTTAACGATATTGTTGCACCTACCTGTATTCGAAATACTCGGATATTCGAAATCATCGCAGTCCGTGCGTTTGAATAATATAAGGAAATGAGGCATGTTTGACATCCTTCGTGCACAATGTACATAATCTACAATTCACACTCAATGAAACACATAATGAACGGAATTGGTCGTGTTTTTTTTTTTTTGATGCGAGCTTTGTTTTCATTTCTTAAGCGCAATGATAGAACAGGTTAAGGCTTTGGCCCTAAATACAGTTCACCAACGTTAGCGTGTATTGCCCTTTCACAACCAACATCGTTGATGGTTGGGTAGTAGTACATTTGCCGTTTTTTTACAATTCGCTTTTTTTCATCCTTAAATCCAACTGTCTCTCATGCCAGCTCTAAACCACAGTCAACAGCGGTTGTGGAAACAATTGGAATCGCGTGTTTGTCGTAATTACAAGTTTAAATTTTCATAAAGTGCATGGCGTCGGATTGTCTGTACGTAGTAGACGGTCGGCGTACCCTGTATTTACTCTTATTTGGTTCGTGTTGATGTATTTGTAGAAAACTATATTGTACGTTGTTTCAACCGTTACCGTTCGTGTTTGCATTCAGTACCCTGGGTTATCATGGCGTAAGCACCAGAGTTGTCACGATTTGAGTTCTTTTAGCGAAATACTCCGGTTGGGTGGATTGGGTGCAGTCTAGTTGAAAGGGCTAACAGTCTACAAAGGCAAAAGCAATACGTTACTTGCGTAAAGCCTCGGAAGCTTCAATAGAATGGGTGATCGTATAACATCACACCATTTTTTGATCCCTTTTTAAATTTGTTTATTAAAAAAAGGTTAATTTTACAATAGGAATGTTTAAAAGGGGATTTTTAGATGACAGAATAACGTAAATGACTACAGATGATATCACAATGTGAAAAAAGTAGATGATAATAACACATAAAAATACGAATTGTAACCCTGCGCGAGTCTGAGTACTTCACTGGAACCGTCGTAATGGCGTTGTGCTAATAAGTGTCTCAATTGTACTATCATCTGATATCGTTGCGTACCGTTGTGATTGTTTTCCTAGTTGTTCCAACTGTTCAATTGTAACTTGGTAAACTTGGTATTAAGGTTAAATAGTAAAATATATTAAAGATTTCCTTCTATTTGTTTTTTGTTAATTGTTGGTTTACGTATTTACATTAATCGGTTTTCATTGTATCTTTTTTTTTCTCTTTGGCACCCATTTATCGATCACTCAAATCACTCGAAAGGCCGGCGATAATGAGTTCGAGCTGAGAATACTGATCCATCTAAGCCTGGCAGGATGTGTCATCGGTCGCGGTGGAAGCAAAATAAAGGAGATAAAGGATGTAAGTAGTGCACACAGTAATAGAATGTAACACAATTCCAACGACCTACAAACGTATCCAAGAAGGTGTGCGGTAGTACGCAGTTCCGAGAAAACTACCAACAACAACAAAAAAAAGCGACAAATTCTACATGTCGCGCAGGGTCTGAATATTTCATCATCAAACAGTGGATAAATTATGAACTCCTCTGAGTCAACAGTTTAAGTGGCACGGAATGTTTGTCGTCCCTGTTTTGTTGCCCTTGCCACGGTGGGTTTTTTTTCCCATTCTTGGCAGCGATCTCTCCTTGTATTTTCGTTCCCTTCAGCTGGATGCTTTAAAATTGTTTCTTATTTGCATCCCTTCTTTTTGGTAGAATATACACACACTACCAGGGTCCTCGGACTCCTAGGATATCCATAGCCTCTTTTTGCATCCTTTTGTCGCATGAAAAACGGACAAACTAGGGGCGCGTGAAGCCAATTTCCATGCCAATACATGACGTCAATGTATGGGAGTGAGTGAGTAAGTGAAGAGCGGCAGCAATGGTAGAGATGCAATGGTAGCTAAAAGGTTTGGAACGCTTTGTGCATCGAATTCCATGCCCGTTTGCCTTTGCCTCTGTGCTACATTGCGCCAAAACGTCGACAGTAAGGAAAAAAAGCGCACGCTCACACACACACACAGAGGCAAAAAGAGGCGAAAAATAACTTCCAATGGTCGGAACCAATTTTGGAGGAACTACTATCTACGGGTTTTTGGAAATGCGGCGCTACTAGTGTGGTGCCAGCCAATCATCATCCCCGTCATCATCGGCACCGTTTGCTCGAGGCCGTGCCGTGGGTTATGCGCGCCATCGAGGTGCCACAGTAAGATTTTAACCGGGAAAAAAAAGAGAGAACCCGGCCCAGTGAAAACGATTCGTTGCAAGAGCGCCCCGCGAATGATCGACAGTTCGTCGGACCGGTGCGAATAGCCCGCGCGTGTGTTGTAAAGGAGAAGGAGCGGCTATTTCTGTCTGCAGTTAAAGCATTTAACGGCGCCAGCAGTATGTGTTGGTTAGCTGCGTTATGCTACGGTCGGAAAAGCTGGCAGCAAGCAGCCGGCTTGATTGTTAGTGGCTCGCCAGGCGACGCGGGCACATGTAATACTGGGGAACAGATGACAAAAGCAAATCGTTATTAAGATACGCACAGAACCATGACTATGGGGGGTTCATGTGTGTGTGTGTGCGTGTGTAGATCGGCTGTAGTTGCATGTAGTAGTAAACCCCGCAACGGCTACGCACGCACACCACACCGCGTACGCTTAGCGCGCCTGATGCCTGGTACGGTACGCGGGCCAACCGCGCCCGATATCCTTACGGGCACGCAAAAAGGAGATCGTCGTCGTGGGACGTCATGTGGTGTAGTGTGGCGCGGCCGGTTGATAGTGATGGTGTGGTGGTGGTGGTGGTTGCACGCTGGTTAACCACGGCTACCAGAAGTCGCTAGCTCTAGCCGATGGCTTATGACCTCCTTTGGTGCGTTCCTGCCCCGTAACCGATGCATGCTGGAAACTATTTTCAACGTTTCATGGAAATAATTATGACTCTAACCACCGCACTGGTTATAATGAGAGCATTGCACATTCGCTTCCGTTGGCTCCCTGTGTCAAGATCCTTTGACGGTGGCCGACGCTCGGTGGCGAAATGGCGCTGTGCTGTGCGGACGACAGTGGTTCTGAAATGTAGGGTAATTATGGTAAAGTTTTCAGGCGACAGCACAACACACACTTTATTCGTCCGCTGTCCGTATGTCCTTTGTCTTGTGGTTTTCCGTTGTTGTCCTAGAGAGAAAGAGAGAGAGAGAGAGAGGGAAAGAGAGTAAGTTTGAGAGAGAGAGAGAGAATGATTGTCATATGGATTTGATGGGGTGACGAATTCGTATGCGTTCCGATAAACAGTTAGTTTATCATTATTAATATATGGTTTAGCTTTTTTTTTTGAAGAAAAGTATCATAACCTAAGATGTGTGTAATATACAGTAAATAACATTGTGTGATTGATTGTGCTTACATTAGTTTAATGATGTAGTCCAAATTCTACCACGATGGAATCACAGTGAAAAGGAGACAAAAATCTATAACTTTGAAATGTTTCCTTCTTGTATAACATAACTTGTGACATTCATAGTTTCGGATGATGATATACTTCGGTTGCACAGGAACCATGTGTGGCAGGGCAGCAGCAGGATCTCTTTGTATGGTATTCGTCATTGCTGCCATATGGAAACGCAGTTTGGGTATGCTGCAGGCAGGTGCTAGTTGAAGCAACAAAACGTACACACACGTTCCCTTAGAAAAGAGAGAGAGAGAGAGAAAGAGAGAGAAAGGTCTTCCTATTGATTGATTGTAGAAAAGGAACCCAAAACGTTGTCCATCCGGCAAGCAGCAGCAGCAGCAGCAACAGAGCAAAAGGAGAAAGAAGTTACGGGGTGTGCCAGCTGCACCAGTCACCAGGTAATGGGGAGGATTGGTATTCTAAGGTTACCTCGTACAAAGGCCTCTTTCAAAAGTAAGAAAACCCTGTAAACCGTGGCCGAAGGGGAACGGATGGTTGGTTTTTTTTTTGAGGAGACGATGGGTCAGAGAGCTGCAACGGCAGTTGTTCCTCCACGGTTCCATGGTTAATTGTCAGGACGGAAAGAGGGACGAGGCCTTTAGAGGTCTTTTACACAACAAAAGACGCAGATGAAGAACGGGAAGAAACAAAAGGGATCTTCGGAGAAGCAGGGACCAAAGCATCGCATCGATATGATGTATGCTGTCACGTGCCTGCCTCTGTATGCGTGCACGTGTACGAAAAATCCGTTCCGAGAGCGTGTACCGCGAGAGTAGTGAGCGCGCGCGATCTTTCACTTCACCAGACACACGGCAGAAGAGAGCAGAAGAGTGTGTATGTACCGGAGATACGCGTTTTCCCGGTAGCGTGGACGGCAGCTGGTGTGTGGGGTGTGTGCGTGTGTGTGTGTGTGTGTGTGTGTGTGGAGAGCCTGACGGGCGAGACGAATAGTCGAATGGAAGCGAAAGGAAAAAAGGACGACACACGTACTGCATTCCCTAAAACACACAGATGCACGGCTGGCTGGCAGGCAGGCAGCAATGCGCGGGGGAAGCGACGGGGTGAGGGGGGGGGGAGGGGGGGGGAAGAGGGTAGGGAAAAGAGGTGGAAGGAAGATGATAGTAACCGGGAGAGGTTAAGGCATGCGCAACAGCTTTCTGCTCAATGGACACGTTTCTCGTCATTCAGTTGGCATCGAACAGTTGCCGTTCGAGGAACTCGGCAGTATTTGGCCGGCATCATATAATACTTTGGCTTTCGATCTCCTACGGTTATCCCTAACCTTTTACTGGCTTGGCAGTAGTTTTTGGGCAAACTGCAGTGATAAGCACACCGACATTCCTCAGCGTGCACGAAAGATTCCGCAGTTGTGATAAAAAAAAAAAAACAAGCCTTAGTTCACATGGGTTGGTGCAGTTTGATTAGAGAAACCCCTAAACTCCTTCGAACTGCTTAATGCCTGTACCGAATTTCGAATTGTGTTACTCCATAAACTGAGCAAAGTGTTAGCTAGTGTACATTTATGTGTGTGTGTGTGTGCGCGCGCGCTTCCCAGTTCCTCCACCACATCCACCTTGCCTACCATTATCGTCGGGTCGGGACCTAGCTAGGTGGTGCTTTGTTTTCGGCACTTCCTGTTGCGGTATCGAACAAAGAAATATTTCAATTTGTCTCGGTTGAGAGCAAGAAAATGATGTTCCTCTTTGGAGAGCCAACATTGGCCAACCCCCAATGTTGGTTCGTTGCGCTGACAGGAGGAGGATACGGTACGCTCGGAAGCAGAACTGCAGGCATCAACCATTCCTTGAAGCCGCCTCCTATACTATCGTACATGTGGAATAGCAATCGCAGCACAACACGATGGCGGTAAGAAACACAGTGTTATTATATCCTTAAATGTTACAGATGGAACATTCCTCGACAAATCTTCTCTTTTTACACCTGAAAAGGCAAAAGAAAAAACTTCCGTAAATAGTATGCATATCGTGTGTGATATGTGGGCGGTACGTTTTTTTTTGGGGGGAGAATTTGATCCATCCATCCCGTAGTAAGGGATCAGACAAGGATTTGTATTAATGTTCCTTTCTCGTCGCGCCACACTCTGGCGAACGTGTGTGGCGCGGCACTGTACATCACAACTACATTTGTGTTTGCTGATGGGACAGGAAAGAAACACGTCAAATCGATAAAAGTTATAAACCCCCGAATACGTACGACGAATCCTTAGTTGTGTTTCCGGCTGTATAAAATTTCTCCCGGCCTGCTTGCCTGCTGCTGCCCGATTGTGTCCGTACATCACACAGACACAGACCGTTTATTCGCGCACTTGTAGTGATGCTCTCGGGGTTGAAATTTTTCGATCATCCAGCGTCGTCCCGTGTGGCTAGATTTTGGAATATGTGTGCGTGCGTGTGTGTGTGTGTGTACACAAATTACAGAACGATTGTTTGATGACAGTTCAATTACATTTAAATTCGTATTACGGCCGTATTTTAGATGATTCATTGCGTGCGCCCATGCTCTTCTTCGGTGCGCTGGTGTGAATACGTCGTCCGAAGGCAGTGAAACATAAGGATGCGCTATACTCCCTCTACAAAGAGAAGCAGATTTGAAGAAAAAAAAAAGAGTAAGCAGGCTGCGAGTATGAGCATAGCGACGAAAATACCTTTTTTTTCCTCTTGACGAGCACACATACCTATCGTAAATGTTGCCAGCTGTCTTTTTGGAGCAACCATTGAAATGGATTTTTTTCCCTCTCGACCGCCTTTTTCTTCTCCTTCCTTTCTTTTTCTTACGAATTTGGTGTGTGTGTGTGTGTGTCTGCATGTGTGTAACATTCACGCGGTATCCTTTTTTTACCGCTTTACCGTCCGCGTACATCTGCCATCGTCATCGTCACATTGTCGACGAGCGTAATTTAGTGTGTACCGTCGTCCCCTGTTGCGTGAAGTGTAATCTGTTTTTTTCCGTCTTTTTCTGCGTTTCGTTTTTCCTTCCGCACGCACACCATCGCATTAGGGTTTTTCTCCCGCATCACTACTTGCTCGCTTGTTTGTCAATTAAGTCAGCTTCCATGTGCGTGTGCGGTGTAAATAATGTCGTATCTTACGAATTGTGTGTGCATATGTGCATATGGGCAAAAAAGAGGAATAAAAAGTTGTAGAAATTCCGGTAAATTAATTTGTGTCGCAGTGTCCACGAGCAGCAGCCGTTTCGGTCTGCCCCGCAAGAGCATTTCAGGCACATGTTGTTTGTTTGATATGTCAGTCACGCTGACAGCTCTCTGTCTCACGTTCCGGTGTTGCTTGGATTCTTGGTAGCTTGAAACAAAAAGCGATGTGAGAGAGAAGAAAATCTAAAGAAGGTTCGAATAATTATTATTTCGTTCACTTTCCCTCCATTTTTACGCTTTGTTCTCAGCCATTTATTTCTCGCACAGCTGCGCCCGGGGGTTTTGGTCGTTTGGTTGGTTATGTTCCTCGCGCCGCACTGCTGCTACACGCCACATCCGTTTGCACTGCATGTGCGCGCTCTATCGCATTCTTTTACTTCCTGTGCACTTCCTTTCTCTGTTTTCTATCCGTTTCCCTTTCCTCAGGCCCCCCCCCCCCCCAATGTACCCTGTCTTGTCCTGCGCGCCGCATCCAACATGCGCAGCTGGTAGCGCAAACGCGTTACCGGCCGATCAATGTGTTTCCCGGTTCGGAACTCTTCGAGACAACGACAACGACAAGAAGCAATAGCGATGTGTTCGTATTACGGATCATGCCATAATTATACCAACGCACACCTATACGGGTCCTTCCTTATACTCTGCACCGGAAGGAAGAGTGTTGAATTGAGAAGGATCGCATTATTTGGCACATGTGCGTGCGCGTTTGTGTGTGTGTTCCTTAAATTTCACAACTCGTGAGTCCGAAGAGAGGCAATGTACGCAAGAATCCTGAATTCCTTATTTGCTTTAAGCGCAAGGGAGAGAAGAACTGTATTATACTGTGAGGGAAAATGTGTCATCGTGAAACAGTTGGACATTATTTGCGCCTTTTTCGTGTGTTTGCTGCCTCTGCTTGATTCGCTTCATTAGGAAAGGCGGTCCGAAAAATGTGTTGCGACTGAAGGAATACCATCTGTTCACTTTCAATCCACGCACCAGCGATTCGCAAGGATGTCTTTTACGGAACAAAATTTTCCGTTGCGAATGTTCTTTAATTGTAATTGAGATCGAAAAGTATCACTTGGGAAGATGCTTGCTTATTCGGACAGTTGTTTTAATATGTAAGTTGGGAATGGGATGGAATATAATTGCGTATCTACCGATCCAACATCCTTCCTACTATTTCTTCCATAGTTTTTCATTATTTTAGTTAATACAATCTTGTTTTTCCCTCTTCTGCTTGTTATTGTGCAGGAAATTGGATGCCGGCTGAAGATCTTCTCGAACATACCGCCGCAAAGTACAGATCGCATTGCTCAAGTGATAGGCAGCGAGGAGCAATGTCTGAAGACGTTGAACGAAATCATCAAGCTGATCAAAGGCACACCGATAAAGGGTCCGGTACATAACTATGATCCGCACAACTACGATGACATGTATGCCGACGAGTACGGTGGCTACGGTATCGGTGGTGGCGGTGGCGGTAGCGGAGCATTCCGCAATGGTGGCCGCAATGCTGGCGGTGCCGCACCCGGCAGCGGATACGATCGTCGCGGAGGCGATCGGTACGATGATCGAGGCCGCTCCAACCGTGGCGGGTACGATCGGGGCAATGATCGCGCTAACCGTGGTGCTGGTGCAGGCGTTGGTGGAGGTGGCGGCGGTGGAATGAGGTACGTAGCATTGCGCGAATTGTAATTGGGCCTTGAGTATTTTGGACAATTTTCTTTTCATATGTACGTTTCTAAACTTTGCCCTAGGGATCGAGACTATATCAATCCGTGGGCAAATCCCATCAATGGAAATAATATGGGCGGTAGTTTCGGAGGTGGCAACAGTCTTGCATTGGGTAATCTCGGTAGCCTGAACCTGGGCGGTGCGGGAGGCAATCTCGGCAACGGTAGCCTGGGCAACTTTGGCGGTGGCAACAACGGTGCTATGGATAACAAAACCTCAACGCAGGTTACAATTCCCAAAGATGTAAGTTCGCAAGCGATATGGGCAGTCCCGAAAACCGAGTTCTATAAATTGGTGCATTTTTTTCTTCTTCTACGCACATACACAGCTGGCTGGTGCCATCATTGGCAAGGGAGGTGGCCGAATACGTCGCATTCGGAATGAATCGAACGCTTTTATCCAGATAGACGAAGCCTTACCCGGATCGAATGATCGAATCATTACGATTACGGGAACACCGAAGGAAATTCAAGCCGCGCAGTACATGCTACAGCAAAGGTAAATAGCTCATTCGTTGTTTCGTAAAGTTGCGCAATATAGGCTTAAGAAGTGTCATGCACGAATAATAGTTGCTTTAGTGAATGGTGTACAACACGATCAATTCGTTTAGTAATCGTCGTCCTTGTGATATGCAAAAAAAAAATGGGGAACAGGATACGACGGCTCAACACATACGCTCCTAACAAACCCATCCGACTGTTTCATAGTATTGGCCGCTTAACTAACAACCATCATCGTCAGCTGTGCGCGAGCGCCTCCACATCTCTTCTGCCAATGGCAAAACATTGTATGGAAGACTAGTGATTTTGTTGTTTGGCTTACGATACTAACAATAAATCTCTCGTCTTTCTACAAAGTTTGCTTCTCGCTACCGTTATAACGAACATCATCAATCTACTAACAGTTCATTGATCGTTCCATTTACCGTGAGGGGGGATTTTTTTTTATTGCGTTTTCCTATATTTTCTATCAGTTTTGGTGCATATTACACGTTCTACTGAGCTCATTAACTAAGGATTTGTGCCTTGTCTTTATTTTTAGCGTTCGTGAAAACCTGAGTGGTGGTGGTGCAGGATCGGGCGGTGGTTTCAATCGCAACTAAAGCGCACTTGCTCTGGGGGATGTTGGCGCCCCATCGCGCGATGTTTTTCCTCGGGTGTTAGCCTGCGTGTTGGGCGCCTACGCGCGCACTCCTTAATAAACGGAATAAAGAGAGAGAGAGAGAGAGAGTATGTTGCGGTGTGTAGAAACTACTTTGAAACTTTTTAGTACTGCGTAGGACATGGTAGGGTAAACGTATAAAATAACAGCCTAGTCTCCTCTCCACCTAGCGCGTATTGTGTCAATAGCCGAAGAAGAAGTAATAGTAACGCCCGGGTATGTTAGTAAGAATGTGCGCGTGTATCCTTTTACCGTTTGACTATACGTACATTTTATCTCAATAGCCGAGCACACGAGAATAGACCGTAACGAACAGCATTTTACAACGATTTATATCTGTTTTGCGAGAAGGTGTGTAGCACGTATGCGACGGTTTCGACGGTGTTCAAGGCCGCATTTCGCTAGTTGGGGTTCTCACGGCTAGGAAATCGCATAACTTCCTGTTTTATTTGAACGCGAGAGGAAGCATAAGGGTTAATTCTACAGTCCGCTATTCGTCACTTTCAATTATTATTTGTTCCAGAGATATTTGTTTGCTTCACCCTCACCGAATTGTGTGCTATAGCAAGGAATTTTGTGTACCGTAGGTTGTGAACCGAGCAGAAAATTGTATGATTTTGCCTAGTGCATCACTAGAAGAGAACATGAGAGGGATGGAGAGAGAGAGAGAGAGAGAGAGAATGTGGAACCATTAGATTGGTTCCGAGCCAATAATAATACGGGCATTTTCTTTACGTTTAGTAGATCAGATCGGCAGTTAATGACCGGCAGGGTATTTAGTTTATAGTTTAACGTTCATTTTTTTTAGCTTCTGTTCTGTTTTGTCAATCACTAGCGAGAAAGAGAGTGCGCGAATGGTTTATAGATTTCTACAAAACCAAGTCAACCCCAGGTCATACTGCACCGGGGAGAGAGGTGCTGGAATACGGGAGAGGAAGCATTTTTCCAAAAGCAAAACAAAAAAGAAAAAACAATGTAATGTTAAGTGTCTTTCTTCGAACCAGCATAAAAATTCCAGTAATCTCATGAACTCTTAATAAATCGAAATAAAAAGGTCCCATAGCTTAATTAAGGCTAGGCTCGGTCAAGTAAATACTAATCCTCTCCCATTCGTACAACCTACTGAAAACAATTTGATGAACCCAGTGTTAAAGGGGAAGCACACAGCAATTATATTCTACCGTTTACTCCGTTCACTCCCATCACACCTGGCACATGTCCCCTGTGCGCGCACCTCTCTGTGTGTGGGTTTGTGTGATAGAGCATATAGTAATGGGGTTTGGAACGGTACAATCCTCAGCGCATTTTGTCAGATTGTTCTACTTCCATTTACGATAAGAGATGATGATGAACTATAACCATATAAACAACCATCCAACCAGCCATCCAATGAACCAAAACAACGGCAAACACACATACACGTACACATACACATAAATATTTAACCAATTCCAAGCCTACGGTCAACAGCGGGGTCCCTCAAGGGCTGTAGGAATGTGTAGTCGATCCTTTTTACTAACTTGTACGATTTCATCTCTTGACACAATCCCGCTCATGTGTTTGCGTGTGTGTGTGTATGTGTTGTCGCCTGTTAATGTGGAAAACAGGGCAAATAGAAGTGCGAAGTACGCGCCATTGAATAGTACGTTAAATGTAATTTGAAAAGCAACAAACAAGTAAACAAAACATACACAACATACACTTAAACACACATAAACAATTCACTCACAAGCATACCAAATGTATTGAAAGTGCTCTAACTCTATGCGCTGTTATTAGCGATAGAAGAAAAAAAAACACGTAAAGCAGAAGAATATATTAGTCTGGTAAAACAAAACAAAAACTTGAAAGTTGTCTTTTAGGAAAGGCCGAAAACTGATGGATGCAGACGAAAAAGGATATGTTACAAAACTTAAAAGAAATACAAAAAGAAACATCTAATTGCAACCCGAACGTAAACATGTTTCGGTACATGAAATACAGAAAAAGTCAGTAGAACGTAGACAGAAAGCGTCGTTGAAATTGAAACCAGACAGAAGACTAATTTGAAACGGTTAAACACAGACTAGAAGAGAACGCAAGAACGAAATTGTAGTATTAAAAGAAATATATATATGGATAGTGGAGATCTTACTTGTTGTTCCATTTTTGTACGGGAATGTAACACATGATGGTAAACTTAACCGGGAGACAAACTCACAAACAGCCGACTCGGTTCGTTTAAACTATGCAAAAAGGAGCACTTTTCGGTGAAGCAAATACAATACGTATCTGAACTTAATAAAACAAACGACGTTGTTTTGTGAAGCGTTATGCCTTTCATGCCACCTCTTTAACGGTGGGTTTTGTCTAGAAAGAAGTGAACCGTTTTTTTTCGGCAGCGAGAGCAATTCTACCCGAATTAAATGCTGTTTAAACATTGAAATGCTTTTTATTCATTACGATGGATCAGTTTTCAGAACTATACTACTACCGATACTGTGCATGTGGATAATTATAAGAAAAAAATGTGTAAACATGTTGGAAAGTAGTACGTTGGTTGCCAGAGCTTGGGCAATAGATTTCGATTTGAAAGTGTTACTTTTTTAGCAATACGTCAGCAATTCCTATTCGAGCCAATTTATATTCCATACGTTTTATTCCTGTTGCTTATAGGTATTGCTATTCATGAGAGTAATTTACGTCGAATGAATTCCACGTCGTCCTTCTTTGCACCATTATCTTCCATATATTTGAGCAGCTGTGTCGTAGCTGTGAAACGAAAGAGAGTGAAAGAGAAAAACGTAAATAGTGAAGCGTTTCAACATTCAGGATAAAACCACGACCACGTGTTCATCCATACCTTCGCGATCTTTTTCGTCCATCATCAGCGAGAGTATGCCGACCGATTCGTTTTGCACTATTTCTTTTAAAACGTTTGTTACCTCGATCCGATCGGGAATGAAACGTTTCTGCAGGATGTGTAGCAGCTCGCTTAGCATTTCATTTGAGAGGCTGGCACCGAGCAAATTACGCCACGATGGTGTGTTGCTAAGCAACTGTACGGAAATGTAAAGGAAAGGTGTTAAATGAATCTTGTTACTGTATGAAAGTTGCACAAGCTCTTACCGTTAAGTACTGATATCTTAAATCTTCATCCAATCCACTCCAGGTGGTGTAAAATTGAGCACTTGTCTTTGGAATTCCGGGGACCACCGTGGTTACGGGCCGCGTCGATTGCATCACAGCAGGCACGGTAGCCGGTTTGGGACGCTTTTCATTTGAATCCTAGAAATAAAACGAAGAAACACACCACGTGGTGAAAAGAAAATTCCCTACTTCCAACACAGTGTCCAATACGAACCTGACTTCCTTTTTCCGTTTTCTTTTGGCTCGATTGTTCCGGATCAACCTTTTTCACGGATGTATCCTTCTGTTCTTGTTTGCTGCTGTTGTTTGTTGCCCCTTTCTTCGGAACCGTTGCTGTCGCCGAGGTTGCTTTGTTTGTAGGTGCCGCGAATGGTTTCTTTTGTTCGGTTGGCGTAGTAGGCGGTGAGAAAAGATTGCGCAGCTTCTTCGAATGTGCCGGGAACAGATGTTCCAGGTTGGTTGGTTCTTCCGGCTCGATCAAACGCTCGCCCGTGTTATTGTTGAATATTCTATCGATCGCTGCATCCGGAATGGGTTTACACTTGGACGGCGGAGGAAGAGCTTTGTTACTGACGGGCACGATCGGACAGGGTGTAAGGTCTTTGATGGCGATACGTGTGAGCGGTTTTTTCGACCGAAGGTGTGGTGGCTTTTGGATAAATTTGATCGGTTTAGCATTTTTCTTGATTTCGCTCCAAACAAACGCCTGCTTGGCGGGCTGTTCATCTTTGACCAGCCGCTCCAACCGCAATAGATCCTTTTCGGCTGTCCCTTTCTGCTTTTCATCCTTTGCCAGTTCGATAAACTTGCGACAATCTTCGACCGCACTCTGGTAAGCGCCACGAAGCTCACGCACCTGCATTCGACGGTAGTACGGGCGGAAGTAGGTTTCATCCAGCTGTATTGCCTTGTTGCAATCGGCCAAACATTTGTCGTAATCTTTCAGATTCCAATAGCACAGACTGCGATTCGTGTAGTAGATGGCTTCCTCGCCAAAGAGAGAGATTGCTTTCGTGTAGCTACGTTCGGCTTTTTCGAAATCTTTCCGTGCAAGATGCTTGTTGCCGAGCTCCTTATATTTGTCGGCTTCTTGCTTGACCAACGCTAGCGTTGGATCTGTTTCCGCTGCCGTAGCCCTATCCTTGCCGGGTGAAGTTGCTGCTGGCTTTTGGGAAGCTTCAATGCGCTTCTCTATTCTAGCTAGATCTCGCTTAGCAGTGCTCAGTTCGTTCTCCTCCTGAGACAGGCGCAGTATCTGTCGACATTCGGTGGCCGCTTTTTCGTTCTCACCCAACCGTTCGTACGCTTGCATTCGGCGATAGTACGCTTTTATGTACTTGGGGTCCTTCTCGATGGCTGTGCTACAGTCCGCAAGGCAATCGTCGAACAGGTCCAAGTTCATGTAACACAGCGCACGGTTGCTGTAGTATGCCGCATTATCGCCGTACGTTTCAATGGCCTGACTGTACAGTTCTATCGCTTCCTGGTAGTTTCCAAGCTTGCACTGCTTATTGCCTCGCTCCTTGAGCATCTCGGCATCGGCCAACATTTTTTTGTTCACATCTGTAAAAGTGTCCGGGTATTTATTGTTGTTCCGTAAAATCTACTGTGAAACGTTGTGAACTTACTTTCACCCTCGGCCTGATCCTGTTTTTCGCCACTCGCTTTGTCCTCGGAGAATTTGCTCATCGCCCTCACATCACTTCGCACGGGCGGTAATGTTTTATTCTGCAAAAATACAAAGCAATGCTCATCACGATGTTACGAATAGGAGGAAATATTTCTATTTGTCAGTAGTGTGGATTGAATATTTGCCCCACTAGTAAGTTGAATTCCTCACTAACCTCACTATTATCCGCTGCTGGAGCTTTGGCATTGTTCGTTGTTTTCATCTGTTCTTCCCAATCGTACAGCTCTTTGATCGATTTCTGTAGCTGTTCACACTTGTTACGCACAAGCAGTTGGGATTCTATGGTGTCCATCTCGGCGAAAGTGTTTCACAATACTCACCTAACCTAACCTGATGGTTTATTGTAAGCGATTTTTACTTTTGCTACCTTTTGTTGTTTTGAGAAACCAAACACAGTAGAATCTCAGCAATCCAAACTGTCAAACTTCGGGTGGCCTGGTGCAATCGTCGGCTGGCTTCGTAGTGGTATAAAAGAAACGTGACATATGGTATAATGTTATGCCAGCGTAAATATTTGAACTCACGGTTGGAAATTTAGAATTACGCGCATGTTATTTATGATTTGTAAAGTATAAATGCGCATTAAAACGGTTATGATATTAAATTCGAGTGCAGGTAATGAGGAATGTTTACCGAACGTTGTAATCGCCTTATAAAAATCGTCAAAAGAAACCGTGAACAATAATGATTTTTAGTATCAATTTGAAACGGGTTTTGGGTCATGTGCTGCACATACATGCGTTGATTGATAGCTCTAATAATTTGTGCCTGTGTTTTTTTTGTATAGCTCATCATGTGATAAGCAGCCAAGAGCGTTTATAACTTAATAAGGAAGCGCAATCAATCAACAAAATCTCTTTTTAATGTCCTAGGCTCATGTTTTCTAACTTTATGTGTTTAGTATTATGTTAATTCTAAAATTACGAATAAGAAAGCCAGCACAATTTTACTTTCGATTTAGTGTAATACAAAGTGTATTGAAATTTGCCACAGCCGCTGAATATAAAAACCCTCGCGCAAAATTGTCCCATACGTGTGATAATGTTGATAAACTTTATCACACACAATCGTTCGCCAAATCAGTCTGCAAATAATATGCTTGAGCGAGCACCAATAGAATCGGTTGATTGGCCCATATACGCACACTGACACAGCAAGCGCACAGCTGGCATTCCAGATGATAACGCTCTCGTAAATACGTGTCAGTTCAGTTGCCTTCGCTTTGGTCCAGCGCAGTCATACGCAGTCGGAGCCAGCAGGCACAACTCCGTGGAACAGCGAGTGTCCCTCTGTTGTGGGATAGCAAGTGAAACAGCTGACCAAATAAGTGTGGCCTAGTGTGAACCGTTTCCGCCGACGCAGCTTGCATTGACCGGCCGGTACTTTACGCAAAAACCCGTTTGCACTTGTCGTGTGCGATTGCAAGTGCAGGAGCATTGTTTGTTTACATTCGCGACACGTTTGATCGGGAGCACACAGTTCAATCAGTGAAGTCGTTTCGTTCGTGGTGCGTTCATTCGGTGGTTCGTGCTCGTTCACAGGATGACGAGCGATCGGAGCGACCTCTGTGTGANGATCATAACCCCGCAGACTGTTGGCGAAACAGATGAAACTAAACTGGCGCGATCTGAGCCGTTTCGCCGATCTGCAGAAGGCGCTTGGCTATTCTCTGGAGCAGATGGAAGCCTTGGTGAATGCCAATCTGGTGCTGAATGTGTACACTAGGACGGACTTGCTCAAGTTGCTGGAAGTAACGGAGGAGGACTTTTCCAACAATCTGCTTACGCCCAACACACGCCATTCGCAGACATTCAAACTCAGGCAGCGTGCTTTACATGTCTTACAAGGTAAGCTTTCGTTTGTGGAGTATTGAATATTTCTTTGTTAATGTCTTCTTCCTTGTCTCAGAGTCACTACGCGTACAACAGTTTATAGCAACTGCGAGGACGAATCCAGAAGACTGTATTTCGCGCATGAAATCGCTCATGAAACAGTCGCATGAATCGTTGCGAACGCTTTACGAATGTTCGCATGATAATTTGGATCGGATCGTCGAAATATCCAATCAGCTGGGCGTTGGAACGCGTCTTACTGGAGCTGGGTAGGTAAACCGGACGAGAGGTCAACAGGATGCAGAAGATGATCGTGTTATTTACTTTCATTCATAGATGGGGCGGATGCGTTGTGGCACTGTGTGACGGCGTTGAGGAAAGTGAACGCTTTGTTGAGGCGCTGAAAACGGAATTTTACGCCAACATTCCCAAGGCACAAACAAGCGATATTGGTACCTTGTGCTTTGCTACCAGCCCGCAAAGGGGAGCTGAAATTTATCTGATCGGAAAGCAACAAAACAATATTATGAATCCGACTGCATAAGCCGTAGATGTTGTACACGTTTAGGAATGTTTATCAATCGATAATACCATCAATTTATGTCCGCTGAAAAGGTATAAGAGTGCTCAAAACATATTCTGCTGGAAAGGTGAATTTTTCGATTTCTTTCTAATCCTAGACAACATTTTCATTAGAAATAATACGACTGCAAAGCTTATTTACCATAACTCAACAAGCAATATGAAACATTATTCAAAAGTTAGCACTTCATAGTACAATCAATCCTTAGTTTTGTTCAAAAAATAAAAAATTATATAATAAATTGCCATTACTTTTTATATTGATAGTATTGTATTGATTTCGATAATGATAACGATAAATGAAAAACATAAACAATGATCCAATTACCTTTTATTATGTTTGATTTCGTAATAAAGAAAGAAAACGCAAATAACAAATAAAATTTAAAACTATTTCAGTATAGTAATACAAAATGTGCAAATCTTTTCTTCGCATCATAAAGAGCATGAAATGCATGAATAAACAACATATTGATTAAATTATTTAAAGAAAAAATGTGATCATCCTATCAAACTTATGAAATACTCCTTCACAACGTATTTGTTCGGGTGTTTTTTTTGAAAAAATAATAACTTGTTTAATGTTTTAGTGTATTAATAATTTTTCATTATGTCCTAGATAAGTGTATTTAATTCATAGCCACTCTACATTTGCATAGAAATGTGTCTCTTACATGCATCAATGTCAGATACATTGTTTCTAATTATTACTATTTATTGCTGGCTTGCTCGGGTTTTACAATTTAACGAACCCTACGTACTTAACTCTATACACAAAAACGATTCAATGCAAATGATCAGCTAGAGCAGGATGCAAATTCTTTTGTAAAGGTATTAGAAATTAACTATCATAGTGTGTAATAAAATAAAGTTAAAATGGTGGCAGGTTAGTGTGGCCATGGCACGCTGAAGAAATATTCATTAAACTATTTGCTATGCCATAATTGAGCTGGTGTATTAAATAAAGAGAAAAAATACGGTTGAAAATAATAACAAATAAATTTGCTTATCCCGATGGATTCATAATATTGTTTTGTTGCTTTCCGATCAGATAAATTTCAGCTCCCCTTTGCGGGCTGGTAGCAAAGCACAAGGTACCAATATCGCTTGCTTGTGCCTTGGGAATGTTGGCGTAAAATTCCGTTTTCAGCGCCTCAACAAAGCGTTCACTTTCCTCAACGCCGTCACACAGTGCCACAACGCATCCGCCCCATCTACGAATGAAAGTAAATAACATGATTATTCTCTGCATCCTGCTGACCTCTCGTCCGGTTTACTTACCCAGCTCCAGTAAGACGCGTTCCAACGCCCAGCTGATCGGATATTTCGACGATCCGATCCAAATTATCATGCGAACATTCGTAAAGCGTTCGCAACGATTCATGCGACTGTTTCATGAGCGATTTCATGCGCGAAATACAGTCTTCTGGATTCGTCCTCGCAGTTGCTATAAACTGTTGCACCCGTAGTGACTCTGAGACAAGGAAGAAGACATTAACAAAGAAATATTCAATACTCCACAAACGAAAGCTTACCTTGTAAGACATGTAAAGCACGCTGCCTGAGTTTGAATGTCTGCGAATGGCGTGTGTTGGGCGTAAGCAGATTGTTGGAAAAGTCCTCCTCCGTTACTTCCAGCAACTTCAGCAAGTCCGTCCTAGTGTACACATTCAGCACCAGATTGGCATTCACCAAGGCTTCCATCTGCTCCAGAGAATAGCCAAGCGCCTTCTGCAGATCGGCGAAACGGCTGAGATCGCGCCAGTTTAGTTTCATCTGTTTCGCCAACAGTCTGCGGGGTTATGATCACACAACTTTGTTAAAGAGTGTACAGTACAAGATGGACATTCAAACTTACCGGCTAGCAAGTCTACACTCCACGACACGCTGGTTAAAATCGGATGTGGCCGCCTTGTTCGCTTCGGACAAGCTGTTGGCAATGACAAACACACCATTGGCTGGCAGTTGAATCGGAGTAGCTCGTAATGGATTCCATTCAATCAGCTGAGCGCATCCTTCCTGTGCAAGGTATGCAATGGCCTGATCCATACCGCCGCCTTGTGTCCCGATGAACTTTTCGCACTCGGCCGAAATGGTGGCAAGAGTTTGTTTGTTCAGAGTGGCCTGTAATGGAAGAAGTTTGATGCTGTAGCTCACGATCCTTGTGATACTACGATCAAGCACTTACATTATGCATGTACGCTGTCCCAAGCACTGTGGCACTGACGATGGCACTCGAGCTAGAAAGTCCCGAAGCCGGAGGAATGTTGCCGGAAAGCATGATCATCATGCCACGGGGTGCATCATGCTGTATAGTGCTGTTTTCCAGTATTCCTTTCACGCCGCACAACACGTACTGATACCAGTTTGGTCCCCCGACGCTGGGCACATCAATGCTGGAAAGCAGTTAAATGTTCGAATCCATCTGATCCTTTGAAAAGCAAATTGTTAAAACATTAATTTACCTAAATGTGAGCACATTGCACTTGTACGGCTTGAAGCTATTGTCAGCATTCTTAATGTGCAGAAGATTGTCGTCCGAAGGGGCCACCGCCAACAGGATCGTCTGTTCGATGGCCATCGGAAACACGGGATATCCACAGTAGTCGACATGTTCGCCAATAATGTTTACTCTGGGAAAATAAATCGGAAATCGGAAACCAAGTTCCAAGTTAAGCAGACAGGCTTCGATCAAGATGATCAAGGCAACACATATCCCACTACCTTCCACTGCACCGGACGATGAAGCTCGGAGCACGTGCAAACTCGTTTGAAAAACATTCCAACAGCCGAGACAACCGCCCGCAATTGGGTACAGCTTCGAGCAGTATCACACAGAGGTCGCTCCGATCGCTCGTCATCCTGTGCACGAGCACGAACCACCGAATGAACGCACCACGAACGAAACGACTTCACTGATTGAACTGTGTGCTCCCGATCAAACGTGTCGCGAATGTAAACAAACAATGCTCCTGCACTTGCAATCGCACACGACAAGTGCAAACGGGTTTTTGCGTAAAGTACCGGCCGGTCAATGCAAGCTGCGTCGGCGGAAACGGTTCACACTAGGCCACACTTATTTGGTCAGCTGTTTCACTTGCTATCCCACAACAGAGGGACACTCGCTGTTCCACGGAGTTGTGTCTGCTGCCTCCGACTGCGTACGACTGCGCTGGACCAAAGCGAAGGCAACTGAACTGACACGTATTTACGAGAGCGTTATCATCTGGAATGCCAGCTGTGCGCTTGCTGTGTCAGTGTGCGTATATGGGCCAATCAACCGATTCTATTGGTGCTCGCTCAAGCATATTATTTGCAGAATGATTTGGCGAACGATTGTGTGTGATAAAGTTTATCAACATTATCACACGTATGGGGCAATTTTGCGCGAGGGCTGTTATATTCAGTGGCAGTGGCAAATTTCAATACACTTTATATTACACTAAATCAAAAGTAAAATTGTGCTGGCTTTCTTATTCGTAATTTTAGAATTAACATAATACTAAAAACACAAATTTAGAGAACATGAGCGTAGGACATTAAAAAGAGATTTTGTTGATTGATTGCGCTTCCCTATTAAGTTATAAACGCTTTTGGCTGCTTATCACATGACGAGCCATACAAAAAAACACAGGCACAAATTATTAGAGCAATCAATCAACGCATGTATGTGCAGCACATGACCCAAAACCCGTTTCAAATTGATACTAATAATCATTATTGTTTACGGTTTCCTTTGACGATTTTTATAAGGCGATTACAACGTTCGGTAAACATTCCTCATTACCTGCACTCGAATTTAATATCATAACCGTTTTAATGCGCATTTATACTTTACAAATCATAAATAACATGCGCGTAATTCTAAATTTCCAACCGTGAGTTCAAATATTTACGCTGGCATAACATTATACCATATGTCACGTTTCTTTTATACCACTACGAAGCCAGCCGACGATTGCACTAGCCCACCCGAAGTTTGACAGTTTGGATTGCTGAGATTCTACTGTGTTTGGTTTCTCAAAACAACAAAAGGTAGCAAAAGTAAAAATCGCTTACAATAAACCATCAGATTAGGTTAGGTGAGTATTGTAAAACACTTTCGCCGAGATGGACACCATAGAATCCCAACTGCTTGTGCGTAACAAGTGTGAACAGCTACAGAAATCGATCAAAGAGCTGTACGATTGGGAAGAACAGATGAAAACAACGAACAATGCCAAAGCTCCAGCAGCGGATAATAGTGAGGTTAGTGAGAAATTCATAATAACTTATTAGTGAGGCAAATATTCAATCCACACTACTGACAAATATAAATATTTCCTCCTATTCGTAACATCGTGATGAGCATTGCTTTGTATTTTTACAGAATAAAGCATTACCGCCCGTGCGAAGTGATGTGAGGGCGATGAGCAAATTCTCCGAGGACAAAGCGAGTAGCGAAAAACAGGATCAGGCCGAGGGTGAAAGTAAGTTCACAACGTTTCACAGTAGATTTTACGGAACAACAATAAAAACCCGCACACTTTTACAGATGTGAACAAACAAATGTTGGCCGATGCCGAGATGCTCAAGGAGCGAGGCAATAAGCAGTGCAAGCTTGGAAACTACCAGGAAGCGATAGAACTGTACAGTCAGGCCATTGAAACGTACGGCGATAATGCGGCATACTACAGCAACCGTGCGCTGTGTTACATGAACTTGGACCTGTTCGACGATTGCCTTGCGGACTGTAGCACAGCCATCGAGAAGGACCCCAAGTACATAAAAGCGTACTACCGCCGAATGCAAGCGTACGAACGGTTGGGTGAGAACGAAAAAGCGGCCACCGAATGTCGACAGATACTGCGCCTGTCTCAGGAGGAGAACGAACTGAGCACTGCTAAGCGAGATCTAGCTAGAATAGAGAAGCGCATTGAAGATTCCCAAAAGCCAGCAGCAACTTCTCCCGGCAAGGATAGGGCTACGGCAGCGGAAACAGATCCAACGCTAGCGTTGGTCAAGCAAGAAGCCGACAAATATAAGGAGCTCGGCAACAAGCATCTTGCACGGAAAGATTTCGAAAAAGCCGAACGTAGCTACACGAAAGCAATCTCTCTCTTTGGCGAGGAAGCCATCTACTACACGAATCGCAGTCTGTGCTATTGGAATCTGAAAGATTACGACAAATGTTTGGCCGATTGCAACAAGGCAATACAGCTGGATGAAACCTACTTCCGCCCGTACTACCGTCGAATGCAGGTGCGTGAACTTCGTGGCGCTTACCAGAGTGCGGTCGAAGATTGTCGCAAGTTTATCGAACTGGCAAAGGATGAAAAGCAGAAAGGGACAGCCGAAAAGGATCTGTTGCGGTTGGAGCGGCTGGTCAAAGATGAACAGCCTGCCAAACAGGCGTTTGTTTGGAGCGAAATCAAGAAAAATGCTAAACCGATCAAATTTATCCAAAAGCCACCACACCTTCGGTCGAAAAAACCGCTCACACGTATCGCCATCAAAGACCTTACACCCTGTCCGATCGTGCCCGTCAGTAACAAAGCTCTTCCTCCGCCGTCCAAGTGTAAACCCATTCCGGATGCAGCGATCGATAGAATATTCAACAATAACACGGGCGAGCGTTTGATCGAGCCGGAAGAACCAACCAACCTGGAACATCTGTTCCCGGCACATTCGAAGAAGTTGCGCAATCTTTTCTCACCGCCTACTACGCCAACCGAACAAAAGAAACCATTCGCGGCACCTACAAACAAAGCAACCTCGGCGACAGCAACGGTTCCGAAGAAAGGGGCAACAAACAACAGCAGCAAACAAGAGCAGAAGGATACATCCGTGAAAAAGGTTGATCCGGAGCAATCGAGCCAAAAGAAAACGGAAAAAGGAAGTCAGGTTCGTATTGGACGCTGTGTTGGAAGTAGGGGATTTTCTTTTCACCACGTGGTGTGTTTCTTCGTTTTATTTCTAGGATTCAAATGAAAAGCGTCCCAAACCGGCTACCGTGCTACCGGCTGTGATGCAATCGACGCGGCCCGTAACCACGGTGGTCCCCGGAATTCCAAAGACAAGTGCTCAATTTTACACCACCTGGAGTGGATTGGATGAAGATTTAAGATATCAGTACTTAACGGTAAGAGCTTGTGCAACTTTCATACAGTAACAAGATTCATTTAACACCTTCCCTTTACATTTCCGTACAGTTGCTTAGCAACACACCATCGTGGCGTAATTTGCTCGGTGCCAGCCTCTCAAATGAAATGCTAAGCGAGCTGCTACACATCCTGCAGAAACGTTTCATTCCCGATCGGATCGAGGTAACAAACGTTTTAAAAGAAATAGTGCAAAACGAATCGGTCGGCATACTCTCGCTGATGATGGACGAAAAAGATCGCGAAGGTATGGATGAACACGTGGTCATGGTTTTACCCTGAATGTTGAAACGCTTCACTATTTACGTTTTTCTCTTTCACTCTCTTTCGTTTCACAGCTACGACACAGCTGCTCAAATATATGGAAGATAATGGTGCAAAGAAGGACGACGTGGAATTCATTCGACGTAAATTACTCTCATGAATAGCAATACCTATAAGCAACAGGAATAAAACGTATGGCATATAAATTGGCTCGAATAGGAATTGCTGACGTATTGCTAAAAAAGAAACACTTTCAATTCGAAATCTATTGCCCAAGCTCTGGCAACCAACGTACTACTTTCCAACATGTTTACAACAACACATTTTTTTCTTATAATTATCCACATGCACAGTATCGGTAGTAGTGTAGTTGGCAAACTGATCCATCGTAATGAATAAAAAGCATTTCAATGTTTAAACAGCATTTAATTCGTGTAGAATTGCTCTCGCTGCCGAAAAAAAAACGGTACACTTCTTTCTAGACAAAACCCACCATTAAAGAGGTGGCATGAAAGGCATAACGCTTCACAAAACAACGTCGTTTGTTTTATTAAGTTCAGATACGTATTGTATTTGCTTCACCGAAAAGTGCTCCTTTTTGCATAGTTTAAACGAACTGAGTCGGCTGTTTGTGAGTTTGTCTCCCGGTTAAGTTTACCTTCATGTGTTGAGTTACATTCCCGTACAAAAATGGAACAACAAGTAAGATCTCCACTATCCATATATATATTTCTTTTAATACTACAATTTCGTTCTTGCATTCTCTTCTAGTCTGTGTTTAACCGTTTCAAATTAGTCTTCTGTCTGGTTTCAATTTCAACGACGCTTTCTGTCTACGTTCTACTGACTCTTTCTGTATTTCATGTACCGAAACATGTTTACGTTCGGGTTGCAATTAGATGTTTCTTTTTGTATTTCTTTTAAGTTTTGTAACATATCCTTTTTCGTCTGCATCCATCGGTTTTCGGCCTTTCCTAAAAGACAACTTTCAAGTTTTTGTTTTGTTTTACCAGACTAATATATTCTTCTGCTTTGCTTGTTTTTTTTTCTTCTATCGCTAATAACAGCGCATAGAGTTAGAGCACTTTCAATACATTTGGTATGCTTGTGAGTGAATTGTTTATGTGTGTTTAAGTGTATGTTGTGTATGTTTTGTTTACTTGTTTGTTGCTTTTCAAATTACATTTAACGTACTATTCAATGGCGCGTACTTCGCACTTCTATTTGCCCTGTTTTCCACATTAACAGGCGACAACACATACACACACACACGCAAACACATGAGCGGGATTGTGTCAAGAGATGAAATCGTACAAGTTAGTAAAAAGGATCGACTACACATTCCTACAGCCCTTGAGGGGCCCCGCTGTTGACCGTAGGCTTGGAATTGGTTAAATATTTATGTGTATGTGTGTGTGCCGTTGTTTTGGTTCATTGGATGGCTGGTTGGATGGTTGTTTATATGGTTATAGTTCATCATCATCATCTCTTATCGTAAATGGAAGTAGAACAATCTGACAAAATGCGCTGAGGATTGTACCGTTCCAAACCCCATTACTATATGCTCTATCACACAAACCCACACACAGAGAGGTGCGCGCACAGGGGACATGTGCCAGGTGTGATGGGAGTGAACGGAGTAAACGGTAGAATATAATTGCTGTGTGCTTCCCCTTTAACACTGGGTTCATCAAATTGTTTTTAGTAGGTTGTACGAATGGGAGAGGATTAGTATTTACTTGACCGAGCCTAGCCTTAATTAAGCTATGGGACCTTTTTATTTCGATTTATTAAGAGTTCATGAGATTACTGGAATTTTTATGCTGGTTCGAAGAAAGACACTTAACATTACATTGTTTTTTCTTTTTTTTTTTGCTTTTGGAAAAATGCTTCCTCTCCCGTATTCCAGCACCTCTCTCCCCGGTGCAGTATGACCTGGGGTTGACTTGGTTTTGTAGAAATCTATAAACCATTCGCGCACTCTCGTTCTCGCTAGTGATTGACAAAACAGAACTGAAGCTATAAAAACAGAACGTTAAACTATAAACTAAATACCCTGCCGGTCATTAACTGCCGATCTGATCTACTAAACGTAAAGAAAATGCCCGTATTATTATTGGCTCGGAACCAATCTAATGGTTCCACATTCTCTCTCTCTCCATCCCTCTCATGCTCTCTTCTAGTGATGCACTAGGCAAAATCATACAATTTTCTGCTCGGTTCACAACCTACGGTACACAAAATTCCTTGCTATAGCACACAATTCGGTGAGGGTGAAGCAAACAAATATCTCTGGAACAAATAATAATTGAAAGTGACGAATAGCGGACTGTAGAATGCTTCCTCTCGCGTTCAAATAAAACAGGAAGTTATGCGATTTCCAGGCCGAGAGAACCCCAACTAGCGAAATGCAGCCTTGAACACCGTCGAAACCGTCGCATACGTGCTACACACCTTCTCGCAAAACAGATATAAATCGTTGTAAAATGCTGTTCGTTACGGTCTATTCTCGTGTGCTCGGCTATTGAGATAAAATGTACGTATAGTCAAACGGTAAAAGGATACACGCGCACATTCTTACTAACATACCCGGGCGTTACTATTACTTCTTCTTCGGCTATTGACACAATACGCGCTAGGTGGAGAGGAGACTAGGCTGTTATTTTATACGTTTACCCTACCATGTCCTACGCAGTACTAAAAAGTTTCAAAGTAGTTTCTACACACCGCAACATACTCTCTCTCTCTCTCTCTCTCTCTCTCTCTTTATTCCGTTTATTAAGGAGCGCGCGCGTAGGCGTACAACACGCAGGCTAACACCCGAGGAAAAACATCGCGCGATGGGGCGCCAACATCCCCCAGAGCAAGTGCGCTTTAGTTGCGATTGAAACCACCGCCCGATCCTGCACCACCACCACTCAGGTTTTCACGAACGCTAAAAATAAAGACAAGGCACAAATCCTTAGTTAATGAGCTCAGTAGAACGTGTAATATGCACCAAAACTGATAGATAATATAGGAAAACGCAATAAAAAAAACTCCCCCCTCACGGTAAATGGAACGATCAATGAACTGTTAGTAGATTGATGATGTTCGTTATAACGGTAGCGAGAAGCAAACTTTGTAGAAAGACGAGAGATTTATTGTTAGTATCATAAGCCAAACAACAAAATCACTAGTCTTCCATACAATGTTTTGCCATTGGCAGAACAGATGTGGAGGCGCTCGCGCACAGTTGACGATGATGGTTGTTAGTTAAGCGGCCAATACTATGAAACATTCGGATGGGTTTGTTAGGAGCGTATGTGTTGAGCCGTCGTATCCTGTTCCCCCTTTTTTTTTTGCATATCACAAGGACGACGATTACTAAACGAATTGATCGTGTTGTACACCATTCACTAAAGCAACTATTATTCGTGCATGACACTTCTTAAGCCTATATTGACAACGAAACAACGGAAGAGCTATTTACCTTTGCTGTAGCATGTACTGCGCGGCTTGAATTTCCTTCGGTGTTCCCGTAATCGTAATGATTCGATCATTCGATCCGGGTAAGGCTTCGTCTATCTGGATAAAAGCGTTCGATTCATTCCGAATGCGACGTATTCGGCCACCTCCCTTGCCAATGATGGCACCGGCCAGCTGTGTATGTGCGTAGAAGAAAAAGAAAATGCACCAATTTATAGAACTCTGCTTTTCGGGACTGCCCATATCGCTTGCGAACTTACATCTTTGGGAATTGTAACCTGCGTTGAGGTTTTGTTATCCATAGCACCGTTGTTGCCACCGCCAAAGTTGCCCAGGCTACCGTTGCCGAGATTGCCTCCCGCACCGCCCAGGTTCAGGCTACCGAGATTACCCAATGCAAGACTGTTGCCACCTCCGAAACTACCGCCCATATTATTTCCATTGATGGGATTTGCCCACGGATTGATATAGTCTCGATCCCTAGGGCAAAGTTTAGAAACGTACATATGAAAAGAAAATTGTCCAAAATACTCAAGGCCCAATTACAATTCGCGCAATGCTACGTACCTCATTCCACCGCCGCCACCTCCACCAACGCCTGCACCAGCACCACGGTTAGCGCGATCATTGCCTCGATCGTACCCGCCACGGTTGGAGCGGCCTCGATCATCGTACCGATCGCCTCCGCGACGATCGTATCCGCTGCCGGGTGCGGCACCGCCAGCATTGCGGCCACCATTGCGGAATGCTCCGCTACCACCACCGCCACCACCGATACCGTAGCCACCGTACTCGTCGGCATACATGTCATCGTAGTTGTGCGGATCATAGTTGTGTACCGGACCCTTTATCGGTGTGCCTTTGATCAGCTTGATGATTTCGTTCAACGTCTTCAGACATTGCTCCTCGCTGCCTATCACTTGAGCAATGCGATCTGTACTTTGCGGCGGTATGTTCGAGAAGATCTTCAGCCGGCATCCAATTTCCTGCACAATAACAAGCAGAAGAGGGAAAAACAAGATTGTATTAACTAAAATAATGGAAAACTATGGAAGAAATAGTAGGAAGGATGTTGGATCGGTAGATACGCAATTATATTCCATCCCATTCCCAACTTACATATTAAAACAACTGTCCGAATAAGCAAGCATCTTCCCAAGTGATACTTTTCGATCTCAATTACAATTAAAGAACATTCGCAACTGAATGTTCCGTAAAAGACATCCTTGCGAATCGCTGGTGCGTGGATTGAAAGTGAACAGATGTTATTCCTTCAGTCGCAACACATTTTTGGACCGCCTTTCCTAATGAAGCGAATCAAGCAGAGGCAGCAAACACACGAAAAAGGCGCAAATAATGTCCAACTGTTTCACGATGACACATTTTCCCTCACAGTATAATACAGTTCTTCTCTCCCTTGCGCTTAAAGCAAATAAGGAATTCAGGATTCTTGCGTACATTGCCTCTCTTCGGACTCACGAGTTGTGAAATTTAAGGAACACACACACAAACGCGCACGCACATGTGCCAAATAATGCGATCCTTCTCAATTCAACACTCTTCCTTCCGGTGCAGAGTATAAGGAAGGACCCGTATAGGTGTGCGTTGGTATAATTATGGCATGATCCGTAATACGAACACATCGCTATTGCTTCTTGTCGTTGTCGTTGTCTCGAAGAGTTCCGAACCGGGAAACACATTGATCGGCCGGTAACGCGTTTGCGCTACCAGCTGCGCATGTTGGATGCGGCGCGCAGGACAAGACAGGGTACATTGGGGGGGGGGGGGGCCTGAGGAAAGGGAAACGGATAGAAAACAGAGAAAGGAAGTGCACAGGAAGTAAAAGAATGCGATAGAGCGCGCACATGCAGTGCAAACGGATGTGGCGTGTAGCAGCAGTGCGGCGCGAGGAACATAACCAACCAAACGACCAAAACCCCCGGGCGCAGCTGTGCGAGAAATAAATGGCTGAGAACAAAGCGTAAAAATGGAGGGAAAGTGAACGAAATAATAATTATTCGAACCTTCTTTAGATTTGCTTCTCTCTTACATCGCTTTTTGTTTCAAGCTCCAAGCGAATCCAAGCAACACCGGAACGTGAGACAGCGAGCTGTCAGCGTGACTGACATATCAAACAAACAACATGTGCCTATAATGCTCTTGCGGGGCAGACCGAAACGGCTGCTGCTCGTGGACACTGCGACACAAATTAATTTACCGGAATTTCTACAACTTTTTATTCCTCTTTTTTGCCCATATGCACATATGCACACACAATTCGTAAGATACGACATTATTTACACCGCACACGCACATGGAAGCTGACTTAATTGACAAACAAGCGAGCAAGTAGTGATGCGGGAGAAAAACCCTAATGCGATGGTGTGCGTGCGGAAGGAAAACCGAAACGCAGAAAAAGACGGAAAAAAACAGATTACACTTCACGCAACAGGGGACGACGGTACACACTAAATTACGATCGTCGACAATGTGACGATGACGATGGCAGATGTACGCGGACGGTAAAGCGGTAAAAAAAGGATACCGCGTGAATGTTACACACATGCAGACACACACACACACACACACCAAATTCGTAAGAAAAAGAAAGGAAGGAGAAGAAAAAGGTGGTCGAGAGAGAAAAAAAATCCATTTCAATGGTTGCTCCAAAAAGACAGCTGGCAACATTTACGATAGGTATGTGTGCTCGTTAAGAGGAAAAAAAAGGTATTTTCGTCGCTATGCTCATACTCGCAGCCTGCTTACTCTATTTTTTTTCTTCAAATCTGCTTCTCTTTGTAGAGGGAGTGTAGCGCATCCTTATGTTTCACTTCCTTCGGACGACGTATTCACACCAGCGCACCGAAGAAGAGCATGGGCGCACGCAATGAATCATCTAAAATACGGCCGTAATACGAATTTAAATGTAATTGAACTGTCATCAAACAATCGTTCTGTAATTTGTGTACACACACACACACACACGCACGCACACATATTCCAAAATCTAGCCACACGGGACGACGCTGAATGATCGAAAAATTTCAACCCCGAGAGCATCACTACAAGTGCGCGAATAAACGGTCTGTGTCTGTGTGATGTACGGACACAATCGGGCAGCAGCAGCAGCAGGCAAGCAGGCAAGCAGGCCGGGAGAAATTTTATACAGCCGGAAACACAACTAAGGATTCGTCGTACGTATTCGGGGGGTTTATAACACACTTTTATCGATTTGACGAGTTTCTTTGCTGTCCCATCAGCAAACACAAATGTAGTTGTGATGTACAGTGCCGCGCCACACACGTTCGCCAGAGTGTGGCGCGACGAGAAAGGAACATTAATACAAATCCTTGTCTGATCCCTTACTACGGGATGGATGGATCAAATTCTCCCCCCAAAAAAACGTACCGCCCACATATCACACACGATATGCATACTATTTACGGAAGTTTTTTCTTTTGCCTTTTCAGGTGTAAAAAGAGAAGATTTGCCGAGGAAAGTTCCATCTGTAACATTTAAGGATATAACACTGTGTTTCTTACCGCCATCGTGTTGTGCTGCGATTGCTATTCCACATGTACGATAGTATAGGAGGCGGCTTCAAGGAATGGTTGATGCCTGCAGTTCTGCTTCCGAGCGTACCGTATCCTCCTCCTGTCAGCGCAACGAACCAACATTGGGGGTTGGCCAATGTTGGCTCTCCAAAGAGGAACATCATTTTCTTGCTCTCAACCGAGACAAATTGAAATATTTCTTTGTTCGATACCGCAACAGGAAGTGCCGAAAACAAAGCACCACCTAGCTAGGTCCCGACCCGACGATAATGGTAGGCAAGGTGGATGTGGTGGAGGAACTGGGAAGCGCGCGCGCACACACACACACACATAAATGTACACTAGCTAACACTTTGCTCAGTTTATGGAGTAACACAATTCGAAATTCGGTACAGGCATTAAGCAGTTCGAAGGAGTTTAGGGGTTT
>CM032178.1:22367878-22389806 GCA_018908115.1 Anopheles rivulorum
CCGACGCTGGGCACATCAATGCTGGAAAGCAGTTAAATGTTCGAATCCATCTGATCCTTTGAAAAGCAAATTGTTAAAACATTAATTTACCTAAATGTGAGCACATTGCACTTGTACGGCTTGAAGCTATTGTCAGCATTCTTGATGTGTAGAAGATTGTCGTCCGAAGGGGCCACCGCCAACAGGATCGTCTGTTCGATGGCCATCGGAAACACGGGATATCCACAGTAGTCGACATGTTCACCAATAATGTTTACTCTGGGAAAATAAATCGGAAATCGGAAAACAAGTTCCAAGCTAAGCAGACAGGCTTCGATCAAGATGATCAAGGCAACACATATCCCACTACCTTCCACTGCACCGGACGATGAAGCTCGGAGCACGTGCAAACTCGTTTGAAAAACATTCCAACAGCCTAGACAACCGCCCGCAATTGGGTACTGCTTCGAGCAGTTTCACACAGAGGTCGCTCCGATCGCTCGTCATCCTGAGCACGAGCACGAACCACCGAATGAACGCACCACGAACGAAACGACTTCACTGATTGAACTGTGTGCGCCCGATCAAACGTGTCGCGAATGTAAACAAACAATGCTCGTGCACTTGCAATCGCACACGACAAGTGCAAACGGGTTTTTGCGTAAAGTACCGGCCGGTCAATGCAAGCTGCGTCGGCGGAAACGGTTCACACTAGGCCACACTTATTTGGTCAGCTGTTTCACTTGCTATCCCACAACAGAGGGACACTCGCTGTTCCACGGAGTTGTGCCTGCTGCCTCCGACTGCGTACGACTGCGCTGGACCAAAGGGAAGGCAACTGAACTGACACGTATTTACGAGAGCGTTATCATCTGGAATGCCAGCTGTACGCAGGGTACGTATGAGTGTGTGTGTGTGTGGATGAGGAAGAGGCAATCAAACGCGTAGAATTGGGGTCTTAATTCAAGCGTGGTAAAAGCATTAAGATTGTCCGTTGTCTGGTTCTATTATTTACAATCTTAAGTGCATGTCCAAGATGCAGTGCATACGATGGTCAACCAACGCACGTTGGTTTGAAGTTTTATTCTTAAAGATACAATATTAAAAGCGTCCTTGAGATTCGATTTGATATAAGAGTCAAATTTAAAAAGCTGGTGTAGTACAAGTAGCTAATGTATTTACGAGCATAGCTATTTTCACTATCTAGGAGCATAAACAAGTATAATGCCAGTCAAGAAAGCTAGTAGTTATTTCAGGTATGTTGGTATGTAGATCGATCGTATGCAAATCAATAATTAATCTCCATTTAAGGACTTAATCCGCTGTATAAAACAAAGAGTAATCTGATAAGAAATATAGAGGATGATAGCGATAATGGAGAGACAATTACTAGACCATAAGTATTTATTTTCCTATTTTTCAAGTATCAAATATCTTGTATTAAGAAATTTGTATACAAATTTTGGGGAATTAATTCTGTTCCTCAAATGAAATACTAGCACATTAGTCACGTAGTATGTATAGGCAGTGATACAGTCATGGTTTAAACCCAGCATTGAAACATGCTGAGAGAAAAGGTGAGATTGAGATCACTTAAACTTTTAGTTTATATTTATTAAAATATTGAATAAGTTAGCACGGGAAAAATTTTAAGAAATCTCGAAAGCGCAGATAGAGTCTTTTTTCATCCAATAATCGATAGGTTAAAACCTATCGAATGACGCACCGAGATGTATGGCTTGTTGTAGCCCGGAAGAATAATTGATAAGATATGGTGCGTTAATTACTCGCTGTTTCGAGTTTCCTGCAGGTTTGTTTACACTACTAAAGCAGAACCGGATAAACAGTAGTACACTAAACGGCTATCTTCGTGTACGTAAAAATCACCTTCATCGTCAGTTCACCAAACGCAACAATTATACGGCCGGAAATGGTGAATTGTACCCCTTACGACGGCGTAACCTAATCGGACGATCGACGGATGCACCATACCACCATCAAAGATCGGTGTTTTATCAATGTTTGTGCCAATTATCGTTTGGAAATTCGCTACTAATTCAACCGAACCGACCTTCGGAAACGTGATTAGCCATCGTTGGACACGGTTCAGGTTTTATTGAAGGAATTCGCGAGTCTGAAACTGGGCTAAAGCTCCCGGCTTCGTGGATGAGAAGATGCCATAATTTCTTATTGTTCCCACCAATTTAGCATTCAGCCAGCAGCTTGTTCGCGTTTGGGGTTCGGGACAGCAATCTTCCCAGCGCGAGCCGCAAACTGTTGGCATGTTTATGGTTTATGGCATCAGCGCCAATTGCACCGAAACTCGAGAGGGATGCCTGTTTCTTCGTCGTCTATTCCAACGCGCCCAATAAAGTTTGGGTGGTCTCCTTAACGATTCGGTGGCTAAATTTGTAACGCATAACAATCGGAATGATAGCCACATCGGGGTTGATGGTGAACCGATATGCCTAAGCCGGCGATGGTTGAAGAATGAAGAGGTCCATCAAGAGGATGGCTTGTAAAATGTCATGTGAAAGCGATCGTTACGCATTTTTTAACGATTCATTTGTCGGTAGGTATCTCGGGGAATAGACCAACAAAAAAACAAGTTCCCTTAAATGTAATGTAATTATACTTTCAATCTAAAATTGCTGGAAGCTTCAAACACCCCAAAAGTTGCATGCATTCAAATTAAATTAATTGTATTTCTAACATAAAACATCACAAAGATGGTTGGAAGCTAGAGGATGCTTACACTAAACAAAAGCACCCAGCCAACAGCACCAGCAGCAGTAGTATCAGGAGCAGAAACTTTTCGTTAAAAAAAAGTTTATCAAAACAATAGATATGAGCCGATGTGTGAGACGTATGGCATTATTTTTCTCCTTTTTTGTTTTTCCAACTTTTCTTTCATTGTTCTATGCGAGTATGGAGGAAAACGGTTCGCGCGCTGTAAAATCCTGACTTCCTGGGATTCTCCTTGGTTTCTGGGATTCACGATGCCATTCCAAAATGGCACACCCAGCCGGCGGATGGGTATTGTTTCGCTGACAATATGCTATACAGGCGAGAGATGCTGCTGAACGGCAGTGCTAATGCAGCATTTGAAGGTTTTTTGGGGGGGCTGCTACAACATAGAAAGGGAACATATAGGAGCACACACACGGACACAGAGAATGTGGTATTGTCGGGTTTATTTTTTGCTGTTGTTATTGCTCCCATTTTGTGCGTTCGCATAGCTTCGAAACCAATATCGAAATACTTTCGCATACGAAAAGAATACCACTGGCAAATGATTTACTGTCGGTTGGATATTCACCTTCCTTCACCTGTGGACAAATGTTCCTCTCTCGGTGAATGTTGGAGAAGGTGAATTACAAGATAAGAAGTTTTTTTTTTCGTTTGATAAAACAATGCTTTTATGGTGAAGGCGATGTGCTGTTGAGGTTTGTATTTGAGAATTTACCCAGAATAGGGTAAAAACGAAGTCTAATTTTATTAAGCAAAATAGTGTAATCTTGATTGACATTAAGACAGTCCATTTTGGTAATTGATTTGTTTCTAAAAGGTTGAGAAAAGCAGTAGTTACCGAAGGATTTTTGTAGTTACAATGCTGTCGCTTCAGAAAACATTGGGTTATATGCTGATGATCATGATCAAAGCAAGGCCTAACACGTTTTTAAGAGGAAATTTACGTACCACTGCGTGATCTTGATGTTTTTGATAGTGGGAAGCGTTTTCTACCGTCAAATAACTAAATACAATAATAGTTTTTAGTACCGGAGTCCCCATATCATGGGGACAACCCGGTAAAGCTATTACGTTTTCGATCTCGGTGGGAACAGATCGGCGTTGTTTATTACGAGTTGGTGAACCGAGAAAGATAGATGGGTCCAAAACTAAACTCCTATTCCACCCTTTGGTAGATCCGATACTGGTTGAGCTTAGATGAAACTATTTATGGTTGAGAGTTTTTATAACTCTCATTTTAAGGTAGTATAATAATGATATAGTACGTGCGAGTTTTGCTCAAAACATTGTGCTAAGTGTTCTACTTAGCTGCTATAGGCAGCCATGGTTTAAAATTGTTTAATAGTAAGGCATATTTTTTAAGCAATCAAGTTTTAGCAATATTTAACATTTAACATACGCCAAAACAAATTAGAAAATGAAACATCCAGGGCCTATTGATCCCTTATGTGTGTTATAATAAAAAAAGGATATTCGATTGTAACAAGTCCATTTGAAGATTCTTCAGGTTCGTCGGTTCCATTATTAGTTACGCCGCTTTAGTTGTTTTGTTTAGCATTTAACTAGCATAAATAAATTACCCAAAAGATACTGCAGATTCTCTAATTTTAAGGAAAAATAGATAAATTAGAAGGCATTAATATGAAATTCATTCCTGTTTCTTAAAAACGGGTTTTCTAAGCTGTTAGACAAGACTTAGAATATGAAAACTTTGTAGAAAAAAACTAGACTTACCGATATAGTCATTGTCATTTGAAAGTTTAGTCATTTGACTTCAAATTTTAATCGAATTATGATGGAGACGGTTTATGAAGATCGTTATAGTTCTATCTCTTATGATTTCTCATCTATTTGATCATTAATATCATGGGAGAGATATTTTAAAACTCACTCAAAAGAATATTTGTATCTACACAAATAACAACTAATGTTCAACGATTAAAATCATTTCACCAGAAATTACACCTTCTCCATCATTCTACAAACAAGCGCAGCCCAAGCAGTCGTCCAAATTAGATATACGTTTTGTGTCTCAATTAAACGGCAGTTTGTCCTAACACGTTGTACACCCATCATAACATGGTCGGGTCCTTCGGGCCCAAGGTGTTACAGCGACTTCCGGGAAACATCTTGACCCACAGGAACCGTTTATCCCGTTGTACGATGGGTAGATCGTACGAAGGTGAAATTAGAATGACAACAGCAACTACATAAATTGAAGCATACACACACACAGAGAGTTCGTTCGCTTTGGAAGGAACTTTAGATACACATACAGTGCTCCAAAGGACGGTAAAAGGTGACATGTTCCGCCTTGCATGTACGGACGACCCGGTTAGAGCCCGGGATGTGTACTAGATGTTGTACAAGATTTCAAAACCCACCTCACCCGAAAAGGTTGGACGGAAGCGTACGAGATGGCCGGAGAGCTTTGTGCGAAGAAGTTGTTACTTGAGAAGCTTACAATTAACATTATTGCGGGATGAGACGAAGGTGTATTACGAGTGTATTACCAACGAACGTACTGTGAGCAGACACACAGTACCCGTACATTGGGCGCTACCTGTAACGTAAACGTCACCTTCACCTCGGTCCTGGTCGTTGGTGGTAAGTTATGCCAAGCTACGCTCTTGATCCTGCAGCAGCGCTTCTGCAGAATAGTTTAATTTCTTCCAACCGAAATCGCCCATTTGTCGACCGGCCGGTGTGTGTCCCTGTTTGATCCTCTGCATGTTTGCAGATAATAAATGTGCTTCCTTGTCCCTCCGTGCTCGTGTGGCTGTGTTCCGCTTCTAAAAGCGCTTACGATGCTGGCAAGTATGCGCGTTCTGCCGACTATTCTCCACAGAGACACCGGCAACGGGCTACAAATGAGGCATATTTCGATGCATATTACGGTGCTCCAGCAATACGATAAATCATGTTGCATATTATAAACTCAGCCTAACAAGGATTTGCAGCTTGTGTAGCAGCTCCGTGTGTGCTTGAGAAAGAGAGTGCAACGATGCACTCATTGCCGGATGGCACGAAACGAACCATTTGGGTGGCTTCCTTTTTGGTGGCGGGGTTGTTTTTTTTTTGAAAGTCTCCCCGAAGGGTCTTCTTATCGGTTGAACGGTATTGCATAAACTCAGCTTGTAACTCTCCGTCTCCCAATACTCTAGGACTCGATGCACTTTCTCCCCAAATCGCCTCCCCGCCCCCCAAATGTACTCGAAGCCACCGCTAAGTGAGTTTGCGTGAAAATAGCATGTTAAAAATTATGTTCACCGGTGTGGTGTGTACACTGGGCTACTGGGTGACGCAGTGCACCGGTGCACCAAGAACTCCACTCCAATTACAAGACGTTTGGCGCCACAAAAAACTCCCCAAGTGGAGTAAACGAGTTTTAAATGTAGCAATAGAGGAAGAATTATGTATCTTGCCAATTCATACACATTGCCAAGGGTTTGTGTGTGTGTGTGTGAGAGAGAGAAAGAGAGAGAGAGAGAGTCAGAGTTCTGCAAAGTATAAAAGCCGACCCCATTGTTGCAATATAGTGCTTAATGGAAGAAAAACATGGCTGAAGGGCTCAAGGCTCAGGTTCCCCCTTGCATTTGGAAGAAATCAATAGGAAAACACTGAAAAGGGGCAGCACCGTTTGCTGCGTCCGAGGGTAATGTTGAACAGTAGAAACGTTTGTCCGATACACATTTTACATGGCTGACGGGTAGGACTGACTAACCAACGGAACTGGCAGAAGCAGAAGAAGACGACGTGGTTGGACGTGATGACGCTCAACCATAGTTGAAAAAAAAAAGCATACCAGTGTTGGGTTGGGTGGTTATGCTGGTTATACCGCTGGTCCTATCCGTCCATCATCTGTATGCACCGGGTGGGGATAGTGCAACACAGACACGCGACGTGCAGCGTAATGGAACCCGTGCATTGGCAGGGGAGAAAACTTTACTACCCACTTCCGGTTTATTAACATAGTATTTAACAACGTATAACATAACGAAACAGAACAGCACAACAGAAAAAAAACAACAATCGGACATCCTACACAGACACACACACCTATACAAAACCTGGAGGCACATCCGGCCCCCCCCCCCGTAAACGTTGTAGGCGGAGCTGGTCGAAAGGTAATTGACGGGAGGTGGGTTTTTTTTTGTTGTTGTTGCAAATGTGAGAACATATAATAAAATTGTTTTATTGATTGTTACACTGTTAAATCAATTAAAGCACTGCCATCGCCTATGGGGCCTATGGGAAAATGTGTGTGTTTGTTGTGGGTTTTCGAAAAACGATCGAAGGGATCGTTACGGTGTGAAGGCGTGTGTACGCCGATTTAATTGATCGCCGGAACCGCACATACGCTGTGGGGTTGTTGGCCAATTTTTAGATGCGTTTAAATGAACATTTGCAGTTTATTTTTTGTAGGTGGGATATTGAAGGTGGAACACTGGTTTTTTTCAGCCGCAACACAATAGTTTATGTTGGGAGTTTTTAGAACAATGTTTCCAGCAATGTAGACGCATTGGTGGAATGTTTGGGGATTTTTTTTTACATAACTACCGGTTCAGAGAAATTTTGTTTGTTATTCAATCATTTTAATAATTTAATAATATCTTAGTAATTTTAAATAAATAAATGAGAATTCTTAGTACTAAAATATGTTACCTCTGTTTACTTTAAAATGGTGAACTGTTGTGAAGTTAATAGTTACTTGTTAACTGCTAATATATCAGGTTTGGTTCGAATTCAATACTGATTTTGTCCTACCTTTATCTCATCATAGCAAAATAGCTTAGTATTTATCCTTTTCCCTATTGTATTATAGCAATAGTGGCATTTAGTTTTCACTTTTGCATTTTTGGCTGGTTAATGGAAACAATTTTGTTATTACAAACTATTTTAAGACAAGATTTGAATATCAAAGACACATCGAAAATCATTAGAGTTAATCCAAGCTATGATGTTCGGATTTTTCACGCGAAAGCAGTTCAAACAGAGTCAAATATTATTGACCTCCAAAGCTTACTATTTGTTGGAAATATGCCTTGTAAATATGGAAAAATTACAACTAAATGTAAAGAAATTGAATAAAATAATTTAGCAGTTTAAAAAATATTAAAGATATAAAGAATAAATGGTTTAATAACTTCTTATTTCACTGATAATTGAAACGATGCCTTACTTTTAGGGGATACTGAAGCTATTGAACGATTAATCTCACTTCTCTTTCTTTTCAACCTTCAACTAAAAGATAGGTTTTATAAAAAGTTTAAGTAGTAAAATTAAACTCTACGATCCAATTTTAAATCCTGTTGAGAGGTTCTTCAGAAATCAAACAATTGAGCTGACAAAACAGCAAATTCGAATAGTAAACTATTTAAAGGTTAAACAAAATAACAAAACATCATTCCATAAAAAGAATAAAAAGAACTATAATTAGTTTCGTAAATTCTTCGTAGTAAATCAGAAATTATATTTCCTCAAGACAAAATTCTTTTATGGAAACCAATCGTAAGTATGCATTTTTCTCAGCGAAATTGTGGCTTTTTCTTCCAGAAAAGATTATAAATCTAGTGCGGTAGAAAAAAGGGATTGTTCAACATTAATCAGCCAAGAACTAAGACTAAGGTATTAAAGAAAGTTATGCGAATTCCATCATCAAATATAAATAAATTCAATATTATTTAAAAAATGTCTCACTGTAATAGTTCATAAGATATATTCTTACCATTCAGCCGTACAGTCGTTTCTTGTCTGTGGTAACCGAGTTGATCCAGATGAGATTTGATTTTGTGAAACATATTTTTAAAACCATTTAATCTAATATATTGCGTTGCAAACACTGCGGAAACACAAAGCGAAACCATTTTATCGTTCTACACGTTTAAGTTGTAGAATTCTGTTTGATTTTTCACTTCTTAGGATACAATCACAAATCAGCTTATAAACACTATTACACTTTGGATCTATTGTAACATAGCATTCACTAAGAATATCACCACCGGCTGATGTTATTTGTGTACGATAACACACCGCACAATGTTTGTACACGGTTCAGTACCGTCGTCCAACTACATCCGCGACCGAGTGTCGACAAACTCGCAGAGAAATGGCAACTGAACCGGCACAAAACAGTGTATCCACCTTTCTTCTGGATCCGATCTGCCTAAAAGAAGGCTAAAATAAGACAAGAGGAGAGCAAAAGAAGAGAAAAAAAACCGCACACACTCTGATTGAGATAATGAAAGGGAGTAACCACCGATCGGCAAATGCAAGGAAGCGAAGAACGAAAAATAAATACAAACAAATGCAAAAAAAACCTTTAACTTCAGAAGAAAAAAAAAGATAAACTAAACAAAAACAACAAAAAAAGGAAAGGAAAGCAAACGAATGTATGCCGCGGCTTCGTGTCCGGCTACCAGTGCAGTGAAGCCGCTGGACAGGACGGTTGAACAAACTGAACGATCTCGCAATAATCAAGCACCTTCCGTATCCGACGGTATCCTTTAGCGATTTTTGTTTTTGTTTTTTAATGCAGCTTCTTCTCACCTCACACTAACCCGTGGCCGGGGTGCGCAAAATGCCGGTACCGGTGCGGTAAGTGTCTAGGGGTGTTTTGCGAAATTATAGGGCCCACATGTTGTAGCAAATTAGCATCGGCTTATAATTGTTTCGTTATTTTTCTCGACGATCGTGATCAGGTTTTTTTATGTTGTTGCTCTTGTTGCACCGCTTCTTTCACCCTGACGCTGACTCGAGCACCAACAGGGCGCGATCACGCCCGTTCGCACAAAAACCCGGGTGACAATTAAAATGTGCGAATTTAGAGCAGCAGCGAACCTTAAGTCAACAGACACACGGACACGCGTGTTTTTTTTTCTGGAGGTTTTGGGGTGTTTTGTTTCGTAGTTCCGTACCTTTTTTTTGTTTTTGCTCCGGGACCCTTTTTATTTAGTGCGTTTTTGCGTGAACCCCGTGGTCCCAAATTAAACGGGTGTAACATGAGCAAAACGCTAGCGAGAAATGTGTGAGGATTAAATAAATGTAAGTTGTCGGTGCGGTGTTTCTCGTTCTCCTCGCTATATTCTGCACCGGCCACGAATTATATTCCACTCTAGCGATCAAACCGGATCCAGCAAAGCGGGATACGGGTGCACATTGCACCGGAGCATGCAGCTCGGAACGGATGATCACACACGCAAATATTATGCGATCACTTTAAGAGACGCAGACGCAAAAATGGATACAAAAAAAAAAAATATGCACGAACAAGCGCGAACGATCCTAACCAAAACTATTGCAATACGATCGCATTCGGTGCAACTGATGCAACTGCCAAAAAGGCTGCATGTTGTCCAACCACCACGGGCATAGTGGTGTGTTTTTGGGGTTTGTTGTTGTACTTTCCAACTTCCACACGACCCTTTCGACCATCTTCATTTGATTTATGTTGAATGTTTCCTTGTTTTTTTCTTCCCCCCCCCTGCTGACATCTTTTGCTGCTCCCCGATGGATAATTCGTGCGCGAGCCGAAACGCCACACATCGGCAGCTTGTTCTGCGGGCTTGATCTGCTGGAGCAGCACTGGGCTTAAAGGGCTTGTGGCGATCAGCAAGCGGTTTGTCCTGACTGATGGATTAGCTACATTCAATTAACAATCCACACACTATCTTTATCCCTTCTGGCCAGTACCAGGCCGGTACGCCGTACCGGTGTCCCGGTGAAGATGTATTTATTGATAAAAATCATACCGTTGACGGACAGCCGAACACGGTGCGTCTGTTTTTGCTTGTTGTTTATTGATTTATATGAGCCAATTATCGCATGTAACAAGCAGCACTATCCGGAACAGTGGTGTGTTTTTTTGTTTATCAGGTGGAATGGACTATATATTAAGGTACATGTTTGGTTATGCTGCAAGGTGCTAGGTGCTGAGGGTTTGCAAAATGAAGCTAGTTTACCATGGTAAAGGTCGTTCGTGGTCGTTAAATTAGTCAACAACAACAAGCCACACGCGGCATTCCGTTTAGCGTTCCGTTTACCCGGTTTCGGGTTCTGACACGTGGTCCCGTTGGATTTTTGTTGCTGTTTGGGGCGTGATCTTTTATTTTGCCTGCCAGGGCAACTCCGGTACAAAAATGATTGACACGGAACGGGGTTGTGGATCAATTTTCTCTTACTTCTCACTATTATTTATTCTTTGCTTCCGGAAAATTTTCGTTGTGTGTTTTTTGAAAAAATATATTTTAGACTCTATTTGGCAATGTTTGCAGAATGGTGCGTATTTATGGCGTGTTTTTCTATTGCTATTCTATTCCCATCCGCCATTTGTTTGGCATCGAGGGGTTTGTATTTTGTTGAATAAAATCAATTTCTAAACGGTGTGTGTCCTGCCAAAACAAAATCCTGTTTTCCCAATTCGGTGCCATATTTCGCTCGTTGTGGCACATACATTATTACGTGTGGGGGCTGGCAAATAACACAAAAACGTTCAAATCGTTAGACAAGCAAATGAATAGCAAATAAAACAACACGCAACAACGCACAGGAAAGCCGGCATTCGGGCGCTTTCGCTTAATATTTGCCTAACGAAACTTACCGTACGCCACGTGCGGGCACGAAGGACCTGAGGTGGTATGGACCTGGAAGTGAAATAAAATGTATTGCTAAAGTATTTCACGCCATAGCATATACATATATAATTGTTTTCCCTTTTGCAACGATGGGAACTCCCTGTGTCAAAAGAGTCCGAAATAGAGAAATGGGGCGATTGTTTGGACAGTAAATATAAAACACGCTGTGGAAACTTTAGCTGGCAATAATATTTTCGACGCGTTTGGTTGATGTATTTTTAAGACGGACGAAATTAATGTTGAGTTTAACATGGAACAAAAGTACGCCACACTGCGCTGCTATATGACGGGCAGGAATGGCAGATCTTCTTTGCCATATTCACAGGTCATATTCACATCTCAGTAGTTAACAAAGTGGAAAAATTAATCGTAGAAGGCGTAGCGATCCGGTGGGATCCGAATAGTACCATATATTATGAACTGCTTTCGAGTGGGCAAACTGGAGATCGATATCGAATCCAGGTAATATGTTTGAAGAAAATATTGCAAGAAAGCTAAACGTGGAGATTTGGTCACTTGAATTTTAGATTGTGCACCCCGGAACGGTGTTTGATTATGTCTTCAACTTGCCTTTTATCTGTAACATCCTTCATCTCTAACTACTGGAAAGCTAGTGGAAGCCTGTAAGCTAAAGATGGTCACGCTATGATTGATCGATTGATGGATCTGGATGGAGAGAACGTTGATCTAATATCATAATATCGAGTAACGTCCGTCCCTCAGGGCATGAATTCCTGGGTTGCCAATGCGTGAGCTCGAATATCTGACGAATACTGGAGAAATGCTGGATGGATATCGACGATTATCCTGATGTTCTGTGCTGGACGCATTTGTCAGTGACTTAGTGTCGCTAGCACATGTAGTTCGTGTAGTACTTGAGTGCTTAACCGGATGAATACTGAACCAAACTTCTCAGTAATATGAGCTATTGCTTTCTGAAATAGCCTGAAAAAGCCAAAACTAGCATTCTAGCGGTATAGCGGCTCGATCTAAAACCTCTAACCCTAAGATATTGAGAAGCAACTCGGTTGATTCTTTCTACTCGATTGGCGTCCACTTTTCGGTGGCCCCGTACATGACGGAGTCGTAGTTGGACGCGTAGTCTCAGCCCATCGATTGAATCACCCACTGGTGACATGTGTTGGTAGCACTTGAGAGTCTGATAGTTGAGAGAGAGAGAGAGAGAGAGAGAGAGAGAGAGAGAAAGAGAGAGACCGCACACGAGAGTTGTCAATTACGTCAGCAGACAGCTTCGATTATAATGTATTAATTGACTGCTGTTTTGGAAGCGTTGTTCGCGAAACGGAGTGCGCAAAACGGTTTCGCACATGGTTCCTGGCTGGCACGTCAGTCAACTGTCATATTTCTCTTAGCGCGCCTGTACTCTTTGCTGATGTTTTGCGAATTGGGAGCGCAAATAGCGTCACCATGGTGATGTTGGGCTAAGGATGGCAGGAGTATGCAATACTCTCGAATCCGCGCGAAAATAATCTTTCTAGCTTTGCTTTTGTTTAACATTTTGCTTGAAGTGCTCAGCCAAAATCACTGTAAAAGAAGCGAACAGATGTTGTAATCGCGCAATATCCCGACCGTTTCGCTACAAGGGATGTGGGGTTAAAAGGGATTGACAAGCTGTCCAGGGTGCAGTAGTCCTGTTTTCGAAGCTGCTACTAATTCCGTTCTGCTCGACCAGCAAGGGAGTCCAGGATGGGATGCATTAAGGAAGTTTGGCAAATGTATTCTCCAAAGCATTTTGACTCTCAAGGCACTGGCGTCACGCATTACTGGCACTTAAGGCTTTTTTTTGTAATGTTCGGTGGATGTATTGTTTAGCAAACCGTGGTAGTAATATCGCTTACAATCAATTCATATGTCACCTAGTGCGAAAAATTGAAACCGCATACAGTGCTGTGGGCGAAGGGTTCCGAATATGGCCGGGGGAATTTCATAAACGCCCTTTGCTGCAATTTTCACGAAACAAATCGTGGCAATGCTTATGGGTATGGGTCACCAGAACACTGGCCTGGGCCTGGGGTGGGATTCCAAATCACATTTGCAGCACGAAGAGCAGCAGTTTTTGGGTTAAATGGGCACGCGAGCGATGAAGTGAAGTCGACACTCGTGGTCGGCTGCGGGATGCTTTTCAAAACAGTAACACAAGATCGTCATCACCCGCCACACTGGGCCCTGCCACAGACAAATGGACAACCGGAAAGAAGCTGACCATTCGAATGGGTTTTCCCCCCGAAGGGTTCGTAGGGCCTTCGCCTTCAATTCCCGCCCTGTCAGCGTGTGATATGATTTATCGGGCGATAATGGTTTGTTGTTGTAAATTTCGACCGCACGTCTAATTTCGAAATGGTTTGACATCCACCGGGGGATGTTTTCACGGTGTGCGCGGCACGGGCACTCGGTTGGCTACACCGGGAAAGACATAAATCCTTCGCTTCACTTGTACGCGGTACACACACGCTCGTGGTAATGGTGCAAGGAAATTGGCCGTACGGAAGTGTTGCGCCGTTTGCGGTTCTTATGCGAGTGTATTAATAATTGCAGTGTAGATATTATCGTTCAACTCGATGAGTGTGGTCGATACATTTGATGGCCAAGAAAAACATTATTCTATAGTAATTTTATAAACCTTTTTTCGAAACTTGTATACCATTTTTCATCCAAACATCAGTAATAATATAAAAATTCACAAGAAAGAAATTCGCAAAACGTATAATAGAAACAGTTTTAATAGAAAAAAAAACAGGAACTCATTTGTTCCGGTTGTGGTCTGCATCATTACTAGTCTTTGGATTGTCGAGATTTTTTTTTGATAATGATTAGAATATCGTCAAAAACACTTCACATCTTGAAGGACTAAAGATAGAGTCGATTCAAGATAATCTAGAGAAGAAACAGTTAAAGTATTAACCAAACTCAAATAATTTGTTCAGCGAGTTTTTGTATTATTTTTAATTAATAAACATTTTTTGATTCTATTTAAAGTTCTTTTGGGTGTATGCCACTCTATTAAAATAATTCGTCAGAGTTTTTGTGAAAAATAACATAGTTTATAATTTTTTTAAACTCACTTTAGTCAAACTTTGATTTACTTTACATTTTCCAATTTAATAATCAACAATATTTGACAAAAGTAAACAAACGTTATCATCCATTCGCGCATTGATGTCTCTTTCGTCTGAACGCTGGTATGAAATTAGTTGATATTCGTCTGTTAAAAATTAAACTATGCAAAACGTTTAACAGTTTATTGAGGATTATCAAAATAAGGCAGTATGGACATTCGAATCAAAAAATTGTAGCAAAAAGTAATTATTGGTGCATATTAAAAAAGTGGTACAAATAAATCTATTTAGCACATCATATCACATCATACGACCTACTAGATCGTTAAGCAAAAAAAGGATAAAAGGCTTCTTCAATCAAATAGATCTTCAAATTGTTTACTTGTAGCAGAAGCATGCAGTGGGAAGATGTTAAAAATTAATGTATTATTAATTATTTATTAAACAAATTATTTTAAAAAATTTAAAAGACTAGTTAAAAACGTAATACAAACATCAATAAAATATGCCGTTTATCGATTTATATGCCCTTATTATGTTGTTAGTTATCTCGTTTCAATAGTATCTGTATTAAATCCTCTTTTCCCTACTCCTGTGAACCTCATAAAAATATTTATTATATTTGTTTAGTATCACATTACCGATTCACATATTATGTACTTATTTTCCCATTTTTGTTGATAAATGGTTTCTTATGTTACACACTGTAATGCACCGTTTACTTATTCGCACGATTTATGCTTGCGATTTATATGCTGTACGCTTTCATCGTGAACAGGCCAGGTACGATTGCAAATATAAGCAGCAGCAGTTCAACAGTGTGGCTACAGTGTGTTCTAATAGCATCAGGAAAACATAAAAGTAAAAAAAATAATAAACGCCCGAAACATTAACCCAACCGTTCAACGTCATCTTTACCATCTTGAAAGCACACGTGTATGTGTACGGGCGAGAAGGAGGCATATTTCCGGGAGTTTTCCCGCCCGCAAATATAAGCGCATGTAGCGCATGGTAACAAAAGGTTTTCTTTTTTTTTTTTGGTTTTTTTTTCACTCCCTCATCTTGCCGCCGGCAGCACACAATCCACCTTTGGCGCGCCTTTTTGTGTTGGTGTCGTGTCGCAGCAAAAATAAAGAAGCAAACCCCTTTTCGGTGACACGGCTCACCCCCCTCCGGGCAAGGAGGGGTTTTTTGAGTAGATTTTTAATGAATGATTTTTGGATTAATTTATATAAATAAAATTAAAATTAGCTCAATTTCCTCGTTTGGCACCCGAGGTTTTTGTGTGTGTGTGTTTTTTTTTTGTTTGCAGCGCGAAAGAAGTGGTTCGCTGGGCGCACCATGATACTGTCGCGACCAACCCACCGGAATGGAGGGTTTTCCTGTTCCTTTTTTGTTGTTGTTGCAGTTGTGCCTGTCGTCGTCCTCGTCGTGCTCGTCCTCGTTGTGATGAGCGTTGTTGTTGTGCTGCTGTGCTGTTGAGAAGTAGCACCCTGGAGCAAATTTGTCATGGTATGTGCCTGTTATGCCCATTTATCATCCCGTGCGGTGTGGTGCAGATAAATCGAGGCTTCTGGGGAGTTTTTTCTCTCTTCTTTCTGTTGTTGTTGTTGTTGTTGTTGTTGTTGTTGTATGGAGAGAATCATCCCCGAGCATTCTCACCCAGCCGCTGATGGCATTGGTTTGTGGTGGTGTGGCGTGATTTTTATTACAAACTTATGTGTGGATACCAAACAGCGCTAGACCCAGCGCTTCCCCATTGGGTTTTGGTCACCGGAAGTCGCTGGCGCTTGTTGAAATGGCACTTGTAATTATGCCATCTTTGTGAGTGTATATATATATATACATTACGTACATAGAAGTAATGGGTTGGGTGGGTTGGGTTGGCTGAGTTGGCATCATTCACGCTTCTCCCAGCAATTTACATACCGATCGCCTTTGGCCTTTGGTTTTTCTCATTTTGCAAGTGTTTCGGGGTCAGACACTGTCTAACTAGACGGGGTGTGTGGTTGTAAATGGCCGCTAGCGATGCGCCTGCCCATGGCGGAAGTAAGGGTTATGGTGAACCCGAATGCTGATTTCGGTTACAATGCTTTTGTGTTCTCACACTTATTCTGCTGCTGCTGCTACTGGGGTCTACGTTAGATGTTCTTCGACATTGTCGTCAGCTTGCGCTTACGTCGTTGTGGCCCACCTCCCCCCCCACTCCCCCCCCCCCTCCCGGAGGCATAAAACGTCTGACGGTGTCTAACGTCTAATGGGTGTTGTTGGGAAGAGCGCGCCGCAAAAATATCGCGCACGAAAAGCCGCGAAGGATAGGCGGCAAAATAATTCCACCCGGTAACAACAATATAGGGATATAAAGGAACGAGTGAAACAGCAAAAAAAAAAAAGGAACCCACACATACACGGGCAAAGTGGAGGGTTTTCAATTAAAATATTTTCTAAATTGGATTGATGGCGATTCAGAGATAAACACATTTTACACTTCATTAATGCCGTGTTGCATTGTGCCCTTTTGTTTTGTTGTGTTTCGAGTGTTCCCGGTCCCGGTGCCGGCCCACCCTCGCGAACACCGCGGGCTGAAGGTGTATAAGGTTGTTGGGATCCTTTTTTTTTATTTGTTCCTTTTGCTTTTTATATTTTTTTTTGTTTTTGTTTTGTCACACTGTTTGGGTGTTGGTGGTCGGTTGGAGTTTTTACTTTACCGTTGGTAAAATGGGTTTGATGGAGTTTTCTCTCTCTCTCTCTCTCTCTCTCTCTCTCTCTCTCTCTTTTTGTCCCATCTTATCGCAGCTGTAGCTCTTAATCCCATTTTACGGACATTGGTTTGCTGCACCTGGATTATGTGTAAATCTAAATGTCTCATGTAAATGGTGTCCGAGGCTGGGGATTTTTGTTTTCGGACGACTAATTTTGTGATGAACTGGATGTTTGCTTGACGTTGGAGGAATAATTGCGTTAGGAAATACTTTTTTTACTACATTGAGAGCGAGATGGAACTGTTGCATATTTAATAAACTACTCACAACTTGTACGATGAGTCAATAATATTTAATATGTTTTATTATAATAGTTTTAAAGATTTGTTTTAGTGTTTTATAATATAAATTTTATAGCGTCGGCAAAAATGACCTTTTCTGTAACAAGTTAAACGTATAATATCCGTACTATTCGATAAGCGATCGGTAATATCTACATAACTAGAATTTACCTAGCTAAAATACAACAAAAAAATGAACATTGTAATCACATCAGTCCTAATGAGGTTAAAATGTATGGCATCATTTGTAATACATAATATTAAGTGATTAAATAATTACCTAGAATAGACCTAAATTTTACCTAAAATCATGTGCCTTATTTGCAATAAACCAAATGAAATTTAAAAATAATTAAAAAAAATTGGTAAATTGGAAATAAATACATCTTAGTTCGTTTGATGAATCCATGCAACAAAACAAAATTCAATATTTTGGAGGAAAAATTTGCTCTATTTCATTTTCACACAGAGGAAAACTTCATTTTCACTTTAGTACATTAATCAAAAAAGCTTCTCTTTCAGGGAGTATTTTCGTTTCAATAACGCTAGAAATAATAAATAAATTACTGATTTTTAGCTAGATTTTATTGAAATATGTAAATATGTTGAAATATGATCAAAGTATTTAAAACTTGGTGTTTGGGTTGTAAAGCAGGTAACTGCAAACTGAATTGGATTGCAACAAATTGAAGCAAATAAAAAAAAAACAAAACAAAACAAAACAAAAAAGAACAAAACATTAATAAGAAGTCACTGTACAAAATTAAAACCCCAGTGTTTGTTAAATTAAACAAACAATTGTTAAAAAAGCCGTGAGGGGATAGGAATTGGATAATCTTTGTTCAAACTTAATTATCATCAAAAGAAATAACTTAACTTAAATGCCAAAGAATTAAGACTTTAAAATCAACCTAATGTCTCTATTTAACTATTAATTTTATTTATATTACACCACTTTACTCCAACAGGAAGGTGTCAAAAAAAAATGTAAAGCACAAAACATTTGCTGCCGTTTGACAATTTCATGGCAGCACCTACATGTTTATGACCCGCTGTTACACTTTCTTCAACCAGCTTTCCCTGGTGCAATTTCATTCGCAAACTGCCAGCACAGCACAAAGCTGCTTGTAGACAAGCGTGCCGCTAGTACCAGGTCGTAATATGTGTATATCGAAATTTCAAAACCCTTTACGACTATTGGCAGTGCGTCACCGCCAGCCAGCCATTCGATTGCCGTTCGCTATCCGGTTGTCACCGGCTGGCAACCAAGCCAAATATCGAAACCCATCGGTACCAGCAGTGTGTGCCAATATTATTACAAGCAGGTTGAACTATTTCTAACTCCTTCGCCCGCGTGCACCCGATCGGCACCCCAAAGAAGGCCAAAGTTAATATACGCCAACTTTTTGTCATTCTGCCAAGATGTTTGAGTTTTCGCCGGTACTGTTGTTGCTTGTTTTGCTGCCCCATTCTGCTCACTTTTTAATATTTTGATCCATTTTTGTTAGGAAAATGTAGAACAACAACTGTGTACGTGTTGCGACTCAACTGGAGCGATTCGGTTGTAAGATGGAGAAGGGTGAAAGATCGTAGCGAAAAAGATCGATTAAGGAATTGCGCACGTCGCAAACTCTTTCCGTCCAAGCGAGTCCAGGCCACTTTTGTAAAGTTTTCAATTTTACACAACCCCGGCCACGGTTGCGAGCGGTTCAGAAACAGATTCGCCACCACCATCGTCGTTTGTGCTTCCAAAACGTGCCAAGTGCCAAATGACGGCTAGATGCTGCTTGTACCGCGTCTCTCAGACGGGCAGCCGGTGTGGAGTGCTAGTGCTTGTATCGTTTTCTTGTTTAACGCCTGGAAACAAGTGTCTTTTATAACAGTGAATTTCCTCGCGACGTTGCTGCGCTCGCGTTGCGAATCTTGGTTTTGCGCGCTGCTAATGGTGTGTCGCACCCGGAAAACAAGGGAACCCGACGGTGGAAAAGCGCGAGCATGCGAAAAGGGTTGAAGTGTACAACGAAATCGAATTAAATTTTATAAATATTACCCCTACGCCCCGGACCACGCCGATTCGGTACGGCGTCGTTTACTGCACTCCGCGAACGGTGTGCGCCACCTTGTCGCGCGCTTAAAACCAGGATCACCCGTGAAACAGTGAATCGGGGTTGTTTGGCATTTCTACTACCGACAAACGCGGTGCGGAAGCAACCGCCCTGTGGGGTTGATAGTGGCTTGCTTGCCGCGACAATAGATCGGCCGTAGCGTAAAACAACCCCCGGGGCGGTGTCTCCGTGTTGCTGTGCCGGTAAACAGGAGGCGAGTCTTTCGATTCGCTAATTTGTTATGTGGGGTGTCAGTTGGTATTATTGTGATTTTAATTTAAATTTAACCATATGCTGCAGCTACTCAAATGGTGCTTAAAAACTTTGCCCCAGCACGTTGTCGCGTTCTCTTCGCGCTCCCTTTTTTTTTTTCTTTACGGGCGAGATGTGCGTGTTACCCGACTCACACACTTGGTGTGGTGCAGGAGTGTTTTCGGCACCACTTAGGTTTGCAAGCAGGTTGATAGCTTACAATATAAAGATGTTGGCTCCGTTTGTGACTGTCAGATAACAACGGTGGCAATTTTCGTGTAGCCGTGTTACCTTTTTCGGAAGCAATTTTAGGAAATGGTTCTGGTTGTTAAATTAATTATGTATCTTTCTCTACTGTATTCAGTCTATCTGCACTATATTGCTCTAATAATTTAATGCTCGTTGAACAAATAAGGTGTATGGAAATTGTTGATCTCAACTCACCTACAAAGCGACGACCGTATAATTTGTAATTAGGTTCATACAATGCGCGATTGATCATTCTTTATTTTCATCTTTAGTATCTTACAGTCGTACTGATGTGGCATCATCATAACACATATCTGTAAATAATTTAATAATTTAATAATGTAAGTAGGGTTAATAATATGGTAAATTAAATAAACAAACAAAATACGTAATATAACTACAATTCTTAAAGTAATTACGATAAATAAAATAAATAACCGAACATATCCGTGATAAGGCAAAATGCCTTGTGTAGATTGTTCAGCTCAAATAAGGCTATCAATACGGCAAATACGCCGTCGTAATTAAATACAAATAAATAAATAAAATAAAATGACATAAAGAACTATTTAACAAACATTGGATGCATCGATAAGGAATAAAGGATAATTTGTAATGTTAAGAATTTTAATTAAATCTCGTTTCTTTCTAATCAGAATTAAAATTCATTAAATTAAACACCATCCAGAAAGGTTAGAATGGAAGTTACAAAAGTATTACATTTGTCCATTGTATACTCCTAATTCTATCTAAATGTTTTATTAATGTCACCAATCCGATTCCAAGAAGCTCGATTCAGAGCAGCAGTCATCGCAATACGGCTGCATCTGATCTTTGACATGTTCGACTCGACCCGAGACTTGAGCATCTAGCCAAAGATGCTCGATGTCCACTTTTAAAATTGAAATTATTAAATTCTTTTGCAATGCAAAGAAGAATATCCTTGGAAATAGATGAAATAACCTCATCTATTAATTATTAGCTACTCATTTTAATAGGTACGAATCTCACCAATTTTAGCGACGATTCTCCTTTAACTGATTGAAGTGAAGCACGTGTTGTTCAAATTTAAAACAAAAAAAAAATTCAATTATATTGCCATCAGCAGCACAGAACCAGGCAAGTCAGACAAATCGGATGGCACTGTACACATGTACCGTTCAAACAAATCATCAATCAAAACTATTGCTCCTTCACAATTGTTCATCAACTGTCTCGGCTTCGCCGAGGCATACAAGCATTAGCCAGTTGCTATTACGCGCGAAGTGTACACTTTTTTTTCGGATTTTGCATGTTACGCATGACATGGACGGGGAGTGACTTTTGACAGCTGTGCACGGCGAAACACTATCTAGCTGCTGGCCGTTATTTGGCCATGGTATTAGTGTTGTTTTAAGCACAGGCGTTGAAGTCAATTCACATTGCTGTGTGGCTTACTGCTGATTTGCCGACCGACCGAGAGGGATGGGTGAAACGCGGGAAAGGAATGTCTAATTTCTCGATAGTTAAGTCGGTACACGTGTCCGTACGGATGTGCGAGCGCACGTACATATGTACACATTCGCTTCGGGTGTACAGCGTGCCGTACGCGTGGGGTTGTGACGTAGGTATGTAGACTTGCGATAAAAAGCCGATCATGACACTAATGAATACGTCGTCCAAAATCAAACCGGGCCATCAAATCAAGAGGTCAAAGGACCTTGTGCTTGCCGGGAGGGAGGGTGAGCCCGGTAATCTTCGGCGTTTGGTAGGTTTTATGATGCAATCGGTCGGTCGGTTCGCGGATGGGATTGCGAATCACCCAAAAGCGGTCAGATGGATGAGGGGGGAGGAGGGGGG
>CM032178.1:22418462-22486885 GCA_018908115.1 Anopheles rivulorum
CAAGACTCTGGTTACAGTTCTCTTTCATTTCTGCTAGGTCGCTTTTGCTCTCCATTGCCGTATCAACTATAATTAGTGTCTCAATAAGTTACCGAAATTGATTCAACGAAAGATTGGCCGCTTGCTGTCTGGCATTCGATGTGTGTATTTTTGGTGCGTTTTTTTTCCATGTACGCCAAGAGAATGACGACGGCCCGATGGCCCCCTTAGCAACTAAGTGACTATGTTGGTTTTGTTTACAGTGTTACACTTTTTCCAGTGCGTGGAAGTGGTGAAAAATCCGTCAAAAACCATTCCGAACCGACACGGAAAAGTTCTCACTGTATCATTGTGACAGCTTCAAGTGGTTTAGGGTTGCCGCTAGGCAAAGTCTATGGCCCGACAAGCGTGTACCCGGTCCGCCGATCGCCGCATGTGCTCTGTTTGTCATAATGGAGTAATTTGTTTAAAGTGACTCCGACACTCGGCGACACGGCCGTGGAATTGCGAGCGGATAACATGATCGCTCGGGTGCAACATGATTTGGACCATTTGCCGCCTAATGAATTTAAGTAAGTACGCTGCGCGTTTTGTCGACCGATGATATGAAATGATCGGAACAGCAGTGTGTTTTCATGGGGCTTCATTTTTCATAGTCATGATCGCTGCGACTCCGTGTGTGACACGATCGTAACAAATGATGTTAAGATCAGGATGGGAAGCGACATTGCATCTGGTAACGCGGTATTCGTACGGGCCTGGTAATGGTACCATTTTCTCCATCATACACCGTACGCTCTCAAACCGTGTACGATTCCCTCCAACGTATTCGCTCGCACGAAGACTGCTGGCGGCTTGTTTATTCCCATTTCCATTTGCCCTCTTCAAAAGCTCATCTGGCAGGTAGGAATGTAGTAAAAGTTGCGCTAACGCACAGCACGATTTGTCATTGCAAACATCATAAACATTAGTCCGCTTTACCCAACCTCGGCGACCAGTAAATCACTTACTGAGTCGTAAACGTTAACCAGCGCCATAAAGTGTGTGGCTTCTTTGTCACCTTACGGTTGGACCCATAATCGGTGAACAGTGTTTTCTAGCGTGATGGGGCCAGTTGTTGAGCTGTGTACAAAGGGACCGTGGTTACGGGGGTGTTTCTGTACTGTACATTAATGCTTAGCGTTTTGTCTAATGAATATAAGGTGAAGAAAAAAAAAAATCTGTATACCTTTAGAACATTGGACAAAAGATTGGAAAAGTACGACGTTCTATTGAAACAGAGCTAGATTTTCCCATTTTCCATTTACATGTTCATTTCCATTTGCGGATGAGTCACCACAGATTACCCGAAGTGGCAGTGGCGGTGTTTCTTACGCTTCCAAACAACCGTTCGGCTGTCAGGTATTCTTGTCCAACTTTAAAGTGTTGGCAAACAAATGCTGGTAAGCAAGAATTCCAATGTCCCCCGTGTACGGACCCGTTTTAAAGCTTGATGGAGTTTTGTTTGCTGTCCTGCATGTTTTGGAGTGAAACGGTAGAGTTATTAACATCGCAGGCGCAGGCTCATCGAGCGGAATGGGATTTGTCTGATTGACGTCGATCGTTCGGCTGGCAAATAGCGAAACGAAGTGGAATGTTTCACGTGTCGTTGCATAGCCAAAAGCACGCAAAGATGTTTGTCGGGCAAACAGTGCTGTTTGCTGCACAGGGAGGAAGGAAGAAACAAGGTGGTAATATATGTGGTAAGGATGATGACGTTAAGCAATTTACCAGAAAAAAACTATATAGGATTAGATATGGGAGTTCTTAAGCCTGGTGGTAATTATAATTCAGTAAATAAGGTTGATTTTTTTGATACTGTACTTTTTTGAAGTTTTGGGTTTTGTTTCACACAGACAGAGTTCCTTATTCTATTCCTACTAGATAATGAGAACTCTTTTGGTGCTTATCTAAAAAATGCTTTATTACAATTTTAGACAATTGTTTTTGTTAAAATACCTTGCTGACTTAAAAATCCGACGACTTGGAAGAAATTTAAAATTTCGGGATTTTAATGAGTATGAATAAAAAAATAAATAAATAAGTATAATTTTCGTATTTCTGTGTTTATTTTCTCGTTTATACCAGTGTATGCTAGAGATTTTATTATTTTTTTTAATTTCTGTTTAGAACTCGATTTTACGCAAAAGAATTTTCACCAAGACAGCTTTAATTTTGTTATTCTAAACGTTAATCACAGCTATATTTTCATCATTAAAAGGGATTTTTTTCTGCGCACAAAATGAGCTTACGGTGCAAGCGTGCGGGTCAAACCAAAACCCATGCCATATTTATCATATTCTGTCAACACATAATACCTCGAAGCTTTTGCTGGGGTTTTCGGTTTCCGGAAAAGCTGGCGCTGGGCTCCTATCAAATACCCGCCGATGGTCTAATAGACGGCACAAGCGCGTTAATTACGTTCAACAATTGGTTCGCATTCCGCTGGAGGCCGTGTACATATGCCGGTGTGTGTAAGTTGTGTGTTTGTTGACGCATACACACGCCGAGGGAGGGAAAAAGCCACCCGAATGCGCTGCAACTGCAGTGCACTGACCACACACCCCCTAAAAGAAACATGTGTCGACTAGGGATGGCGAACGCGATGCTGGCGACGGTGGTAGCATGACCTATAACATCTAATTCCTTGCCGTAATTCCCAGCAACAGCAGGAGCGTGCTGTTTAACATGCAGCCCTCCGGTATCCATTATCAGCATCATCGCGAAGCGCAACCGAAATGATACCCGGGGTAAATGTGGTGTTACAGTGCAGCAGGCTCAATGTCTGACCACCAGATGACAGTTTTCCAAAACGGTATCCGTACCATAAAATTGTGGCGGTTTTAAACCGGGGGTCGAAACCGGAGTCCTCCCAGAGGGTCGGTAGGAACGGATTGTTGCAGATGGAACATCACCGGACGGCCGAGCCGAGTAGGCGTGTTTGTGTGTGAACTGGTGAGAATTAAGGTTTAGGTTTAGCTTCGGTATGCCCTAATGCCCGCTGTCGCAATCCCCGATGCCGCGATCGAGTCGCCACATCCTAACACCTAATTAACGCGACAGTCGGAAAATGCCGGAATTGCCGTATAAGCTGGGTACGGCAGGATCGGGCATGAGTATGGACATAAATAAAAAAACAAACACACACACAATCAGATAACAGATTTTGGGAACGAAATGAGTGCACCAATTCGATCAGGAATGGAGCGGGATGTCCGGGAACCAAGGGGTTTGAGATGATTGTTTTTCGAGCTCTAAATGCAGCCGGGTACCGAATGTCCCGTAGCACGCAGCACGTGTTCGGTTCGGGGACTGCATGTGTTGTTTCAATATGGTGCGTTGTTATTGGTACAACGTTCCGATCGGTGATCTTTCAGGACTGCTGAGATAAGAACTTTTTTTTTCGGACGGAAGTGTCTGCGGGTGTGATCGATGTGGCCCATCAGTTAAAATTGATCACTACGCTTCTTAACACGTTCGAGTGATAGGTGAAGATAGGTGATCGGAAAATACACGGGTGTTGTTGTTGAAAGGGTCTTCAGGAAGAGTGATTCATTTGGAGAGTTAAGTTAGAAGTCATTCAAATTGTGAGTTAAAACTGAAAAGCTCTTAAATTCCTCAATTCAGTATCTTTTAGGAATGTTGATTTTACATATTTTTGTATGATTTCTGTGAAGTTCTTTAGTTTTATCAAATTAATACTTCAACTGAGTCCATTCTAACTAGTTGCGAATAATTTTTTAGCCCAATCGGTGCTACAGTAAATACAGTCAATTGCTACCGATTCTCTGGGAAAATTGGTAACTTTAGTATAGATTCCTTAGGAAGATTTAGGTTATTTCATTTATGTAAAAAACAGGAGTGGAATCAGAGCCTTTCATTATTCTTGGAACAGTAGAGGATTCATTCATCTTTAAGGTTTCGTGATTTGAGGTAGATTTGAGAGATTCGGAGTCGATCGTTAGGTTCAATTCACTCACTGATTAGAAATTCTAGTCTCAAAGATTTTTAATGTTTCGTTAATCTAATGACTTAGGAATTATGCTTACGCGAGGGATGACATGACAAAAAATAAATAAAACTTGCGTTTAATAATAGTAACAAATGCCATACAAATGAGAGAGCTTAAATTATGATACAAGATTTAAAGAAGTGTAAAATTTTTAATTCCTCTACTAACTGAAACAAATTATCAACTGATGAAGCATTTTTTTGCCATGCAACAACACCTTGGCATAATTGGTTAAAAGGCGCAAAGCAAACAAAACACCGGAAAGGACATTCGAAAGCGTGGCCATGGTCTCAAATGCAAATCATTACCCAATTAAGCGGATAGTCGTGATTTCAAACAATCGTTTTTTGAGCAAGGGCGCCCAATTGTAAGGGCGTACGCGGGCTGGTTGGCTGGCTGATCTCGGTCGTCCAAAGGACTGTTGAAATAAGAATCGCAAGACTGGCACAACAGCGGACAAGCAGTACTGCTTCGTGAAGGAAGCGGTTGACTGATATGCAAATGTACGGAGAAGCGCAAAATCTTTGCCCCTTGCTCGAAGCCAAACCCAGCCAGCTCGGTCGGAAGAGCGAAACGGAGGACGCCACAGTGCGGAAGCTTCTCATCGTGCTATTGGTTTGATTGCGTTCTGCAAGTTGGACAGCGAAGAAAAATATCACCCAGTAAGTGAGTTGACACCCCCGGTGCCATTTCCATTTGGGGCGCGTTGTTGGGAGGCGCCTTCCAGCGTAAAGAGGACGAGCAGGGCTTTCGGGAACATCAATTCTGAAGAAAATGACAACTAGCTGTAGAGTCCATCAAGGCAAAGGTGGAGTGTGGCGGGGTTGGAGAAGGCAGAACCCATCACTGGTGAACTGGAAATTGGAAATCACTTTCGGGACGGTTTTTGGGATGTCTGTGCCTTTGGGTTGTTGGGCGCGCGCGCGCTCGCTCGCTCGTTTCACTTCGCTCGTGAATGGCCAGTGCTGTCGTTCCGTTTTCGATGTGGCTCGTTTTTTTTCTTCTTACGTTGCGTTGCTGTTTGCTGCTGCCCCGGGGTTTTGTTTCTGTTATGCTTCTGCCCGACCTCCAGGGATGGGGGGCCAGGCGCCGTGTTTCGCCGTGTGACAGGCGGTCGTTTGTGGAGTTTTATATGAAATCCTCCTCTTTGATGTTGCAGTGTTTTTGTCGTTTCGATTCGAAGACCAGCGAAACGATCCTCCTTAAAATTACTACAAAATGAAATTCGTTCCGAAATAAAAGCGCCATCCCCGGCCATGTCATTTCGTTTGATTTGATCTTGGAGATGGAGAAGCATGAAATAAAAGGAGTTGGCGCAAAAAAAAAGGAAACAAAAAGAAAAACAAACTAAACGCCAAGAAAAATATAAAGCAAGACAGACAAGAGACATTGCCCGGCCATTCGGTCGATGAAACGGTACGTGGTAAGAAGCTGCTGGAAGCTGCCGGAACGGCGCTCGCCGAAGCTTCACAGAAAAAGGTTTTTGCGAACGTAACGAATTCACCATGCCCTACAAGGCAGCGGGCGCAACTGGAAATAATAAAAACAAAAAAACAACGAAGCATAAGCTAAGGAAAATGAGGTTTCCATTTCGATTTCAGATCCTAATGGGCATTTGGCATATTTGGAGGCGCAATGAAGGGAAGTATAAAACGTGGACGTAAACACAAAGCAAGGCAGCGCAACTACTGCTCGGGAACAAAAGCGTAAGATACCCGTGCAGACACCAGTATGGAGACGGACCCAGGACTCGGACCAAAACTGTACGAAAGGCGGGCACGGTGCCGCCGTTGTAAATTGGTATCAAATAAATTTAATCAAAGCGTCGCATGAAGAGTCAATTTTTCTTCGGTACAACTCATCGCCGATGTTAAGTAGCTTACGGATGTTACGGAGCGCTACGAATGATCGAAGAAATGCATTTACTGTAATGAGACACACAGGCGAACACACAAACGTTCAGATTTGGGGAAGGATTAGGAAAATGAAGCAAGGGCAGGAGAGACAGAGAGAGGGAAAAGGATTTGGAATTAGAACTTTAGAGCTGATTAAAGCCAATGGGGTTTGTGTAAGATTGAAAATTTGGTGATGGTTTTTTTGTTTTATTACATCTGGTTTTTAAAAAGGAGTGTTGTGTTTTGTATGCTTTTGATTTTGATGTTTTCTTGAGCTGTACTGTATCGTTTGTCTCTCTAAAGAGGGCAGTTTAAGTAACATTTTATGATTTATTTAAATAAAATTTCCTAACTAAATCACTTCATTCTTTTTTTTAATATTTTTTCATTCTATTATTGGTACATGAATCAATAATTCATATAATTAATTTAGCTAATAACCTTCACAACTTCTTTATGTTATAGTTTTTTAACTTGGTTTTTTATTCATTTATTTGTAATTTATTTTTTATATTTTGCTACAACTGATTTTCTCCTTTTTTCTATTACAACTGCTTTAACATGATTTAGTAAATTATAATCATTTGTTTGTTTAAGCCATAAGAGAACTTTGTATTGTGTTTTTTTTTCTTTTATTCTTAACTTATTGGTTCTTTTACTTTTTTGTTATTGAATTTATAAATTTTCTTAGCAAGTGCAAAAAGAAAAACTTATTTAAACTTTTGCACTGTTTGTTTTTGAAAGATATATGGCCATCAACTGCCGGTCCTGTAGCAAATAGAGATAGTCGTGGCCCAGGAAGCTGAATTTCTCAGTCGTTCCGGATATTTACTTCGAAAACAAAAGTTTTTATCTGAAATTCAATATGAATTATAAAACTTTTAAAACGATTTCTAGTTTTTGTTCAAAATGACTTGTTCTCTAAATTTGGGAAAAAATATATAAAATCTTTCTTTATCTTCTTTAGTTTTATTTCTCTTTAATTTTAACCTTGTCAAGATAACACATAATACATTCCCGGAAAAAATGTTGCAAAATTAAGCTGCTTAAACGAGAGTTTTAAAAGCTATTGCTATTGTATCAACTATCGGAACAATTAGGTGAAATTATTTACTTCCTTCATATAACGAAATACAAATTGAGACATGAAAGGTGTTATACTGTAAAGATGATTTTATTTTTATTTTTAGGTCCTGTTACCTATGTAACTGATCTCAAACAAACCATTTCGACATGTCGCATAATGGTGCTGAAAGCAGAAACATTTTAGCTTATAGTTATAATGTTATAATGTTTCCATTAAACAATCATGTACTGTAGCGCAAAGTATCAATCCAACGAGGGATCGTACAAAGCAGTACCGACGAGCGAGAATAACGATTAGTCACATCGTATTGCTGATTCCAATTAGTGACAGCGTTTTTCCCGGTTCCCGGTCGCCAAAAGTTAACTATCACAGCGTCAACCGAAACACAGCGAAACAAGCTTAAGTATCGTGCTCACGGTCGTCCATTTTTCGGCCAGCCTGGGAAGAAGCCGGAAGAAGCAAATCCCTTCGCTTGTTGAGCATTGTCGAGCAGGTTGGGGTGGAAGGGTTCGCCGAAGAGGAAGACAGAGGGGACAGCGTTGGTGGTGTTTAACAGAGGCATCATTGCGTAAGAAAGATAAGATTATTGCCGGATGGCGAGTTGATGGGGGTTGCAATCGGCGGCAAAAAACCAGCGCCAGTAAAGATGCCGTCATTAATAGCAAATTCAATAATACGAATTTCTGCACTCACTTGCTCACTCTCGCTATTGTCGCTGCCTTTTCGTGCCAGTGTCTTACCCACTGTTTGTCACTGGTTGTCAGTTTATTAAATGCGCAGCGCCGAAAGTCCCCGATAACCATCCGGTGTCAAAATCCTAAGCACCTCCTGACCCCGTTACGGCAAGGATGCGTCCCGAACGGGATTCAGGAGGGTGTGTGTGTGTGTGAACGAATCCCCCTTTTTGTGCCTGTTGGTAGTGTTCGGATACCACGGATCATGGAAACAACCCTTAGCGGAAGCGACAAGACATGGCAGGGTGAGTAAATTTGTCTACCACCGGTTTTTATTTTTGCCATGTAGCATAGAATGGAGAAAACGGTGTGGCACACACCAAACCCCGAACCCCGAACGCATCGGGGGGTTGCAAAGGAAGGTAATAGGGAGGGAGAAGAATGGCAGAAGCCCCTGCAATGAATTGGCCGGAACAGAATTGAATTGAATTGAATTGTTTGTTGCGGAAGCGACACCATGCGACACAAACGGCAGCAGCATAGCGATGGCAGCTAATAAATAGGGTAAGATTTTCTATCGCGAGCAACTTAAGTGTAAGTAATCTGTTATTCTGGCAGATAACGCCAAACAAAACCTTCTTCCCCTTCCGGTGCCACTGTCACCCGTTTGAGGCGCGTTTTTCCACAAGAGGCAGAGGAGTTCTGGTGAGGCGGATGGGTGGTCTCGGTGGGAGATGGGTGGAATCCGCGGTGGTGCGGAGTACTCGAAAATTCAGGCATCCAGGGAGGCATCGCGAAATAAGTAAATTCGTATGTATGAAAAGTTGTCTACCGTGCGGGGATTGTGAGAGCATTGTTCCTGGGGGATGTTTTTGCTTCCCATTTCCCACCCACCACCCTTAAATTAATAAACACCCTTTCCAGTGTGCCGACAGTTACGGTTTCCAACACGGGATTGGGAGTTTGTCGGGAATGAGTGTTCATTATGGCAATCGAAGCAATAACACCCGTGTCTGGTTGGAAGGAGTTGACTGCTGGAACTTGGTGGATTGGGTGGGTGGGTGGTATGGATGGAGGGTTAGCAGGTGAGTAAACTGGAGGGGAGGCATTGGGAGGAAGCGTAGGACACCACCGTGCAAAAAGAGTGGAAACCTCAGAGGGCGCAGACGTTAACGGGCAGTGTAAGTCGGCAGGGATGCTCTACCTTTTTGTGTTCGGTGGTGAGATAAAATTTGCATATTTCATAATGTTAAATTAGACTTTTTACGCTTCAGTTGTCGCTGTAAAGACGGGGATGGAAAAGTTGGCAGGCAGGTGGGAAATGCGGGAACGCATAGGTTCGTGATGTGATATGAAGCTACGCCTGGAAAAATCCCGGATTGGGAAGCAATCTTGAGAGCAAGGGCAACAAAAAAAGAAAAGACACACTGAGGGTAAGTAAGTTTCGTAGCCTAATTTGAATGTGCCGTCGTTAAAAATGTAAAATGGCGCACTAAGGCAAGTTTGTGGCTGTGTAATTGGTTACATTTGATGTGGTGCGCGCGCGCGCGCGCTTTCGGTCGGTCGCGCTCATTGCTTGCCATTGCACGAATGTGCCTTTGCTGGACTGGGAAATTAGTTCGGGCGGCGGCGGTGGTTCACTTTCGATGAGATTTTAATTATTTTTAGATAGGCCGCGGGTTGAACGGCTTCGCGAAGGTGTTTAACAAACAGCCGGCACAGATTTTTCGGCGATTGGGAACTGTGGTGAAAACCCCCGGTGGACAGGGTGAGTAGAATTTTTTGCAAGGTGTTTTTTTATTTGCATAAATTAGGTGTTTTTCTCTTTGCATTTGCTTTAAATAAAATTCTTACCAGATAAGTATAAGATTGCTTTGAAGCAACAAGTATTTGGAACAGTGTAGATTATTTTGAAAAGTATAATTTAAGTTGTAAAGGGTTGTTATTCTATCTACTGCTAGGTTTGTTCAATTTATTTAACAAAATTGAGAAATATGTGAGATTTTCGTTGCATAAAACAGTCGCTTGAATGATATCCACACAGATATTCAAAAATTAGTTAGTTTTGTGTATTTTATACCGAAAATAACGTCATAGTTTTATCATTTAAGAAAGAATTGAAAAGGACACTTAAATCTCAATAGCATATGCTACTTCAAAGCCTTTCTTTGGAGAGTTCGGGAGTGTTGATTATTCCGATTAATCGGTATTAAGTGGCCTTATATAAAATAATCTTGAGAAATTATAAATTTAAAAATATTACAATATAGTCTCCTTCCTCTAGCTCTTTAATTTATACTTAATTCGCTGACGGTTAGAGTGAGATAGGTGATTTTTGAACCGATGATTTTTCAGTACTTGTCCAGGTACAACAAAATGAAATAATTTTAAAATTGAAAGCATGTATCAAAAAAATATAAATTGACAAAATCAATTAATTATGTCATTTTCGAGGAATTAGGAGAATTGGCTTAGAGAATCGTTGTTAATAATACCTTTTAAACGAGAGTTTATTCTTTGGGCTGTAACTTCGCCATTAGTCAGTACAAAGAATTGAATTGTTTACATGATATTTGTTCGAGCTACAGCTTTAATAACAAAAACGAAAAATGAATAATTACAGAAAAGAAAGAAAAAATTACATACTTTCTTGGAATAAAACAAATGTCTTATTTTAAAAGAGTTTTGAAACAAATCTACTTAAAAGCCAATTTTTTTAAAAAGGCTTTATTTGTCTTTAGAAATGTATTCTAGATCTCGCCATTATCTTCACCCCAGCTATGTTAGGCACCGGTTAGGCACGGAAATCGTTTAAATCGGCTTAGTGTCCGATTTTCAATCTAATTTTTTTTCTCCATCTTCTCTCAAAATTAATGTATAAACCATTCCCCTTATCGTGTGTTGTTGTGGCACAATTTTCTCATTACAATGTGAAAACATTTGTCAGCACCTTCTGCCGGCAACGTCCGGCACATGTCGACGAAGCGAAACGTGCTTTACCACTTGCCGGCGGCCCCATAAACTAGTCACCGTGATGATGATGATGATGATCATCAGCATCATAAGCATCATCCCCGATCATCTACGGGGTGTTAACATTTTCGGTGGTTGTGGATTGCATTTGACGCTGGCGCACGAGCACGCGTCGGTTATTTATTATTTAAATTATGTTTGTACACCGCCACGGTTCGTTCGCGGCGACAGCGCAGCGGAGGACATACACCCTTGCAGCGGGATGCAGTACCAAAGGGCCAATCAGGCGTAAGGGCTCAGCCCCCGGCTGACGCAGTAAGCGGTTGATGCGCACTGGTCACGTGTCAATTAGATTTAGCTGTGCAATTGAAGCCTCTTTAACGCTCGGCCCAAAAGCCGTATGGGACAATTTTGGGCAAAAATGTTCACGGTGGCCCCGGTACACCCGTGCTGTTTTGAAACCCGTGAAGAAATTCGGTAACGAATCGGGCCACTTGCAGCGAGCCGGAACGAAGCTCGGTTAACGATCGGGGTGTGCGTCCGTTCGCTGCAGGTCCTTGCGTAAATATTTGCTCGGAAGAATTTATCATCCACGGAAACCCCCCGGGTTCACACAATTGTTCATGGGAAGAGCGACTTTTAAGGCTGTCGCATATCGACGTAATGTTGTTGGGTGGGTTGGCTGCGCTTTTTTTTGGGTTTGTTTGTTGGTTGCATGTACTAATGCGCTTTTCGCTGCAAACGGCCATAGCCGTAAGAAGGGCGAAATGAATGGATGGTACAGCCTTTGGAGTGTTATGGCCATTATGCTACGTGCACATTATTAATGACATCCCGTGCCGTGACATTCTCGTTCGGTATACGTGTGCGTCGGGCGTCTACGTGCAATCTATTCCGGTGTTATTAGCCTCTTCTGTTATTTAAACATGCCACAACCGGATAATTTTTCCCCGTGTGTAACCTCCCACCGTGTTGCCCGTGTGGCAAATCCTTGGCCAGTTGTTGTACAGCCTTTTTCCGGTTTTCACGCTTCGCCCGGGACTTGCGGGCGCAGGGTACCAAACAAAAAAACAACAAAAAAAAGGGAACCGAACACGCTTAACCGTGCCTGCCATGAATGGGTCTTTTGATGTTTACGGTTTGTTTTTCCGTTGCACAATGTCCAGCAACAGAAAGGGGTGGAAGGGAGGGGAGCGTGGGGAGGAAGCTGGGAGGTGAAGGAAAAGTCACCCTGTTTTGGGAGACAGAAAATTTCGCCCTGGCCGGGCGTCGCTAACACAAAGTGTGATAATGTGAGATCTGCTGGCGTGTTACGGGCGCAGCCAAACAAAAAGACAAAAGACAAAGTTGGGCGAAAAAAGAAAAGCTAGACGCAGGAGACGCCCTGTGTGCCCTGGTGCGCTGAAACTGACGGACCGGGCACCCAGCGCTCTTTGCCGGGGTCCTTTTACAGCGCTGGTGTGTAAATTTATATTTTAGTCTGTAGTTTTTCTTCTTGTGTGCGCCTGTTTTTTTTTAATATCTGTTTGTAATGACTTTTACACTCGCGCAGCATAAAAATGATTTCATTATGCAGCTGTGTTACGGTCCGGCGCATTTCGGGCATTTGTCATTTGTCCGGCATCCATCGGGAGGGGTTGAAGGGGGGTTGATAGAATAATTACGATTACGCATTATTGTCGTACCGGGGATGAAGAATTAATCGTTTTAAACATAAATGATTCATCACAGTGCAATAGAGTGTAATGGCAGGTAGGGTATTTTTGTTATCATTAATTATCATACCATGAATGGAATGGTTGTCGGTAGCATCATCTTCTGTGCGGTGGCTTTCAATTGAGTATATTCGCCGGATATCGTATTGGATGAACTTGTGAAACTAAGGAACAAAGAAAGAAAGCATATATCATAGTACACGAGAATCGATGGAGGGACCTGGTGGTTTAGTTGTCACGTACGGAGGATTGATTTTCTAATTAAGGAAAAATACAGTACAAGCAACAGGGTAGATAGAATGGTCTGAGACTATAGTGTAGATAAAAATATAAAAATATATAAGCCCAATAACACATACCATTAGGTTTATGGTATGCCCATCTGTAAGCCCATCTCTTACGTGAATTTACAGTGCGTAACATAATTATTTGAGCTTCAACAACAGAAACTCGAAAAATCATAACAAATGTTTTTGTTATAAAATATTCTAAATCCTCTTAAATGTTTGTTATAAAGCTAGCTCGATAAAAAAAGCTAGAAAAAATAAAGTATAAATAAATTATAAATATTCAACGGCAAAAAAAGGGTTTCTAGTTCTGCTTTAATGCCATGCTAAGTAAAGCAATTATGAGTAGACAAGTGAAGAAAAGAATGAACTATTTAACATATTGCCTCCAATTTGAATCACTTTTCAATAAGGTTATGGAAACGAACGCATCTTTACGTATTCGTACATCGTTTCCCAATCCCTTCACTCATGCAATATGCAAAAGGTTGATTTTAAAACGCTTTCATTTAATGAATGGAAGAAATGTGCATACAGATAAATAAATGGCTAAATAAATACTTTTGGTCTTCAAATTTTTAGTGTTTCTTCGTATGCAGCAGGTAGAAGTGATCCAAAACAAACAAAAAACAAACAGCCATTTAATTTGAATATTTCTTTCAAAAATAAATATTTCTATTTAAAAAATAAAACACCGAGCACCTACTGTTGTTTCAGCATGCCAAACCAGGCAACAAAAAAAGGAAAAAAAAAAGAAAAGAAAAAGCAAGAAGGAAAACAGCTTGCAACATAATCATTTATCATGCGCCCCCTGTCTAGCACCGGCGCAGAACAAGAAATTGTAACAGCTCCAAACATGCCAGGGACAAGAAAATATTACAAACTGGAACGGTTTTTGCCATCATTGCTCCAATCGTTCAACTTTGACTCCCGGTACCCGGACGATTGCCGCGGACGCGATCATGTCGCGGGACAAACGTATATATCTTGTTAGACAAGCCCGGAGGTCAAAAAGCGAGGTAGCCCCCATCGAGTGTGCGATGTGTGGAATCGTCGGAATCGCCAGGATCCGGTGGCAAGGTTTGTGCGCAGATATGCGTGAGTGTGCGAGCGAGTGTTACAAACAATTTATAGGTAGAATTTATTGCAGATAAAATTTCACGCTGGGCAGAAAAGAAATGCAACTCCCTGCTTGTCTTTAGGTTGTCGCTCACGCCCGGCCTGTTGGCTTTCCATAACCAACTTACGCACGCCTGCTATTTCCCACATCTTATCAATCCATTTGTTTCTTTATTGGTACGTGTACGGGTACGCGGAGTAGTGCTGTTGCTGCCGTCGCCCTTTTGTTGCATTCGAATTATGTTTTGTTCCTGAGCGCACTGTCCCACTGTGTGTTACTCCGGTGTTACTCGATCTTACGGTGCACGATTTCAACACCGTCGCCCACGTCCCCATCGAGGGACGTGTGCATCGTGCCCACTGCCCCACTCGGGTGTTTCGGTATTTTGTTCTGTAAGGCTTTATTACCGATGTAGGCCGCTGTGCTTTTCCTCTTCGCTATCCAAACACCGGTGAGGGATAAAGCTTTCTTTTAACTGTTTTGTTTCCGTTTTACTGTGTAGTTGCAGCATGTTTGCTTTATTTTAAAATTTATGTTAATAAAAAAGCGAAGAAGCGAGATGTAAAATTTACACACCGAACACACAGCGCACACCGACAATCGAGCGAAATTAAGTACAACCAGTAGGACCGCGGTGTTACAACCGCCAGATCGCTATCCGATGCGCCGTTCAGGCAAACGTTCGATGGGGGAAAAGAAAAACGAGCAAATGTGTACAAAAATAACAAACACAAAGCAGCCAAATAACAGCAAAAGGAATACAACGGAGGTTCGAAACAAACTGCAATATTGTGGTTATGAATGGGCAATGTTTCTTCAACGATTCAAGGGTGTACTAGCAGAAAGGTATGGGAAGAAAATAAAAATAAAACAAATAAAACACAACATAAAGCCAACCCTCACACATTGGAAACTAAATAAAAAAAACCGATGGGCAAAAAGGGGCATAATAATTTACTTTTGCGGTGTTAAAAATAATACAATATTATAAAATTAAAAACATAACAAAACAAAAAAACGCGCCACAAAACAAAGCTGACCTCCTGGTTTGTGTTTGTTGCACTTCGGGGGTTTTTGCGCTTCTTGTAAGCACCCGAAGGCACAAGCGTGGTTGGATAAAAATCGAAATACATGATAATTCCCGCATTCCCGCATCCATTTACTGGCCGGATGCACCACCGGTGTATGGCTCGGTCAGCGAAAGTCGGCCCGCCACCGCCGGACCGGGGAGCTGCGTAGAGATTTAGTGACGAAACCGGGGTGACCGGACGAATGGTGCCGCAGCATCCATGTGGTTGGTTTTGTCTGTTATCTGTTCTTGTTTTTTCGTTTGTTTGTTTGTTTGTTGTTGTTGTTGGTGCTCTCCTTTCGATTTTGTGCCGTGCGGCTTCGGCAACGATTGCCGAACCCAGTGGCCCAGGCCCCGGACGTCGGTGGTCGGTTGTGGGTTGTAATATTCGCCCGAGCAGATTTGGCATGTATTAAAATGTACATACACATTTCCGCGATATGAGCGACGACGACGGCGATGGCGGCGACTACAATCTGTGGCCTGGTCGATGAGGATTCGTGGGCAAAACTGGGAAAAGATGCGTGTGGGTGTGTGTCGATTCGCCGATAAATGTTGTAACCGGTGCACGTACAGCTAAAGGCACAGAGAGCTGTGCCCTCGGGGTACTCTAGCCGTGCTCGTACCTTTGTGGTGAACCTGTTAGCGTTGCTTTGTACGTCCGATAGCTACTTGGGGATGTATGTTTTTTGTTTTGTCGAAACCGGCGGAAAATCAGTACAGAGCTGATCGGGAATTTCACTGGAATGGGAAAAAGTAAATGAGTATAAGGTGTAATGCATCTTCATCTCGTGGTAATACATTGGATCATAAGGGAAAACAGACCTTTCTTATCTATATAATTCTTAAATTGTTAATCTTTTTATACAAGTTTTCCATTTCCTGATCAATTGTGGTTGTAAAATTTTCCAACTTCTCGTACCAACAGGATAGTAAAGTTAATCAACCTTTTTGATACATCAGTAAAATATGAATTTTACATGTTTTATCACAACTCTTAAGTAAATTTAGTGTTTTTTGATAATATTTTGCATGCAATTGCATAAGATTCTCTCTCTCTTTCTTTCTCTTGCTCTTTCTCTCTTCATCCCTCTTTGTAGTGGAATAGCCTCAAAGGTCTTTTAGAACCATTTCTTGAAAATCTTGACTTCTGAAACTGCATCTTCATCAAATCTTGTATTCCGACCTTTTCTGTTAATATGGAAGTCCTCAAAAGACTTTGGAAGAAATTGGATCATCCAGAGTCATTCTAATCTCATGATCTTTTGGCAAGCCTAATACATTACTCGCTAGTGAGTTTAGATTACAAATGAGAGAGCTCTTTGAATCTTTGTAGCTACTGCCCGAGTTCCTTCGATTGACACGTTCTTAGTTCCTATCTTACGCATTATTCTAGTTCCAATGTTGACACGTCTGTCATCGAGACCCTAAAATGTGTATCAGTAATACTTCTTATTTAAGGATAAGACCGAAAAGATGAAAATCAAAGTAGGGAATCCGAGTTTTAAATAGCCATGTTACAGCCAAAAACATTATATGTGATCAGTGAAAATGGGTCTTTTCTTAATTAGAACACAAAGCGGATAGTTTGTGAAGGATCATAACAGTTGGCTATTCTAATAATGTGTGCGGATATATAAACTCATGTAAAGGAACAACAATTTTATATCATCTCAATAAATTCTTGCACGTCTATGAAGAACGATGTGTTATTATAGTTGTATAAACAATTTCAGCAAAACTTGGTAACAGGTTGCAAGATTTGGTTCTTTCGTTTTACAAGTCACGCCTTACTAACACAAAAATAAACTCCATTATGTGCAGAGTTATAGGAAAAACTTGCCGTTCGTTTAGGTTGAGGAAAATTTATGAAAATCTTATCAGCACCATCGTACCCGGACAGATGCCAACACTATTCAACCCTACTTATGTCGACCCGATCCCGGTACTTGTCGTAAAAACGCAATGACACCAGCATGCGGAGTAGTTGACCCTTGTTCATGTCTTATTGATTGACTCATCGGCCACACGTTATCCAGGGGGTTCACGGCAAAAAAAAGGAGACGAAAAAAAAAAACCAGAGGGCAAATCTGTTCTCGTTCCTTTGTCGCCTTTTGCCGGAATGTCCGGCACGGTGTAGTGTCCGGTACGGTGGGCAACATCTTTGTCCTCATAAGTTATACATTGTTCATACATTTTCTTAATAGATTCGCATGTCCACTGTCTTAGCGACGTCCTACATCTTTCTTCCCACCAGTTCTGCCTCGTGTACCGCGTCCACATTCTATCCAAAGTGTGGCTTACGGGTTTTACGCTTATTGCTCTCTAGAAAAAAGAGGTCAACCCAGCTACTCCCGGCTACTAAATGGATATTGATAGACTTTTCGGTAAAGTTTTCCGAAAGAAAAATCCGTTCCAGTGAATGTGGGGGGGCGGGATGGTGGGTTATTCCCCGGGGGGTGGAAGGAAACCTTTTTGAGGAGGAAACGGACGATGTCTTGAATAGCAAACTAACGAACAAGGGAAAACACACACACACACACACAAACGCAACAATCTGAAGGTGGAAAACCCTTCGGCGGAGGTATGTTAGATAACAGGAATGGCAAAAACACCGAAAACTAACGTAGCAAAAGTCGTACTAAGAGTCGCAAAAGAGCCGTGAAGAAGTCTCTCTCGCTCTTCCCCAAAAAAGGAAAAACTCGTCGTAAAACATTTACAAAAGTAAATTATTTCGAGATAAAGAAAATGACATGTTGACATGTTGTCCGGCAGCTGGACACACCGGGCAACCTGCCCGGTTCGTGATAATAGGGATAGTGGCGCGGTGTTTTGTGTGTGTGGACCGGACAGGTACTGGAGAAAAGTTTGCACCGAATTGGGCCAGTGTATGCTTAACCGGGGACCGGGCTGATCCTATTATTGGTAAGTAGTTTTACGGTAAGAAATGGACTTAAAAAAAGGGAGGAAGTATGTGAAAAATTGACAGCATTAGAGTGGCATTCTCTTGTCTTGGAGAATTTGGCTACCATTCGGCCATGCAGATCACAAACGATAAATGGGAAGCATTAGAGATGCGAAGGCAAATAAGTTTAGCCGGGCGTGACAGATTCTGTTGGTCGTGAAACAACAGAGATTTCCTTGTGAATGTGTGTGTGTGTGTGTGTGTATTTGAATATAAATAAAACAGGCCGCTGTGTGCGCGGGCCACGTAATTGCCTGGACGTAGTGCTGCTAGTGATGAGCATGGCAGCTTATCATCAAACATTGCGTGGAATGTGTGGAGCGGTTGTTTGCCGTTGCTAAGTGTTTGGAAATAAACACGCCAAAATCGGTTCAGCGGGTTCAGTTTGCTTACTGGCAGTCGGTAGTTTAGTTTTGCTGGGTGGAAAATGTGAAGATCGATCACAGAAGTAGTTCACACCCGTTTAGCCACCGTTTGGAGTAACCGATTGGCCGGCACAATGGGTTACATTGATCTAACCCTTGGTATACATTTTTATAATTTCAAAAATAAACTAGTAAAAACGTCCTCAAATTAATCAGAAATTGGCTTATTTGAAATTTGAAATCATTATTAGTCAAAATTAAATGATTTTCTAAAATAATGTTTTCCAAATTTTGTTTAAAAATGAAAGTTGACGAAATGCAAACTTAATGGTGTTCATATCGTGAAGAAATGCGTGAAGAAATGATAATTTTTATAGTTTTTCGATTTATATTTCTGAAACGCGTCCAAATATGTGAAAATTCTTTTAATCAAATTATTGAGGTATTTTTTCATTTAATAATTTCATAAATGACCTTTATTTTATCGAGCTCATGAGAGTACAATTCTTTCCAACGGCAAATAATAATGTTTGAAAGGTTTTTCAAAACGAAAAGTCCATAATTACGACGAATTCCTTCTTCGGGCAACGATTGCAACGGGCAATCCAATTAAAAAAACACACACAATCTGTTGTAGAAATGATATCATATCCCCGTATCATAAAACTAATTCACTGTGCATCTCAATCGCCATACTCGGCACGAGTGAGTAATGTGGTCTAACCTTTTTCAACGACATCAAACGAAACGGTGCGTCCGTTGGTAGCGGTTCCTGTAGTTAAATTGTATTAGCTTATGGATAGGCTTTAACCCTCACCATTTACACCCCCCCCCCCCTAAAACCCAACCCTTGCCACCCCATTTTAAGATGATAGCCGAGATGATCCGTGTGTGTGTNTTTTGTTTAAAAATGAAAGTTGACGAAATGCAAACTTAATGGTGTTCATATCAGGAAGAAATGCGTGCAAAAATGATAATTTTTATAGTTTTTCGATTTATATTTCTGCAACGCGTCCAAATGTGTGAAAATTCTTGAAATTTTAATTTTTGAATATTTCAATTCGTGAAAGTTGATTAATTATTGAGGTATTTTTTCATTTAATAATTTCATAAATGACCTTTATTTTATCGAGCTCATGAGAGTACAATTCTTTCCAACGGCAAATAATAATGTTTGAAAGGTTTTTCAAAACGAAAAGTCCATAATTACGACGAATTCCTTCTTCGGGCAACGATTGCAACGGGCAATCCAATTAAAAAAACACACACAATCTGTTGTAGAAATGATATCATATCCCCGTATCATAAAACTAATTCACTGTGCATCTCAATCGCCATACTCGGCACGAGTGAGTAATGTGGTCTAACCTTTTTCAACGACATCAAACGAAACGGTGCGTCCGTTGGTAGCGGTTCCTGTAGTTAAATTGTATTAGCTTATGGATAGGCTTTAACCCTCACCATTTACACCCCCCCCCCCCCCCCTAAAACCCAACCCTTGCCACCCCATTTTAAGATGATAGCCGAGATGATCCGTGTGTGTGTATTTGTGTGTGTGTACATAACGCACCGCAATGGCTTTAGAGTTCTTTTTTTGTGTGTGGTTAGCAACACTTGCACTAATGCGATGGTGGCAAATGGTGATCATCGAGCGGCATCTAGCCTTTCATTTTTGATCTTGTCCCAAAACGGTTTTGCGCTCCGCTTACGGTTCCATTTTAAATGACCATGTTTGAGGGGGAGGGGGGGGGGCAAGCTGTTATTTAAATGCCCGTTAGGCTCTAAGCTCACGCGCAGCACCGCAGTTATGATATCGGATTAGGAAAGGTTGGTTGGGTTGTTAGGTTGAGCGACATGGGCGCTTTCGAAAACCACCGTTTGAAGCATAACATAAATGTCCAATCGAAGCATCCGTCAGTAGCAGAAGGTAGTAGTGGGCAAAAACAAAACAAATAAAGAGAGAACACAAAAAAAAAACCCTTCATATTAACGCACCGTTCGCCAAGAACCGAAACGAAAAAAAACCGGTGGAAAATGAAGGAAAGAAAATCAGTCTCTAAATGGAAAAACAAATGGATAATGACAAAATCAATATTTTTCCTTTGTTTCCATCAGGCAATGTCGCGCGGTCGTGTTGCACGGATGGTGTCCACGAATGGACGCCTCCATGTCCGCCGGTCCAGCCCAGGGTTGTGGGTTGTGGAAAAAAAGAACTTTTCCACCCAGTGTTCATTTGTGTTATATTTTCTTTCAATGACACATAAAGACAAGGATGAAGTTTTTTCTTCTACTTCTCTTCTCTTCTCTTCCTTTCCGGCATGTTGTTGTTACCATTGTTTGTCACTAGTGGCTGGTGAGGATGGTTTCTTTTCTTCTGTTTTTTTTCTTTTTTATTTTGTACGCTCCATTCTGTTCCGTTCGGTGTCTTCGGTGTCGGAACTCCCTAAGAAGTTGTTTTTCCTTGTACGGTCGGTAACGTAGCAAAACCGTACGGTTTCCCAGCTTTCCCGCCAGCGGTGGAAAAAGCGCAGTCAGTTTTATGTACAAACGGAACACAAAGAAAACGTGTTATCATTTGATATTGTAGAATTAAGTACTGACAGATTCGCTGAGAGCAGCATGTTGGGATGGATGTGAGCTTTGGGCGCTAAGGGCGGCGCTGAAATGGAGCAGATGCAGGAGCACCGTGGCGGTGACAGTGTGTGAGAAGGTGGTCATGAAGCGTATAAACACACACACATAAACTCACTTGCTCGCCCAGCTTGGCATGGGATGGTATTCATTCTGTACCGTACACGGTTTACGGATGCGATCCGCCCTTATTTTATCCTGCGGAAGCTTGTGTTTCGCTGTCTGTTCCACCGTAGCGAGCGAAGGGGACAAAACGATGCCGAGAGCCAATGGCCGTGGAATGGCGATAAAGTGATCGCCGGAAAAACAATTTCCCGCCATGCGGCGGGATCCAAGATCTTACCGGGGAACGATGCCAGCAACGGTGCGGTGCGGAGTTAAATAAATAGAGGCAATACTTTCTGCTTTCGGANCTTCTCTTCTCTTCTCTTCCTTTCCGGCATGTTGTTGTTACCATTGTTTGTCACTAGTGGCTGGTGAGGATGGTTTCTTTTCTTCTGTTTTTTTTTTTTTTTTATATTGTACGCTCCATTCTGTACCGTTCGGTGTCTTCGGTGTCGGAACTCCCTAAGAAGTTGTTTTTCCTTGTACGGTCGGTAACGTAGCAAAACCGTACGGTTTCCCAGCTTTCCCGCCAGCGGTGGAAAAAGCGCAGTCAGTTTTATGTACAAACGGAACACAAAGAAAACGTGTTATCATTTGATATTGTAGAATTAAGTACTGACAGATTCGCTGAGAGCAGCATGTTGGGATGGATGTGAGCTTTGGGCGCTAAGGGCGGCGCTGAAATGGAGCAGATGCAGGAGCACCGTGGCGGTGGCAGTGGGTGAGAAGGTGGTCATGAAGCGTATAAACACACACACATAAACTCACTTGCTCGCCCAGCTTGGCATGGGATGGTATTCATTCTGTACCGTACACGGTTTACGGATGCGATCCGCCCTTATTTTATCCTGCGGAAGCTTGTGTTTCGCTGTCTGTTCCACCGTAGCGAGCGAAGGGGACAAAACGATGCCGAGAGCCAATGGCCGTGGAATGGCGATAAAGTGATCGCCGGAAAAACAATTTCCCGCCATGCGGCGGGATCCAAGATCTTACCGGGGAACGATGCCAGCAACGGTGCGGTGCGGAGTTAAATAAATAGAGGCAATACTTTCTGCTTTCGGAGTATGTGGTGGATATAGTTTTGTTGTTTTGCTTCATTCTTCCCTGTTGAGCGTTTCTTTTGCAGCACTGACAACTGGCTTAATCTTCTTTGCGATTATGGGCATGTTGTGTATTAGCTGCGTTTTGGTACCGCTTCTTTTGCCATTTTTATTTTGTTTTATCGCAACCGAAGCGCTGAGCGTACTTGTTTCGATTGTGTTTGTGTCGTGCAAAATGGATGGTTTGTCGTTTTGCTTATTTCGTAGAGAAATTTATTGTATTTGATGCTAAATGAAGAAAACATATCTTTAGATATCGAGTGAAAACATTGTTTTCAAGCTGATGTCCTTAAAATTCTTTAAGATACTAGAAGTAGTTGTAATATATTTTACCCTATTAAAAATGCTTTGAAAAATGCCCATTCACTCGGAAAAAACACTGCGTTTATCAAATTTATCATAATCTCAATTTAATTTAATTTATTAGTTACAATTTTCTATTGCCTAATGACTGCGTTCCTGTTGTACCTTACTAATGTTGCTTTTAAAATGTATTACCCTCCCAAAAAAAAAGACACCAACCAAAGCATTGGCGAGCAAAAAGTAAACACAGAAGGCAAAAGGCACAGAAGAAATAATTAAAAATATCCACCCTCATTATTTGGCATTATCTTATCACCTTGATTTAATCATTCATTTCATTAAAACATCCCCATAGGACACAGTACTTTGCACAGCCTCTTTTACGACTCCATTACCGACGTTGGTCCCGATTCGGAATGACAGGCGGTTGTTTTGGTTTTTCCCGGATGCTAAACACAACCAAAATAGTCACACACTTCCAGAGCAGTAGCCGGTCGGTCGGTTGTTCCGTCGGTTGGGAAACTACTACTACGATGCCCGGGGAATGGCATTTCATTTTGGGTAGGGATTGTAGTCACGCCGTCAGCGAAGGCAAACTTCCTGACGTCGGCTTGAGTGTCAGGCTCGTTTGCTTCAGGCGGCCAAACAAAACAAAAAAAAAAAGAAAAGAAAAGAGGGACGCCAATGCCTAGGGGTTTCGGTGTCGCCCGTGTTTGTATCGATACTTATGGACACACTCCGCCTGATCTAATTTAGATGCTGATAAGGCGGACACTGCAACGTCGAACCGCTCGCCGAACGGTCTGTGTCAGCGAAGGGCAACGGTTACACCCACGCAGCCCTGCTGGGCTGCTCACTTACCACAACTACAGCGCCCTCCGCCATCCTACCCAGGGTGGGCGCACGTACGCACGCACACATGCGCAGAACCGGGCAGATCCTGGCGGTCGTCCGGCTCGTGGCAACGGAACGCAAACCAATGACTAGACAATGTTAAACATGTTTTATTTGTAGTAGTGAGTGTTTGTTCAAGCGACAAAATGAAACTTCTGGTTTGGGGATTAGATCGAAAGCGATACTGGGTTACAATTCGCCACTCGCCCACCGGGGGACCATTGTGGACCAGCGAAGTTTTGGGTGAGAGTGGTGGGTTAGTCAAAGAGGGATTGAGGGGGAGGGGAAGGAAAAAACAACAACAGCAGTGAGGAAACCGATCCCTGTCACACTCGAAGTGCGAGGTTTTGTGGGAATGCTTAGGGAGAAGAAGAAAAATAAGTAGAAGCAGAAGAAGAAGCAAAAAAAAAACAATAACAGGCGTTCGAAACTGTTGTAGGAGAGGTCCTTTTAGAAATCTCACTCACCCAGGGCCGTAGAACCAGGGAGGAAAACCTTTTTCTCACCCAAAAACAGAACCCCGTCGACCTGATTAACATCTCTAATAGTTTGGCATCTAGTGCGTGTGTGGTAATAGGCGGCGGTCGTGTGGCTTAGTTTGTTCAAGTTGAAATTGATTTTTCTACGCTTATTGCCATCCTTGTACAGGTTGGTACGTTTTGTTATTCCTCCCGTTTTGAAGCTGCCTGTGTGCTGTGTCGAAGGGTACTCCTGGGAGAAGCAGTAAGTTGTAAATCGTAGGACAAAAACAAAGTGCTAAAGAAACAAAGAAGTTTTAATTTATTGGAATATGAACAAGAAGTTTGAAGAATTACATTACATGTAGTTTAAAATTTGTTCAACCAATGGTAGTAATTATAGGATTTGAATGTACTGGGAAAGATTTTAAAAAACCTGCTATCTAAATCGAGCAAAAAATCTAAGTATTTGTACTGAAGTCCTAGTTTTGATTTGGACATGAATTTTTTAGTGGAAAATGCTCAGAAGAATCGTTAGTACCATAGGTGTGGAAGATCTATGGACAAGAAATTTTAATGACGAGTTTCACAAATTGAAAGTTAACTTCATTATTGTCCAACGAATAAGGTTTATCGAGCTCTAGTGCGCCGGTCATGTCATTAGAAAGATACCAGACAACCCAATCCCTAAAGTTGTTTTATGTTCTAAAAACGGACAGAGNAGTCCTAGTTTTGATTTGGACATGAATTTTTTAGTGGAAAATGCTCAGAAGAATCGTTAGTACCATAGGTGTGGAAGATCTATGGACAAGAAATTTTAATGACGAGTTTCACAAATTGAAAGTTAACTTCATTATTGTCCAACGAATAAGGTTTATCGAGCTCTAGTGCGCCGGTCATGTCATTAGAAAGATACCAGACAACCCAATCCCTAAAGTTGTTTTATGTTCTAAAAACGGACAGAGTCTTGAGATGATATTTTTAAATGAACCGGAAGGGATTCAGAAGACATCTATTGCAGGTTAAGACAACAAAGTGATAGTAAATATATTATATATATTAAGCATGTACTAAGGTTTTTATTGTATATATTTTTCTTATTGAAAAGTGATCAGAATACTGTACAGATTGATTAATTTTCCCACGATAAAACGTTATCGTTCATTACCATTTGAAAACACAAAGGCATTCACGTTTTGCTCGGATGTTTGTCCGTCGGTATGCAATCGTACACGACCTAACGAGAAGCACAAACTACTCCCGGCTCTCGAATTGTAACCGATTGGAGCCGCACGTTTTCTTTGCATTCGCCACTCACGCAACTCACTGCTCGCAAAGAATGTTTGCCATTTGCTCATCCCGACCGTGGGTGCTGTTGCCACTCCACTGTAACTTCGAAACATCATCAAAACACCGTCGTTTGGTTGTTCTCGAACCAGTTTCCCTCCCGTGCCAGGAAGCAGCGGAACGCCTGGTGCCGGATGCGCCCGGATTTTGCAATTACAAAGTTCAGGGCAAATATTCAACACCCATTTATTTGTACCACCCAACGGAAATCGTGCTTCCGAAAAGCGAGCGGCTGAAGGCAGTGCAATCGGCCATGGCACGCCAGGTCCGGAATGCTGTTGAACAAAGCTCAATAATATAAAGTTAAGTCTCGTCCATTTTATCATTTCGTCCCGTTCGTCTTTTTTCTCGCACTAGCTACAGCGCCGAGCAGAAAGGAGGCGTCTAGTGCGAACCATTTCTGTTCTTTCCCGCCGGTCTCTGTTGCACTCTGTTTTGTTTGGTACATAGTAGAATGGTACCCATTTTGTACTCCCGGTGACTACCGATGCGATGGATGCACAAGGGGATGGTAAATTTAACGTAAATGGATTTTTGTCCATTTTTATCTGCTAACCAGAAAGTGCAGAGTTTGGCGATGAAGTAAAAGAAGGAACCGGGCAAAATAAATAAGTATAAAATGTATAAAAGAGAAAATTTAGAGAATATAAATTATTTATAATGAAATACAATACAAATTAGATTGTAAAATCATGTATAAAAGATGACTTAGTGTAATCATAATGTAACGACAGTTCCAGAAACTTAAGCATATAAACCAAAGTGATTGTAATGCGATCCTTTCTGACCAGTGTGCGCTACACTTTTTGCACCATTTTAATACACTCCACACCAGCATCCCGTGGTGGTAACACGATGGTGGATGAGCACGACGGCTAAAAGCATGGTTTAGTACAACCCCATCTTGTGTGTCTTGTGTAGCTTCATCCACTGCCGGCTAGCTACCTTCACGTGAGTATTCCGTTCGGTGTGTCTACGAAACCGTACACCCCGTATCCCCGAAGGAGAGGCGATGGAGACTAGCGCATCACCACGCTGGATCCATTTTGCCACGACCAAGACTCGAGCAAAAAAAAAACGCGATGGATGCGCTCCTTTGCGTCTTCTTGCTCACCAGGCCACGAACCCATCCACGTAAGTAGCATCGGGAGCCAAACGCAGAAGCAAAAGTAGCAAAAATGTACATGTGTCTCCTCCATCGTACATAATGTCCGGACAGGGCGGGACGAGTTGGGGCGGGTAGAAGTTGGCAGATTTAAGTTGGCTTCCTACAACGCACGTTCACCGGTGCCTGGTTGCCGAACAAATATACTACCCAGAGTGCACATAATGTTATAGTGTTGCTGTAGTTTTCATGTTCATCTCAAACTGTATGTATGAACAAACATTATAGGGGTTATATGTGAACGGAATATTTGCTACCGCTTCGTGCACCGTGGTCGGTCGCGGTACGTTGCCGCGATCGGAAACAGGGATCGGAACGGAAACGGACCGGCAGGTGGGGGGTTTTGTCCCAACCCCGGTACACAAGCAAATGAACCTAACGACCACGTACGTACAAAGGGGGCCAAATGTGACTTGCATCGCCCATGGACCGCACTCAAGGATGATGGCGCCCAGAACTCTTGTGCGGCTCCATCACACCAAAGGATGGCGCTCGGGACTTAGGAATTGGATCCGCTGTCCGGAAAGGAAAAAAAAACGATCGATGAAGTATCAATGAGGATGTGTGCTTGGAGAGGATGCTGTGCTGGGTGGGAACACAGGGAGAGAAATGGTCGCAATCGATGTCAATGTCGATTGGCAGGACAAAACTCGCAAAGTCTTACCAGCTGCCGTTGAGATGTGAAACAAATAGGAAAGCTTCACAATTGTATTCTCCTGATGCTTCTCACCGGGGCACAGGGATATTGACTGGTGCTGGTGCTCGTTTCAGTTCTCTTGTAGCCAGCGCGTGTAAACGAGTGGTAGGGCGTTGTGTGCTTCAACATTGATCTAATGCCAAGCGCAATGCTGAGGGTACCGAAGTACTTACGGTCGGGGTGAATCTGCACCATTCGCCGTGGGGTCGGGGCTTCCGGTTCGGTGGTCTTTGCGGTGTCACTGTTTGTACGGATACGAGGTACGGGTTATAAAAGAGTTGATGAATTCCTAATGATCAGTTCGAGTTGCAGTTGGCACGGAGCGAATGGTTTACCAAAGAATGGGTTTTAAGGGAAAAAAATGTTATGTGTATTAACTTTGTTACTTTTGTGTAATAGTTTTAGACAAATTATGTATTTTATTGTTGACTTGCAGTTATTAGTAGATGTAGAGAGAACAATTAAGTATTTGTCGAATATCTGACTTTGAGGAGTCTTTATGTGTCTAAATTGGTACAATTTAGATCATATTACTTAATATAATATAATACAGATTTAATATAAAATTTGATTTGCCAACTGTTCCAAGTATTTGCCTTGCAGTTCCAAGAAAATTGTGTTAGAGCTCATTGCTTCAAAACATTAGAACTTTCATTAGTACCATCGATTTGTGCGACATACCAATGGGTACAGATATTGCCATCTGCATCCATAATGCTTTTAATCGTGGATCAATCAAGTGGCAAAGAAAGCAGGCAAATATATATCGATGAAATGAAGACGATTAACGTTGGATTTCCCATCATACCAGTGGTACGATAACAAAAGCCAACCGTTCGACGATGTATCCAGTGTCCTGTTCGACCCCTCATCAAAGCTGCACAATAACTGTAGCACAATCTTCATTGACCGGTTTGATAGAGTGGCGACTTTTGCCACACGGACGCCGTAAAGGTGGCCGTAGGGAGTATTGTTCATCCCTCCAACCACCACCGGCAAGAGAACATATCATATCCCAGCTAACATTCATAACATTCTTGCCAGCCGGGTGCTCGTTGAACTGGGTTTTGCAATGTTCTGTCCTTCTGCACGATAAAAGCCGCGTAGGCTGGGCTGGGTTTCAATATCGTCCCTTCGGAAACGGAACCGTACACACTCGAGCGGGAATCGGAATCGAAGGCTCATTTCATTAAGTCGCTAAAGTCGACGTTCGCTAGAAGGATGTGGCCTCAAGGGTGTAGGGCGGTGCGTGCGTGAGTAAAACGTTACTTTTTTTTTGGGCATTAATACACTAATCAAGTGCTGAGTAAACAATCCGATTGACGATTATGCTCGATGCGGCTGGAATACTGTATCTGGGTAGAAAAATGAAATGATTAATATTCCGTCGGCGGGAAGGTTGTTGTTGTTGGTTTTTTGCATACAACTTCCCGTCCCGGCCGATATATAATGAGGACAATTAATTTTTAGTACACCATTGAGATAGTTTTGTTATTGTGTTATATACGTTCGTTGCTAATTTAGTACTAATGCTGTGCTGCACGGGTGGACATGAAAGTGCGCCAGATATTATGAGTAATTTTATTCATTAAAGTTTGGGAGAATTGGGTATATCATGGGCTATATTAATGGCTTCTTTGGCTCATTTTGATCACTTAGTTGAATGAATGATCCGTAGAAAACAAGCTTTTCCATTTACAACGCACCAAACAACACGAAAGTCGACGAATGACGAGTGAACACAATCTTGGTCGCTTAAGACAAAGTGTCCATTTCAATAACACAATCTTCACATGAGGAGTAATAGTAAAAAGCTAATATTATATATTACTACATAGGTTTTTCATTGTATAATATCTCAGGACTTGCTTTGTGTTTATGCTCTGACACGTTCTGAGTATCAGGTATTAATAAAATTTGTTTGGATATTAGAAAATATGTTAGAATAACGAGTTCTTGAGGTAGGAAACAAACTCCCTATCTTGAAACGTATTTGACTATCCAAGCTTCGGTGGTCTGATGATGCGATTGGAATGATCTAGAAGTCCTTTTAGGCCAATAGGCCTCCTAGACCGTAATGATTAATGATGGCGTTAATCCGTTTGGCATAATTTGATAGGTATTGAGCTGACTGATGGCGGCACTTGACTGCGAGTGGGTCAAAGAACTCAAGCAGCTGAGTCTACTATTCTAAGTTGAATAAGAAATTACGCCAATAAACAACGAATTCATAAGTATTAGTGTAAAATAAGCGAAGAGTTAAAAATATTATCTTAAGAGTTAGTTGAACCTTGGACACTTTAAATTCCGTAGTTACTAGGAAACTAATTCTACAAAATATGAGCGTCAACAGTCTCTTTTCTTTGCATCCTAAGCTTTTTTCACCTTTCGTATGCAATGCATTATTTGTTGTGAATAAAAAGTGGATTATGAAAGCGTCATATCGTTCATCCGCATAAAGAATTAAAATTCATGACAACATCAGTAAACACGGACCATACAAAGCGTGTTGACACAAAAAGGAAGAAAACGAAATGCACGCAACCAAAATAAAGCCATCCTATTTTATCAATAGCAAAACGGGCCCGAACGGTCACATCGATTAAACCCTCACACACAACAGCTGCCACCGAGCCGGTCGGAATTCGATTCGGAAAACATTTGTAAAATACTTTATCACCCGTAAAAATGGAGAAAAGAAAAAACCAACCCGGGAACCAGCAGGCTCCTTCGTAGCGAACGCCATCCCGTGCAAGTCCCCGCCAAACCCCCCCGGGGACGATCCTTTGCTGCCGTGGGTGGGTTGGGCAGCCGTGCGTAGGAGTATCGAGGCGAAATAAAGGAATATTCATGGTCACCCATTTAAGATGGCATAAAGGCAACTTTCCGAATTAATACACCATTAATCAATTCCAGACCCCGGTAGCCGATGCGCTTTTTTTTTCTTCTCATTGAGCGTGTGTTTTGTTTGCTTTGCTCGTTTTGTTTCGGTTGACATTCGAGTGTAGCTGGTGAAAAGGGAAGCACACTGAATGGGCAGCATGAATGGACTACGGGCACCGAGGTAAAGCTGGGCACAAGAACAGGACGAACAGGAAGGAACAAAAAAAGTTAAATAAATAAAATAGATTCCAAAGTGGTCATTTGGAGTACTTTATCAACATTCTTCCCGTAATCACCGGCCACCGATCACGCGGGTGTCCGTACGACGATAACCCAATAAAGCATTGTTAAATATCTCTAAATCAAACACAAAGATTTATTTCCTATTCCTCGCCTGTTTGTTGTGTTTTTTTTGTTTTGATCCTCCCAAAGAAACAAAAAAAAGGCGGTCAGGACTACTGTACAGAGATTCTCCCACGCGAGTGTCACGCACTCCGGGAGGGCGGCCACGGGGCCGGGATTCCTATTCCGAATGATCTTTTTTTTTCCTCTTCCACCTTTTTCGATTAACTTACGGACTCCGAATTGTGTCCTTTATTTTAAGCTTCTTCCTTAGGCCACACGACCCACCACGTCATTTTGCTACCGAGCGGCCTCCTAGCGAGGTGCCGAGGTACGCCAGCGTAGGTAACGTTTCGAACTGCGAACTAAACAAAAAGGAATCCAAAGAAAGTGCTTTAGAGGAAGTTGAACAAAAAAAAAAAGAGAGAAAAGAACAACACGAAGTGACATTTTTCATGATGGGTTCCCCGGGAGATGGGAGGTTGGAGGACAACGGCGATGGCCCCGGCTGGAACGAAACGGCACCATGGACAGGGCTTTTCCTGGCACAGGAAATGGTCTTAGTCAGGGATTTCGCCTTTTCCTTCGTCTTACTGCCGTGCTGGAATATTTTTTTGGTTTGTCGATAATAATGGATTTGGATGTTCGTAAAGAGATTTCGCTACTGGGAGCGCATCGTCTGTAACGCACCCGGGGCGCACCGTAGAAGGTGGCAGGAATGAAATATGAAAAAACCCTCTACCTCTAGAGCACTCACGGGCAGTCACCCGGGCAGTCTGAAACGCAAGTCGAGCGTTGGGCCCTTTATGTTTCCATATAAATTATGATTGTTTTGCGCTTGTAACATGCGTAACGCACAAATCCTTATTAAATCACATTTCAAGGATATAAATTTTGATGTATTTATTGTGCCATTTTCTGCCGCTTTTGACTGTCCTAGACCACGGACCGTAGAAGCCCTCGGTCGGGTCGGATTCGACACGGAGACACTTTTTCGATCTAGCTTGAAGCGTGGTGATGGGAAGGGGGCTGTTATGGGAGGTATGATGCGTTATGTGACTGCTGCGCCCGTACTTCTAAGCATGAATAACGGATAGGATTAAGTATGTGCCTGTGTTCGCAACATTTGTTAAAAATTGTTAACATAGATCATATCAAAGGATTATTTCGGGGACCGGCTGCTGTAGACTGTCGCGTTTGTCGATGCTTTTGGCTAGGTTCGCATCATTCGTTCCGTCTTCCGTCAGAAGCAGGGTAACTGCTTCGCATGACGCTCCGTTTGTGATGGAAATTGGAAGGTGGAAAGAATCAAAAGCTGTAAATGGAGGTTTTCGATTGGGTGACCGGTAAAAGTAGGGTTTTGCGTTGGATTGTGAGACAGTAATGTTATGCTACAGCACGATTGAAAACTACCGGAGAACGTTCCGTTGTGGAGATCGTAAATTTTTATGCTCGGCAATGATAAGGAGTTTTTTTTCTAAGAGACTGGATACATTGTTGTATATATTGTAGGAATTATAGGTCACACAAAGAAACTCAACAATTGTAAAACATTGTTTGGGAGACAAACTCGGGATCACTCTAGTAAGGCTCCTTGTAGTACTCAAAAGACATAACAAATGTTGGTTTGAGTAATGTTTGAAGTTTTTGAAGCTCAAGATGTGGAGAATCCTTAAGAAATTCTATTTAATATACAAATATTGAATTTGCAAGAATTAGACCAACTTGGTCTTAAGTTTTAAGATTTGGTCAAGTAACTCATTCTGAACACAAAACATCGTTGAATTAGTCTGTAATTGAAATGCTCAATATTTACCCTGAAATACACGACTAAAGATATCCATGGTATTTTTAAATTTGTGTAATTTGATATATCATGATAATGATATTTTTAAATTTGTGTAATTTGATATGCCAGCTGGTGGCATTTAACAAAATAACATGAAATAAAATGACAAGTTTATCAAAAAGACGAGATACTATATATATGTATATATAAAAAACCATAAACTACAGAATCATTTAGTTGAGTTGTATAATTATCCGATTACTGTTCAATAGTGGAACGAGCCAGCGTGGCGTACGAGCGACCGCTACGATGATCACACGCCATTCAGCAATCCACGGATGTACTGCAGCATCCACTTTCACACCTGGCGTACTAGAGGTGTGAACAGAACAATGCACAACCAAATAGGCTAGTAAAAGTGTTGGCCCGGGTCGGGTCGGTCGATTTGCATAGTTATGATATTTTTCCGCAGCTATGCGCATCGGCTAAAATAATACAAAACAGCATCGCCGGGGCACACGGTTCATGCACCGGTTGGGCCGGTGGTACTACGGTGAAAACTGGCGAATAAAACCGCGAGCGGGATTTGTACATTTGCGTGTTTCGGTGACGCGCTACAACAACACGCGGAGGTCGTCCCCGTTGGTTTGGCTGAGCGCGTTGACCATCGTCCAGTGTGCCAACGGTGGGCGTACGGTTGACCGGTGCTTAGCGCACCTGCAGCAGATAAGCAGCGAACAGAGGCAGCGATGCAAATATGACAACGCTCGGGATGGATGCATGATAGCGTACCGACAATGGCAACAATGCGCTCCAACACTGTTGGACCGTGTTTCTGGCGCGCTCGCGTTTGTGTGTGGGCTCTGTTATTATTGTTTTTAAGCTGTTGGTAAATATTTTAATATTTATTACAAATATTTACATAAACTAGTGTAAATTTCACTAAAAACTTTTATCTCTAAAGTTGCCTAAAATTGTAAAAATATTTAATTATTTTATTAGAAATAAAATTAAAATGACAGTTGGCTAGCTTACTGGAGCATAAAACTAACCGAAGTTTCGTCACGCATTTATTTCAATCACTGTGTTCCGGTATCGCTTTCCAATGTTTAGACTTGTTACGGTTCGTTGCCTTCGAATCAGAACCACGAATTTGGCTCGAATCTTGCGCTGCACCGTTCCACCCATCCGGCAGTTCCGGTGTGCTTGGCCTGCACACACACACACACACTGAGCTCGGCGGAAGGATGCGTGAAAATAAAATAAATATATTTTAGAGAAAATCTCTGCTTCTCTGCTGAGCTGCAGTTTTTGTAGTGCAACCGAAACAAATAACCCACGGGATCTCGGCGCGAACAACTCTCACCCTCCTTCCCAGTCTGGCCAATAGTTTCCCGGGCGATCCTTGTCGATTGGAGCGTAAGCAATTGGGTCCACTCGGGCAGCATATTTGACTCTGTCGTGTGTGTGTGGTTTTTTCTTCCCCATGCCACTCCAACCATTCAAACGGGCGTAATTGTTTTCGCTCGCAAACGCTGAACCGCTGGAAATTATGAGGATCACGACCGGTGCGGTGAGGTGACTGATATTTATTTAATAAATGTACAAATATTCATACAAAACACAAGCGCAAATCGTATAGCGATTGCAACGGCCGGGATTTTGTGTGTGGCTTTCGAAAGGAGCGCACTGGACGGCTTTCGGCTAGTTTGGACGATTTCGGCGATTGCTTTCCCNCCACTCCAACCATTCAAACGGGCGTAATTGTTTTCGCTCGCAAACGCTGAACCGCTGGAAATTATGAGGATCACGACCGGTGCGGTGAGGTGACTGATATTTATTTAATAAATGTACAAATATTCATACAAAACACAAGCGCAAATCGTATAGCGATTGCAACGGCCGGGATTTTGTGTGTGGCTTTCGAAAGGAGCGCACTGGACGGCTTTCGGCTAGTTTGGACGATTTCGGCGATTGCTTTCCCGGGGCTTAATTCAATTTCCCAGCCATGTACCATGGGCGGGAAAACAGGCTCCGCATGCCGGGCTTGGGCTTGTCCCTTGTGTGTGTGTGTTTGTGTGCTGTCGGGGGTGTTGGAATGATGGTCATATTTTCACAGCTCGTTTTACGTTTCAGCAGATTTGAAAAGGGAGCGAACAGTACGGTAGTGCCGGGTTTCGGGTTTCGCAATGCAATTGTCGTGAGCACACAATTCCATCCGAGGGAATATGTACTGTTCCCCCAGGCCCGAACACACCCTTCGGAGCATACTGTACGAGGCAGTGTGTGTGTGTGCGAGGGCGGACGCAAAGGAGTTTATGGGATTTAGAAGCTCTGAATATATATTTATAAATTATGCACAGCAAAGCCGCTTGCATTCTGGTTGCTTGTTGATTATAATAGTCAATTGCCAAATCGATTCGTGCATCCCGGAAAGCAATGGAACAGTGGCATGAGCTGTGTGTGCTTGTGGGAAATAGGAAATGGTTCTGCTGTAATAGAAAAAGGGCAGAGTTTTATGGCAGAACCGTAGCCGTACTGGATATCGGTGTCGGCGGGCAGCGTGTTTGGCGAAAGCCAACAAACAATGAATTTTTGATTAGCGGTTCGCAATAACCCAACAACATGGTTTGAGATGCGCGGACCAGGCTCGATTTGCTGTTGTGTTTTGTGTTGCCGGTGGTGGTTGGGTTTTTGGAGGTCGGCTAGTTTCGGACGACTTGCCGGTGCAGCGCCGACAGAACCTTGATGGAACGAGTTGGTCTGCCGTTGCTGTTTGTTATAGATGATGCGGCACGATCATGCATTGTTCCAGATTTCGATCGTTCACTGTGCGGATGATAGTTGCAAAAAGTGGAAAAGCGGATGGATATGTTTAGAGAAAGATGCATTAATATATGGGAATATAAACAATATTTTCATACAAAAACTTTTGATTGTGTTTTAACAGACGACTTGAGAATTTAAATTGATGTTTAAATTTTTAGAAGTTTGCCTTTTGAGTAGCTTGCAGTTGAAAATAAATCCAGAGAAATAGACATCCTACCTCATATAATATGTAAAATATACATTCGCCACCCCAATAATGCGTACTTACAATAAATGGGATGTTATTTTAATAGTATTGCGCACGAGTACATTAAGAAAACTCAATCAACATTAGTCCTCCGCAATGTTTAGATTCTCAGAATTACATCTAAGCTTAGCCCTAAATCATTAAACCACTGTTGAGTAAATCTTCACATTACAATTCACTCTCCAACCTTCCAGTGCCATTTGTTGATGAACCCACAGAACGTAAACTCCGGACTGAGAAAAAAAACACCTTGGTTGACCCTACCCTAGCACTTGCACTTCAAATCAATGTAATTGAGTTTTATAGCCGTACGGTGAAGAAGGCGTCATTAAGTTGATCCCGCACACGGTTCCAACCTCAAATGGGAGCCCAAACAGTGTGCGGTGAAAAGATTTCGATTTTAATTTAATTTCTTGAAATCAGTCACAGCAGTTCGTTCGACAAAGGCCGGCCACACACACACACACATAAATATGCGCACGGGTCACTGGGACCGGGGACGGGAATGGTTATAAATCCCGGGGCGTGAGGATAACATGCTGTTGTGGGTGCTCACCCTCCGTCTTCGGGATAGGGATGTCAAGGATTTAAGGACGACGACGACGAGTCTTGTGTGGTTAGCTAACCGGGGAGTGGCCTTCGCTCGAGATTCCTATCGAGAAAGGAAGTGCAAACTCGTCGCTGTGGGGATAGGAATGGTCGTTGGTCCGAGGACGTCTTAATATCGAGTGCCGGTGGTGGTGGTGCCGGGCGTAGTGTCGTCCACTAAAAGACATGTTACTGGCATGTACGGGATGTTTAACATTCACCCCCTTCTTGCGATTGCCCGGCACGGTAAGGCATATCCATGTCGATTAATTTAAAGTACTTTGCCTTCTGGAGGCTGGAAGGTTTGTCGCACGGTAGGCAGGGCATTTTCTCGGCACGGCAACTCGTGTCGAAAGGGCTACTTTGAAAGGGATGTGGATGAACAGGCGAAGGATTGAGTGCAAAGGTACATCGTGTTGATTGACAGGTTGGACAAAGCCGATTTTAAACTAGTTGATTGTTGTGCTAATGAAGGTTATAAATCACATTTGTCAATGTTATGTGCATGTCGTCGATAAAGATATTGCTTTGGGAGAAAGAAGCTAACATCGTGTAAGCTTAATTAAAGATGAATTGTAATATTTAATTGTCTATTAACTTCATTTTAACAGCTTGCATAGCGTACGCAATTTTTAATCCTTTGTGATGTTTTATCGATGGTTTTAGTACAACTTGTGACAAAATTTGGTAAAATCTTAGGGCTATAATAAATGTCATTCAGTGGAAATTGTGTTGGGTTAAAATTCAATAAATTCTTGCAGGTTTTTTCCAAAGATTGTGCACCTTTTGTACAAGTTGTGCCATGCGTGCTACGGTCGAGCAAAGCAAGAAAAGATGAGCATCGTGAGGACACCGGACAGCTTCTCCGCTGATCTTCAGTTTTACTGTGTTAGGTGGTTTTCGCGATCGGATGGCCGGACGTGTGGGCCCAAGCCACGACAGCAAAAAGACATGGAAAACGTTGTAAAATTTGGTGCTTTCCAACGGTGCCCACAGCAGGGGTGGTCATATAGACGAGCACAACACGTATCCCGTGGCGACGTTCGGTGTTGCCCGAAGAACGGGCGTTGAACACGGTCCACCGTGTGGTAAGACAAGTCGCACGAAGTGGACGCAAACTGGAATACGTATTGATAAATTGGTGGGCTGTGTGTGTGTGTGTGTGTGCGCTATTGTTTGGAAAAAAAACACTGGGAGTAGGATTCATCCATAGATTGAGCAGAAAAAACATTTAAAAAACCTACTCAATGTTGGGTTGAAGTTGTCAAAATTCATTAAAACAAGAATTGATTTTATCCATGAAGCATCCACAATGAAACTGCTGTGGTTGGTGGAAAAAACGAGAAGACTTGATATTTCCAATCGGGAACCAAGAACAGAAAAAACAGAGATGAAAGATGGAAAAAAAACCTTCCCCAAACAGCACGAGAGCGAGTCCGCAGTGGCCACAACTGAACGCTGGGCCCGCGTGGAATCCCGCTGGTTTGTTAATGTGCTACGGTGGCGTTGATGGTGTAGTATCCGGACGCTGTGTGCACCTTTCCGACACCTTACGGTAGACGAAACGAGAGCATTAATTAAGACATAAAGTTTAATTTATTGAATGAATTGTGCCTCTCGTGCGTTGTGTTTCATCTTGCGCGGAAGGCGAGACATTCTTACGGCATCGCCATCGGTCAGACACAAAATGCCCGGGGAAGCTCCCGGTAGTTCCCTTGCAACCCGGTGGTACGAATAATAGTTTGATCAATTGAAGGTGACGGTCGAAAGTCGAAAGTGTCGAAAGTTTTCATGTAAAACATGATTACTCGTACCACCGGATACACGGCAAACGGATCCGGCGACCCCAACTACCGGTCTTACGTGCAGTGCCGACCATTAGGGATGCTCGCCCGCCTTGGTTGGCAGCAGCCACACGGTTTCGCTGGTACGGTGGGACACCGGCATCGGGCCAACAAAACCACCTCAACCGAACGATCTAACCAACGGAGCAGCTCCATCATCTCAAGAGTACGGCGGATCGGGAGCCCAAAGATGCTGCCGGCACCGTTCCTGGAGCCGGAACGGAACGAAAATGGTTCCAGACACATCGGGGAAGGAGGGCGATGGAGATATTGTCGTCGCAACCGGACCGGAGTATGGGTCTTGTAGTTTGCATTGAGCTACAACTGCCTCAAAACTTGTACACTAATAACCTTTTAAGACTTAACTTGTCCTATGCAAATTAGAACTTTTATGTGTCGTTCGGTTTTGTTATCCTGTGTTTTGTAGGCGTGGTGGTAATCTGTGTCTTCCAGAAACCAGAAAGCACCGCACCCGACCAACTCATCAGAGATTCGCCGAGGAGTGAGATCTTGCACCTAAAAGGGAACCTCCTCGGTACGTTACGGGGTTTTTTGGCCCAAGCGTGTATCAGCTCCAGCCAAGCTCGTCTTACTCACACCCATACGAAGGCAGTCTACATCGGCTTCGGAGACGTAAACCCCTTTTTCGCTTCGGGATGTCTAACGACACAGTAAGAGCTACTGTGATAAAAATGCAGCTACAACTCTTGGCCCCGACGCAAACGGTAGCAGGATATTAAGATCCCTTAGGAAATTAATTTATTTAGTGGTCATGTCATTAGCATTGGCCTTGGAAGAAAGAATACCATCCACCGGGGAAAGACAGTGGGCCAACGTTTTTGAGAAAGTTTCAAGGCACCGTACCACCAGGCTTCGAAGGAAGTACCGAAGGCCCAGGGATGCAGCCACAACACAGCACAGAACATGTGTTAAGCTATTTTGCGAACATTGTTTGAGCATGTTCATGGGATTCGTTGCAAAGATGTACACTTTTGGGGCGAATATGTGTTCTTGGGTGGACACCTTGCGGTACGGTGAATGATTTGTGATTTAGTGATCCTTGATGTAAAGCTGCTACATAAAGCGTGTCTCTCGATGGCTTTTTCAGACGAAAGATAAAGTGGTTCTACATATTAAAAGAGAAAGAGAGCTTTCTCTGAGATTTAAAATCAAATTTAACTTATCTTAACGATATTGATCATGATATATTTGGACGTGTCGGTTTTGAACCGGGTAATGTTGTTAAAGCAATAATCTGTTAAAGACACGTATTTTGTCACGTGCTAAGCACTAATAATTTTACCATCTGTATCTGGTGTGGTGCGTGCTAAGAATTTCTCAATGAAAACATATGAAATGTTGGGTAACTCAAACTCCCAACAGTTGATTTGACCGTTTTCCTTCGAAGGTTTTGTTTGTTTATCAACCTTCGGGTTCGGCATGATTTAAACGGTGTTTAGGTGACGTTGGGAAATGTTACACCGAAATCCAATAGAAATGGCGGTCTTAAGCAAATAGGACGTGAAGAGATTTATGGCCTTAAACGCGCTGTAGATGTTGTAAAAGCATAATCGTTGTAAGTGGGATCTGGACATGTGGTACTTCAATTATCGATTTGCTTAGATTTATGTCTCAAGAAAACATTTTAAGAAAATGCAAACTCGTAATTTAAAAACTATATTTCAAGAATTCATGGTTCTCAAGAATCCTGCTGCAAAAAAGGAATAAAGCAGAAAGTGAATGAAGAAATTGAAGCACAAAAAAACTTGGAAAATTCTTTTGCATTTCGGACGAACAGTTGCCCAACAAACTGCGCAGAACAATATTTTAAAACACTTGCGGCAATTCGTTTTAATTATAAATGGATCCTAGTTCATTAAACAATTTCGAGGTTTCTTTTCCACTGTTTTCTACTTCTTCTTCGTCCACTTTATCATTCGCAACAGTGAATGTGCCTCGCGGTTAAGTTCGTTTCGCTAGTTTCGTGAAGTGGCAGTGCAGTTTTATTTTGTCATCATTGTGCAAGTTGCTTTTTCATGTTTGTTTTTCAGCTCTAAAAGAATGCATTTCGGTTGCTTTAGTTTTGCATAAATTTTCTAGCAACGTTGGCACAGTGAGCTTGTGCTTGTGTGGTAAAGTTTTGTATCGTGGTGTTGGGTGCATTTGTTTTTTTCGGGGGAAGAAATGCGCAGACCAAGATTGTTCGAAACAATCAAAACTGATCTGAATATGCAGCTGTTGACGATCGGTTAAAACGTGCGCTTTTAATGCTATTTTTTTGATTTTTTGTCTATTTTCTAGTTTATTTAAAATAGAAAATGAGTCTAAAAATGTATGCTGTTTGGTGGATAGAATTATTCATTTCGCAAGCGACATTTATTTCCCTTATTTATCTTGTTGTGAGGTGGTCTCTGCATCTCAATAGCAAACAGCAAACTGATAGCAATGCAACACACGCGACACATCGCAGGCACTGGGGCCGGTGCGACACGAAGCGACACGAAGCGATACATTCCTCGTGTGCGCGACGGGCTTGATCATCAATTTATTACAAATGATTCGTGGAATTTCATCGGCAACATAAATTACAAATATATTATCTTATTACGGAACAAATGGCACAACGGCCACGCTGTCGGGATGGAACAAGCAGAGTTGCGTCCAAAGCTTACGATTATTAACCGTTTTTCCCCCAAAACGTTACACGCTCGGGCAGCTGAACTCCCCCATGGGCACAGGCAGTTCCGGGCAGTTTTGTCCCATTCGAATGCTTGACGGTGATCGGTGGACCTGCCTGTGGTGAAGCGGCACGATCGCACGAGGCCATAAATAATGTGTCCTCTCGAACAGTCACGTCAATTCGCATAAATTCGATCAGCTCGGCGATCATCGGAACGCTGTGTTCCGGTTTTGTGGCTGGGTGGATGTGTGTTTTTGTTGTTGTTTTGTTGTTTCTGTGTGTGTTTGTTGTTATTGTTTGTGTGTGTGTGTGTGTGTTTTGCTTAACATTTTACTTTCGCCGAAGATTTTATTGTTCGTTAGTTCGTTGTCCCTCTTCTTATAGATATAGTTTTGTAAGCAAAGCCCCGAGCCCCGATGTAGGCCCGATGACTCGGAACAAGAAACTTATCCATGTTCTCTCCCTTTTCATAACTGCATAATGTGACTGCGAAATCAACATATTTATTTTATGTTCGCTGGCCATATTTACAAGCGCGACCTCCTGCAACGCTGGAAACATCTTTTGTCATAGTTCCGTGTTTTAACCTTCGTTTCTGGTTCGTCGTGATCGTTTTGCTCCGCATTGCACTGCGTATGATGCAGTTTCGCTCGCTGCGTTGCAGCCTGATCGCTGTGCAGTTCGGTGCAGCTGAGTGTCTGAGCTGCTTTCTTGGCGTGTCCTTTCAAGCGGGACGAATGCGAACGCAATTCATAAGCACAGCTATAGTTGGGGTTTTTTGTCATTTAAATGAGCTGGTTACACGGTGGTTAGTAGCAGCCGTGTGGGTCGAACGGAAAGTGATCTAGAAAACAAAAAATTCATGAAATAGCTTCCCAGCTACTTCAAGCCGTTATATATTTCTTTGCAAAATTTTAATGTTCATAATTAAAAATAATTAATACAATCACATAAGAACCGTCGAACAAATTGTTTCCCCATGCAGTGGGAACACTTTTCGAAAATCCATCTTTTCAACCAAAAAAAGTTCGTGTGCGATCTACCCGTGGGGTAGAGAAAAGAATTGGCAAAAAAAAACACATAAAGATCTCGGCAAAACATGACCAGCCACAAGGCAACACAGGTACTTCTCTTCCACCAGCCCGGTTGTCCCGTGCCGTCACAGTCACAGGCCCGAGTCACGGTCCGGCTGAAGTTTGGGATGAAGCGGAAAAAATATCACCGAACAAGACATTTTAATGCGGTCCAGCTGGAGATTGGACATTTGTCAAACAAAAAAAAAATACAAGCTGAATATGAGCGCGTTCCTCACACTGTCCGCTTCATTCATGCAGAAACGATGATTGAGTTATTTTGTGCTGCCTATTCAGCACAGCCCGGAGCGGATTTTGGCTTTTGGCAGTTTCCGAGTCTGCCCCCGAGTGTGCCTGGCGGGAGACCTATTGTGCGCCCCTTTTGCTGGGCGTCCATGGCAACCAGCGGCCCCTGCAGCAGATTATCAAGATGTGTGTGTGTGTGGGTGAATCTTTTAAACCGATTTTTCAAAACCCAAAGTTTCCCAATTGGCACACGCTAAAAGGTGAACCCAGCACAAAGCGGTACGGTAGCCAAGCAGGAAAAGGACCAAGATATGAGGTGGTGGCGGATGATGATGATGATGTTTGGATGTGTAAGGAAAACTTTGCAACGAGCGTAACGAAAACATGACAAAACTTACTAATCTACCGGTCTCGTTATGATGATGCGTTCTGGTGAAGGTTTGGATTTTTATGAAGAAATATTTCCCTCCCCCTCCCCCCGCCGTACGGTGCCCGCGTGAGTTCGATGGTCCGTCCTGCCCGCTGGTACCTTGGTGGGAATGTTCAACATGACCGAACCGAACCGTCGACAGCTTGGCCGCAGTGTGCGCGAGGATTCAATTTCACGGCATTTGAATTTTCATCGCACAAAAATTGGCACCCGAGCCGTTATGCTAGATTTTTTAATGAAGAGTTTAACAAAACTGTCTGTGCATCGGGCTCTGTGTGTGTTTGTGTGTGTGTGTGTGTGTGCGCGAGAAGAAATTTTCTTTGCCAATTACCCAGTTTTTGTGCAACGAGCGCTGGTAAGACGGTTTTTTGGTTTTTCGAGGGAGCGATGTTCGGTTGCGGCCGTTCCATCGGTTGCGCCGTAACAGGATACGACGCTGATGTGTGGCGAGTTTTGCGTGTTGTTGTTGAATGGGATTTGGCTCGTTTTCGTTCGTCACTTTTCATCAAAATCACCCGGCAGCTTAATGTCACGTGCTAAATTGCTTGCGAACACGTTGATTTATCAAAACAGAACTTCGCGATAAGTTTTGGGCGAAATATTAATTCGAGTTGGGGAATTTGTTGGACTATTCTTAAAAACAGCTCTTTAAATAAAGAAGATTTGGGATTTTTGTATAATTTCGTTGTTTTAATATACACCAATTAATTGATTCTAGGTTTAACTTTGGTAAATTATTTTGAAACAGTAAAATTAGCAGGAGTTTTAAGTAATTTTGTCTTAGGCATTTTGGATACCTATCAGACAATTTTTCAATTTTGGATTTAGTTTTAATATGGATATCTAAAGTTTGAAAACATATTTAAAAACTGTGCATTTGGTGATTGCAGGAACCGAAACAATAACAAAGTTTTAGCATTTCTGTTAGTACGCGTTTCATTACTGAGCGGTAATTCTTAGAATTGTTATTATTTGATTCGAACGTTCAGATTCTTGATTGGTTTATTCTTTATTTAACCGAAATAAATTCAAAAGTTAAATTTTGCTTTAGATTATACTTTTATCACTTTACTTCCAAAAAAAATGACTTTTAGTCTTTCGTTTAACAATTACAATGGCTTTTGTTGACCATAAAATTGATTTTAAATTTTTTAAGTGCTTAATTAGTGATGTGCAAAGTATTTAACATGATCGTTTATTAACTAAAACCAGCGCGATTATAGAATTTATAGCATGCAGCGAAGATGCTAATTAAAGTCTAATATTATAGAGTAACCGGGGAACGAGTTTTCCCAAACCCAAATCATCACACGTAATACAAATATGACGGTAAGCAAATTAGCCCTTCCGACCAGTTCATCGTTTTCGATGGCGTCCATTTTAAAAATGGCGATCTCGTTCGATCTAAAGCTGCTAGCTGAAGTTGGAGTTTTGTAAAAGTTTTATTTTTCTTTCTTTTTTTTCTACCGAAACTACTATAAATTAGCCTCGGCGTCGCATTACGTGCACGTATGTGTGTATTTGTTCCCTCCTGCCCCGTTTGTCTGCGGCAGTGATTTATGTTGAATTATATTGGAACCCAAAAAAAGTTTACGTAAGGGACAAAAAAAAAAACCCCCCCGAACGCTAGAACAAACCAACGAAAATTGGGAATTGTGCAAAAGTTTTGCCCACCGCGCGTACTGGCGACGGGTGCCACTAGCGCTAGCAGTAACGAGGTCGAATCGGGCGGTGTCCTATCGCACCGGGACACGAGTTTCGTTGGCAAATTACTTTTACCATTGCCGGGGTCTTAATTTGCACGGCCATTTTAAAAGGAGACCGGGAAACTGGGAGTTGTCACCGATGTGCACCGATCGCAAGCATTAACTTCTCGCACTCGGGCCGGGGCTGGGCATTTTATTCCCGACCGCTGTTCGTTCCGGTTGGGCTGGGTGTACACGCGATGGAAGGAAACATGAAACACCGCATGCTTCGTAAAATTTGGGCCCCGGTTGCGTTTCTGGTGCCAGGACAACCAGGACAACCGAAGATGACAACACGACACAACCAGGATAACCGTCGTTATGCACTACTTTTAAGTACACTCAATCGCTCTTTGCACCTTTTTTGCACCCTTCAGCCCATGTCCCCTCCAAACTTTCCTTCCCCCTAGCAGCGAATGCACATTTTTCTGTCACTTTTAGTTCTTCATTTTTGGTGCCGGGTTCGGCACGAAACCCCGGAATGCCCGGAGACCCGCGGGTGGTCGTCGTATGACAAATGCATTTTAATTTATTTTGTGTCATCCTCCACCTTTTCAGACGCATCCTGTGCCATCTTTTTTTTTCATCTTCTTTTCATCGTGCTGCTATGGCACACACACACACACACACACACGGGGTGAACCGATCCCTTACTCGTGTGGTCCTTACGAGTCGATCAATGCGTTCACAGCGTATGGCTGCTGTGGTTCGCATTGTTTGGCGATGGCAAATGGGAAATAGAAATGTTTACCTTTTTGCCGTAATGAATTAGGCTTAATAGCGTACAGCATCGACCTCAATCGGATCGGAACCCGGTTTGTTTTCCCCCTTTTTTTTCTTAGAGAAATACGTTCGCCAGTGACACATTCAATGGAAGTATTTCCATTTCGATTAAGCCAAGGGTAAACAAAAACATTGAATGGAAACACCGAATCGTAAGGGAATAGAAGCACAACAACAACTACGACACGGGTAAATCGATCGTTCCTAACTAGCCCTGTTCGCTTTCGGAGTTTTTGTGTGGCATTCATCGCCAACACGGCCGGAACGGGTGTCCTTGTTATGTACCGCAGGATGTTTCACGATTATGGTCATCATCAGCGGAGCTAAGAACGTGCTTTGAGTTATTGTCATCTTGTCACCTTTGTCTGTTCATCACTGGGGTGTTCACTACTGGTGGTCCATGCATCCTGGAGCCACCGTACCAAAACTACCCGCTGCGTCCGGCCCGCGTCACATACAAACGCAGTCACGGTTGTTCCTTCCTTCCGGGTCGAACGGTTAGCCGATTTTTGTTGATACAAATATTATCGGTATCCGTCGAGGATAACGCACATGGGATTGTGTGGATGCGTCGAGTGTTAGCGTTAATAAATACCCTTAATTTATTGTTGTGATAGCGTTTGTTTGCTCAGCCCATTTTATGATCGCTTCACTGTCGTCCAGGCTTGGGCTAACTGTGGCTGAAAATGCAGCAGTAATTATGGAATCGAATGTTACAAAAACCCGATCAGTATACCGAAATAGGAAGCCCAAAATGGGAAAACAAACGCCATTTTTCCAACATTGGTAAAGTTGGGCAGGGATCTCCTGGTGTGATGCAAACAGATGTTTGCATCGTTTAACATTTATACTTCCGGACCACATTCGGCCGAGACCGGGTGTTGCGCTTAGAACAACGTGCGATCCGATGATCGTTTGGATATGTGTAGCTCATTTGCGATAAATAATGACACACGCTAGTGTGACAGTTTGTTTGTTTGTGTGTGTATGTGTACGAGAAAGGGATATGTTTTTTCAGCAACGTCCAATTTGCAGCTAATGAGTTCGTGGTGAGTGTTATTTATTGAGGACGTTTTAAAAAATGATGCAATGTTGTGTTGTTTTAAGTTGTTTATTTTTTCGACACTATATTTCAGTTATTGGATAAAAAGGTGCAAAAAGAAAAGGTTAGGCTCCCTTTTCTTGGTTATGGTGATCGAATTGAAGGATCTTCTTGAAATGGACGTTTAGCCATTATCAATTTGGTTGGTCGCATCTGCGATCTATTGGAAGAATAGCTGATCTTCGGTAATCAGTCATTAACTCATCGCCTTCAGCGATGCCTTGGAAGAAAATGAGATATTCAAATTATCATTCAACTCTTTCGCAGGAATGAATTTGATGATAGCAACAATTTTCGGAGGAAATTTTGTGACAATATCCCAGAGCACCACAAGCTTGTTAGAAAACAACATTATCCTTTTCGCCGAGAAGGACCTTGTTCGGGAACATGGTGTGTTAGTCGTTAATAGTTATCTTTACGGAGGAGGACGCAAAGCACACGGCAATTCCATCTGTCCTAGGGTTTTAGAATTATGTTCTCATCCTCTTTCAAGTCCCTGACGTTACGTTTCGTCGGAAAGAAATTTTCTATCAACACTCTTCAGGTTTTTGGTTCTGTTGGTCAAATGACCAGCTTGACTAAGTACTTTGTAACTGTGCACTATTGGAGCCTACGCATTGGAGATAATACCAATAAGGTATTTATTTGGGTTTGTATGTTGGAGCAAGGAATGCGACATTTAGGCATTCAGCCTGAAAAAAAAATGTATTTTAAATGTCATATTGGTCATATTGGGCGGAATGAAGATATTTACCTTTCTTTGAATCGATTTGAAATGTGCAACTCAGACTAGTTATGAAAGGCTATTAGTTGAGTATTTTAGTAGGGGTCTTTATCTTTAAATATTAAAATCCTTATTTAAACTTCAAAAGATGAAACAATGTTGGATTAAACTCCAATTTGTAAGCAATGTTTCTGAAGAATTCCTAAAAGAAACTTATTTCTAGACAACAATTTAACCGTAAACGTTAATTAAAACAATACATTAACTGCCTTCGTAATGCTGTTATTTGGCCATAACTACTAACAGTAGTATATAGAATTGACGAGTCACCCGTTTTGAGTATCTGCAAGATGACGATGGGGAAAAAAATCAAAGATAAGATCAATTCTTCTATCTCAAGAGCAGTAAAGGAAAAACAAAACGAACACAAACGGTCCTGTGGGGGACAGAGATTGAAAATCGAATCGGAAATCAATATGTCTCTGATTGCTTCTTAACGTTGTTTGGCTGCGTAACAATGACCATTTCCTGTTCCTGCAATACCTGTGACATACGACGAAACAAAATCAAATCCGATTAGGTCTTTTTTTTCTGTGCGTGTGTATTTTGTGTCGCCGAATGGTTTGGTACCGGGTGGTTTTTTCTTTTATTCGATACCATATGCGTCATGGTGGTGGAGATAGGACACAAAAAAACCTAATAATATTACAATCGCTAGGGGATCCGGAATATGTCCTCACAGCGAATGGTGAGATCCTAGTGATCGGAACCGTAAATCGCTTCCCAGTGTGGGAGAATGGTTTGGCTGATGGTTGTGTGAGGTGTGTTTTTTTTTTCGTTGTATCCCACCATAACCAGCGCAGAAAGTCGTTCAAATCTCGTACAGGAAATGGTCAAAAGGGACAATCTGCTGACCCCTTATTTTTAGTGCCCGTTTGGTGCCATCCCGCCTGTAACGATGTCTTAACGATACGCACGCTTCGATGGTCATTTTTACGACCGTACGGGACCGTATGGTGTTGCGACCGTATCGTGCGTTTTTTATTCTTGAGTTGCCTCTTGGCTACTTCTCCCCAGGACTTCCCAGGCTTCGGTGATAGCTTCGAAGATTCCCAGCTCGCATCGCAGGAATTGATAGGTGATCTGGAGATAATGCGCCAGATAAATGCGTGCCATAAAGTTTTACCCGTCGCAATCGCTGTTTCTGCATTGTTTTGCAGAAGTATTTTGAAGAAGTTCAATCTGATGGCCACCGTCGATTGCGTAATTGATTTATATGAGGTCTCCGGTGAGTCGAACGCAAAACCAGGGATCTCTATTATTGCAGATTGGGTTTCGGGTTTTGGGAATGACCTCCGGTCTTTACGGCACAATTACATTCAGTTCGTCGATGGATTTAATCATCCCATGATGTGCTTTGCTTGCACTGCAATGGTCCCGTGCTTGAGAACGATTGTTAATTAATAATTTTTATCTTACGGACAAGTTGATCATGAACTTGACGAGTGTATCGCTGATGTAATTAGTGAAATTAAACGTGTGCAAAACCATCGCCAGTGCTGGTTTGATTTATTTGCCAACGTTTTTTTTTCTTTCCTTTGCTTGCTTGTGCAAACACTTAACCCCGGTTTTCTATGTCTGTGCCGCAACACAGACGGCTTGACGATGTTGAGTGCCATCGGCAAAGAAAAATGCCATCCGGCGTAGAACGCTGCGTGCAGAGGGCAACATAAAGAGAGAGAGAGAGAGAGAGAGAGAGAGAGAGAGAGAGCGAGAGAAAGAAAAAAAGAAACGAAACCACCATCAAACGCTACCCGTACGCGTTTTCGTGATCGGTATGTCGGTAGGCAAAAATCGCCTAGCCCGGGTCATGTGGTTTATTTGATCAAATTCTTAAGGTTTCCCTCGGCGACCACCCGGCGACCTGAAACGACGACCTGGCGCTGGTCATCGATGGCGTACCGGCCACGCTAAAAGGGATATGGATGGCCGGATGGTTCGCTCTAGTGGCTCGGGTTGAAGTGGTTTTTGCACACTGGAACTGGAGGGCCAGCAATCGGCCAGAGGAAAGAAGAAGCAATAACACAAAAAAATGGCACAAAAATCATAAACCGTTTTGATGTCAATGTGAAGTATTTGCTCAAACATTTAATAATATCCCCAGGCTGCCCGGCTAGGAAATGTACGGAAATATCTATTTAATTTGCTTCGTATGTGAGTTTCATTTCAGGCTATATAAATGGGATTTTTTCTTCTCTCTCTATTTCTCTCTATCTCTCTCTCTCTGTCTCTTTTTTCTCTTCCTAGATCAATATTTTTCTGTTAGCAACTAGCTCGCCAAATTCCGAATGATGGAAAAGTGATCGGAAAATTCCTAACCGATGGACACAGCCTGTTGCCCGTTTGCTGCACATTGTAGAGGCTGATGCCGTTGTCTATCTGCCATAGATTTACGGGCGCCGATAGAGTAATGATTGAAATTTATGAGGTTATGTTGCTCCGGACCAGCCGGACCGTGGTCGTGGCTTCGATAGGGTTTAGTGGGGAAGTTTTGTTTGGTTAGCAAATGGACACACAGTGTACATGGCATGGGATGCCTGTACAAGCGATCCTCCTTTAGGGGTGGCCAGTTGGACCAGCTCGCTAGATTATCGCGGTTCGAAGCGATAAGGTTAATTATCGAAAATAATTAAGCACAATAAGCGGATCAGTACGGTTTTCGTGGTAGCTAATGAACAAGCGTCACAACATTCCCATCGATTGCAGAACATGTGTGCCGCAGGTTAATAGTTCGGGTCTGTGGGAAAGATGGGTAAGCAGGGTAGCAAACTAGACACCACCACCACCCAATACTCATCGCTCTATGCCGGGCGGGTGATGAAGTGCCATTTTCCACCGTCACACTTCCATTGAAAGCGTTTCCCAATTGCTTTATCCGTCCAAGCGGTTTGTTCACGCTGGGTCACCACACTGTTGCGACCGGAAGCGGCATGGCAGTTTGGCAAGCGATTTTTCGAAAAGAAACGGTTTGGCTGGCTGGTAAGTGGGTTTAATCATCAGCCCATCATCGATATTGATTGAACGGAATGGATGAGTCAAAGACAGTGTGAGTGTGTGTAGCTACCGAACTGGCGGATGTCATAAATAATGTTTGTTGAAAAATTTTGCGCCTCAACCATTACCATCCGGTGCAGAAAAATTGTGAAAAACTGTAAACTACATCTACTGAAAAGCTATTGCGGAAGCCGTTTGCATCCCAGCGGGATGCTCAATTTATTTCGGTTGATTCCGGAAGCATCTTCGGGTTGTGAAGGACCAGCCATTGGTAAAGTGTGGTGAATTCTTTACCAAATATTTACGATTATTTCTATTGTCCAACCGTATAAACCAACCCTAAACCTAAAGATCGGTATAAATTGTTCACATATTGAATTGTATATAACACAGCGTCTATTTGGATGAGTCAAAATTTGAAGACATTAGGTTGTGGTTCGTGCAGTATCTGACTACAACAAAATTCAGGAATGCAGGAATGTCTGGAGCAGATTGTGTATCCCTGTGAACAAATATGCTGCTGCATCTTTTAATGGATTTAGCAAAATCTTTGAATATATTAAGTCACTCCGATTGAAGTCACTCCTTCATTGTCTAAAATATTTCGCTTATGCTGTTAGCCGTTCTTATATCACGCATTCGTACGACGCTCAATATCCTTTCAGAGACAAGAAATTGTTCTTAGTGTATAAATACTTTGATATATCAGTTACTATTCTTATACATTCTTTGCATTTGATCATATAAGTAAAATAAATTTGAGTTGGTGGGGCCATTTTAATGAATTTATTTAAGTGAACATATATACTCTGAAGATATGTCTGTGTATAGATTTGAAGAATATTCATGTTAATATTCTTAAATGGTTAAGAACTCATTTAAAATTTGTGACTTTTATTATAGGTTGGTCAAGTTTTACCTGCGATTAATTAAAATATGAACTCCACTTTTAATCAACAGATTCAACAGATTTTGGGTGTTTATTACTTTGCATTTAACCAAACCAGTGCTGAATCCAATTATCATATTTGTTTAAAGCCTTAATAATATGTGTTTTTTTTTTCGTAACCGCAACTAGGATCATTATCAAAGGAGCTAAATACGAGGGTGCGTTAAGCCGGCAGCTAATCTAGGGAAAAATAAAGGCGCAAGGGTTTCCCAGGCGAAAACCCGACCAACGAGTTACATTGAATAAATTTTAACGTGTTAAATAGGATAATACCACGAAATAGCTAAATAAACAAAACCCCGCGTGGAAATCAGCCGATAAAAACAAATGTGCCTAAAATGGGAGAAAAAAAATGCGCAAGGATAGAACAATGGGTGCAAGAGCTCGTTAGCGCGAAGGAGAAGAAAGAGCAGAAAAATGAGAGATACCAACAAATCGTGGGAAAACTCGTATTAATGTGGTACGCCCTGCCGGAGCGTCACACAATCCTTTCTGCCTAAATGGAATTAATTATTATGTATGCAAATAAATAGTAATGAGTGCCAAACCGTTCTTACCTGCGGGGCAATAGCAAGTCGAAGCAGTGCAAAAGGAGTGAAAGAAGGAAAGAAAAGAATAGAAAAAAGTACGGCAAGAGATAATCCAAGCATATTTTCTCCGGAACTTGGCTGCTTTTGGTGGCCTTTTTACCGGAAATTCCGTTTCACCTGTACTTTTTTTCTTCTTCTTCTGTTTGATGTTTTGTTTAGTTCGGCATTCGTCGCACGCAGCAAAATGGTACGGATCTGCCGCTGCAGCTTGTAACGGCTGACCGATATGGTAAGATGGAAAAGGTAAAACCCCTGGCGTGTCCCTAATGCTACACAGCATCCCCGTAATCCCAACGTGCCATTTCACGCCAACCGCCAAAGGTGGTGGCTACAGAGAGCCACCTAATGAATGTTTGCCCGGTTTTCGTCCTTTTTTTGTTTGGCATATTTTTCGGTTTTCCGCTTCGCCACCATTTGTGAATTGACCCGGCTAATGCGCTGCGTATTTGTTTTCCACACGCTGCGTAGGCTGCGTGGCTTTCTTTTTTTGTCGCTTTACCGGAGATTGTTGTAACGCGTAGGCCGATTGTTGGGTAAATAGCCAAAGTCATAAGTCTTAGGTGGCGATGGTCCTTGCCGGGTCGGATTTTGTGAGGCTACATCTGGATGGGATTAATGGAAAAGTTTTTTTGTTGTTGCTTTGCTGAACTGGCGGACTAACCATTGACGAGATAATTGTTTCCCTTTTGTTGCTCATTATGGTAATAATTTGTTGTTTTTCGATTACCGGTGCCAATACCTTGCGAAACAGCAAATGCAAAAAAAATTCGAGAAAATTGTTTTTGTTAAAAAGTGTTGACAATTGTGTTTACTTTACATTAATGATTTGCGAATTAACTTGGTATTGTGGTAAGAAAAGATTATTGGATTAATAATTTGTTTGCGAAATGGAACATCTTTGCTTTGTGTGTTATGGAAATAGAAGAAGAACTGGAATTGATGGACGTTAAACAAAATTTTATTTGGAAGAAGTTATAATTTCAGAATTAATGAAATTTATTTTATAAGAAATTTGTTTTAAAATGTTGGTTTCACACTAAAATCGAATTTAACCTGATTAATAAATGATTTTTTAAATTCCTTATTGTAAAATATTTTTACGTTTTTAAGTACCTTAACAATTGTAACAAGTTTTAGTGAGCATGATAGCATGATGATTCGTATTTTTACATATTTTATGAGTTTAACATTTATTCACTATTTGTAACACCATTTTTAGCTTTTATTCGTATGAAGAATTTGATTAACAAAAATAGAAAAAAAAAAATTTTAAAGTTTTGAGAATGCATTGAAAACCTTTGTTTTAAAACTTGCCGAAAAACTTTCGTATTTATCGTTTCAACTTAGTCTATTATTTTTACAACAATCCTAATATCCGCATAATTATGTTCAGAACTGTATTAAAATTCATAAAAATTATGTCTCTGTTAAACATTTCCAGTGTAGCTACTCCGCTACTATGGCGTGAAAAAGCAACTAACTAAAGACGTAAGACACGCGGAACATTCCACTTGATCCTCCGTGCGGCAAGTAATGCATTCGCAAGTGTTTTGCAACAAAAGACTGTCCACCATCCGTACACCGTTCTGGTAGAAAGGCGGCAGCGAACGAGCAGCGAATGTTGATCAACGGACACGAGCGAGTCGAAGAGCCCTTTCAAAAAGGGGATTAGTGTCAACACGAAAACATAGGAAATTCTAATTAAAATTTGTGAAATATTAATCCTTTTCGCATACATTCGCCAAGAACATAGAAATTCGTTTTATCCGGCTGCTTGCGCTGGTTGGCAACAGATCCATCCATTATGAAGCATCAATCCGGCTGTTTTTAATGGTTCCTCCTGGTTTCACCACAGGAACTTTGGATGGGGTCGGAGGTAGTGGCAGGGGAGGGGGGATGGGATGGCGTAAAAGCACACACACACACACACACACCCACTGGCTATTGGAGCTTTGTGAGGGACTATGGGCATGGGAACGGGGAAAAAGTCGGACGACCGTGGTCCATCACCGTCCGTGGTGTGTGTGGTCAGCCGGTGGATGGGCAGGTTTCTCTAATTTCATTCGAGTTCTGCATCCCTCCTCCTCCCTTTACCATCCACTCCCCCCCTCCCATGCACACCCACCGGGAGCGGAAACGTGATACAGTGTGTGTGTTTCCCTTGGACGACGTCGTTCGCAGATGATGGCGATGATGACGGAACAAGTGGCTTGCAATTCTGGAGATCATCCATAATGTTGGACCGGGCTGGTGGTACGGTGATAGGGATCCGTCCTTGTCGTACGGTAAGAGACATGCAAACACATTTACCCTGGCACCGGAGAGTGATGTGTGCCACCATTACGGTGCACCGGAAAACCTTCTTCGTTCGCTCCGGTCGAAGTTTTTGTGACCGCAGACGGAGTGCACGTTTTTGGTAGTGTAGCTGCAGCGCACAACTGCAACTGCCCCATTTCCATGGTCCAACTACTGCCCGGTTCCAAGATAATGGTTCAATATTTTATTTGCATCTCGTCAAGTGGAGGTGATTTTTCTGGGTTCGAGGTTTGAATGGACAGGACATGTTTGCTTATAGAAATTTAAATAAAATTCGTTGTATTTGAATCAAATTAAGCTTTCATATTACAATTTTTGTAGTTATTTTTTTTTGTTGTTATGGAATTGTGTAGCATAATGCGACACTAATCTTACCGGCTGTCGTATCGCAGGAAATACGCTGTAGAACACGCATAAACTGTGGTGATTTTTTGGGCCATACAATAACAAAAAGAAAAAGAAAAAAGAGAAAACACCCACTCCTAGTCCTGCTGTTGCAGCAGCGCTGAGGCAAGAAGCGAATATAAACATCACATTAACATATTTATACGGCTTTTGCTATCCTCGCCGCTGCTGCTGCTGCTTCGTCCGGACGGTGTTTGGTTTGGTATCGGGCCGTCCAAGGAAAACATAGCGCACCAGACGAACCGGGGGCGAACCGATCGGTTGCACCCATCCACAAGCGTCGAACCGACCGACGGACCCGGGGACCCGTCATAATCAGTCATACAGAAAATGAAGATTATCCGACAGCCAGTCATATTGTCACGAAACGGAACATTTCTGCCTGCCTGCCACTGGACACGGGACGACAGGAAAGGGTGCGGGCTGGGGACAGGGTCGTCCCGGGAGGGTTTTCCACCCGTCCGGTCGGTTTGCCGCCCTTATCGGCTAACTTTCGGCACCCGGGCATTAGGTGTGTTGGAGATGAATTACACAAAACAGGAACCGTTCTACCGATGGAAGCTATTCGTTGTCGCCATCGTCGTCATCAGCATCAGTTTGGCCTTAAGCTCTTGACGAGCCTAAAAACTGATGAATGTCAATTTTCATTAGAATGACATTTGCTTTCTTCCCCTAAGCACTTTTTCCTATCAGGGGGCAGGAGGTGTTAAATCGCACGAGAATGACTGGGCGGTCAGGTGTCAGGGGTTTCGGGTGCAGGCACGGGCCTGTAAGTGACTAATTTTTGGAACATTTTTCAGCCAACGAAACCCCGTGTGGACGATAATAAATTCAGTGCCTTTTTGAGTGGACGAGTCCCCAGACGAGGGGGCGGGGGGGGGGGGGGAAATAGGGGGATAGGTGGTTGGGTGACTGGGAGAGGGCAGGAACTTATGGGTGTTCCTGTGTGGTCACCACTGCCGCATGTGTTCACGCGCGTCTGCTGCGCTTGCGTCTTGCGATGATGATAGTTTGTTTTGAATGCTACCATTATTTCTCGGATCTTGTTATGTTTTCGCTCATGCAAGAGCAATAAATGCTGCACCAGGCAGAAAAAGCAACAGCGAAAAGGATTGTATACACCAACCCGGTAGGCCGGGATGGTGTCGGATCGCAATCGTGATCGCGTGTTAAATAACGAACAGCACAGCTGGCTAAATGAGCGGTGTGTGTGTGTTTCGGAGTGTTTTGTTGATGAAGTTAAAATATTACTTTATTCATGATATTGTGTTAAATAAGGTGTAATTATTTTATTTTAGTGATATTTTTAAGTTTTACTCCATTTAAATCTTAAGTTTTAATAAAATATTTAGAAAAAAAATTAAAACATAATAATGTAAGAAAATTGTTTTTTAGATGTTCAAATAAGATGAGTTAAATTGTCTTTAAACGCTACGATTATATTATTCCATACCTTCAAAATATTCTCACCCAGGCGCATCTAAATAAAATCCACCATGCGCCCACTATCATGTAATTTAGTGCTCAACTTCTTCCCCGACGCCACTATGCTGACTTTACTGGTTCTTTTCCTTTCGTCGCTCTCTTTCACTGGTATCTTGGGGCACTTTGTTTCGCGATAATACGTGCAACTACGATGCATACACAAACAGGCCTGTTTCGCTGCAAAAGGCATTTGAAGAAATGGTGCGAAATCTGATAAACCACACAAGAACAGAGCTTCTAAATTGCAGCTATATTGCTGGTGTACTCCCGGTGCCTGGAGTCGATTTCATTGCCTGTTTTCGGTGGAACTGTTTTACAACCGGCACAATATGATACTGTTTGCTGCCCAGACAGAGGTTGTTGGGCCCGGCGTAGGAATCTCAATGGCTTGGGCGATCAGCTTAAGGCGGGCACAAGGGGTGAGACCGGAGGGCGGAAAACGGTGGGGTAGTAGGAAAATTATTCATCCCGTACAGTGAGTGGGCGTAAAATAATTGGCAGCGTTCGCTTGCCTGGGCTATTACATGGTGGAGATGATTTTTCCATCGGTGTCATTGGATGCACTCGTTGGGTGGTACGCAAGGCGAGCCGAGAATGTGGCACGGTAGTGATGTAGGTTTTGTTTTAATTTATCGCACGGAAGCTTACTTGGTGACAAAATTGATGTTTATGTTAATTATGTGATGGGCTTGCTGCAAATGTGTGCTATTTGGTTTGCTTTTTTGCAAAATATGTATGATTGTTTAACAAATAAATAGCAAAATTGGAAGAAGATTTGAGTAAAGGCATAAAAATCACAAATAAAATTAATAATGAAACAAAGAAATGAATAAGTAAAGCGGTTTAGGCAATAAACTGACTCACTTGCTTGGCAAATGATAATGTAGTAGATCAATTTAAGCACAACTATATGGATTAAAAAATATCAGTCCTTGTTCATTAAAAACTATGGAAATGATAAGTTTGATTAGAACAGTACGTGACTTTAAAATAAGTTTTGTACAAAAAACATATAAATAAACGTATAAAATCTGTTTTCAGAGTGAAGTTGAAAAAATAAACTAACAAAACTAAGCATAAATGATGAAAAACTAGCCAATTTGTTCAAATATTAGCAAGAAACTGTAGAATTAACTGATGGCAAAGCAATTGGGATTTTGTTGAACATACTTGAAACTCATCCAAATTATGTTGAAAATAGTGTAATTTATTGTGTTACAATGTTTGTTAATTATTTCAAGCTTCCCATGTGCTAATCTATGGTACCGCTTAAAGAAATGGACTGATCGTACCGTACATTAACTTCCCACCGGTGTATGCCGGTTCCACTCATCGGCCACCCTCAATTCCCACCGCGTAGTATTTCAAGAAACGTTTCGATTTTTTTTCCAGTAAATTCATTCATAACTCACCACCCATTGATGATGTTGCTGTGCCGCACACACAGCAGCAGCAGCAGTAACAGCACCATCAAACCTGCGGAAAAATTTGCTACCGCAAACGCTTTTTTTTTCTCGTTTAATTCTTGGCGTCTTGTTGGCGTGTTTGTTGGCGAACCGGCGACAATCGGACAAACGAATCGCAAGGAAATCATATCGAAGTAAACAAGCAAAACGTAGCAATAAGTCAGCTAAAGGGTGCGACAAATATAAAAATAAAACAAAAAAAAACCGCACACACAAACTTGCCTCGATCGCTAAACGTACCCGCCACGATCATTCATTAAAACATCCGGTAACGTGAATTTAATTTACACTGCTTGCGGGCAATGCTAAAGCAAAAGCAAAAAAAAAAAAAGAAGGAACGCCATTGCGCCTTTTCTGTCGTCGCCCTGCTTCGATGTTTGGCCGATCGGCGAACGGTTTTACATTGCATTGTATTGTCTCGCTGTGTGATTGTTTGTTTCCAAGGTTGCTTACGTTAGCGTGCTACGGTGCCAGGCTTAGGCCTTAAGCCCTGCTGGTCAACGCGACTTTGAGCGAGCGTGCGCACGCCGGCCGATTTCGCGGTTTGTTGCGAGTGTTAATGTTGCCCTTTTGGTGGTCAGGAACGAAACAGGCAATAAAAAAAGAAGAAGGAACGAAGACATGGAACCGGAACCGGGTTGGCAGGAGTTTTGTGCTGATCAGTTCGATTTGTCCTTATTTTTTCCCATGTTCGATCAAGCAGCGTGCGTTTTGGGGCGTTTTAAACTTTATTACTGCAATGCAAGAGATGGGTGAGGGGGATGGAGGGGGTGGGAGGGAGGTTGGAATTGAAGTTGTTTCGCAGAAATTCGATCCGAGCATTGCATTGCGAATGTCAGCGCGACATCGCTGCGGGTGACTGCTACGGAGACAGCAGAAAGAAGAGAGGATCCTGCAAGTAGCGGATCGATGCTCATAAACGCGATTATTTATTGTGTGTTTAAGATTGCAGATATGCTTTCTTCGAATGCTTGCTTCGTTTCTCGAATGGACACAACGCGACCTGTCGATTGCAACAATTTCCATCGAGAATTGCTTCATGAGTGCAGAAATGAAGGGTGTTTAAGGGGGTTAAAAATTCGTTTAACCAGGCGCGTGAGCAGGACATTTGGTAATAATGTTTGCGGCTATGTGCAGTCTGCTGCGTCTATTACTGCATCGAATTTTCACCCAGCCCGCTATCGGAACAAATCTCTTGAGGTGTTACGATGAAAAGCAGAAGAAGCAAAACACACTTTCGGCGCACGATGCGCCACAACAAACACGATTTTTCTTCACCACCACCGACGGGGAGGTGCGATCAATCACTGTCGGAGATGTGGATGGGAAGTTTTCGCTGTGAGTGCCTTACGTTTCCCACATCGTATCGGGGCCCACCGTGCTGCCTGCACGCGGACCGTTCGATCTTGGGCAAATTGTATGCGTTTTATTTGTTCCCGCGTTCGCTTAACTTGACTGTGTGGTTTGTTTGGTTTGGTTTCGTTCTTCTTTTGTGCCCAACGTGGAATGTCTGTCAACAGTATCGAATACGTTTTTCGCAACAATTCCGTGCGGAATGTTTTAACAAGGATGAGGTTTTGTCCCCATTTAGCGATTGCGCGCAAACCCGCTGTCCGGAAGTTGAGCAGTGCGTGTGTGTGGAGATATTTGTATTTTTTTTTTTTTTGGGAAACGAGCTACATCGTTACATTGAAATATTTCTCATGTGATTCAGAGGATTAGACCAACGGAAGATGTAATTTTTGTACTACTTGTTGATGGTTATAATGGGGAAGATTAAGAATAAGAATTTCAGAAGAAATTTTGGATTAATTATCCAGAGCTGTACTGGAAATTCTTGAAAATCTTGTTGTCGTTTATCTCAAAATTTACTTACAATTTTATTAATACAATATTATTAATGAATGGTTTTTGTACAGTGCTTTATAGAAAGGTCAATAAAAAATTGTTTTTAATGTTTTGTGTTTAAAGTTTTGACATAAAATCGTCCTAAATCCATTATTTGACATGAATGTTGCCCGTTAAAAAATCATCAAAATGATTTCTTTTTGAGATATTGCTCAAGTTGTTTTTAAGTGGACAAACACAACTTCCAAAAAACCTAAATACATTCAAGTTGATAGTGCATTTAAATATTTACAGTTTTTACAGCTGTTCACAAACAAACGTGGATCGTTCACGTTGCGCGACATCAGTCGCATGTGTTGCCGTTGCCAAGTCCGTGATCGCAATCGTGGGAAAACACCATCGCACCGTAACATTAGGCAGAAATGCAACCCGAAATGCATCGAATACAAAAAACCACACACGCGAAAGAAAAAAAAACATTCTAAAATCACCATCAACACTAACAAAAGGTGTCGGTTTTGCGTATCAGGATCTAAAAATCTATTGTTTTATTTCGCACCTTCGCAGTGAGACACAAACGCTAAGACGGGAGTGAATAAAAAAAACATATAAAAAAAGAAGGAAGCAAAAAAAAATAAACGAAACAGTTTGCTACGGTGAGACTCATCGACTCGCCCGATAATCAGGACAATCGGTTGGCAATGTTCGTTTGTCACCAGTGTCGCAGACTAATTTATGATCGGCCACCATCGATTTGTTTTCGCAATGTGCCACATCTTGAAGCATTTTTGCCACCTTTAAAAAGCGTATCGAACCAGCGGGTGTGTGTGTGTGTATGAAATGAGGTGGAATTGTAAAATATTCCCTGGCAAAAAATGGGGTAAAAAACAAAACGGAATCCGTGCGTAAGGCCGGCAGACCAGCCCGATCGGTGTTTATTGGAGGTATTTCGTTTCCTCGTTGCTGCCATCGATCGTGGCTGGGATCGTGGTGGGATTTCCGGGAGTTTTAGGGCAAGATGTACCGAATCTTCCTATGCGTCCTGCGCCGTGCTTAGGTGTGGCATCCAAACGGTGGAACGGAAACAATCGCCCAAAAGCGTAATCGCGAATAGCGCGGCGTGCGATCGTGTGACACCAAATACGAAAACCGTGATCCATGTTCGATCCTTCGGTCCAAGCTCAACCAATTTTTCTCATGTGAGCTTTGCCTATGTGAGCGATAGGGAGCACCAAACAAAAAAAGATCCAGCTGTTGGTTTTTGTATTAAAGCCACACTCACAGCTCAGGTCGGCCGTCGGTTCCCAGCCATGCGGTCGAAATGCAAGACAGTTGTGGTGGTTGTGTTTTATGTTGGTTCGGTATTTTTTTTTGTTCAACTCAACATATCAGTGGGATGGGGTCCGTTTTATGTCCACCGACACCTACCGAAAAAAAAGCGCTACATGACACGTTGCAGGCGTGTGTAGAATCACAGCCGAGCGGATGCGCGCAACGGTCCGGTTCTGGTATAGACGCTACACGGTGGGATTCGCCCACCAATCGAGAATGGCTATGCGGTATGCGCTACATGTTCCTTTGGTGTGCCTTTGACGTTTTTTCTTTGTTGGACTGTGACTCCAGTCCCATTGCTGGAGGTGGATTTGGGTATGCCAAAAACAAAGAAAAAAAAAACAACAACAACGCCTGCCGACACTGTTTCAGCATTCAAACCGCATACAAAATAGGAGAAAAATCCTAAAACTTTAAATATTTCACACTTTTCAGCAGCCGTAACTACCCGTTTGCCGTCGAAAGTGTCCGGAGCATGAATCTAAGCATAATATACATCGGCTTTCGAGTCAATTTACAGCGTTGCCCAGTGTGGTGATCAGCTTGTTTTTTTTCTTCGGGCTTGAGAGCTTGAAGAACAAATGACTCGATACTAACCATCGGGTATGGTTTTCCTTTTCACCGTGGAATTTATTTCCTACGCCGAGCAAGCATTCTTCACCGCTACCGGCCGAAGTAATCGGAAATGTCATCGGGCACTTTGTCCCCACCCGTGTGTGTGTGTGTTGGGTTTTTATTATTACTTTTTTGCCGTTGTTTTATTATTGTGTCGGTGCTCTTTCGCCGCGGAGTTTGAAGATTCCTGGCCGATGTCTGGGCAGGTCGACAACCAAGGGTTAAATGATATGCAGCTGCTACTTGGGTTACTTGGGTGGTATTCAAATTAAATCTATTGCACGCCATGTCTGTCACACGTCGGGCACCCTAGAGGTCTCCGGTGGCGACCGCGGCGGCCGCTGCTTGTTTCGTTGTTTATTGTTTTGTAAAAGTCTTAAAGTCCGCTATCCGCCGCCCATTAGCGAACGGTCGTCGGTGCTCGGGGAGCGTGGTGAAGTTTTTAAAACAATTAATATAAAAAGGCTTGCACATGTACGGGTATCGCATCCGCAGATAGTTTTTAGTTACCGCTGCGGAAACGGCAAAGAGAGAGAAAAAAAAACAAAACAAACAAAGCAGCTGGCTTGGGCGGTAATGAGCGATCGTATCAGTTTGGCCGGTCCCTGCATACCAATGTCGTTGCTAAGGATGTTTAGAAAATTCTTCGCCACCCAAGAAGCGTGTTCGATTGCTGTGGGCAGGATGACAGGAAGCGTGAATGATGATAGATGGTGATGTGACATTATTATGTCACAATCAACAGTTTTTTGTTTTGCTTGATACACATATTTGCTTGAAGAGTGTTTTTTGATGGCAGTTGCGTACATTGTATTAGGACACGAAAGGAGAGAAAAGCTATTTAATAAGGTTTTTTTTTTTTATATGGAAGAACGGATTTTTTCTCCTTCTCCTTTATGTAGTTGTTATTTAGATTAATTAAAATTTAATTACTTTTATATGCAAGAAAATCGTTGAACTTTATTCTGAAGAAGAGTTGATTTCTACCTTTTGACTATTGCGTTCCTTAAGCTATTGGATTTTTGCTCGTCTAATTTAGTTGTAGATTTTGTCTGTTTTAGTTTGAATATGAAATGAAATTTTAACATGTTCCTGCTTTCAAACTATTCATTAAATGTAAAACTAAACCATTTTGACGTTTCCTTTAGCATGTGAGAGGTAATAAAGTGTAGACGTAACACATAAATCGATAACTCTGTTTCTCAATGACTGGTTGCATCACATTTAATGAATCAACTAATTTAACGGTCAAATCAAAGGAGAGAAACTGGAAAGTTTGTTGTCTACTGGCAAATATGCTTAAATCTGGCACCTGAAACATTTTATTTCTCCCATTTCGAAAAAAAAGGTGGTAATCTCCCGTGAAGGTATGATAGGAACAGGAATTTCATCGAGGAGGCATTTTTCGGGCAGCTGCCGTTTTAGCTGGGAGCTGAAAATATTTACCTTCCCATATTGACCGATCGCCAGTGTTGGCCAACGGTTGCAGGATGCTCAATGCCGCCCGATGGAACGGTTCACGATCAGCGGTGGTATTATTGCAACTTCCATTACCAGAAAGGTGTTTGCTGTTGGTTCTGGGCTGGTGCCGAAATGTGAATTGTAAATAGGTGTATTTTTTGGTTTCGGTACGGCCAGATTGCCTTGAACAATTCCGCGCTCCGATTGGAAAACGATTTTTTCTCCACCGAACCGCGATGTGTGTTTGATGTGCGATTGATTGTCAAAGTTAAATATACTTCCGCTTTGGCAAACAGTAAAAGCCCTCTGGCATTGCTTAGCAGGCTGCTGGGCGATCTGGACTTTTTGGGTGGTTAGTCATTAAAGGTAGGCAAAAAATGAAAAACCCACATTCACACACAATAGAAGCCGTAATGTTGCTGACATTAAACATGATGCCCAATGCCTGGGAGGTCCCGGCCCGACATTGATGTTGTACCGAACAGGCGATTTGGACGAGTACCACCCAGAAGGAGCATTGATCACAATTAGCTAAATCGCATATAATAACTCCAGTGCCGGTTCCAGAATAGCGCCCGCGCGTGTGTGATCGAAAAACAATGCACTACCCAATTGATTATTCGCGATCGGTCGGTTATGTGGTAAGGGGGTTTGACTTTTTCGTTCGTTTCGTTGTGTTTTCTTTTCTGCAAACTTCCCATGCTGAATCGAGATCGCCCTTTTACGGGCGCCCTTACATGTTGCCAACCATGCTGGAGTATGTGTATAATGTTTCGAACTGCTTTTTTTTGTCCTTACTTGGTTGGTACATAAACGACTGGAGAACGGAACGATAAGCAACAGTTCGTGATTGGGAATCGAGTCGCTTCGGTTTCCCATGCCATGCCAGATCCCCGGATCAGGAGCTAGTAATTTAGATGAGATACGACGATTACACTCCAACCTCGCGAACCTCGATCGGTGTCGCGATCTCCTTTGGCGCTTATCCGCCTGTTCGGAAATGCTTGGCAAATGGTGCAAGTCCCGGCGCATGGATACACTTATCGGCACACCAGTGCTCTTTTCGTGCTTTTTGCACTTTAATTTTGCAAGTCTTTTTAAAGTTTTAAATTTTAACCCCAATATTGAGGAATTGATTGTTGATCCAAAATTCTCAGTACAACTTCAAACTGTCTCGCCAGTGATTAGTATATCGTTAACTAAATATTTAACCCATTTTTCAGCTGTTTTACTCCGATTAAAAAGGATGTAAATATTTGCTCAATACTGAAAGCAACATTGTGAGCAACACTGTGTCACCTCTTGTTAGCCCTTTAGACAGGGGAAAGAAAAAAAAACCTTCCGGAGCGCTCCCGCCAAAGGTGGTGAAGGGAATTAAAATGTATAGCAGTGGAAATTGATTCCGGGCTGCATTGAAATATGTTCGTACAAAAACAATTGACATTGTATTCATGATATTGCAGCGAGTTTGAATGTGATGGCGCGAAAGCGCATTTATGCGCATTTGGGCGATCGTACAGCCGAAGCTTTGAGGAGTGGACTCTGTGGTGATCACCAGAAGTTACCGACCAGAACCCGCCCGGAAGGAACCCGGGAAACCCCCAGAAAGGAGCATGAAAAAGGAAAACATCCTGTGAATGTAACTCGACTGGAAGCAAAAAAAAAATGGATAAAATAAAAGAAACAGTACAACGCAACCGAAACTGAAGGCTGGCAGCCGCTGAATTGTCGAGCGCCAACATATCGCTCTCGGGTTTGGAGGATGTCCGATGTCGCCTGTTGTTGCTTGGTTTTTCTGTAGCATTAAACAGTCCATTCCGGCACAGCATCCTGTCGCCTCGGTGCTGCATTTGCAGGCTTGTCGTACGTTGCTGAATATTTGTTCTTATATCCTCGTCCTCGTTGGGTGTCGTCTCGCTTTTCACACTTTTCGGCAACACACATATTGTGTCGCACACGGGCCGATAATCATATACCGTATTCGGCTTTAAGCTTACGCTGAAGATCCTGTTTTTTCCTCGGTGTGTCACATGTTATGCCATGAGGTTTGCCGATTGGTTTTCTTGGCGCTTTCGGGAAAGGAAGTAGGAAGAAACTCGCCAACATTCAACCAATGTTGGCAAGACCTGACCGGCAAGTCAGATCACGACTAACGATTGTCCGATTAACGCCGATTTGGTTTGGTGGGGGTTTGTCCCCGAGAAACCGTGAATTACGACAGCAATTATTACAATTTCGCCAAGATTTATGTGTATCGAATATATACAAAAAAATAAACAGGGGTGGTCTGGCGCCATCGCTATCATGGCGCCTTGACGGACGCGATCAGGTTCGGGCGGGTTCCAAATCTTGAATCGCCCTGCTCCATCCGTTTCCAACATTGGCCAACTTCCCGCATTTGCTGTGGCACCGTATGTGTAAATGCACTATTGCCATGCTGTTTCGGTCTACAACGTGGTCGTGAACAATCGTCGTTCGGCAAGATCGTGGCACGATCAAGACACGAACATTCGACCGAGAATGAAGCGGGCATAGCTATGCAAATCGATGCAATGCATTTTTATCCTTAATTGCCCATATGTGCCACGGGGGGGTTTGTTTTTTAATCCGGGCGTTTTCTATACCACCGAGCCCACGAGGAAGTTGGGAAAACTCGTTCGTTTTCTTCGTGCAACTTAATTCATTATTTTGTACTGTCCCTTTGGTGAAGTTGCTCGAATGCCTCTAATTGACGCGCTCGTGCTTTTGCACCGTTGCTAGCAGAGGAACAAACTGGAAGGAAAATATTTATTATTAGTATCCTGGCGTAGGGATGCCGGTGTAGTACGATGCACGACGTCAAAGCGAGCTGGAGAGAACACGTAGTTAACAACATGGTTAAGATGTGCAACATGTAAGCACTTAAAGTGTTTTGATTTTATTTTTATAACAAAAGGACAAATCTTCATCAATTTACTTAGAACAAGTCTCAAGAAGTCGTATACATTATGAGCATCTTTTTCTCAATTTCACGCACATTATCGCATTATTCACTTTCTGTACACCTATGTTACCAGGCGTATTGTAATCATCGTATGCACACACGCTACCATGACTGGGAAGTTTTTCAACCACACAAATCTCCCACACAATATCACGTAATGTAATGGTGTTAAATTGTGTTATTCTTAATTCTCCCAGAAAGTCACTGCAGCCTCCGGGCGATGCTCTAGCGTTCGAAAATGCTTGCCTGTCATTGGAATCGGTGACCGGTTTGTCGGCACGGACCGGATAAGTTAAGCTGGAGTGTGGCATTTCATGCACTTCACCATCTTCTTCCTGAGCTGTTGCCGTTTGTTCTGATGCATTTCGGATGTGTTACGCATTACGGGGACGGGGAAATTGTAGCAAGTCAGCGTGGAAAATTAATCACAACAAGACCATTTACCTCACGTTCCTACTGGATTGTGAGTTTACTGCGAGGCAGAGAGATAGAAAGGACGTTTGCGCTATTGGAGTTACCTCTACAGAAGTTGTTGCTCTCATATATATTAGAGCCCAATGTAAAATTGTGTAATTTAACTCTTATATTGTACATATTTACATTGAAAACTTGAAGAAGTTCTCAAAAAATGAACCAATGATTCATACAATTGCTGCTTAGAACCGAACCGACATGTTCGGCATCCGACATGTGCGTCCTTTTTTGGAAAATGGATTAAGTTTTAAGTTACGCGCGTTTGTGGCCACCGCTAACCAGGCGCACGGTGTGTAATGCAGACGATGTATGTAACGAATCGAACCACTTCATACGTACCGCTCCGATTACTCCGCGGCTCGGGTTTTGTAGCCACGCGCTTTCCACGATGTTTACGGCAGATTATGACAATAACTTATGACATAAAGACTTTGTGTTAAATGATGGATCAATGTGTCTTTGTTGCTTTCCACGTGTTTTTTTTTTACATTTACGGGGTTTTCGGGATAAATTTCTCTCTTCCAGCGTGGAAATGTGTGTAGTGTAATCGTATATCGTTGTTGGGTTGATTGATGACATGCCGCTTCACTTGTTATTGTGGCTTGTTATGGGTAGCTCGCGTGGAAATAAGCTTTTCATTACACCAACGAACAAAAAGAAAGCGAATATTGTGGGATTCTTGCATTATTATATATTTTGAAATTTTGAAATTATTTATTTTGAAAAATGAAAAAAAGACTGCAAATGTACATTTTTTTGTAGATTTATTCACATTCTTTCACATGAAGCCAATTACATATATCGAAAAATTAGATCTGTTTAAAGTAAAGTAAAGTTGTTTTAAAGGAAGTAAAGTTGCTTAAAGTATTATGTTAAAGAAAATGTTTTAACAATTAACTTAACTTAACTAATTTTCTTATCTATTTCTTCACCTTTTTCTGTGTATTCCATTAAAAAAGCTATTGATCGTTAAGTTATATATCATTATCAATTGTATAAGCTAAAACTAACTTTTATTCTTGTTAAATTTCATTCATTCACGTTTAATGTAAAATGTTTGCATTCTTCCAGATATTATTACGCTCCTGCTTAACACTCGAAGTTGTTGTTAAGAACCGCCGTAAATCTTGTGCGCAATGTTTTATAACGATGTCCAATGGCTGATATACTCCGGCACCGGTCGCGGCATAATAGCTAAATTACAGCGCCTAAAGTGCCTCTTTTGCTCGCACCCGCGTCCATAAAGATAGTGTTTGTTTTTTAATGCAAAATTAATGAATACCCAAAACCCCGGCGGGTGTAGAGCAGTCGCTGTGCAGTCCCGTGCACACCCGATGCGTGCAGCAAAGCGTGTGTCCGTGCGGCTTTCGGGTGCAATGAAACTGGCGCTCGTTGCAGTTTTCCGCCTGCTGCCTGTTCGCTCGCTAGGCTGGCTCTGCTGTTTGCGTGGCCGGGGCCGATCTCACACCTTTCTGGAAGACGCGCCCGGTGGCGACGCGATTCAGCGCTTTTCGGGGTCCGATTTGGGTCCACATTTCGTCACTCGGGCTGACGGTTTGGTGTTCTTGTTTTTTTTTGCTTCTTCTTTCGGCGAGACAGCACAACCGGCATGCAGGATGTGGCCAACGACACGCGACGGGGCTTTTTGGATGGGGGGAGTGGAGAGGTGGTGGGGGAGAGGGGAGGCTTTTGGGGATGTTGCAACATGCAATTTTACACCGCACAACACGAGTGTAAACTTACAACAACAATAACAACAACAGGGAATAAAACCACACATACTTACACGCTAGTGCACGCTAGTTGATCGGGGCAAAGGAACGAAACGCGCACTCAAGTGACCAAATGGACACCCAAATTAAACATAAAACAAGAATTGGAGAGAGCGAGAGTGAGGGAAAAAACAACAACACCGCGAAAAAGCGCAACATTGACGTCCGTTATCGCGAACCTGCTGACCTATGGGAACATTAAAATCTCATTAAATTTTAGGTGTTCTCTCTCGCCGCACCGCCGTGCCACAGGGTGTACGGTGGGGGGAACCTTCGCTAAGCTTTTATTTGGCGATTCAGCTTGTTTTTTTTTATTTATTTTGCGTGTGTGTAAAAGTGCAAGCCGGTGCCGGCCAAAGCAAAGCGCTAAAAAGGCGGCCCGAAAAGTCCACGAGGGAGTTATGTTGTTTATTTTTTCACTTAATTTTCATCGAGCTGTTCATCATCAGTGTTCGGGAGGAAGGTTTATATCTGTTTTTTTTTTTTTGTTTTTTCGTTGGGTAGTTTGGTGTACGTGTTTCACTTATTTTTTTAATGCTTTTTTTTCCATCTCTCAGGGGGATAAGGTTTGAATTTCATCACCCCAGCATGTAGCCCATAATTACACAGACGAACAAACGATGTTCGTCGTCAGGTCGTCAGATCTTGATAAGATTCCGGCGTTAAGGTGCGTCTCCCTGCTCATGTTATAACGTGTTGCGCGCATTTCATGCACATTTACCACACAAAGCTTCGGCCGTTCGTGGCGGGCAGGCGCACGAAACCATTACCGAAGGTTTGGTCGCGATATGAAGCCGTCGATTTGTAGATTGCCACTCATGGCAGAGGAAGGTTTATTTTGCTATTATTGGATGGGCAGCCGATGCGTCAGGGAGATCTTTTCTCTGACAGATCCAGTGCGTTTCCGACATTGATTATGCTCCGACGAGCAGTTGTTAAAGTGGAAACCTTTGAAAAGGAAAAGGAAAACTCATTCGAGAATGTGTTTTTTGTAAATGAGAAACTAATGCGTGAAGAAACGCGTTAGCGATGATGCGAGTACATCAGATCGCTTGCGCCACCTTAATTGTTTATCACATTTTTCTTTCACCACAAACTGGTGACACACACGCACACATTAAGGCGATCACATCCATTGTGTACGCCACAACCATCACCGAATATTCGGTGATCCATTTCCCAATAAAACTGATGAATCCAAATGCAAATCCAATATCCAATGCCGACGCAAAACTCTTTCAAGTGCCACACTCGATGAACGAATCACTGGGCGAAAGTATTTGCAGAAGCTGTGGGTTGGGGAGGCAAATTTTCTAATAAAACCACTGCCACCCAGAAGAAGCTGCTCGGATGTCTAGTAAATATTTAAATTGTAAACAGCAAATCCTTACGATCGTGTTCGCTCGCCGGCGTTTCANCCGATCACGTAAGTTAAGCAACATCGGGCATGGCTAGTACTTAGGTGGGTGACCACTTGGTTTTTTTTGA